>CM040974.1:21760264-22360264 GCA_022985045.1 Macadamia tetraphylla | reverse complement strand
CAAGGAGGGGTTTCTTGCGCAAGAAGAGAGAGGAAAAAGAAAGAAAAAAAAAAAGAGTCCAAATCGTGTCTCTCTCCTCCACTTCATCAACAAAGATGTCCAAATCTTCAAGCAAGCAGAGGAAATTGTCCAAGGGTTGTGCGCCAGTTTGAAGGAGAGAGAAAAAGAAAGGAAAAATAAGAAATAAGAGAGAAAATATAAAAATAAATAAATAAAATAAAGAGAAAATCGTTGGGTCTCCCATCTTGCACAATTTTCCTCTTATCTCCCCTCCACATTAGCACCTCAATCTCAAAAAAAAAAACCCACCTTTTAGAAACCCAATTCGTTGGATTTTTTTCTCCCCTTCCCTATGAATAATCCCTATGAATAAGAATCATATAAGAAAGGGAGGCACTTCTCTTCTTAGGGTATTTTTTTTTTAGTTGCTCTCTCTCTCTCTCTCTCTCTCTCTCTCTCTCTCTCTCCCTTTAGTTCTAGTTTTAGTTTTTTGCTATTAAACACTTTTGTAATCCTCTTTTATTTAATGAATGCAAGCACTTTTGTCTTTGATTTAGTCTTTTAATTTTATGTTTTATGCAATTGAAATTGTAATTTTCAAGTTCTAATTCTAGGTTTAGTTCTAGGTGACAAAAACAAGTTGTAGAGCATCTCTTTTCAAGTTCAAGTTTCTCATTCAAATTTATTTTCTCTAGTAGTAGCAATTTCAAATTTGGTTTATTCCAGATCTGGTTTTTAATACTGGTAGCAATTCAAATATCAATCAAGTTTTCAAGTTCAAGTACTAAAGTTCAAGTAAGTAGGCTTCTACAGTAGTCTTCTCACCGCCCTCTCATTCTCTCTTCTTGCTACCCTTTCATTCTTAAAGTAGGTTTTAAATTTTTAGTTTTACATTATTGATTTCCCTTTCCTCCAAGGTTCATGACTAAATTATGTGTTGGCTTTGCCCCTCTCTAGCTATAGAACCATTCTTTTAATTTGATTATTTATATTGCATCCCTTCCCCCTAAGCTAAGTAAAGGAGCCCTTGTAAGAGTAGATCTCTGGTCAAGTAGGGAACCTCATATTATTTATGGTGCATCCATGGGCTAAGTAGAGATACCTACTTGTGTGCCTCTCTCTAGCTTTTTTCCCTTTTTATTTTATTTATTTACTTTTCAGCACTTTTATTTTAGCAATTTTACTTTTAGTTATTTGCTTTTTAATTACGTGGTTTGAGTATTTAAATTCCTTGATGACGAATGGTTAGGGTTAGATGTGAATGGTTAGGTTGTTCAATTTTTATTTCAATTGCAATTTCCAATTTCCCTAGATGTGTTGGTTAGGATGTTTTTTGATGCATTTGTGTTAGAACTATAGTTAAAAGTAGATCACCATAATCAATCATTACACTTTCGCATTACTAAAAGAAGCTAAAAACAAAGTGGTTGCTCTCCATGTGTTTGACCAGTTAGCTACACTGATCCGTACGCTTGTGGTTACTTTTAAAATTCAAACATCAATCTACATCGTTCTCTTAATATCCAATGATAGAACTGATATATGACTCTTCCACATAGAAAAATGAAGCATTTCTTGATTGAAATCTAAGCCTCGATCTAAAGGTAGCATCAATAGCAATCTCTTTAGAATTATGCTGATGGAGAGACATCATATCCATAGAACTCTTATTTTTGTTCTATCCTTCACCAAGAAGTCTGCAATTGGATTTTCTTCCCTGAAACAGTGGGTGATCTTACACATTATCGAGCTAAGATAGTTTGCATGAACAACCACTCTTGATCCAAAAACCACGGAATGCATTAAGATTGAATAGATATGACAACTGACACAAAGTGACATTCAATCCATAGATGCTTCACATCAGGCCCTTGTCTTTGGTGTACTTAGACACCTTTTATTAAGCTAGAAAACTCTGCTCCAAAGTTGGTATTATTCCGAAGGTAGAACTTAAATGAAGATAACACCAAACCTAAGAGATCACGAAGCAGCCTACCTACATCAGCTCTACCTGGATTCCCTAAGCAGCACCTGTTCACATTTACTTTAACCCATTGAGCCTAGGGTTTGCACCAATGGATTTTCAACATTTTCCTATCCTGTCGCGGAAAAATAGGAAAACCCAATCGTCTAATACAAACAAGATCTAAAGCATACCTCATATTAACTCCCACCCCCTATCAATAAAGATCCAAAATACTCTTGATTAAATTAGAGGGTCAGATTGGGGCCAAACTTGAGAGGGCAAGTTCGATCTGTCTTTGACCTCCTGTGCGACTCAATCTTCAAGTCCCAGCTTCTAGACCAAGATTGACGTTTTCTGGCGTGCCCCATTTCCAAGATGGATGAATCTGAATATCGATGGATGTTCACTAAGAAACCGGGTGTAGGAGTGTTTAGGGATGATAAAGCCTAGGTTGTTGTTCATTTCAAATCCTTCTTGGGTGTTGTTTCGGGCGCTTATGATTGGTCTAGAGATGGCCAAAGATAAATCCTTCTCTAGGTTTGGATTGAGTGTGATTCAGTTGCAGCGGTAGTATTGGTGTCTAAAGGACTGATCCCATGGTTCGTTTTGCTACAGCGGTCAGGCCTCTAGAGTTTTTTGTCTGCTTCAGAGTAGAAATTAACTAACTGCTACTGGGATGCTAATTCCATCGTTGATCATCTCGCGAAATGAGATACAAAATATGAAAGCTCCATTCCATTGTCTATGTGGCATCACTCTATTCTTGAGAGTCTTCAAGCTGATGGTATAGGTAGATCGCAATACTAGATGAGTTAGTTGATGGTTGTACTTGTGTTGCCATCTTAAGGGTATACTTATTTTTGTTTTTCTTGTCTCTTGATTCCTCCCTACTAATAGCAATGCCGAAGGTGGGGAGTGGTCTTGAGATTTGTTTGGAATTTTGCTTTTGCAATTCTAGGAATTTCTGCACCGTAAAATTATTTTCTTTTATTTTAATACACGACCTTTAGCTAAAAAAAAAAAAAAGGGTCAGATGATGTGGCTAAAGAGATTCTCTCCTTATCATGAGTGAAGGAAAATTCGGTCCTATATTTAATGTGTATGTTCCTAACATTTCGTTTCTTAGGCTTAAAGGCAAGAAAATACTATGCTATCCAGATTCTAACCCGCCAATCCAATGGTATCGACTAGATCATTTGCATCCACTAACAATCTTAAAATCTTGACAGGAAATTATTTTAGGAGAGATAATCTTTACAATCATTTTATTTAAAGGATCATTCCATTTTTAAAGGGAAAAAACTAAAATCATATATCAACAATAAAGCTTATTGTGTACTTTGCATAATAGACAGTTATAACCGAGTCATTTTCATAAAATCTTCTCTAGAATAGATGCTTCAATCTTCAGTTACTAAAATTTCTTAACTTCCCAGTTGTAACTGTCATGCCACCTCAGCTTGTACTGATTTTAAACAATCTAATAAGATGCTTGCTTTGATGCTGTTGTGACCAGAAGAGTTGCATTATTGCATTTGTCTACAAATATTTTGACTTCACCCTCAAAGTGGAAATAATACGAGAGGAAAAACACTATTGTTGGATCCTTTTCCTCTTAACCTTTATTTTTTTGTTTTTGTTATTTTTAATTTCCCCTCATCTTTCTACTCCTTTTAGGCCTAAGATTCCATTTCATCACATTGAAACTTCTATTAGAGTAGAATGCTTAACTATCAATAGAAAATAGGGTTATAGTCATTCATTCTCTTATATCTCACATATTACTTAAAATGAAAAAACTCTTATTACAAATATATAGTGAAACCCTATACAAATAATTTATGGAAATACCCATATAATTCTATACATGTAATTTCAAGCCCTCAACATTTTAATGCCCTTTCAGAATCAACCCACTTATACAAGCAACGGAATATAGGACAAGTTACCCCAACATTAACAAAGAAATACATATAAAGAAAATTTGTTCTACAAGGGATTTCCTTCACATTGGGTGTTTAGGGGAAGGTCTCTAGTATACATGTATGGATATAAATATATGCGTTTGAGTTAATGATTGGGCTGGTTGGGGTAAAAAGAGCAACCTAATGCACGAAGCTCCTGCTACCACAGGGTCTGAGAAGGCAAATGTATGTAGTCTTACCTCCTACTTTGTAGGAGAGACTGTTTCCAAGGTTTAACCATGTGACCAATTTATTGTAACAGTGCAATTTACCGCAGAATCTGAGAGAGGAAAATGTATTAAACCGATTGGGATATTGTTGAAAATTTCAGACCTCATGTTGTTTTCAAATACTTAGTTAACGAAAAAAAGGGAAGAAATGGAGTTAGAACAGATGGTGATTTTTTTTTTTATGTCAAATTTTTGAAATAAGTGTAAGTGGTTATGATGATTAGTGAGTTTCTTACAACGGTGGTTTTGTTTGCAGTGCTTAGTATATATTGTGCTACCATTGTTTAAAACCTTTAGTTTACCACACACACACGCACACACACACAACAAAAAAAAAAAAAAAAAAAAAAACCTACATGGATGGGAAAAAAAATTTCGGATTCCTTTTCCTTCTCTACATAGTGAATTAATAAATAGATTTATTAAAAGAAAAAAAACTTCACATGTTGATTTTGATCCATGTCCAAAAACTATTATGAGATGAAAATTATTAGATACTTTTATTCTCCAACACTATTGCCAAAGAATAAGAATTAGGCTAAAATCTTTTGCCACAAGATGTACCCTAGATCAAGATGGCTCTATTTGAAATTAAAGGAAAGGGGAGTGAAACTTCGAACTTAAAAAAGAAAACTTTAGTAATCAATTATCCCATGTGACTATAACACTAACTTCAATTTCACATTTACTTTGCATTCAAAACCCTTTGTTATAAAATATAAAATAAAAATTATATGTGAAATATATCATTACTGCATATGGTGATAAATATAAATAGTTTATATAATTGCATGGGATAATGATTACAACAGTTTTCTTTTTTGGATATTCGAAAATTTCACTTCATTTCCCTTTAAATTTTCCTTCCAGCCAAACATAATATGTATGAATTTAGTGGAGTAAGGTCATGAGTAAACAATCTTATTCCGATCAGGAAGCACATCCCCTAATTTCTTACACTATGAAGATGCTTTACCGGGTCATCAAACTGACCCTACTAAATTGACTGGTCTTACTGAGCCATGAGAACGTAATATTCCCTAGCCACATGAGAACTGATCTAAATCTGAAGAATAAAGGGGGGAAATCTTATCCGCCCCAATGCCCCATGAAACGCAAGATGCTTACGAAATTAAATGGCGCGTCATCATATGATGCAATATGCTTCAATTCTTTTTCATTACTTTACCCAGTCGCCCTTCTCTTTGGTTCCTTCTTTTGGATAAAAAGTTTTGGATTTAGCTTTTCTTTCACGTGGAGAGAAGTGCTATGAATTTTTATATGAATTTTTATTGTAATTTTAGTTATATTCCTAAGGAATCTAATGTTGTTGCCGATTCTTTAACCATGCAGGAAGGCTCTATCTATACAGTACACGACCAAATGGTCAATCTTCATTCTGCAGTGGTGGATTTATGTATTTCATCTTCCACATGTTCTACATGTGATTTTGAATAAAAAACTGTTTACCAAAGAGAGAGAGGCTATGATTAAAGGGAAGATACCTTTCTTCAGTCCACTACATCGTGGATGAAAAATTTCTCTTCACCATGGGTTGAAAGAATTTAAGTACAAAAGTTTTCTCTGTGATTTGAGACTACAATTAAGGGCAAAGGTTAATTATCTGGTGGACCTGTACCATGTTTATATAGTTTGGACCTTGACAGCCCAGGGATATCTCCAACCAGGCAATGTTGAAAGTGGCTTAAATTTTGTACACAGATAGTTCGTTTATGTTTCCCAGTCTTATATCCTAAATTTCAATCTAAATGAATATTATTAAGTGATAAAAATAGATCTGTAACAATCCAAGACTATGAAAAAATGCAGAGTTTTTATAGAAATACTATAGACATGCATGCCAATGCAAAGGAGAGTATATAATTGAATTTGACAAATAACCTATCCAAATCTTTCACATTTATCCAATGGTTAGGATCACATCAATTTTTTATGTGGCAAAATTTTGTAGACCATTAAGGTGAAGATATCTTGGAGCGCTTGGAAGAGACTTTTTTTTCCCATCAAGTGACAATGAGAAGAAGGTTATAAGATCACAAATGTTTGTAAAATTTATATTTTCATCATTTTAGCCACATGGCAAACATTGGCTTGTTTATATGTCACAAAAAAACAAAAAACAAAGAAAGGATATGATAGATAATTGAGTAACCATACACACATGTAGGGATGTAAATGGATAGTCGAAATTTGAATTCAATCCACATCCGTATCCATTTAGGGGTATTTGTATTTGGTCAAAGGTATCTGGATCCAAATCCGAATTATCCAGAAAATAATTATCCAATCCGATTAAATAATCAATTAATAAGTTTGAGGTATCTTCAATGTTAAAAACGTTCTAAAGAATAAGGAAAAAAGCTAAGACAACTTAGAAATATGGATTAAGAGCAAAATGTATTCATTGGGGGTAGGAAAATTTGGATTACACAAGTCAGAGTAAATGAATAGTTAAAAATCTGAATTCCATCTGCATCCATTTCTATTTTGGAGTATCCATATCCAGTTAGGAAATAACCAACGATCACATCCCATCTATATTCGACCCGTTTGCATCCTTTTATACATGTACAAGTGAATTTTTTTTTTTTTTTTTTTTTTTTGGAGGTAAAGGTACAAGAGGATTCGGTTTCAATAAATTTACAATGACACTTAATATTACAGATATAAATACCTCTTTTGTTTTTTTATTTTTCTTTTATAGGTAGGGTTCAGAGTGATGAAACAAGAAGGATGGGGTTTGCATTGTGCAACTAAAAATTAAGTACGTGGATGACCACTGTGCTTGGATTAGTATAGGTGATCCCTATTGCCTCGGAAAGTGAAGTGACATGAGGTATGACCCCATACTGAATCCTCCTCTCTTATGTTTGTGGATTGTGACTTTTTTTCCTAAGAAGGTGTGGACCAGCTTTGCGGACTGTTTTGGTGTTTATTTGCAAATTCATTATTTAATCCGTTATGTTCTCAGACGGTGGGAACGTAAAGATTATAATTCTTTCCCTGCATGGAGCTTGGCTTGCAGGTTTGATGTTTATGTCCGATGGTGGAAATATAAGAGTATAATTCTTTCCGAAGGTCGGGATTGCTACCTCCCTAATTCTTTGTCCTTGGTCCTCTTAGGTTATGTTTGGTAGCCAAGAGAAGTAAAGAAAGGAAAAAAGAATCTAGAAAAGAAAGGAAAAGAAAAAAGAATCAAAGAAAATAAATGAAATTGTGAGAAAATAAAAAAAAGTATGTATGTTTAGTTATCATTAGAGGAGAAGCAAAGAAAATAAGAGAAAAGCTTTTATATTTTCTCGATCATGTTTTCTTGTGTTTTTGGCAAGATTTTTTTTTTTTTTTCTTTTTTTGGAGCAAAAGAAAACTTCACAATTCTCAAGGGGAATTTTAAAATTAAAAAACTGAATCTTCTCTTGGATGAGGATATACCAAGCACAAAGATAAAATTTTAAATTTTTGTACTTTTTTCTTTTCTTTGCTGGGCTTTGTAGCCTGCAGATTGCTGGTGTTCTCCTTTACTAAGTGTACCAAGTCTTATGTACTCTAGCAGTAGTGGGTGAATCAAGGGATGGAGCTAGTTCAAAAGGGAAGTCAGCTCCAGAGATGAAAGATCAAGTCAGTAAGTTCAACTGTTCCCACCTCCTGGGAGAGACAAGCTACCTTTAGCTAGGAGCCTCTTTTCCTTCTTCCCAACTCCCCAGAAACAATATTCGACTTGCATGTGCATATAGCTAGCAATCCTTCTGATCCAGTAATAGTAGTTGTTCGAAAGGGGATAGCATGCCTAAAGCTAATTGGATTTGTAGTCTGATGTGATAATTGTCCTAGGGAAATAGGAAGTGGTGGTACGCCTCTGTAGTAGTGCTGGAAGTGTGACAACACTGTAGAGCGAGTGGCTCTTCCAGGCGGGCAGCTGTGTGACAACACTCCAGAGAAAGCTGCGATGTCGTGTAACATGCTATGGTCTCAATGCCCTTACGAGGTAGTGATGAGTTTCACGCGCTCTAAGCTCGGCCCTCACATGGTAAGGAAGATTGGCTGCAATCTAAGCGGTACCACCCACCCTACCCTACCACCTATAGGTGGCCGTTCGTCCTATAGCAACCCGAAAAGGAACTACTATATTGTTGGAATTGATTCTAATCAAGGTAGTGTATAGGATGCATCTAAATTCGCGTATTGAACCACAATCTCTGCTGCTAGCTTTGCATAAGGAGAGGAAGCAAAATCTGGTTTTTTATCCCTTGCTTGAACCGCAGACTTTAAACTATTTGTATGTGGGAGAAAGAAAACTAAAAGGAGAGAAGAATTCATCCACCAAGTGGGGCAGAGTGCAACCCCCAAGCAATGTTCAGTTCTTTTTTCTTTAATTGAGGGGGCTTGTCAGGGCCGCTGAATCTATTGAATCTCCCTTCTTCCCTGGACAGGTGATTCAGTGCTTGATTCGCCACTTCTCCTGCTTTTAGCGGTTCAATGGACAGCTGTTGATAACAATTGACGAGTGAGGCGAGGGGCTTATTCCTCTCAATAGACGAGGGCTTGAGTCCCCTACAGCTAGTACAATGCACAAGTAGCATGCTCAAATGTGGCTAAAGATCGCCAGCTATAAAGATTGCTATGGACGAAGGACACTGACACTAATAATGGAATATTTAAGATTACCCTACTTCCAAGCAGACAGAGACCTAAATTTTCATTAGATTCATTCATAAGCTTGCTTTGTTGCAGAAAAATGATCAGACAATAGACAAGGCAGCGGAGGAAGATTAGTGCAAGGTAGAGCGGATGAGAGTGAAGCAACAAAGGAAGGCAAGCAGCGAGAGGTAGCACAACGTAAGGGAGAGAGGGAGGTTTGCTTGGGATGGACATTCACTGATACAGTTCTATTCCACTTCTCTAAAAATTGTTTCTTTTCTTTGTCGAGAAAAGATCAGAGGAGGTACTACGATCAATGAACTATTGATTTGAAAGCGTAATCCAAGCTAATATGTCAAAGCGGTCATCTGCAGCAAAGGTTTCTGTAACTGTGGAAAAGGTTGTGCCACCGATAGAACAAAGATTTTTATAAATATAATTTGACCTTCCATCGGTCGAGGGCGTCCTTATAGTGAGACGACACCAAAGCATCTCTTATGATGATGTCATTGCCAAGAAGAGCATAACGCCGAAACACCTGTCTCAATTTCAATTAGCGAGACAACCACGAGAACGAAACCCCGTGGCCAGAGAGAAAAGTCCAACCGATAGGAAATGTCACTCTGGTCATTAGCTTATCTTGTCTCTGATGGTCCCATCTTTCCTATCAGGTAGCAATCCCACCTGCCATTAAGTCTAACACTTTCAGGTGATCGGTTTCATCTAAGGATTAGGAAAGAAATGGCAGAGAAATCAACCTCTCGGATGCTGTCTTCCTTCATTCTCTTCTCTTGGGGCAGAATGCAAGGAAGGGGGAAGAAGAGATTGATTCTAAAGTTCAGGATTCTAATTCAAAAGCAGTAGGAGTCCCGGCCAGAGGAGGTCCTTCAAGATGTTCGTTCACCCCACAACCCAGGATTTGCTGCGATAGACATATTTAACCGGGTGTCGAAATCCTAAATCAAGAAAGGGGCGCATCGGTAAAGACATTATAGTTAGTTGTTCAGGACAAGTGGCATCAATTCTTTGCCTTAGGGCAATTAGCCCGGTCTTTGAGAAAATTGCACGATTGACGCGGAGAAGCAGGAAACCCCCTAGATCTGATTGAACTATGCAAGAGGATGAACAGAAAAAAGGAAAGAGCTTGCCAGAGAGTACAACGGAAAGAAGAAGAGTCATTAAGAGAAGGGGAACTATTTACAAGGTAGCTTGCTTACTTAGTGCTTGTGCTAAGGAAGGGATTCGTGTACTGATTGCTGCCTACCTCTTTGCCAGCCCAATCTCAATCCCCCAGTGCCCGTGGCTTGGCCCCACTTCTAGGACAGATTGCACTTGATCTGACTCTGGAAATTCTTTTCTTCTCTTGGCTACCAAACATAACCTTAATCGTGGAATTATTTTTTCGTCCCTAGGTTCTATGGAGAGCAATTTTGTCCAAGCATACACAAATATTCACAAACGTTAATCATGTAATCTTTTTCTTTTCATTTTTATACAATTTTTTGTTACCTTTAGGCGGAAAAAAATTAAAAACTAAATTTGAAATGCTTTATGGTTGCTTAAATAGTCAAGTGATCAGATAATGGTTACACAAGTTTTCACTTCAGTATTGATTTGATTGCAATTTGCTTCCCTTTATTCCCTTACAACCAAACACAGCCAAGATGGAGGGGGACTAAATTGAATAAAAATATCAAATCAGCAAGCTATGCATCCAATTAAGGGTGTCAACCGGTTGGGCTCAGTCAGGCTTGTCGCCCTTTTGGCTTGCACCATGGTTGCCCATTTACGCAACCTAGTGGGCTCATCAGATTCCGAGCTTTAATCAGGTTTCTACTAATCAGGCTAATTGGGTCTTAAACAAGCTAACACACCATTAAATCTTGTTCTCCTTGCAACCAAACACAACCAAGAGGTGGGGGGTGGGGGGTGGGGGGTGGGGGGGGGGGGTAAAGCACCAAATTGAATGTAAATATTAAATCAGCAAGCCATACATCCAATTAGTGGTGTCAACTAATTGGGCTTGGTCAGGCCTGTCGGGCCTTGTGGCTTGCACTGTGACTGCCCATTTATGCAACCTGGCGGGATCAATTGGCTTCGAGCTTTAATCAAGCTTCTACTAACAAGCTAACACATCGTTAAAGTCTTAAATAGGCTTTAATTGTCTTGGGTTTAAAAAAAAAATTAATATATATAATTTATGAAAAAATTTACACATAATCACATACAATAATTGATATAAATATTAATATATATCTAGTTTTTAAAAGGTCAGGCTAGTAGGTCAGCTTATCCCATGCATCAGGAACGACCGATTATAAAGGGCTAGGACTCGGTCAAGCCTGAAAATGACACCCCTATATGCTACATTTGTTAGAGCAAGCACTAAGAAATATGAAAATATATAGACAATATATTCGCACAACATAGAGATTTAACGAGGTTCACACACCGGTGTGGTGTGCTATGTCTTCGGGCGAAGAAGAAAATGTTTCACTATGCAGAAGAGAAATTAAACCCAAGCAGCGGCGAGAAAACTCACCCTGAAACCCTAGCTCAAAAAACCCCCAAAATATAATGACTTTCTCAACAAGACAACACTACATTATATACTCAAAGTTGTGGGTCAACCCATCTGGTCGTGGTCAATCAGGTTGGACCATACTGCGGGGGGCGTAGCCCCCACACCCCTATAGGAGATCAATGTTGGGATTCGGGCTAGGGCCAAAAATTTTCCATTTGGGTTGCCACCGAAATATGTCAGAGATGGTCAATCTTCAAAACGGGTCAAGAATTCGAGACAAAATTAACAACATCCAATTGTACGAGGCCTCTACATAATGGTTAAGAAGCTATTTATTTAAGAAGATTAAAGAGAAGTACACGGAAGCGATTCCTTTATTTACAAATGGAAGTGTAGTAATCACGATGATGAATATCATAGAAGCACATACAACTACATAATTTTTTGTGGTGATTAATTATACGATTTTTTTCCAATGGGTCTTGGCATAGTGAATGAAAGTTTGGCGCTCTATAACACCATCAATTAAATGGTTGCCGTTGCGATCACTAACATGCATTGCACGCCCAGCTTTGAGGCCAGCGAACCAGTAGCCACGATCCTTCAGCCCTTTCTTTAGCTCCTCCCTACTTATGTGGCCGTCATGGTTTGTGTCGATCATCTCCATCCACTTCTCTATCGCCTTATCCTCAGAAACTTCATGTGTACTATGATTCGACATCTTCTTCTTCTTCTTCTTGTCAGATCTCACAGTAGAGCTAGAGGAGATTTATAAGGCTCCAGCCTCCAGGCCCAGACATACTTGCCCTGTTGAGCATCTATTCCAATTGAAGTTGGTGAAGCATATTGGTCACATGGCCGGCCAGTCTTATAGAGTTCAAATATTGGAAGAGGTTCAACAGCTCCAATGCCCAGAAAAGAGACTTCATAGAACTCAAAGATTGTTCGTAGGCAGTCTTGCGAATCATGCTCTTTATTTTCTACCAAATATGCTCTCATGGTGGAAAATTTTTTATTTTATTTATTTATTTGTTTGGGGAAAAAGTTGGGAATCGCGGGCGGCATATCTATCCCTCTCCTTTGCTTTGCTTTTTTTTTTTTTTTTTTTTTTTTTAAATACCATGGTGTTCATTCTTGTTCAAACCCCTAACAGTCAAAGAGAATATGTTCTTCCGTAATTATATGACCATAGTCGGGACAAGTTTGGGTGGTGGGATCAATAATTGGTCTGAAAGAAGCATCCTCTAAAGGTTAGTAGATGCCATCCCATCAAAGTATGTTTTTAACTTGAAGCGAAAAAACAGGGAATCGGGGTTCATTAAAGCGGAAGAGAATAAATTGTTTGGGTTTAGTTTTCCTTTTCGGGTAAAGGACTAGGGCTATTTAAGGGCTAGATAAGGGACCCACGAGGCTAGAGAATTCAGAGTCCAGACTCATCCAATTTTATTTATTTTTTATTTTTATTTTTTTATTTTTTGTTTACATTCTATAGAACTGCTCAAATGAACTTTAGTCGCACACAAGAAGGGAGGGGGATGATAGGAAAAGGGGAGTGGGGAGTGGGGAGTGGGGAGAAATGCGTGTGAGCAACCAGGACGTTATGCATTAGATTCACAATCCAAACTCACCCACAAGGGACCATTAGGACACACTTATTACTAACTATTAATCTCCTTATTATTATACCAAGAAATGTGGGGTATAGCTAGAGCCCATCTACCTAATCACTAGCCACTCAGTAATAAGTTCATCCCCGATCTCTTCAAACCTAACTGGGTCTAAACATGGACGTTGTCTAGTACAACTGTTTGTAGTAGGAGTTGAGCCTTAGCTTGCTAGAGCTCGTGGTATCAACTCTCTAACACCATAAATTGGGTGCCCCTTGGGCCCTTGGGGTGTCTAATCCATCTCCGGGCCACCATAGTTGTGCGCCCACCTGGAAAATAAAATAATTGGGTCTAAATTTTTAATTATCAAAAAATTAAATAAAAAATAAAGGAGAAAAAAAAAATGATAACAATTTTGTGCTCTTGCCCCAGACACAAAAGTGGCAAAATGACCACCCTATTCAATCTTGTTGGATGCCTTGATGCACGCTCCCATTGACCCCATGATGGCATTGGGGTAACGCAACCAGGTAGCTAGCGTCTCTCTCCTAAAAAATGAAACTTAGTATATATTGGCTTCTTTTCTTTGTGTGGTAGCCCTATAAGAGTTGGGAATTGAAGAACAACGCATATGTAATCATCCATTATTTATCCATAAGATTTTGAAAATTAGAATCGGTATGGGATCGGTGTCCATCATAGTCAAATCATCTTGAAATGGGTAGGAATCAATCAGAATCGATTGGACTCGCTCCAGCTTATCCTAACTTATAAGTCAAACTCAGTATATACTTAGAATCAGAGTTGATCTGATCTGTGATCTGGCCATCGGCCGGATTCACTTGAACTTAGGCCAAACTCAGTATAAAAAACATAGAATATGAGTTAAATCAGTTTTTTCCACTGGCGAAACTCTGCATAACTCGGTTGGTTTTGGTACACATAGAATATGGATTAGTCAGAATCGATCGACCTTGATCGATTCCAAGTTTTAAAATCCTTTTCATCCAAAATTCACAGAAATGGATCCAGGCAAGGCCTTGGACCTTTATATCTAACAGCCCAAACAATCTGATCCAAAGCCCACTCCATTATCATACAAGCAGTGGTGTCATTAGGATTCTTATCTTAACTCCATATATGTTGTGTCTAAGGTTTAAATTAGTGAAACCATCAAGGAAGTATTGTTTATATATGAATAGGGGAGGCTATGCCTATAGATGATCATTTTTGCATCACACCTATAAAATTATCTTAGCTTTAAGTTCTCTTGAAAAAAATAAAAAAGCATCCCCAATGGACACAGCCTAACCTCTATTTTTCGAAGATGTTATTTCTCAATTCAAATCAACCACAATAAGTCATAATGGAACAACCTTATTGTTGTGTCGAGGCCCTTCCTGCACTATGTACTTTTTATGTCTCATATAAGAAGGAGCCTCTAAAATTCAACAAAAAGGGACTTGATGATCTTTAATATTAGTTAGTCAAAGGCAGGTCAAGTGATAAGGTCGGTCTTACCACGCTTGTGTGGATCAGTGGATGAACAGGGCCCTGAGAAAGAAGAAAGGTTGATGCTTCTATATACCTCCCTTGGCCCTTAAGCCTCTCTCTCTCTCTCTCTCTCTCTCTCTCTCTCTCTCTCTCTCACAAATGGGAAAGGAGGGTGGTTGGTTAAAGATCGAATAATCTGAGAAGCATATACAAAAATCTATAATAGATTCGTATTTGGGAATCATTCAACTAACCAAACAGGAAGACCTGGTAGATTTGAGACTGGGTACTAACTAATATATGCCACTGGAAGCTTAGTAATTAGCTTAAGGGATAAGAGAGAGATAAGTTCGAATAAAGGCAACCATTCTCATCTTCTTGCATGTAGACTAAACACTAGTCCTGTACCTTTGCCTCTAGAAACATTTTTTTCCTTAATAGAGAAGAGGAGGAATCTGAAATCTCTCCCCAGTCCCATAAATTTTATGAGGTGTGGGTTCCGTCCCACGTGGGTACCATCCATGGTGCAGGACCCAACTCTAGCAAATACGGACCCACACCTCATTGATAGTGGATCTCACGTGGAGGACCGTCCCCACATGGGGAGAGAATCCAGACTCCAAAACAAGTCTAATAGTTAAAGCCAAAAGTATAAAGTGAGTCCTACCCTTCAAAATGCAATCGATTTCACTTCCTCTCCTTATACTACCTTGTACTTGTAGCTTCCCATGGCTCATCATTGATTACTTCCATTGTGAGTCCTTTCACAGGTCATAACATGCCTCATCTTATTCTCCACCAGCATCGGGCCCATCCTGCTCCCACAGAGCCTCCACAGAAGTTCTGGGAGTGGATTAAGAGCATAGACAGCAATGGGGATGGTTTGATAAGCAGGAAAGAGCTGGAAGAAGCTCTAAGGAACCTTGGCTTGAGATGGTGCGGCTGGAAATCTTGGTTTGCAGTTAATAAAGCCGATGTCAATAGGGATGGATACATCAGTGGAGAGCAGGAGTTGAAGGAGATCTACTACTGTATTCAAAAGTGGGGAATCACTTTTCCTTAGATCTATCTACATATTACTTGCTTAGTACCTGTATGGTCCTTCTGTTATCTATGTAGGTTTCCTTATTTAGTGAAGTAACCAAATCTGTTTCCTGTAGTGAAGGAAACAGATTCTAAATGAACTCATATTTTGTCTCATGTTCTGTATTATTGTTATTATTGGTGTAATAGGTTTTCTATAATTAGAATCCCACAACTGAACTCCGCAACTACTACTCTCTTCTTTGATAATTTCTCTAGCAGCCATGTTGTTAGTGGAAATGGAAATTTTTTTTTTCCAATAAGATAGTGCAAATGGAATTTTTTTTTTTTGGGTAAATAGCAAATGGAATTTGCCAAGTGATAAAGCTTTGAAAATTCAAGACTAAGGAAAAGTGCACTACAGTTGTCAAAGTAACCATAGGTATGGAAGTACATACATTCAAGAAAGTATATTTTATTGAAGGGACAAAGTTTTCTATCCAAAAGTGGTCCCTGTGCCACAGACATAGGGGGCATGCATTGACACCCATGTTTGGGTGAAGCGGCTGCTCTTGAATAGAAAACACTTACCCTTTATTGAATTAGACTATGTTTGGTTAATCCACATTTTTCTTAATATCTAACAATCAGAAATGGCATCACCCTTCCTTTAATTTTTTATTTCCATTTGTATCTTTTAGTTTATTTAACAAGAATGTTGGGGCATAAATGAGGGAGAAGAAGAATCTAGCCATGTGATGGATTTAAAAGTTGGATTGTCCCACTTCAGATTGTTGAATCATGTTATTAGAATGGAACCCACCTAGGAATATGGATATGTGATGCCAAATTGGAAGAACTCAACCTTATAAATCGGCTTACAAGGTCTAGAATCCTAAGACCATATAAACCCACATCAAATCTCTTTTGAAATCAATGTCGGATTAGCCCCCATATGATTGAAATGGGATAGTAACATGTCACCATGCTTCCAAAACCTGACGTTCAAGGTGACCCCCTCCAGATCAAGCAGCACTTTCTGAGCGACTCCACTTTGCTTCAAGGTTTCTACCCAGTGGTAGGCAGCCATTTCTTAGAGGCTTCACTTTGGCACCAGGTGGCCCCTTGCTCATGAGGGTTGTGCTAACGATTGACTTCTCTATTGACACTTGATAATTACAAGGCCATGGTTGGAGAGATTATAGGGAAATATACAAAAGAGATACGGGAGGGGAGATACGAAAAAAACAGAGATAAAACTTTGGGGATAATTGGCATTATAGATGAAGCTATTGCATCTTGGCTTTATAGAGGAAGTCGTGTCTCCTTCTCACATAGAGAAAATATAAGATTTCGAAGATATTTCATTCATCCCACACTCCTTTTGTCCTTCCTATTAAATATGAAAGGATAATAGTTACAAAATAGTTACAATCTCTTACTACACGTATTCCAGTTGTCTAATAACTACTTATTTTAACAATTAATATCTCCTACATAACAGATAATTCTTAAACAACAACATTCTCATCTCCCAAGTAACTATTTCCGCCCATATGTGAACATATATAGCAATATGGCTACAGTAAAAGAAAGATCAACCCCACGTCTGTGAGGCAAATTAGCAAGCATATATTTAAGGCAAAAGGTTTTCTCTCTTCAGCATTTTAGGGTCAAATGACATGGCTGAACAGATTTTCTCCTCACTGTGGGTGAAGGAAAACTCCGTTCTATACTTGATGCTTACATTCCTAACATTCCGTTGCCTAAGCTCAAAGGCAAGAAAAATACTATGCGATCCAGATTCTATCTGGCCAATCCAATGGTAGTGTTGTATTGACAAGAAGATCATTTGCATCCACTAACAGTTTTTAAACTCTTTACATAAAGTTACTTTAGGAAGTATAATCTTCCACCATTATTTGATTTGAAGGATCATCTCATTTTTATAGGGCAAAAGCTTCAACCATCTATCAACAATAAAGCGAATTGAAATATCACTCGTGTAGGGTTGGTAACTACTTTGAATTATAGTTATAACTAAGTCATCTATCTTAACTTGTAAATGATGCAGCCATCTCAGCTTGCCTTGATTAATCAAGAACAAAATCTTAGATGCTTTGACGTGGTTTTGCCCTGCAGGGTTGCATTATTGCATGCAATCACAAAACTTTTGACTCACCCTCGAAAGCAGACAGAATATGAGGGGGAAAACACTATTCTTGGATCATTTGCCTATTTTTTGTTTATTTTTAATTTCTCTTCATCTTTCCTCTAGTTCGAACTAGGCCTAAGATTCCATTCCATGGCTTGGATTAACAAATGGGAAGTGGAAGATTGAACTACTTGTCCATTAAGTTTAAACACTTGGGAATAGAGATAATTAATTAATATCTAGGGCCCAAGTATTCTAACTTTGAATAAAGGCTGCTATAATGACCACAAAGACTGAATAAAGCTCCCTATGCTCCCCCATAAAGAAGAGAAGCACTCCTTTTGGGTCTATAAAAGAACATGTGCCGTCCCCCTCTTTGGAGTATGACCCACTCTTTATTTCTTCTTCAGTTGTCCATCTTTAATCCTACCACATCTCATATACACTTATAATCAATCCCTAATAACACATGATGCTCTATGGGTGTAAGTTTGGCCCTAACAGCCTGAATTCTCCCTAGCCCACCCTGAGCCCGAGCCTATATATCTAAGCCGGTTATGAGAGTCAACCCGGCCCAGCCCGACCTAACCCTAACTAAGGTTGGGCTGGGCCTAGGTTGAAACCTAGGCCCAGCCCGGCCCGATTTTAACCCTGATCTATTATTGTGTTTAGTAATAATGTTTCATTTCCCCTAGGCTCACATCATGTGTTACACAAGCTGTCTGAACCCACATCATGTATTATACAAGCCATATACTCTTACCTATTGAGCTAAGATGACCAAATGGCCAAACTATTTTCCCCTTTTCTTTATGTAGGCTCTATCTTTGTGTCTCCTATCATGTATTGTTATGAACTTTAGTTACAATAGCAATCATGAAGAATTGGACCAAAATTTGGCATGTCCAGTTTTTGGGAGATGTGGTGATGCCAGGGGATTAAAATGTCTATCTTATAACCAAATTGACAACTTTCTTGCTGCAACTTTGTGGATTTAGGGTGGAAAATGGCTAGTCATAGTCTTAACATCTCCCCACACCCCTTTGAGAAGTATAGACTTTTGTAGGGAAAAAAAAATACAGGACCAGTCAGCGTCAGCCTGGCCCAACCATGAGCCCTGTCTTAGGCTTGAGCGTGAACCTGATAGGATTGGGTTGGGCCTGGGTTGAGTTTTGGGGACATAGGGTTCGGTTGGGGTTTTAAGAAACCCGGCCCTTTTTCACCCTACCATGCACCGTCTTATTGTTATCCCCATGACTTCTGATAAGTTTAGAGAGTGGATGAAGTGTATTGATACCGATGGGGCTAGCCGGATTAGTAGGAAAGAGTTGAAACAAGTGTTGTGGAGTCTCAGCTTGTGATTTTGTACATGGAAATGTTGGGTTTGTGGGCTTCACTAACCTAGGTGACCCATTGGGTCCATAGTGATTAGGCCCACTCACGTGGGATAAGCCTAACCCAATATATTGTGGAAATGGATTAGGGTTAAGGATCTACTATATATAGTCTCTATGGTCCATACAGTCAACACTATGTGAAAACATAGTTTCACCTACAAAAATTGTGTAAGGATCCAGAGTGGGAAACTACAGAAGTCCAAGAGGGAGGACTTGTTGCAGGGACATCATTCATCCCGAGCATGTTCGTCATCAACACACCGAGGTGCAAGATATACATTTTATCTCTCCATGATTTCGATTTGATCATTTTTTCGTTTTCTCTGTGTGGATTCCTCCATTAGAGTTTCGAACTTGAACCCGAGGATATATTCTAATAAGAAAGCCTGTGTTGTAATGGCTCAAACCAATCTCGACCAGAATGGATACATCAGTGAAGACTTGAAAATGAAGGAGCTCCTCAACTTTATGCGAAGGCAATGTGGAATCATGTTTCTTAGAGCTTAATTAAATACTATGAGTTGTAATATTGTAGTTAATAATCTTTTTGTAGTTTAGTCCTACTGGAACTGAGATCTCAATGAGGTCTCTTTTTCTATATCTTTTATAATATAGTCCTACTTGTTGACATCTAAGGTGTCTCTTTACAGTCATATTCTACTCTCATCTATCCTTGTATTGTTCATAAAGGTGGCTGCGTCTTCTTCTTCCTAAGGAGGCCAGAAATATAAGTGGCCCCATCTTCTTCCTATTCTTCTCATGAATGTTGAGGTTCTTCAAGGGACCACCTCTACCATGTGTGCTATTAGTATGTTTTCCAAAAAGGAAATGAAAGTAACAAAGAAAATGAGAGAAGAAAAATGAATTTTACAATGGTCATTAGGCCAAAGGGAAGGTCTCTAGTAGGGGTGAAACAGGGTCAGGTTGGGCCAGGTTTCTTAAAATCCTAATCCAACCCGTCCCCAAAACTCAACCTAGGCCCAATCCAACCTTGTGGGGTTCATACTCAGACCCAACCCTTTTGGGCTCAGGGTTAGGCCACTTTGGGTTGGGTTGACCCTAGCTGGTTTTGTATTTATTTATTTATTTTTTTTTAAGGTAGGGAGGGGAAGTAGGTAACAGCAAGTAGACTCGAACTTGAGACCTCTTGGTGAGCATTCTTTTTATGCACCACAGCTCACCAATTGTGCTAGGCAATTATTGGGCCAGCTTAAGAATGTAAGAAAGTGTTTGTTTATAAAATTTTAGACAAACTCATTGTATTTCTACACATGTGGGGTTGCATGAAACTAGAGTCTCAGCCTTTTTTCTATATGGCTAGGAAGTAAGTGAATTCAAGTTATTGCTCTTCATTCTATCACTTCAAATAGATCAGGATTAATTTGGGCCGGGCTGGGCCTAAATCTCAACTCAGACCCAGCCAACCCTGATTAGGGTTGGGTCGGGCTACTCGGGTTAACCCTCATAATCAGATTAGATAGGGTTTGGGCTCAGGGAGGTCCAGGGTGGGTTCGGGTTGTTAGGGAAAAACTTACACCCCTAGTCTCTAGTATACATTTTTATAGATATAAATGAATGGTCTGAGTTAGGATTGAGATCTTGTCTCAATGATCTTATTGGGCTAGTTAGGATATGGTTGGAAATTTGAGACCTCATGTCGGGCCAAGGTTTTAAATAGCTAACCTAACCAATGAAAATTGGGTGATGTTAATAAATTGGTTTTTTTATCTGGTTTCCTTAAGTGGAGAGTCAAAACAAGGCAATTATCGCCCCCATTAGGACCTAGGTGGCCAAATCTTTATAAATAAGAGATTTGACCATCAAGAGCATAAGTTTTTACATACATTTTTTTTTTTTTTTTACCTACCTATTGATTCTATTTGCAAAGGTTCATGCAGGGCAACGCAAGTTTTTACATAAAATTTTTTTTATAACAACTACCTATTGAGATCTATTTGCAAAGGTTCGTGCAGGGCAAATGCGTAGAGCAACCAAGCCCTCTCTTCCATGTTCAATGTCTGACAAAGTAATCCTAATCTTGTGTTGTCCCTTCACTTAACTATTTTTGTTGTTCCACCCCACAACATGTATGATCTATTTCATTACTTAAAAAAATAAAAAATAAAATAAAAAATAAAAAAAATCATAGAACATAGAATAACAACAATCACCATAATCCTTATCCCAACCAAATGGGATCAGCTATATGAAAATAAGTCGTATAAGCTAGGAGATGGGAATTTCAGATTCCTTTTTCTTCTCATACTGAACTAATAAATATATTTATTTAAGAAGAAAGATATCTTGGTTTTGATCCATGCACAAGAACTTTTTTTTTATACAATAACTATTATTTATCAAGGATGAGAATTATTAGATACTTTTATGGACAGTTTTTCACCAGTGGTCAAGGATTTAGTTGTCAATATACCAATATGATACCAGTCTGGATCGGATTATATCGGTCTAAATAGATCAATTTTGCTTTACTTTTCACAAAAATATATTCTTTTTATGATTATATCCTTGTTTCTATATTGATATCCGATTCAAATCAATCAGGTCAACAAATATCGAATACAATTGATACAACTAATTTAATATAGATACTTAAATCCATATCAATGACTGAATGATGAAATGATCCAGATGTAACACCCCCACATTCTCTCCCCGACTCTCTCCTTGTCATTTATCTAAGGTTGCGATAGACCAGTGAATGAGATGACCTTAGGAAAATTTGGTCCTACTTTATTCTCTAACATTTTTTTTTTAGGGGTTGGGTTGAGGAATTGGGTGGTTAAGATTCTCCAGCATAATTATTGTATAAAAAATAAAAATAAAAGAATTATGCCACCATATGTGCCCTCTCCATCACTGTATGGGCTTTAGTGGAGAAATCAGCACTATGAAGATGCTTTTTTACCGGCCACCTGTTGGCCCTACAGACACATCTCTAAAGTGAGTCTTCTTATTAAGTCATGAGAACATAAAATTCTCTTGCTTGCTCTTTATACATGAGAACTAATCCAAAACCAGAAGACTAAAGGGAGAAATCTTATCCACCCCAACGCATGAAGCACAACATGCCTACGAAAGCAAGTGGTGCGTCATCTTATGACATAATCTGCTTGAGTTCTTTATCTTTTCTTTACCCTGTCGCCCTTGTCTTTGGATCCCCGGCCTCTTTTAACTTTTAGATCTAGTTTTTTGGAGAATTTTTTTTTTTGCCGCGCGGTGAAGTTGATCAATTCATCTAAGATTCACAAATCTTCGTATGATTTTAGATTTATTTCAAAATATCCTCATATACCCTTACATGCATCTAAGTTTGGTTAATGAGAATTCATTGATCACCGTAGCCTTATGGAATCTTGATCCCAGATATTTTTTTTCTATAATATTATTTGTTGAGGAAGAGTGTTGTTTCATTCTTAATTGTACAAGGTTCAAAGTACATGATTTTTCAGCTCAATCAAAGACTCACAACTTAGATGAAGAAATTCTCCCTTCACCATAGGTTAAACAAATTAGGTTTAAAAGTTTTTATTTTCTTTTGAGTCATTTACAAGTTAAGGGCAACGGAGGTAATTTGGTCGCCTATCATGCCACTCAAGGATATTTGCTATCAGGAAAAGTTGGATTATGTGACGTAAATTTTGTAGACCAATAGTCCCTATACATATCCCATCACATATGCCAAATTTAAATCCAAATGACTTTTGTTAATTGATATATAAAGCTTTAAGAATCTAAGACTATGGGAGAGTATTGAACATGAATTATAAAATATTATAGACATGCATGCCAATACACACGAGAGTATATGGTTGAATTGACTATAAATTTGACAAGTAACCCTATCCAAATCTTTCACTATCTATCCAACAATAAAAAAATTGCAACATCAGTTTTCATTTGATAAAATTTTGTGGACCATTAAGGCAAGATAATCTTGGTGGCCATGGAAATGCCATTTTTCACATTAGATAATTGGTAGTAAGAAGAAAGTTATTAGAAGGTCACAAATGTTAGTAAAATTTTAGGTTTCATCATAATTTTCCACGTGGCAAACATTGGTTTTTTTTTTTTTGGGGGGGGTTGGGGGGGGGGGTATTGTGGTGGTAGAACATTAGCAGGTTGATATGGAAAAAATTTCTTCGCTAAACGGGTAGTAGAAAAATTCCTCCTACTCATAGTCGCATGCATCGAAATGGAATAATCCCCTTCCCCTATGGCTTTGCAAATACCCCTTTAGGTGTTAGATTTTTCAAAATACCCCTTTAATCGGAGTGGGATTTCATTTCAATACCTTTGAAGCTTTCTGCAACTCTAAGAGAGAAAAGGAAAAAACCACACAGGAACCTTCGATGAATAATTGTAGGACCGTCACACTTGCTCCTCACTCTTCATTGGTTGTCCTTAATCGGTAGCATTGCCCTTTTTCTAATGTTGTTTGGAAATGTATCCTTAGAAAATGCTAACCAAATCTTAGAGTTATCCTACCTTGCGACAGACAATGGAAGTGGGTTCACAAAATCTTCAATAGAAAATCCTCCTATGATGTGATAGGTAGGTTGGCTTTCTCTACTGTGATTCATCACATTTTGTGGAGAAAATAACAAAAGGATATAGACAACGTCATCATGCACTATTGAGAAAATCTAGGACATTATCACATTTGAGATTTGGAATAAAGCCCTTCACAATTATGTAGTTTGCGGACTCAAATAAGAATAGGCATCTTACCCTCACTTGGGATCTTCCTCTTATTGCTCCCCCCTCTGGTTTTGATGTATCATCTTTACTTCCCACCCCCCCCCCTCCCCTCCATGTTTTGTTGTATCACTCCCTCTTTTGATGATTGTTTCAAACCCCCCCCCCTTTTTTGTTGTAACACCTCTTTTATGGATGTTTAGATTTATTGAGTTAGGGCTTACCCTTGGCTATTTGGATTGTTGTCTGACTTCTTTCTTTGGTTTCAGTAAAAATTTTACTCATCACAAAAAGAAAAAAAAAGTAATAATATTTTCTGCTCTTCCATTTTCAGAGTTCATATCAATATTTTCTCTAATTGGAAGAGTGAAAGCATGCAAAGATCATTGGTTTGGTTATAATTAATTTAATTTGGAAATTAAACCTCAGCTGATAATGCTGAATCCATTTTAAGCCAATAACTTTTGGTGGTAGTGCAAATTCAGAACCAAACTTACCAAATACTATTAATTGATGCATGGAATTAAACAACAGAGAGACAAGACAGAGAAGCTTTCAGGTGGCACTGTTGAATGCGAATCACATACCAACACAATCTGCTTTCCTCGATCTCATCACAGTCATCACTAGCTAAATCATGACAATCACCGAAGACTACACCAGTAAGTGGAAAGGACGAAAGTGATTCAAATAATAAACGCACTAGCTAGGCCATTCATTTTCATCCACTCTTTAGGTTGATAAGTCTTTAGGTTGATAAGATGTTTTAATCATTGTTCCAAAATCAAATCAGAACTCAAATTAAGATTATTCTTATATTTTTTATTAAACCCTACTATGTAGTCCTAGCTTATTGACTTCCCAACAATAGGACCTGATCTTTCATGGTCTCTGCATGCAGGAGCTCTAGCTATAAAAGGCCTATATCATCTTTCCCTCTCCTTGTGTATCATGCTAGAGATGTAATAAGGTGGACGGGTGGGTTTGTAATTCTGTCAATACATATATCATATATGCCCCATTATAGCCCACCAGAACACAACATGCCCCATCATATCTCAGTACCAAAAGACAGGTTGCTAGGTGAGTGGATGGAGAAGATAGACACCAACAATGATGGCTATATAAGCCGGGAGGAACTAAGGAAAGCCCTTAAGGACTGTGGTTTCTGGTTTGCCAGCCTCAGAGCTCTACGTGCCATTTATGCCAATGATCTTAACCACAACCGTTTAATCGATGGTGACATAGAGCGCTCTCTCTTCATCCGTTATGCCAAGGACCATTGGAAAAAGATCATTCCATAGGTTTACTATATCATTACTGTGTGTTAATTCTGATGTTAATTTGCTATCACTAGTAGTCTTTTTAGTTGTATTTATCTACTGCAATGGAGTAATCATCCTTTTTGTGGGCTTACTTAATTACCTTGTTTTTCCATTACAAGCAAGTCACTTTTCTCACCTCTATAGTCTTATATATGTCTAATCTTATTAGGTTTAGTCTTGTATATGTTATGGGACAAGAGAATGTTATCCGTTTGTATGGTCACGTCAACAGGGCATAGACCAATGACAAGGTACGTGGAGGCATCTTCAGTGCATTGGGAGAGGGGGGCAACGTAGTCTTTAGCATCTGGCTATGCTTAGGCATAGACACATGCAAGCGGGTAGCTTTCTTTTTCCCAAATGTTAATAAGGACTCTAGATCAGCTCTCCACATGAGGAGTGGAGTTACCCTTTCCACATGGGATCCTACCACCAATGGGGTATTTGGGTCACAAGTCGGAACAATTAGTACACTATTGACTCATCGTAGTCTAATACCCCATGGATGATGAGATCCCATGTGGGTAGATCATCACGTGAGAAAAGGATCCATACTCATTAGGAACCTCACAACCAGTGTACGAGAGCCTATTGCTGCAATTTATTCACACACAAAATTAAATGTTGGTGCAATACTACCACAACTAGAAATCTTTTCTAGTCAATGTTGCTGCAAGAGATTCATGATATTCTCTTATTCAGCCATAATCTAATACTCAAAAATTATAAAAATCTTAAGCTTGTTAGAAAATAAACACAGGTAGAGTATAAGACTTATCTGAATATGTTGGATTTGCACCGAATGATGTATAATAGTGGATATTGGTCTCCACATTTACCAGATAATGTCCCTAGGGGCTCCTGAGGGATGAGGTGGTCGTCCCACTTCTAGGACCACGTTATGCACCACTAGGGGCTGTTTTTCAGACAGGAGTTCTACATCATAGTAATTCCTACTCTTGGATCAGGAACCAATATAATTTGAGTTGAGTTGTATCAGAATGATATTATCCTTAAAGTTTTTAAACACCCCTTATTGTGCAACCGGATTGACTATTGTGTTTATACCACCAAGATAAAACAACTCCCAATCACATAAGGTGCACTCCAATATTTGATTACACAAATATGTCCGAAAGCTATACTCATTATTAGACACAAAGAGACTTAGAAGAATAGTACATATAGTGGGAAGAACAAAACACTTGTTTAAAAAATATATATATATATATATATATCTGTTCATTTACAGATGCATCTGTATGTGTACAAGCATCCCCATACACATACAAGTGTGTCTATACACCCATTTATAAGTGTAGACCCACACCCACACTCATCCTTCGCATGAGAAATATTCAGAAACTTTGGCACTAAATATAAATAAATCCAACAGTATCCCTCTCTAAAAATTTTCAAGGGAGATAGCTAGAGAGAATCACCGTGACTCAAAAACAATTACGGTTTTGATCTAAAGGGGGGAGGCTTCTTTCATTTTGCTTGATCAATTACTCTTGACTAATGGTGAGAATTACGTCCTACTTTGAATCGAAAATTGATTCATATACTGTGATGAGTTTGAAACATCTAGTAGAGGTTCAGAGAATGGACCGACCTTGCCCATTTTTCAAATTGCATGGGTAAGCTATCAATAGTTCTTATTATAGAGCAATTTGATATAAATTTAGAACTGTAGTCACATTAGGGATGTTGCAGAATGTCCCTGACAAAAGCGTCCAAATTAGTCGCAGAAGATCCACCCTTGTCAATGGCTCCTTGACAAGCAAGTTGGAGTTCTCTAGCTCTACTTTTCATCTCTTTACTTCCTTCTCCACTATTGTCCATAAACCTCTGCACAGTCCTGGCAATATCATCTCTTTTCACAACCTCATTTTCATCCCCAGATCCCACCTTCTTCACTCTCCATCCATTTCCCAAGTCATCTGCAATTAATTTACTATTGGGCATTTGATCCCAGAAGATGGGAAAAGTAAGCATAGGAGTACCTGAAAATACACTTTCTAGTGTTGAATTCCACCCACAGTGACTCCAAAAGCCTCCTATGGAAGAATGGCAGAGGACCCTCAACTGGTCACACCAAGGTATCACCAACCCCTTCTCCCCACAAGCCTTCTGTAACCTTGAAGTGTCCTGCCTAGCAATCCACAAGAATGGGAACCCACTGTCATGTAACCCAGCTGCAATCTCGTCCATCTGATCACTTGAAACTGATAGAAAGCTACCCAATGATACATACAAGACAGATCCTTCAGATTGAGAATCTAGCCAATTGATATAGTCTTCATTAATGTTCTTCTTGTCTTTTGGTGTCATGTGAGGTATGGAGGGGCCAACAGGGTACACTGGGAATGGGAGTGCTGCCCTTAGAGCATCTGTGCATTTGGTATCAAGCTCGTAGAAGGATGTGAACAGAAGGCACTGTGCTTTAGGCACCCACGAGATGGCTTCCTTGACTCTACCCAACACTTCTCTACCGGCCCCATTGAAGATTGTTGGCAGGTCTGCTAAGCATATAGAAGAGATCCCCGGGATGTAATCGATGAGTTCATGTCCCCTCTCTGCCACATGAGAGAGCCGGTTTTCTGTCATTTATTTGCATACAACTTTCTACCCAAAAAAAAAAAAAAAATTAAATAAAGAATAGGAAACAGATAAGAGGGTAATGGCAGCAATGAATTTAAATGTTGGGAATCGTATAGGATACCTAGGGGAAACGTGGATCAGGTCCTCGTACGAGAATTATTTTTGTCCGGTGTGTAACCTATACTTGGACTCCACTAAAAATAAAAACCAATTGAAAGGGAAGAAAGATTAAGTGATGTCCAAGTGTAGATCAAATACCGTATGAGAATCATTCTAGTACGAATACCTGATCTACCTAGGGGTGTCAAAACTCAGTCTGAAACCCAAAAGAAATTATTGGATCATGTTTCGAGCTGAGATTTTTTGAGATCGAATCTAAACCATATCCCATTGAAATCAATAAGACATCAAACTAAAGTTAAAAAATTAGACTGAAATCGAGATAACCCGATAAAAATAATACCAACCCAAAATTCATATAAAAAGTTTTTTCATATTTTCTTTAGTGAACTGAGATCAAACATATAGTAAACCAATAAAAACAAAACCGAAGTTGGTCCAAACCGACATCCCAATTTTATTTTTATTTTTTTCATAAATTTTGATTGCAGGTGTGGGTTTCAGTTCTGCTATGGATATGAATTGACATGGACTGAAACTCATGTTGATTTCCAAAGATGATGAACAAACTATCTAAGGCATCAAGTAGATCAACTCTTCTCTCTTAAGTTTGTGATGTTGTTTGGGGCTTGATACGGCCAAATTGATTGCCCAGTAGGATAAGGACACGCGTCGCCCACCTGGACACATGTCACCCGCCTGATAGAGGCTGCAATGACTCTACCACGTCAACCACGTGAAGAGAATATTCCCCACGAAGGGGATAGGACGTATCTGAGTAGGACTCTAAAAGGAAAGGAGGTGGACCCGAGGAGGACTCCTCCAAGGAAAGAGGAAACCCTAAACCCTAAGAGCTATATAAGAGGGCCCGAGAGGAAGGTAGAAGGTAAGCATCAAAACCCACACCATTACTCCTGTAAAAACTGTGTGGCCGATCTCTAATTTGAGCGTTGGAGGACTAACCCCGGACAAAGCTCCGGGCCTCTGCCATCTGTGCTTGTGTAGGATCAGCTCATACGGATTTTCGGCAGCAAAGATTGGCGCCGTCCATGGGAACAACAGTAATGGTGGGGAGAACCTACAATCGTAAGAAGACGAGAGTAGCATCGAACATGAACATGGGGGAGGAGGAACCTTCAGGAGGGCTCCCTCCCTCGACGAAAATTGGACGAGAAAGGGGGAACGATGATCGGGAAGGTTCCGTGAGGTACCAACGTTCGGTCGGATATTCGGTGCGTGGAGATAGTAATCCTCCGCCCCCTCCTGGAGCGCAGGAATATGTGACGAGGGAGCAGTTCGAAGCCCTCCAGGACAAATATGACCGAATGGCCGAGGCAATGAAGGAGGTCTCCAAAGTTGTCTCCCAGAAGACCGGCGGAGCACCGCGAGGCCCCCATATCCAGCCCGAGAGAGCTCGAGACGAGGACCGGAGCAGTACAGGATCGATAAGGTCCGGTCATAATTTTCAAAACCGAGCAATGAGGGAAAGTCCCACACCCAGGGGAAGGACGCGGCGTGCCGCCGAAGACCGACATGGGGAACCATGCCAAGGAGACGAACAGAGACACGAGGACTCGGGGTTAAAGCAGATGATCCTGGACCTAAAAGATGAGATCAAGAAGGTGGCAGAAAATCAGACGAGGAGCTCGCGAGCCAAACCTCACTAATGACACGGCTCTAGCTGATGAGGTCATGAGGGACCCGCTCCCAATCGGCTTTCGCCTGCCAAAGTATGACACTTACGACGGGTCTGGGGACCCCGTCGATCATTTGGAAGGCTTCAAGGTCGCTATGCAATTCCATCGAGTCTTGGAAAACATTATGTGTCACGCCCTGCCATTGACGTTCAGAGGAGCGGCAAGGCTATGGTACAACCGTCTGTCGACGAAGTCGATCCACAGCTTCAGCGATCTAAGTTACTTCTTCGTGAAGGGATTCTCCAGTAGCCAACCCCTTCAGAAGACTACGTTGAACTTGACCAACGTCAAGCAACATGAAGGAGAATCACTTCGGAACTACATGAAGCGCTTCCAACAAGAGAAGATCACGATCAGTGGTCTAGACCCGAAAGAAGAGTTCACAGCCCTACTGGAAGGCGTCAAGGATAAGGAGCTGAAAAGGTCTTTGGCGAAGCATACACGAGGAACTGGCGGTGAGAGCTCGATGCGATAAGTACATCCAGATGGAAGAAACCCTCCAAGCCGATGAAGAAGCGAAGGAAGACGGAAGGAAAAGGATCTCAAGGGAGCGACAAACCCTCCGAAGAAGGCAAAAGACGAAAGTCGAAGGCTGCGGCACCATCCACCAAGGAAGTTCGAGAAATATGCACCCCTGAACCGGAGACGGACGGATGTATTGATGCAGATAAAGGACTCCCTGGATGCCAGAGCCATAAAGTGGCCTGGGAAGATGGGACGGCACCCTGAGAGACGCAATATGGATAGATATTGCCACTTCCACAGGGACCACGGCCACGACACTGAAGATTGTTGGCACCTCAAGGGGGAAATAGAAGGAATGATCCGAAGAGGATATCTAGGCCGATTCGTGGACCGCGAAAAGGAGGATGCCCAAGACGGTAATGACCGTAGGGACAACTGCCGGAGAGATGGCAGAGGCCTCTATGAAGAAGGGGGCCGGCCCGCAGAGGCAATCAGGAACGACAAAGGGATCGGACACCCGAGGAAGCTGACCATCGCCTCCAGGATGAGAATAAGAGCCCAAATAGGGTTATAGCGACAATCTGTGGAGGCCTAGCCGCTGGAGAAAGTTCAGTCTCGGCCAGGAAAGCTAAAGCCTATGCGAGAAGCGTACATGTGGCTAAATGGTCAAACAAGAAGGCGAGGACGGGGACGGGAACGGGGACGGTTATTTCCTTCTCAGACGACGATCTGGAAGGGATGCACACTCCGCACAACGATGCCCTAGTAGCCACCATGACCATAGCGGATTGCAGAGTGAAGAGGATCTTAGTGGATAACGGCAGTTCAGCTGATATCCTGTTCCTTAAGGCTTTCCAAAAGATGGGCCTGGAGGAGGGAAAGTTGAACACCCGTTGCAGGGATTCTCCGGTGTCCCAGTAAAAGTGGAAGGATCGATTGAGTTGCCAGTAAGACCCGGCACCGGAGATCGCCAAGTAACAGTTATGATCAACTTCCTGGTAGTAGGCATTACCTCGGCATACAACGCCATACTAGGGAGGGTTGGTTTGAACCTACTAAAGGCATGCGTCTCCACACCCATCTCAAAATGAAATTCCCAACCAAGACGGTGTCGGGAATGTCGAGGCGATCAGAGGCATCCGGAGGTGCTACGCCACTACCTTGTGGGGAAGAGAAAGGTAGGCGGCGCTCCGATAGAAGATCTGCGATGCGCCGATTATCAGCGGGAACCAGTGAGGATCGGTACAAGTTGAGGCCGAAGAGGGGGATAACGCTTGGCAATTCCAGATCAGGGCTACAATGCCAAGGCAACAACGAGAAAAACTCATCTCATTCCTCCGAAACAACTCTGACGTCTTCACCTGGTCGGCTTCAGACATGCCTGGAATAGATCGAGAGATAATAGAGCATCATCTGAATGTTAACCCGGCGAAGAAGCCAGTGCAACAGAAGAAGAGGACTTTCGCCCCCGAAAGGCAGCAGAAAATAGACGAAGAAGTAGAGAAGATGCTGAAGGCCCAGTTCATCCGTGAGATTCAACACCCGGAGTGGATATCCAACGTGGTGATGGTCCCGAAGGCAAATGGAAAGTGGAGGATCTACATCAACTTCGCCGACCTGAACAAGGCCTACTCGAAGGACGCATACCCCCTGTCGAAAATAGACCTCCTCATTGATGCCACGGCAGGATACGGGGCGCTGAGCTTCATGGATGCATACTCGGGGTACAATCAGATCAAAATGTCAGAGGTTGATGTCCCGAAAACATCCTTCGTGATCGAGGGAGGACTGTACTGCCATGAAGTCATGCCCTTCGGGCTAAAAAACGCAGGGGCCACCTATCAAAGGTTGGTGAATAAAATCTTCAAGGGGATGATCGGTAAAACCATGGAGGTGTACGTGGACGATATGCTCGTAAAAATCCTGAAGGCGGAACGACACATTCAAGACTTAGAAAAGGCGTTCCAGGTGCTGAGGCGGTACGGTATGAAGCTGAACCTGGCAAAGTGTGCATTCGGAGTAGCCTCGGGAAAGCTCATCAGCTTCATTGTCTCGGAGAGGGGAATTGAAGCCAACCCGGTGAAAATACAAGCCATTCGGGATATGAGGTCACCCCAGAATGTGAAGCAAGTCCAGGAGCTAACAGGTCGAGTCGCCGCCCTAGGGCGATTCATGTCTCGGTCGGCTAACAGGTGCCTCCCCTTCTTCAAAGCCTTGAAGGGGACCAAAAAGTTCGAATGGACGAAGGAGTGCGAAAAGTCCTTTGAACAACTGAAGGAGTATCTGGCCACACCCCCACTGCTGACGAAGCCAAACACCGGGGATACCTTGCAGCTGTACCTTGTTGTATCAGCAGTGGCGGTAAGCGCAGTACTGACGAAGGAAGAAGGAAGGCAACAACGGCTAATATACTACATCAGCCGAACCTTGCTAGATGCCGAAACAAGATACAAAAAGAAGAAGAAAGTGGCGTATGCCCTGGTAACAGCAGCAAGAAAGCTGAGGCCCTACTTTCAATCACATACGGTATGCGTACTCACAGACCAGCCCCTGAAGAAGATACTGCAGCGGCCGGATATGTCCGGTCGCATGGTAAACTGGGCCATAGAGTTGGGAGAATTCGACATCCAGTACAAACCGAGAACCGCAATTAAAGCACAAGCCCTCACAGACTTCATCGTGGAGACGACGCTCCCTGATGATCCCCAGGAGTTTGCCGAGGACCGAGGAGAAAAAGCTTGGGCATTGTACATGGATGGTGCTTCCAACAGCGTAGGAAGCGACGCAAGAATCATATTGGTCATCCCCGAAGGTTTCAAGATAGAGTACGCCCTACAGTTCGACTTCGATGCCTCCAACAATGAAGCAGAATACGAAGCGTTAATAGCCGGAATTAATCTGGCTCGGGCTTTGATGGTATAGGAGCTGGTGGTGCATAGTGATTCACAGCTCGTGGTACGACAAGTGAATGGAGAGTACGAAGCCAAGGAACAAAGGATGGCTAGGTACTTGAAGACAGTGCGAGAAAGAATAACAATCTTCAAGGATTTTGAGATAAGGCAGGTGCCACGGGAAGAGAATGCTAGTGCAGACGCACTATCGCAGTTGGCCACCTCCGACTTCACTGACCTCGGACGATCGGTGTATTTTGAAATAGTACCACAGCCAAGTACCGAAAGACCCCAAGAGGTATTATCTGTAGACGAATATGGCCATAGCTGGATGGATGCCAAAACCGAATACTTGAAGGAAGGAACACTCCCTGAGAATAAGGACGAGGCAAGGAAGGTACGAATGAGGTCAGCACGCTTCCTTCTGAAGGACGGGACGCTTTACAAAATAGGGTTTACCGTGCCGTACCTCAAGTGCCTGACCCACCGATGGCCAGTACGCGCTCCGAGAAGTGCATGAAGGGATATGCGGCCAACACCTGGGAGCCAGGGCCTTGGCACATAAAGTGCTAAGGCAGGGCCTATACTGGCCGACAATAAGTAAGGACGCGGAATCATTAGTCAAGAAGTGCGTCAAGTGTCCGATGTTCGCCCTCGTTCCCAGTCAGCACTCTACCAAGCTCTCATCTCTATCGAGCCCAATACCATTCTCCATGTGGGGAATCGACATCCTGGGCCCATTCCCCTTGGCCACGAGATAAAGGAAATTTGTCGTAGTGGCGGTAGACTACTTCACAAAATGGGTAGAAGCCGAAGCACTGGCGACGATAACCGAAAAGAACGTAAGGGACTTCTTCCAGAGGGCGGTAGTCTATCGATTTGGAATCCTCGGGTTGTGGTAACGGACAATGGAACTCGTTCAGCCAACCCGACCTTGCCCGATACATGATGCCCTCGGCATTGACCACGAAAACCTCGCGGTTATCCACCGACCAATGGGTGACGAGGTGACCAACCGTACCTGCTTCAAGGAATAAAGAAGAGTGGATGATGCCAAACGGCTATGGGCGCAGAGTTGCACCACATCCTCTGGGCCTACCGCTGGCGAGAGATCGGCCACGAAAAACACCCTTCATTTTAACTTACGACCTTTGAAGTGTACTTCCAAAGGAGATAGGGCCTAACCCACGGATTCGATACTATAATGAAGAGAAAAACAATGGAGGACTCCGAGCGAATTTAGACCTCTTGGCCGAAATTAGGGACACCTCGCAAGAAACGATGGCCGCTTACCAACAGAGGGTTGCGAGGCACTACAACACCAAAGTTTGAAAGAACGAGTTCAGAATGGATGACCTCGTCCTCGAAGGGTGAATTCGGACCGAGACATCAAGGAAGCTAGCTCCAAATTGGGAAGGTCCCTCTGAGTCTCAAGGTAATCGATCGGGTCCTATCACCTGGAGACTACGGGGGGAGAAAGGGTACCCTGATCGTGGAACTCTGAGAACTTAAGAAAATTCTATCAGTAGTGAAGTAGCAAGCACACTTGTTTTTATAATTTTTGCAATTTTTGCTCCTATGCATTTTCAAGTTGTAATTCCTCATCCTAAACTCCGAAGGATCTTATTCATGAAAACTACGAAAGCTAGTTTACGGCAATTGAGAGGAACTCTCCTGTTTGGTGACCTTAACTCTGCCGAACGGATACAGCCGAAGGTCCTCACCTCGGTCGGGGGCTCAAGTCAAGGCCGAGCAGACCCAGTGTTATCAATTCGACCGAATAATTCGTGAATTATTCGGCCGAACCGAATTTTTCTGAATTTTATCAAAAATTCTGACCGAATCAATTAAAAATAAAATTGGTAAAATTAGCGATTTTTCAAAAGCGAATATAAACGCGAATAATTGGACGAATCCGAATTAAACCGAATTATTCGGTCCACTTAAATAGTATTTTAAAAAACCAAAAAATATAAAAAAATAATAAAAATAATAAAAAACCCAATAAACTTTTTTGACGCTTTTGACGATCCTTAAATTAATCAACGAATTATTCGAATAATTCTCGCCCAATAATTCCCGAATCGAATTTGCTAACTATGAGCAGACCTAACCGAAGGTCCTCACCTCAGTCGTGGGCTCAGGCAAGGCCGAGCGGACCTGACCGAAGGTCCTCAACTCGGTCGTGGGCTCGGGCAAGGCCGATCCGAACTGACCGAAGGTCCTACCTGTTGGGAGTTGGACAAGGCGAGCGGACTGACCGAGGTCCACCTCAATGGGAGTTTAGGCCAAGGCCGAGCGGACCTGACCGAAGGTCCTCACCTCGATCGGGGGCTCGGGCAAGGCCGAGCCAAACTGACCGAAGGTCCTTACCTCGGTTGGGAGTTCAGGCCAAGGCCGAACGAACCTGATCGAAGGTCCTCACCTCGGTCGGGGGCTCGGGCAAGGCCGAGCCAAACTGACCGAAGGTCCCCACCTGTCGGGGCTGGGCAAGGCCGATCTGGCGGAAGGTCTTACGTCGACCGAAAGGTCTCGGTCATAGCGAACTAAAGCGAAGCCGAAGGAATAAGGTGAAGGACGAAAAAAAAAAAAAAAAAGAAAGATGTGAAAATTTGATTACTCCACGGGAAGAGTCTCTTGGCGGGAGTAAGGGGTTCTGATCTGCCAAATTGATTGCCCAGTAGGGTAAGGACACGCGTCGCCCACCTGGACACGTGTCACCTGCCTGAAAGAGGCTGCAAGGACTCTACCACGTTAACCGCGTGAAGAGAATATTCCCCACGAAGGGGATAGGACGTATCCGGGTAGGACTCTAAAAGGAAAGGAGGTGGACCCGAGGAGGACTCCTCCAAGGAAAGGGGAAACCCTAAACCCTAAGAGCTATATAAGAGGGCCCGAGAAGAAGGTAGAAGGTAAGCATCAAAACCCACACCATTACTCCTGTAAAAACTGTGCGATCGATCTCTAATTTGAGCGTCGAAGGACTAACCCCGGACAAAGCTCCGGGCCTCTGTCGTCTGTGCTTGTGTAGGATCAGCTCATACGGATTTTCGGCAGCAACAGGGCTAATACCGAACGATAAACCCTCGATATATAACTATAATAGTTGTCCATTTAATGCTACCATTGATGGACCTAGCTATACTGATTCCACCCAAAATATGCTACCATTGGAGACGCCAACCATGGTTGTTTGATCTAAGAGCAATGAGCGGTTGTTGTAGGAACTCATTCATGAGACCCGCATCGATGAAGCCGTGCTAGATGAAGAGCTGGCCAAGATCCAAACCAGCTATCATTAAGGGTAATTTGATTATTACGAAGCATAAAGTCATTATTTAACGTTCTTTCTCACGAAACGAAACAGATGATAGAATTTTTAGATTAAGGGGAGAGGAGTAATATTTCCTTTAATGTCAAATATTACCTTCCACACATTGATATTTTTCTCTTGTGATTTAAGTCATTCATTTATTTAAAAAAATATTTTATCATAAAGATTCATAAACAATATAATAAATTCATAAAGGAAATTTATTTATCTGAGATCCCTCACCCTATAAAATATGTAAAAAATCTTTTTATATATGAGAATGGTAATGACGTACTTCTCACTTGCTAGAATGCTTCAGGATTTTTGTTTCATTATTTTATTTTTGAGAAAATGATTTTTCCCACAGCAAACATTTTCCCTTTTATTTTCCTTTTCTTTCCTGTCGTCACCCCAGATCGATGCATGTGACATTCTAATTATCCAAATAAGACAATCAGATGACTCAGATCTAACGAGTGAAAACATGGGAAGTATTGCTCCTAGCCAGGATATTCTTTTCTTGGGTAAATAGCCGTTAGATATACTGCAACGTTAATTGAATACTTTAATCTTCTACTTAAAAAAATATATTTTTGAATACTTTAATTCTAAAATCTAGAGATTCGTCTCCCCTGAAGGTAACCACCCCACTCCATCTCACACCGTCAATGGGATGTGATCCCCACAGTGTGAGATGAGGTGGGGGTGGTTACCCTAGACTCTAGTGGTGGTTGTGGTAATTAAGTCTGTACAGCAATGGCGTACCTGATAAGTTGGCAGGGAAATGTCCATTTTGTACCAGGAGGTCGAAATGATAGAACATTGAGAAGACTGGGGCGACATGGTCCACAGTGATGCCACCGGAATATTCCTTCGGTTCCCTACCCCAACAGCCCACACCAAGTAAGTATCCGCTATAATGGCCGTCGCCGGAGTCTCTAGTTCTAGCTGGTCCAGCAGCTTCTCAAAGGGATCTTCCACCTTAGTCATAACCTCTTCGAGGAAACCGGCGAAGTTGCTGGCGCGGCCCTTCTCCGAGGGTATGACATTAGGGATAGAGCGGAACCGGATGTTATCTGGCTTGGGATCGGAACCTATGAAGCTCAGCCACTCTTCCGTCACCACGAAGCTGATGAGAATATCATCACTACTGCTTCCACTTCCACTTCCTCTGGACGCGAGAAGCTTGCAGAGGTTCATCATAGGGTTGATGTGGCCTCGACCAGGATACGGCATCGCCACAATGTGGCACGATCTCCTATGGGTTTTACTTGTATCTGCTTTGACGGAACCCATGGCCGCAATAAAATGCTCAAAAAATCAAAACTGTAAGACTAGGAGGAACTTTCTTTTAGAAGCACAGGAGAACTAGGTAGTCTCTGGAGCCTGAAGGAGACTTATTCAAGTGTCACTGTGTGAGGTCCTTACTCCTTACCCCAAAAAAAAGTGTGAGGCGTTAGTTCCAAAGGACTGGAATAACCTAAATTATCCTATAAATCTACTAAATCAACCACTTGATTTTCCTTTTCTTTTTTTTTTTAATAACAAAAATTCACTATGATAAACATTTGTATAACTAATTGCTTTAGATACACAAAGATCATGACAGAGTGGAATTAGATCATTCACGTATCCGGATCAGGTTTATGTATAAGAACAATTTTGTATGTCAATGGTGTTTAAATTTAGAATCTATTAAATGAAGAGAGAAACTAGATTCCAAATCTACAGACTAAGGGCGTACAAGAACAATCTCATACATGAACCTAATCCTACAAACAACTTTATAATTCGCAATTTGTCAAAGCCGAACCTTGTAGTAAATGAAACACATTAACGATTAAACACAAGGACACAAGAGCCAATGAGGGGGGACCATGGGTAGCTATGAGTCTATCTCCACATGCAACACAAGTCCCACCTCTCTCTCTCTCTTATGGTTTTAGGTTCTCTCATAGTTTCCGAATCAGTATATAAATTGATCAATTCATATCGATATCGATCATGATTGATAATGATTTTTTTTTATTCTATTGAGCTTCATAGTGCCAATGGCCACTTAATTCTACATATGTCCACCCTCATCTCTTGGGAGAGTCTTAACAACATCTAAGTTAAGGAACTATTAGTATCTTTCCTACTTTCTAATTTGTACCTTCCCTTAAGAGAAGGAACAAATTTTCTATAAGCGAGGAGGACCCTACACCACAAACACAAGGTTGTGGAATGACCATTGTGCCCTTGCATGTGGGTGTAGAGACTCTTGTGGACATAAAACCTTTGCCCAAAATAAAATTAGTACCCTCCCTACTTTTTGAAAGCTCATGTGGATCTTCCATTCTAGCCTTTTGGTGGGACCTTTCTCAACTCTTCCGTGAGTCTTTTACATGGCTCCTAGTGAACCCTTGCATAATGAAAAAGTATGTAAATTTTCACAATATTTGTCATACATAGAAAAATGAAAAAGGTAATAAAGGGATGAAAAATTTGTACTTGTTTCTCAGGACCATCACATTAATGCAGTTATTATTGTAAACTTATGTGCACTATTCACAAAAAAGTTAATTTTGTGTACAACTTTTTTATCCTCATATTTTCTCTCTTTCTCACTTCACTTCGAATTCCTTTCACCAAATCCCATCCCATGAAAAATTACACTATTCATTATTTACTTTTCTTACTTTTTTTTATCCACCCAAGCCACAATTTGTGGATTGTATGGAAAAAAAAACTCACAATATGTGTGGAACCCATCTTCATAAATTTTCCACCAATCTGTCAGAGAAACGGGGCCTAATCGTTCGGTACTCCACAGTAGCTTGGGTTACTTTGCTAGTCATTGGTTGTCCATTTATAGCCACCCATTGCCTTTTGGTTATTCATCCCGCTTTGATGTGGGATTAAATTGACACCTGGGATCGTGCAGCGCGGAACTTGGGATTGTGAAAAGGAGCAGCCTTCAATAATTCAAACAATATATAGTAAAAAGGCTCACGCAAGCTTTATACCACCTAAAGATGTTACGCATTCTACCAAAATAAAAAGTGGTCTTTCTATTATTGAGGATTTGTTTGCTTTGTTTTCTTGTTTCTCCGCAATTGTTTTTTCTTTTATTGTCTTGATTGGATTAATAGGAAAGTCCATTATTTAACTAAGGGGGTTTATATTTAGGTGTTTCATATGTGGATTGCCCAGATGGTTAGGACGAATTAGGGATTATATGGATAGACACACAGTCCCAAGTTCAATTCTCTATCTGTGCATGTACAACTTAAGAAGAAACCGTGGATATACTCACTTTTTTTTACTTCCGAATAGAAAACACTTACCCCAAAAATATTATGATCTCACTTTCCACGTTTAATTGCAAGACAATTGAAAGGAGGATCCTTAGTTCCTAACCACACACGGGATGTTACAAATTGCAAGTTGGAATGAGGATCCTATGTTCCTAACCGCCCATGGGATGTTACAAATTGCAAGTTGAAAAGGCCCAGGACTGTCTTTCCTAGAGCCCAATAACCCAATAGCCAAGATAAGTGGAATTTCAATTCGTGTCTCAAGACCAACCCCTACATGCAGTTGGAGTAGAGTTAAAAGGGTTTTCATATTTCATTTGTTAGTAGAGGGTTCTTGATGAATAAATCAAGTGTAATCATAATATAAAAATCATAATTACACAATGTTTATCTCTCTCCTCAAATTCACTTTTTCTTTTTTAATATTTTCTTTCTTTTCTATTCTTAGCTTCCAAACATAGCTTGGGAAATTAACCAGTTTTTGTTCCCAAAATTGCCACCAGAAAGGATTTTGAAGCAATCCCATCCAAGGTTCTAAAACACGGGAATGGTCATAGGATCTAGGGGTGTCAACCGATTGAGACAGGTCAATCTCGATTGGACCTAGTCGGGTTTGACCAAATTTTAGGGTTGCACCATGAATACCTGTTTAGCTAAATGGGCTTAGCTGAGGACATGATGCGATCTATAATTGGGCCGATTGATCTTGAGCTATAATTAGGCTACCATAAATGGGCCTTGGCCAGGCTATAGACCTATTCATCTCTAAACGGGTAACAAACGTGCTCTAAACGTGCCTTCTTAACTTGTATGCAATAGTCGAAGTACTCAAACTGACAAGCTAATTCCTTTAAAAGCACATCCATATCCTTCAAACCCACCATTAATTCACCACCACATTACATAAATTCTATTTTTACATTTTATTTTCTATTGGTAAAGACACTTGGACTTTTGCTCTGCTCATCAATTTTCTTGGTGGCAAAATAGAAATTTCAAGTAGTATTAAAGAGGTCGGGCTTAAAAAAGGAGTTGGTTCAGGTCGGACCATAAACGTGTCAGGTTCAATTGGGCCTATCGGTGCATGCTTAAAATTGACCCCCCTAATAGATAGAATCAGTCAAGGTTGAAAGCATTTCGATACCAGATCGGATCATATTGGATATATCTATCCTTTTTTTTTTCTTTTTAAATAAGTTTTTATTAATGTTTTACCCTTGAACCATACATGTGGATCAGGAGGAATAAGGTCAGGAATCAGGATCAGGTCAATCAAGGCCAAAATAGTTCCAATCCGGCCTATAGAGGCCCAGCCCATTTTGAACGAAGCTTTGTCATTACCAATAAAGTCATAATAGCTCCTATAATTTTGGAAGCCTCATACATATTTTTTTCTCATTCATGAGAAACAGGAATTATCAAATCAATTAAAAACGATTTAAGCGAGAAAATAAGATTAACCTTAGTAATCTTATAGTTGGAGTCTTCTCCTCAATCATCTTGTGCAGATATGCTTCCATTGTCATAAACAATTTGAAGAAGAAAACGAAATGGCAAAAGATATTCAGATCACTAATCTCCTAAATTTGAGATCCAATCCTGTGGTCAAGCATGTGGGAGACACAGGATCCAAGGTGGCATAATTAATGTGCTGATCTGGTTAAATTACAACAGTTGAATGGCCCAACCATTTTGATCATCGAATTCAACCTATCATCCATGCAGCTAGATTTCCGTTCTAACTCATGACAGCATGGTTTCAAGTATCGGTAATGTATTAGACGTATCGAATCTGAATCGGTTGGTATCAATCCTCAATCCTTAACAGATTCGGATCGGTTATCGTATCATGTTAGGGATGAAATAGTAAAAAAAACATTTTTTTTTCTGAAATCAAAGTGACTGATACCAATCTAGATCGGATTGGTGTCGGTAGAGATCCATACCAATATCGAGAACTAAATCCATGACATGTCATATTGATGACCAAGAAAACTCTGGAGAAGAAGCAAGCTTCAACGCTCCCCAAGACAACAGAGCCATCATTGTGGGGAGGGTAAAGAGCATCCAACGCAAAGCGGCCTTTCATTCCCTTGTTTCGTCGTGGCACACCCCCCCCACAAGCACCCCGGCCAATCCAGGAGTTTTTTTTTTTTTTTTTGGGGGGTGTGTGGTGTGTGGGCTACATTCCATCTGGTATAATTGATATAATTTATAGAGTAACATTATCTTAGGAGCTTTTCATGTGGAGGATGTGAATCCTTTGGTGTGGGTGGGCACAACTTGGTTTTTGCATATTTTGTCATTCAACTCTTCACTTGAGCACCCATCGCCCAGGTCGGCCCATAGCTACCTGGGCGAGCGCCATGTGTCCAAGGGCGAAGATCCAACGCTTTAAAAAGAAGTAAGGCGAAACGAGGCACGAAAAGTGAGGCGTCGAGCACCGTTGGATCCTTGCCTGGACACGTGGCACTCGCCCAGATAGATGTTGGCAAGACCTAGGCAATGGGCACTCAAGAGAGGAGTCGGATCAGAGGTTTTATGCCTTTGTTTGAATCCTTTGGTGTGGGTGGGCACAAATCATTTGTTGATCAACAGTCTACCACAGTTTAGATTCAGAAGAGAGTGTGGCTGTGATAGGAATGTTTGGAACAATTTTATTTCCACCCAATCAAAGCACAACAAAGAAGCAAACCAGGAGGATCATGTTAAAGCCAAACTAATATGAGTTTTCTTCTTTTAGTGTGTTTGCTTGTAAGAACACTAGTACAGAATACAGATTTTTACTCTTTACATTTAATGAAAAAGGAACATATTAAACACAAACTAATAGGGTTCTTCTAGTCCAAAGCTACAAGGAAGTAACAACGAATGGTTCATTTCAAATTGGCTTCATGGTATAGGTCATCATGGTAATGAATTCATCCATGTCAATAAATCCATCCCCATTTGCATCAGCTCCTCTCACCATCCTCATGCAATCAGTGTGGCTGCACCGTTCCCCCAGCCTCACAAGCATCTCCCGTACTTCCTCTGCACCTATCCTCCCTTTCCTATCAAAATCAAATATATGAAATGCATTGCGTATGTCCATTGTCCGTATCCCACTTCCATTGCACAGAACAACCATGAATTCCTTGAAATCAATGAAACCATCTCCATCCAAATCAGCAACCTCAAATATCTTCGCTACTTCAAGCTCTGGCCTTGGCTTCCCCAGTGCCTTCAACAATGAGCAATATTCCTCTGGAGAGATCTTCCCATCCTTGTTGGCATCAAATTTATCAAAAACTCGCTTCATCTCATCAACGTTTGGATCGAAACCACATGACAGTCCAGAGTATTGCCTGCAGTTGAAGGACCGCAAGTGGGTGGGTTTTGGTTGCAACATCTTAGAAAGGCTATATTGGAAATCAAGGAAGTGTTTCTCCGCCTTCTCTTGATCAAAAAATAATAAATCAAGGAAGCTTATTCTGGGCATTCTCTAACTGAACTGTTGGTGACAGAGAGTGAAAATTCAAGAAAACTGACTTCCCCACTTGTACAGGTCCTTTAAATAAAAGTGTTGTGATCATCACAATACTAAGCACACAAGACTAGAGATTCCCATGTAAAGTGAGGAATATAATCAATTCTAACTCCATGATTCCTATTCCTTGTCACTGTGGTACAACTAGGTGGCAAAAGATTCCAAAGTCGAGGTTACAAGAGAAAAAAGATGGAATAGGAGAGAAAAAGTAAGGCAGAAAAGCGAAGGAAAGAATTTAATCTCAAAGTAAAGAACTCTTTGGGATGCAAAGGAAATAATTTAATCTCAAAGTAAAGAACCCTTTGGGAAAAGGTAGTGGAAGATGTTCTTTCTATGATAAAGAAGGGAATGTGCATTCATTCCCCTTATTTCTTCCACCCTCCTTGGTGATGGAAATTCCTCTTCATAATTGGTATGGAGTAAAATATAACAAAAAAAGGAGGAAAGCATATTGCAATACGAAAAACATTGGGAGCTCTTGAAACAAATGGATCATAGAGAGATACTAATTGTGCACATGTGGTCAAGGAAGCTTTCCATCAACCAAGTCCTCCATTACTTCGACATCCTTGTGGGTTGTAATTTCTGAACACAACCTGCATTCTTTTAAGCAGAAGTACATATGTTTGGTCCATGTTGAGAGAACATGGAAAGAAGAACTTGACATTGATTAGTAATCCACTAATCCCAATATCAGCAAATGGGTTGGGATACAAAGACTCAACCATTAACTAAAACAAATATACTACAACAACAACAACCCAGCCTTATCGGCTTATCCCAACTAAATGGGGTTGGCTACATGGATCCTTGCCCTCCAATTTTCACTAAAACAAACATATTGAATAAAATCCATAGTCGTAAAATTTCCTAAAGTCCTAAAGTCACAAACACTATCCATTTTAGACAGGAGAAGTAGGCAAGCAAATGGGTCAAATCAAATTTGAATATGGTGGTCAGCTTGATAACTGTGAAACTGAATCAGGAGGGAGGGTTGAAGTTTCAGGTTGCATGAGTTAGTTTAAGTTCTTTGGGGTTTCAGGTTTAACTTTCCATCAAATTGCTGCACAGGAAGTAAAGCTGGAGACAACTGTTGAATGAGTCTCACAGCAAGTGACCTGCATTCCAGCAAAGAGGATGGAATGGCAATTAGAGGAACAGTCAAGAAAGGGGTTGACATACCTGGACAACAACAGCCACAAATAAATCCTCCTCCATTCAAAGGTTGCAATGACACGACAGAGTGGAAAGGCTTCCCACCATGTTGGTGTTGGCTCCCTCCACACCCTTTTAGAAATAATCAATAAGGGATGAAATAAATTCAAATTGTTAAAATGGTAAGTTCCAAAGGAAAATCATAAAAAAGGGGAAAATATGAAATAATACACAAAAAAGCACTATAAGACCCAAAAATATCCCAATGTACTTATATTTACAATAGTCACACTTTTTTCTTGTCACTTGGCTGTCTCACTGAATAATCCCAACTTAAATCAGTGGCTTGCCTTCCCAGTTTCCCAAACCAAAATACAAAATAGATAATATGAAAGAAAGCAAGCACAATACATCCAGAATGAGGGGGGGTGGGGGGCAAGAAGGGAAAGGTCTCTTATTCAATGAAGAACTGAAACCTCCTTCAACTACATAAGGAGTACTAATCTGTGTATAAACAGTAACCATTGTTGATTGGAGTCTTCCATCAGATAGATCAAATAACACATAGGATATAGTCAGACTATCACATTGTCTTATCAGTTCCAATAGTTTTATTTATTTCATTTTCCAAAGTCATCCAAACAACATTTGGAAAGTACAGGAAACTATTGCTTTACCTTCACTCCACTTTCCTTTCCCTCAGTCTCCTAGCTAACTTCCTTTCCCTTTCACTCCCAATTCAGACAACCATGCAGAGCCCTAGGGATAAACTCCCAAAACCTGCGGCACAATAATCTACTATTAGGCTGCAGAGTTGTAACTCAAATGTTCAAGCCAATCTGATATTCTTAAGTGACCCACAAAATCTTCCTGCCATAGTTGTATTCCAGATTCCAAATTTCAAACCGTTCATTGTTGCAAGACAACCCTTCTTCTTCAATGATTAAGAACCCAACAATTAATCCATTGATCTTGTCCATATATTCCTTCACTAATATACTTAACACTTATCAAGGCTACTTCCTGGGGATGTTCAAACCGTTCATTGTTGCAAGACAACCCTTCTTCTTCAATGATTAAGAACCCAACAATTAATCCATTGATCTTGTCCATATATTCCTTCACTAATATATTTACACTTATCAAGGCTTCTTCCTGGGGATGTTCAAAGGGGTTTAACCCAGAAAATAAGATTTTTCCCCTCTTTTTTTTAACCAAACTATTTCAGAGAGAGAAAACTATCTTGTTTCCTTTCCTTTTCATTCAATAATTTAGAAGCACCTGTATTGAAGAGATACAAGTTGACCAAAGAATAAGCATAAATAAGAGCTTACACGCAAGCCCAAGCTTATTGTTCCTTTCAGCAAGTCAGCTTTCTAACCATCCTCCTTTGGGTCTATTCCATCTCCACACATAAGAATAAAAGGGATGGTGTTTTCTTCAACCTTTCTTCCCAAACTCTGAATAAATTCTTACAAAATGCTCTTTTCCTTAACTTACTTTAGTGCATTGGTGCATTCTTTGAGAAACCAGTCTCCTTCAAGTACCAATAAGAGCCTACAAGCAGGACCAAACCTCTCTCTCCTTATTTGTTTGCTACATTTCCATTATTTTTACTATTTTTACCCCTTTCAGTCCTTCTCTCATCTTTCTACTCACCCTTCTTCTCACATCTCTCATCAGCATCTCTTTTTTTGGACTTTTTTCTTATTTTGTTTCAATGGGTCTATGTAGCCGACCCCATTAAGTTGGGATAAGGCTGAGATTTTTTTGGATGAATGGATAAGGCTGAGATTAATGTTGATTGTTATTGGTTACTGTTATTGTTACTATTATTCGCACTTAGTTTCTGTTTGTGTCATCAGTTACCATCGTCTAATCTGAAATTATCCTCTGAACTTAGATCCTATCAATTTCTGGTTACTGTTTTGAGTTATTCGAATGCAGGACTACATTACTGGCATCCTTCGAGTCAAAACCCTCAGTGCACCCTACCCCTTTTCTTTGGGTACTCTCGGTGCCCCTTGAACAAGGGATAATCAGCACGCAGCCTAGCAAACAAGTAGACAACAGCCACAGGCATGCTGCATGGGAGCATCCTGACATGGTTTGTTGGCCACCACAACTGATTGTTGCAGTGACACAGATGCACTGAGCCAGCTTGGATTCAACCATCGAGGGGAACAGAAATAGCATAAGATTTGGTAGGCTGCAACAGTAGATTTAACTCTACAATACTGTTACAGTCCCATGTCCCTTGGAATGGTCAATTCCCACCAGCAATCAAGATCGTTTCTGTAACAATATTCACCCATCTAATGATAAAGGGAGAATTGTCCTTGCCCTGCTTAAAAAATAAAAAAATAATAAAAAAAGAGCGTCCCCGTGCACAAGGCTCCTGTTACTGCAGGGTCTGGAAGAGAAAAATGTGCGCAGCCTTACCCCTTGCTTTGCAGGAGAGGCTGACTCCAAGTTTTTGAATCTGCAACCAATAGATTGCAATACCGCAACTTAACCGCTAGGCCAAGGCTCGCCCACTTGCCCTTGCCCTGCTACCAATGAAAAATATGCATGGAGGTCAACAGAACAGCCATGATGGGTTCTTGGCTGTAACATAAGGTAACTTCTTGGCTTGTCCTTACATACAAGTCTGCAAATAGATTAAATGTAATATCCATAGGAGAATATTAAATTGATGATTCCTAGCAAGTAAGCTATGAGGAAAAACCTTAACATAGGTTCAGCGGAACTCCAAAGGAAATAACTCGATGCCTCTAAGCCTTTGGGATGGAGCAAGACGCAAGCTTTAGTGCCAGCAAGCAGCTACCGTCACATGGCCTCAGCACATCCATTTTTCTCCCTCTGCTCCTGTGGAGGGCTCTTAATTTCCCATCTCTATGAGCTTTTATGTCCCTCACCAATGTGTGTTTCTCGTAAGTTCTCTTTATTTAGCTAAGATAGATAGTAGACTGAAGACTATGAATCCACGTTATATTTCTCCCATTCTTTCTCATCTGATCCTCAGCTCAGTTAGGTTGTCTTATCTAACATGACTGCATCAGATTCAATAATAGATTTATTTGTTCCATAAACAGATACAACTCGAAAGAGTTGCTATGGGAATCCTTTTGTAGCTTGGGTTCTATCTCAGCATTCAAGATAAAAATTCCATTTTATGGCCAAGTGTTCTATAAATAACAGGAAATATGTCAGTATATTTACAGCAATCAACAGTAATGCACTGTCTCCAGAACAAGGACAAATCAATGAGTCTCGCAATTGAGGGACAAGCAATAGCAGGCAACATCATAAACCACAAAGAAGATGGTCCAAGCTATCTAATCTAGATGATAAATTGCACACGCCTCTCTACAATTTATCTTTTTTTTTTTTTTTTTGGTGGATGGAGGTTGGGGGCACAGAGAGAGAGAGAGAAACTTTCTACTCAAATACAAGTGATTCTGAATCCCATTAAAGTAATACTTCAGTCCATCTTCTATAAGGCTTCAAGCTTCTATTCAATCAACATATGGAGGTAATCGGACACAGTACATAAAGGTTGCCCACGCTAATTAACCAAATAAGGTAGTTCTGAGCTGAAGTCAAGAATTTAGTCTAATACCTTGTGCCATCAAAAGGGGGAAATGAGAGAGGGGTCATCGTGCAGCATTCAATAAAACAGTAAGCAACAGAATCAAATAAGAAGCATGGGAAGAAGAGTAAGTACCAATTCCAAGGCAAGCTATGCATTTGCAATTGATCTCCTTGCCCCTTTTGTTGTAATAGCCGAAAAAATCAGAACCCTGGCAACTCCTACACTTTCCAGTCCATTCGTAACTTCTTTACAACCTAAACCCAAAATCAAGTGATGATTAATAAACTCAAAAGAAAAGAAATTGTACTCATCAAAATGTAATGTGGTTCATGAAGATTACATTTGGTCGGAGTTATAGAGAGAGATGAGAAAATACCTGCATTTGGGGATCATAACGAAGAAGACGATCAATCTCTTCGATGGGGACAGGAGTGGAGTCAGGATAAGTCATGGGAAGGGGAAGTGCATCGCTATCATCAGCGAGGTAGCTCTCCCTATTGACCATCGATTCTCTCTCGCATTCGTTCGTCGTATATTATTCCTAATAACCGGGCTCCTCCGCAAGCCGTCGACGACACTTGCCTCCGAGTCCTGAGACCTGCGGCATTGGGGACATCGGCGGCACTAGAGACTGGGAAACAACAAGGAGGGTTAGAACCTCCAATGAGAGGGAGGTCTGCGGCTTGGCAGCTCAATGAAGTTTCGGGAGATAGTTTGAGAGAGGAGAAAAATGAGGAAATAAAGGTAGAAGGAAGGAAGCTAGGGTTTTTGACAACATTCGTACTCAACGTCTAATGCAAATTCCAGAGGAACCCAGACGGAGCATTCTCTTCTCTCTCTCTTTCTGAAAGTGAAGTACAGGTTTCATGGTACGTGCCCCTGTTGAGCAATTTAGGGATGAGAATTGGGTTAGAAATTGGCTGGCTTCAGTAGGAGGGTTCAAAAATACCTTCATTCCCTTCGTAATCATACTTAAGAATACAATGAGAAATATGATTATCAACCATGAAGACCTACCATCCACACTCCCTTACAACACTTCCCACACCTACAATTATAACCACCCTTACTCCTTTATAAAATAACTACTCACAACTCCCACATGTGATCATAACTGATCCATATAAGTAGGGATGTCAACCGGTCGGGCCGGTTCGGTTTTGATCGGGCTTAATCGGGCTTAAAGACTTTCAAAGGCTACAACGTGTCCGCCCATTTAACTAGTCGGGCTTAGTTATTGAGGGCATGGTACGCTTTATATTCGGTCGGTCTGCCTCGGGCTATAATCGGGCTTTAGTCGGGCCTTAATCAGGCTACGGACATGTTTAATGTTAAACGGGTTTTAACCGGTTTTTAAACGGGCCCTCTTTAAAATGTGTTCTTATATTCCGGCCCACTCATGCAAGCCCAAAAAAATGATAATTAATCAATAAATGATACCAAATATAACCATCATTTAAAATGTAAACATGTTTTTACTTGTTAGTTTTTACTTTTTAATCTGGGGGATCAAATAGGTATTCTACAATCATTAAAGGGTCGGGCTAGGCCAGTGCACAATAGGCCGGTCTCGGTCGGGTGTTAAATGGTCGGTCTCGTCGGCGCAACGGTCCAAGTAGCAAAACCAAGACCGACCGTTTATAAACGGGCCGGGCTCAAGACCGACACGTTTAATAAACGGTCTGGGCCGGGCCGGTCTATAAATGGTCGGTCCCGATCGGTTTAGTCGGTTCGGGCCACGAATTGACACCCCTACATAAAAGTACCTCTCATACTAACTCTCTCACATGTGATAACACTATTCTACCTCTCACATGTGATAATACTTATTATTACATGCACTAACCACCCCTATTATAACCACTCCATATAATTACATAACTACCCCACATAGGCACGTAACAAATCCTCCCCACTTAGACTCGGCTTGTCCTCAAGACGTAAAAGTAGGAAATTGATGAAGTACGTCCGTCCGATTCTCCCATGTGGCATCTGTTGGAGAGAGTCCCTGCCAATGTACTAACACCTATGAAACACCTTTCTGGACTCTAGTATCCAAGATTGCTTGCGGTTCAGTTTGAGATTTTTCATCTTCTCTAACAATCTGGGGCAGATTTCCTTCAATCGATATATGTTGGCGAATTTTTTTCTTCAACAAAGAGACATGGAAGACAGGGTGTATGCGTGAATCAGCTGATAGTTGCAATTTGTATGCTACCTTACCCACCCATAGGATGACTTGGAACGGACCATAGTACCTGGGTGCTAACTTTTGGTACTTCCTTAGGTGCACTGAGCGTTGCCGATAAGGTTGTAGCTTGAAGTACACCCAATCACCAACTTCAAATTCCCATTCCTTATGCTTCCATAATAGACCTGTTTCATCCGGTTTTGTGTTTTTGAAAGTGCAATCTTTAAGGCTTTAAGCTTCTGGTCCCTGGTCATTAGTTGTTGGTGAACGGCTTCTACCTTGGCAGTACCTGGGACATATGTGAGTAGGGACAGTGGTGGCTACCCATAAACAATCTCAAATGGATTTTTTTAATGGACGAATGCAACTGATGTTGTAGCAGTACTTTGCCCAGGGAAGCCAATTGCTCCACTCCTTGGGATTATCACTGGAGAACCAACGTAGGTACATCTCTAGGGTTCGATTGACCACTTCAGTTTGCCCATCAGTTTGTGGGTGGTAGGTTGAACTCATATTGAAACTGGTACCATTGAGATGGAATAATTCCTCCCAAAAATTACTTGTACAAGTGGGATCACGATCACATACAATAGTACGTGGCATCCCTTGGAGTTTGAATACCTGCTCAAAAAATAATTTCGCAATCCCAACAGTAGTGAACAGATGAGATAAAGGGAAAAAATGTGCATACTTGGATAAACGATCCACCACCACAAATATAGCTGGACGTCCCTTAGAATTAGGTAGCCCGTCAATGAAATCCATGGAAATATCTTTCCAGATTCGTTCAGGAATGGGAAGTGGTTGAAGTAGGCCTGAAGGAATGGTCTACTCGACTTTGTGACGTTGACACGTGTCACAGTTGGATATGAAGCTAAGAATCGTGCTCCTCATTTTCGGCCAATAAAAGGTAGTTTTGAGACGTTGGAGAGTTTTTGAAACCCTTCATGCGTGCTCCCATGAAATTGTCCAAGTATATCCAAAATTAGAGGAGAGTCCTTGGAGAGATAAATTCTTGATTTAGAAAAAATTATTCCTTCTTTTTCTCCCCATGGCCCCACTGCTTCTCCTTCTTGAATGTGTCTCAACAATTGGTTGCAAATAGGATTCTCCTTATTTTCCTCTTTTATTGCGAAGATCCAATTTGGAAGGGTGGCCAAGCGAGGTGTGGTGTCCTCTTTTTCCTCTTCTATATTGTCTCTTCTGGATAGGGCATCTGCAAGAATATTCTCTTTCCCTTTTCTATCTCAATAACAAAATCGTAACGCATTAGCTTAAAAAGCCAACGTTGCTGGGCAGGATTAGTTATCTTCTGATGCCATAAATATTTTAAACTCTTTTGGTTAGTTCTAACCACAAATTGGCGTCCTATTAAATAGGAATGCCACTTCTGAACAACCAATATGAGAGCTGAGATCTCCTTTTCATACGTAGACAACAGTAAGTTGTTACCTTAGAGGGCTCTACTAAAATAAGCTACTAGCCTCTCTTGTAGTAATACTGCGCCAACCCCAGCCCCACAAGCATCACACTCCACTACAAAATCGATGGCAAAATTGGCGTCCTATTAAATAGGAATGCCACTTCTGAACAACCAATACGAGAGCTAAGATCTCCTTTTTATACGTAGATAACAATAAGTTATTATCATGGAGGGCTCTACTAAAATAAGCTACTGGCCTCTCTTGTAGTAATACTGCCAACCCGGTCCCACAACCATCACACTCCACTACAAAATCGATGGCAAAATTAGGTAGTGCGAGTATGGGTGCTTGAGTCATGGTCGTCTTCAACTTCTCAAATGCCACCTTAGCTGTTGCGCTCCACATAAATTGATTCTTTTTTAGCATTTGAGTAAGCGGATAGGCTATTTAACCATAATTCTTGATGAATTTATGATAATAGCCCGTTAATCCCAAAAAACCCCTCATTGCCTTATTGGTTTTGGGTCTTTGCCACATCAGCATAGTAGTTATTTTCTCAGGGTCCACCGCTACTCCTCCTCCTAAAATTATGTGTCCAAAATAATGGACCTTCTTTTGGCCGAATTCACACTTCCCTTTCTTGACAAATAAATGGTTAGAGCATAGAACCTTTAAAGTAAGCTCTAAGTGCATCATATGGTCTTCCCAAGTCCTACTGTAAATAAGGATATCATCAAAAAAGACCAAAATAAACTTACATAGGTACTTCTGGAACACCGAATTCATAAGAGACTGAAAGGTTGAAGGAGCACTAGTAAGGCCGAATGGCATTACTAAAAACTCATAGTGGCCATGATGGGTGCGGAAAGCCATCTTCTCCATATCTTTATCCACGACCCTTACTTGATGGTATCCTGACCACAGATCTAATTTGGTGAAGAACTGAGATCCATGGAGCTCATCAAGCAATTTATCAATCAATGGTATAGGAACCGATCTTTGACCATCAATTTATTTAGTGCTCTATAATCCACACACATGCACCACGATCCATCATGCTTTTTCACTAGGATGATGAGAGAGGAACAAGGGCTATTACTTGGCCGTATGATTCCTATATTGAGCATCTCGTCCACTAATTTTTCAATCTCCCTTTTCTGGAAATGAGGATACGACATGCCTTAAGACAGATGGGTTGACTTCCTGTCTTTAAGGGAATTTGGTGGTCCTATAGTCTAGGTGGCGGAAACCCTATGTGTTCTTTAAATACGTCTCCATATTGGTGAAGAAGTTGGAGTTCATGAGATGTGGGCCTCTCCATCACTGATGACGTGGAAGCGGTTAAGGAGTAGAGGTGTAGCAGGACACCTTGTCTACTCTTCCTGATCGCACGATTGGGATCTTCAACCCCCTGGTCTCCCTTAACCGTGACCCCCTTAAGAAAATTTATTTATTTTCAATTGAAAATTTCATTGAAAGATTTGCAAAACCCCACAAAATAGGGCCTAAGGTATGTAACCAATGTGCCCCCAATACCACGTCATATCCTTCCAACGGCAAAAGGAAGAAGTCAACCAGGACTGGTACTTCTTGCAGAATGAGTATAACTCCTTCACAGACTCCAAGACTCACCAGCTTTTCTCCTGACGCCACCATTACATGAAAATGATGCTTGTTTGTTGACTCAATTCCTACCTTCTTGGAAATTTTTTACTCATGAAATTATGAGTGCTTCCCGAATCTATAAGAATAGTAACTGCAACATAATTAATACTTCCAGTCACCCTCATCATTTTAGGAGCCTTGCAGTCAGAGATGGCATGAAGTGAGATCTCTGGTACATCATCCACCTTAGGTAAGGGTTGTTCTTCATCTTCCAGAGAGTCTTCTTCTTCTTCCTCATAATTCCCTTCAATTACAAATAGCTTCTTACATTTGTGACCCAGTACATACTGCTCGTTGTAGTTATAGCAGAGTCCTTTAGATCTTCTTTCTTGCATCTCTTTGGGAGTCAGCCATTTGGTAGGGAGTACAGTAGGGGCAGCCACAGAATCTTTCGGATTCATAGCTGACTTGCACATCTCCACAGGAGCATAAAATGCCTCTGTGAGAGATTACGAGACTCATAGAGCCGAGCCAGCCTTATTGCAGCCGATAAGGTATTTGGTCTTCTTACCATCACGTCCGCTTTAATGCCATCTCTGAGTCAACTAACAAAGCAACTTACTTGGCTGTTGGGAGGAAGATACTTGACTTTTGAGAGTAGCTTCTCAAATTTAGCCTAATAATCTCGTACAGAACTCACCTGTTGTAATTTATTCATCTCTGCGAAAAAGTCCTGATACTGAGAAGGGCCAAATCTTATATGCAACCCTTCACAAAAGGTCCTCTAGGTTATCTCTTCTGTATCTTGCTTAAAAAGCTGATACTAGAGTTGCGCATCTCCTTCCAAATGGAATGATGCCAGTGCAACTCGCCCTTCCTCAGGTGTCTAATGGAAGTCAAAAAACTACATCCAAGTAGTGGTCTCTTCTTCCCTATTGTAACGAGGGAAATCTAACTTCACTAACTTAGGAGCGTAAGTCTGCTGAGTAGTTGTAGATCGAGTGGGTTGAGGTGGAAGAGGAGTTTGATGCCTCTGTTGTTGTGTAGAGGCTCTTGAGCCCTCTCCAGTTTCCATTTCAACTCTTGAAGGTTGTGCAGACATTTTCTCAAAGAACTCAGTGAGCCGATTGAGAACATGCTGTTGAGAATCCAATCGTGTAAATATCTCCTTCTGTACCTCATGGACATTGCTTAACCCATCTTCAATCCTTTCCACTCGGTCATCCATATTCCTGCTCCGATACCAAGCAGGTATGTGCCCCTATTTACCTATTTTGGAAGAGCAATTTAGGGATGAGAATTGGGTTAGAAATTGATTGGCTTGATTAGGAGGTAGCCGATCCTCTCTCCGAAGAGTGTTTTAGGGTTCAAAAGATACCTTCATTCCCTTCATAATCATACTTAAGAGTACAATGAGAAATATGGTTATCAACATGAAGACCCATGTTCCCCACTACCTTACAACACTTAATATATCCCACACCTATAATAATAACCATGCTAAATCCTTCATAAAATAACTACTCACAACTCCCACATGTGATCATAAACGATCCATATAACTACCTCCCATACTAACTCTCTCACATGTGATAACACTATTCTACCTCTCACATGCGATAACACTTACTATTACATGCACTAACCATCCCTATTACAACCACTCCATATAACTACATAACTACCCCACATAGGCATGTAACATTCCACTTCCTTCTTCTGCTACTTCAGTTCAGTTCTGCCGATACTGATTGTCAACGAAGATCGCGGCAGCCACAAAACAATATTTGGTTTTTTCTTCTTGTAAGTTCAAGAGCTCCAAAGATTGGATTCAGAAGTCAAGAAAGGTATGCGTGTTTCTTCTTGGAATGGAATGTGATGAAGAAGCGATCTTTTGAACTTGGATATGAAATCGATAAACAAAGATGGTAGTTAGAAATGTACAAGTTTAACTACCACAAGCACAAAACTAAAAGTATAGGCACTGCCCAAATGTGCCAACCAACAACCCGGATCGGGCTCGTCTCCAATGAGCATCCAACGATTCCTTCAAATGCAACACATCGTCCTATACCGAATCCAGCGATCGACGTTCATTCGAGTCATATCTCTCTTTTTGCCACTAAAAGAGTCTATGGTGACTTGTTGGAACCTGTTCTCTCGTTGATCATTCGATCGCCTGCCTCATTCAGACTAGGAAGCCAAAAGTGTTGAGACTTTTATGTGGGCTGACACCGATTAATTCAATGGGCCCAAGCAGTTGTAGACCCACTCTGATTAGGAAACTTTGTCGGAATGGAATAGGGCTTTAGGGATTCTATTATAAATAGAATATTGATGGTGCCTATAGCCATTACTTACACAACATATTGTTTATGAACACTACTTTCTCTCAAGACCAAGTGCATAGGGAGAGGAAACCTAAGGGTAAGAGGCTACAGAAGATCTCAGTAGAGGGACTACAACATACCAAATTCCTGTGGTAAAATAAGAATTCTTTGTCAATGGGCATCGGTATCGTCAAATGGCAATAGGGAGTAGGGGTGAAATAGGCTTGGGTTTTTAAAACCCAGTCCAACCTTGAGTTATCTTGACCTCAACCCAAATCCAATCCAACCTTGATTGACCTTGATTTTGTCATAGACATGTTGTCCTTGATTGACCCTAACTGACCCAAGTCTTAATTGTATAACTCTAGAACAAAATTTAGTCATTAGATCTAGGGATCCACATAAGGCTGATTATTGCCCTCAAAATTAGGGCTACATCGCAAAAGGAAAGAGTCTCAGGGTTACAGGGAATGACCGCAATCCCAATAGAGAAGAATATGGCAACAAGTGGGATTAGTCCTAGAAAAGATGATCAATATACCATCATCGAGCTTCATACTATCGACAAAGCTCGGCCACAACACAATGAATATAATAAACCAAGTTTCCCACAGTTACACCGACTCACCGAACAATTCAAGATGGATTTCTCTGATTGGGGAGCATAAATGTAAACATTGTAATTGCCTTTTTGGGCAAGTTCCTCAACAAGAAAGGTAAGACCATGGGTCTTTCATTCTATTATTCACCTTCCTCACGCAAAGCTTGAACCTTCGACCTCAAAGTTGCACATATAATCAACAAGCCACTAAGGCAACGAAGTGGCTTGTGCTTTGATTCCATTCCCAATGTCACAAGAACTGCAGTAGAAGGGAAACCATCTTGGGCTCTAAATATGGGGAACCATATATTGGCAAATTCAATTGAGTGGAGGCTTGGAGCTTCGAAGCCTTCGATTGATTTGCCTCACAAGCCCTACTATCGACAACAGTAATTAGGGCTAAGGTTGAGATGAAGCGCATATTCATATAGAAGGAGTTAAAAAGAGGAATGACGGACCTAAAATGACTATAGGAGAAGTGATAAGAAAAGATGTACAAAAGCTAGAGCTCAACCCAAGTATGACCGCAGATAGAGCTGTTTGGAGAACAAAGACCCTCGTAGCCAACCCCTTTTAGGGGGATGTTCCCGAGATGTTGCACTAACTTTTGTGTTTTACATCTTTTTACTTCTTCATTTCCTCTTTCTTTTTTTACTATCTTGGAGTATACTTTATGTTCATGGGAGGTGAATATGGTGATTTGACACTTTGATTGAACTCAAAAAAAGAGTTAATATATAATCATTAGCTTTGCCTCCATTGTTAGGTTTATGGATGAAGAGATTCTTTATTCACTATGGGGTAATAGATATTGATTCAATTATCTTGCCAATTCAAAATTTGAATTTAGAGTTTTCAAGCCGCCCCTAGTCCCGAAAACTTTTTGTCTTATGATCGGATGGTTCATAGAGTTATGAATTTCATAGTTCAACTGACTAGACCAAAACTATATGATCCTCAATTATCTTACCTTTTTTTTACTATCTTGGAGTATGCTTTATGTTCATGGGAGGTGAATATGGTGATTTGACAGTTTGATTGAGCTCAAAAAGAGTGAATATATAATCATTAACTTTGCCTCCATTGTCAAGTTTATGGATGAAGAGATTGTTTATTCACTATGGGTTAATAGAAATTGATTCAATTATTTTGCCAATTCAAAATTTGAATTTAGAGTTTTCAAGCCCCCCCCCCCCCCGAGAATTACTAAATTATCTAAAAATAGAAAATCCTTTATCAAAGTGCATTTTATTTCTTTATTTATTTTATATATTTTTTGTAAAAACCTAAAAAATAGCGTGGCTCCTGTGCCCAGACACAGTGGGGGAAAATAACAATCTCACCCCTCATGAAATGTGAAAATCCTTCTCATGTTGATGCTTTCACTACTGCTCCCATTGGCCCCGTCTTTGGCATAAGCCACTTGCCTTTTAGGGAATCCTTTCCTATATATATTGTCATTTTTCCTTCATTTAGTAACTAAAATAGCAAAATGAGAATTACATATTGTATTAAAATCCCAGAGTTTGTTGAATGAAAAACAGGGATCTTCATGTTAATGAGCGGAAGAAAGTTTTTCTAGGCAATGAACCAAAATGGGGTTTTTCTTAAGCATACTTGAAAATGCATAATTTGGATAGGATCAAACTTTCAATTGATCTGGGCACTTAGGATCCATTGGATAAAGATATGGTTCTATAGACGATCTCTGACCAAGGCGATAATCAATAGCTGGTTTGAGAGGATGATCAGCTGCCCTAGAATTTGGACACAATTTGTACTCCTACTTTTTGCATTTATAGTAAAAAATATTTTGCTGACAAAAAAGCTTCAACTGCCCAAAACCAACGACAAAATAAAAACCCCCAAAAATTAAAGGCAATAAGATGGTGGGTGGACATATATGGAAGGGTATGTTAATACATGAAAAGCACCACATGGTTGAATTTGAGTATGAAATCTAAGACATAGTTTTATTCCAAAACCATTTTCTAAATATCCAAAAGTTAAAATCTTCCCTTACCCAATTTCTAGAGATTGGATCCGCTACTCGTACAATCATCTAGTCGTATGGGTGAGCATCCAACATCTGTCCACTTCTCTTCACCCATGTAATGACAGGAAATGGGACAGGTGATGGATGCCACCCGTACGATTAGTTTTTTGTTTTTTTGTTTTTTTTTTTTTGTTTTTTTTTTTTTTGTTGGCTTGAGAACTTTTATTAACGAGTAAACAAACAAGAGGTATAATTGGCAAACAGAAGAGGCCTTAAAGTAGGGGTGGGGAGAACAACAGAGAGAATTGTGCTTGAGTTAAGGCTGCATTGGAGGCAAGGGAATCTGCCACCGCATTCACATCTCGATAGGAGTGTTGAAATATAATGGTCGCGAAGTTGAGAGTCAGTTGTAGACAATTTGCTATAATATTCTTGATGCGCCATGGACAAGAAACTTCCACACCCTTGAGGAGGTTTATGACTTGGAGATGATCCTTCAATAATGAGGGACGAAACATAAAGATTCGATGCTACAAGAAGAGCTTGTTTCACCACCAATGTCTCTACAATGATTGCATGGTTAGTTCCGATGCCTCCTAAGAAACAACAAAAAACACTGCATTATAATCACGACAAACACACCCAAAACCTGTTGGGCCTAGATTACCTTTGCTTGCCCTGTTAATGTTGAACTTGAAGATCCATTTGATGGTGGAGACTAGGAAACAATGATTTGTGGCCTAATGATTTTGAGTTTAGCACTGGAGCTGGGATCTCTAGCTTCCCGAATAGCCTTGAGTGCTATGGCATTAAGTTTGAAGTGGTTCCTACCAAACACCCAATCCCAATATGCCATCCAAATATTCCAAATGGTGGAACAAATAAGTGATATTCTAAGAAGAACATATTTGTTGGAAGGCCTGTGAGAAAGTGTTAGGTTCCAAACCGAACTAGTGATTGAATCCACATAAATGAGGGGGATCAATCCTGCCAGATGCTAGATTTGTGATGTTACAGGGCATTCAATAAACAGGTGATTGAGATTTTGTTCACTTTGAGCACAAAGAGCACACATTGGGTTTTGAGAAAAACCTCTAAGGTTAAGAAGATTTGGAAGGGCAGCTTGTTATGTAAGATTTTCCACAAGAAAATGTTGTATTTTTGGAGAGGTTGGAAGATACCAGATTTTGAGCCAATTATTTGATGGGTTCGAAATGAAGCCTTTGATCGCTATATTGTATGTTAAGGCAGCTGAGAATTTACCATTGGATGTGGCTGCCCAAACGAATCTGTCTAGCACAGGAAAGATAGGTGTTGTTGCACGATTCTAAATGACGTGGACCTACACAACACTGATTAGAGGCAAGCCTGGAGGAAGCTCTGGGACCAGGCTCCGATGCCAAAGTTAGGTCTCAATATCTTCATTAGATTATAGAGAGAGTAATCAATCGAGAGTCTAACCTACAACCCTAGCTGAGTATTCTTTATATAGGCAGCTCGGGTCCTTCTCATTGGTGTAATGTCACACCCTGCTCCACAGAACCGAGCCGGTAACCGAGTTAACTCCGGTTAACTCATAAACTTGCTAAGATCAACAATGCAGTAATTGTAATACTGCATATATCTACTAAACTAAGATAAGACATGTATTTTCGCGGAAGACCTGTTCATAATAATACCTGTAATTGTTTCCCAAATACATGATACCCAAATTGAGTTATAAAAGTTATATACATTTGGGCCCGAAGGCATGATATATATACAAAAATATAATAATTTAAGCATCAAGTCATCAAAAGGGAGTACATCGAAAGAATAAAAAAGAATCACCCACGAATCACTGCTGCTATGTAGCACAATCCTTGCATGTGCAATCGACACCGTGCTCGAACTCATCAAGGACCCACCATTCCTCAGAGAAAAACTCCACAGTGGGGCCCGGCTCCTGATCTTCAGGCAGGCAACCTACAAAATCATCTAAAAAGAGTTGTGCACGTGGGATGAGCCCAATAGCCCAGTAAGTGGAAAGGAAGACCTCACCGGAAAACCACACAAACAGTCACAACACAAATGTGCCTATATGTATGCAATTCAATTTAATCCTATTAGCCTAACAACATTATTAGGTCATAGGCTATGTGCTACTCACAACCATAGAGCCCGTATGCCCCGGTACTAGCTGCGAACCCCATCCTGCGATATGCCCATAGGGTTATCGGAGAAGGCCCACCATTGGTATCGGTATTTTAAATGCAAGCCGACTCCCAACAAATTTAAATAACAGAAAGTAAATGGGTGACTCCACCCAAAATAAGAGCAGTACGATCAACCCTCTGAATTTACCACCAGGGTTACCGACTGTCCTAGCGATCAGTCATGCATACTTCTAACCGCTACAGGAATCCGACAACCTCAACCTGATGCTACCCCCCAATAGTAACCCAACACGTAAACCCCTGTTGGGAAGGGTCATAACACAAAGGAGTATATAAATTCTAGCCACATGCTTCTATATGAGCATAGTACGATTACATGATGGCACAGTCCCATTCCATGAGCCACCATGCACTCGGTTTCAAGCCGACTACGGCATCTAAATCTTACATACATATCATGTCCAAATGAAATTCTTCATCACATACATCAAGACATAAAGAATATTCATCATAAAGCCAAGCATAACATGTTATACAAATGCACATACAATGCGTGATATAGTATACGTGATGTCTAGTCTACACACAAGTGACATGATGACATGGCTAGACTAACACATATTAAGTGATGCATAACATTCTGAAATTAAATCAAAGTCCACTCCCCACTTACTTGTATATGTACACGGTGCTTGTACCCGGCACGTAAGAGATCCGATTTGCGGGTACGCATATAATGAGTGTAATCTATCATAAACATAATGGTTTATCATTTCACTATTTTAGGATCAAAATCATCATGTTTGAACACTAAAATCGGGTTTAGAATCATAAATGGGGGTTGCCCATCAAATTTGGACTTATTCTGGGCATTCTGGAAAGACAGGTGGGCATGAGTCAAAGACAAGCGGTCCTCGGAGCCCACTAGTTTCATGCCCGCCAATTTCACCAAAGCTCAAAAATTGAGTTCTGGGAACTCAGGTGGGCTAGAGACCCAAAGATAGGTGGGTCTGGAACACCCCCCAGTCTTGAAACGAAATTCTTCCATCATCTTCCCCACGTTCTCCTTGGCTTGGGGAACTTGTTTGGGGTTGATCCGGCGGCTCAAATCACTCATCTAAGGTCCAATCATATATCATCAACTTAGATCTAAGATCAAATCAAAAGAAAAAATGAGATTCTTACCTCTTTCTTAAGAATACCAATGAAACCCTAAATTTCACTTCTTTATCTCAAGAACTTTCAAATACTCTAGATCTTCACCAACACTCCTTCCAAATCCTTCAAAACCATTGTACACACCTTCTATTAGACCTTAGATTTAATTATCCAAGTAGGATTAGCAAGATCCAAGTGGGTTCTTTCCCAAAAATCAAAAAGAGGGTTTAAGAAAGCGATTTTCCTAAGAATCCTTTGAATGTGTACAATATTTACCTCAAATTGAAGATCCCGACAAGTTGATCATTAACCTATGCTCAAAATACCATGACCTAGCTCCGGTGAAGCTCTATAGTCGATTTTCCTTCTTCTTTCTTCTTCTTCTTCTTCATTTTTCCTTTCTTCTTTCTTTCTCTCTCTTCTTTACTGTCCCACCGACCAACTATCATTAATGAGGGAAAAGACAATAAATGTCTCTTATTTTATACCTGGGCCCCCAAAACTATCTTCTAGTCATAGGTGGGTACATCTCAGGTGGGCATTCTTAGGTGGGTATATCTCAGGTGGGTATTCTCAGGTGAGTATATCTCAGGTGGGTATTCTCAGGTGGGTATATCTCAGGTGGGTATTCTCAGGTGAGTATATCTCAAGTGGGTATATATTAGGTGAGTATATCTCAAGTGGGTATATCTCAGGTGGGTATATCTCAGGTGGATATATTTCAGGTGAGTATACCATTCTAGTCAGCCCATTGCTAGTGTTCCACTTGGACTTCAATGGGGACAAACTCATACTTATAATTAAATTACGTTGACACCCACAAATATTAGTACGTACCTTTACTTCTTGTACATGACCTCGTGGCACGAGCAAATGCAAGGCTTAGGTGTATATATTACACTTGGTACCCTCTCGGTCATGTCAGGCCAACCTGAGTTCAGGGTCACTCTTGCTACCATGTTCCATATGGTACATGCATCAGTTGCTCCGGTTCAGCCCCTATATAATCAAACCAAGTCAATATGGGTAATCAAACCAGGTTTAGAAAGTAGGGTATCACATTACCCCCCCTTTTTAAAAATTTCATCCCGAAATTGTAGTACCTAGTTGTCTGAAAAGATGAGGATACAAGGTTTGAATATCATCCTCTTTCTCCTAAGATGCCTCTTCGATCGGGATGTTTGGCCACGAATCTTCACAAAAGCGATAGAGTAGTTGCGGAGAGTTTTCACCTTCTGTTCTAAGATCTCAGTCGGATGTTCTTCATATGTCATATCAGCTTCTAAGTATTCTGGTTCCACAGGTAGCACGTGAGATGGATCATGAATGTACCGCTTCAACATGGATACATGAAAAAAATTGTGAACACTGCTGAGGGAAGGTGGTAATGCCAACATGTATGCTACTGCCCCAACTCGTTTCAAAATCTCAAATGGCCCAATATATCTCGAACTTAACTTGCCTTTCTTGTGAAATCTGCACAGACCTTTGGTAGGAGATATTTTGTGGAACACTTTCTCTCCCTCTTGGAATTCCATTTCCTTCCTACAGCTATTTGTATAGCTCTTTTGACGTGATTGGTTCTTGTAATTCTTTCTCTAATGACATTGACTTTATCACATGTCATCTGAATCATCTCTGGTCCAAGCATTTGATGTTCACCTACTTCGTCCTAGTATAGAGGAGTTCTACACTTTCTACTATACAATGCTTCATATGGAGCCATCCCAATTGTAGCTTGGTAGCTATTGTTGTAAGCAAACTCCATAAGAGGTATATATTTCTACCAACTACCACTCATTTCCATGGCACAGACTCGGAGCATGTCTTCTAATATCTGTATTGTCCACTCGGACTGTCCATCTATCTGTGGATGGAAGGCCTTATTCAGGTTCAATTGTAATCCCAAGGCTTGCTAGAAGCTCTTCCAGAATCTGGAGGTAAACCTCAAGTCTCTGTCTGATACAATGCTCACTGGTACACAATGTAAACGTACAACATTATCCATGTAAAGCTGTGCCAGCTTATCCATGGTGTAATTGGTCCTGATCGAAATGAAGTGAGCTGTCTTAGAAACCATCAACTACCACCCAAATTGCATCCATTCCTTTAGGTTTACGTAGTAGTCCAGTGACGAAGTCCATATCATATGTCATCTGAATCATCTCTGGTCCAAGCCTTTGACGTTCACCTACTTCGTCCTAGTATAGAGGAGTTCTACACTTTCTACTATACAATGCTTCATATGGAGCCATCCCAATTGTAGCTTGGTAGCTGTTGTTGTAAGCAAACTCCATAAGAGGTATATATTTATACCAACTACCACTCATTTCCATGGCACAGAATATCTGTATTGTCCGCTCGGACTGTCCATCTGTCTATGGATGGAAGGCCTTATTCAGGTTCAATTGTAATCCCAACGCTTGCTAGAAGCTCTTCTAGAATCTGGAGGTAAACCTCAAGTCTCTGTCTGATACAATGCTCACTGGTACACAATGTAAACATACAACATTATCCATGTAAAGCTGTGCCAGCTTATCCATGGTGTAATTGGTCCTGATCGGAATGAAGTGAGCTGTCTTAGAAACCTGTCAACTACCACCCAAATTGCATCCATTCCTTTAGGTTTACGTAGTAGTCCAGTGTTGAAGTCTATTGTAATGTTATCCCATTTTCACTAGGGTACTGGGAGTGGTTAGAGAGTGCCAAAAGGTCGATGCCGTTTAGCTTTGATTTTCTAACATGCAAGCCAAGTCGATACATACAGAGCTATTGTAGACTTCATTGTTGGCCACTAGTAGTGTTGCTTTAGGTCTTTGTACATCTTGGTACTTTCAGGGTGAAGAGAGTACTCAGAACTGTGTGCTTCTTTTACTATTTTATCTTGTATTACCTCATTACAGGATACACACAATTTGCCCTATAATAATAATACTCCATCAGTGGCTAATGAAAATCTATGGTCATTCATTGTTTGCTTTTGAATCTTCTCTTTGATCCGTTGTAACTCAGGATCCAAAGGCTATTTCATTATGATTTCTTCCCTAATGGAAGAGTGTACCTGTAGAGCTACCAAGGACATAGTCAACTATTGAACATCATTTGACTAGTGCTCTAGCTCCAAGGTCGCTCCCTCATACAAGAGGGTTTCATCCATTAACATCGCCTCCTGTACGAGCTCTGGATTGACAACTAGATAGGAAAGTGACACAGTTTGAGCTTTCCGGCTTAATGCATCTGCCACTACATTGGTCTTCCCTGGGTGATACTGAATATCACAATCATAATCTTTCATAAGCTCAAGCCATCTCCTTTGTCTCATATTCAAGTCTTCTTGGGTGAAAAAGTACTTAAGACTTTTGTGGTCACTGTATATTTTGCACTTTTCACCATACAAGTAGTGACGCCAAATATTTAAAGCAAAAATGACTGCTGCTAGCTCCAAGTCATGGGTAGGGTAGTTCTTTTCATAGTCCTTCAACTATCTGGACGCATATGCTACCACCTTGCCATGTTGCATAAGTATATAGCCCAATCCGACTTTGGAAGCATCGGTATACACTGTCATTCCACCTGTGCCTTTAGGAATAGTCAACACTGGTGCTGACACTAGCCGCTTCTCCAGCTCTTTAAAACTTTCTTCATACTCCTTTGACCAATCAAACTTTATACCCTTCCTAGTCAACTTGGTCATTGGTGCTGAAATCGAGAAAATTTTTCGATGAAGCGTTTATAGTAACCTGCCAAACCCAAGAAACTTCTAATTTCTGTTACACTCTTGGGTACCTCCCAATCTAGTACTGGCTTTTACCCTATCCGGATCCACTTCGATTTCATTTTCAAACACCACGTGTCCTAGGAATCCAACCTGTTTAAGCCAAAATTCACACTTGCTGAATTTCGCAAACAACTGTTGCTCTCTCAGTCTTTGTAGTACCATCCTCAAGTGTTTTGCATGGTCTTCTTTTGACTTCAAGTAGATCAAGATATCATCAATGAAAACAATGACCCACTTGTCAAGAACATCGTGAAACACTTGGTTCATCAAATCCATGGAAGTTGCTGGTGTATTGGTCAATCCGAAAGACAACACTAAGAACTCATAATGACCGTACCGAGTTCTAAGGGCTGTCTTTGGTACATCACAACTCTTTATCTTGAGTTGATAATACCGGATCTGAGGTCAATCTTTGAAAATATCTTAGCATCTTGTAGCTAATCAAACAGATCATCTATGCGTGGCAATGGATACCGGTTCTTAATGGTTAACTTGTTCAATTCCAGGTAATCAATGCACATACGAAGGCTCCCATCTTTCTTCTTAAAAAACAACATTGGAGCACATCCAAAGTGATACACTTGGGCATATGAATCCCTTCTTCAACAGATCTTGTAACTGTACTTGCAACTCTTTTAATTTTACTGGTGCCATTCTATACGAAGCCTTGGACATCAGGGCAACTCTAGGAATCAAATCTATAGCAAATTCCAACTCCCTGTCAAGTGGTAGCTAAGTCAGATCATCTGAAATGATGTCTGGGAACTCTTTAACTACCTCCACTTCCTCTAGAGGTGTGACCTTTGCATCTAAATCAATCACCGATGCTAGGTACCCCTGACATCCATTTTCCAACAACTTCACCGCTTGCAGAGTGGAGATGAGGACCTTCTTAGCCCACTTTATCATATCTGCTTGATATATCAGTTCCTTCCCTTCATTATTGATCACCTTGATCTATTTCTTAGCACGCATCATGCTTGCTTGATGTGCTGATAACCAATCCATGCCTAGTATAACGTCAAAGTTTTGCATGTTGAACTTAATGAGTTGGGCATCTAACTACTTTCCACTGATCTCAACGGTGCATGGCTCGTATACTTTCTTCAAGTGTGAAATTTTGACTGTAGGTGTACTAACTATCATCTTATACTCTAATATCTTGGGTGTCATGTCAAGTTTCTCAGTAAATCTCTTTGATGCAAATGAATGCGAAGCCTCTGAATCAAAAAAGACATATGCTGGTATACCTGATATAGGTAGGACACCTAATACAACAATGCACATAAGTAAAGCATGTCATCAATATTTACCAGAAGGCAGTTCTCAAATTAAATCATACCTGCTACCACTTCTGTGCTAGCTTCAGCTTCTTCAGCTAATAAAGCATACATCCTTCCTTGTGGTTGACTCCCTTGAGTCAAAGCAGGTCTGTACCCAGAAGGTTGATTGGCTGGTAAGGCTGGTTGGGTTTGACAATCTTTAGCAAAATACTCATATAAATGGCAATTAAAACAATGATTCTGCAAAGCTTGAGCCGGAGCAGAAACTCTTTGAGTTTGACCCATAGCAAGTGGAGGTTGAGGTGGCCTAATTGTTGTGGCTGTACTAGTATTCGGGTAAAAAGATGTAGTACCGGCCCACTAACGGGTTGAGGAGGATAATCTGATGGCCTATAGGACTGCCTGTATGAAGGACCAAATCCGTATGATCCATGAAAATTCTTACTCGGGCCGCTCGAGTCCGCATAAGGGTTCGCTCTCTTCCACACACCAGGTGTAAGCGATGATTCACTTTTTAGCTTGTATTTAATGGTTTTGGCCTTCTGTACAATCAAGGCATAGTCGGTGAGATCTAATGCCTCAAGTATCATGCCAATGGATACCTTCAATCCCTTCAGGAAACTTCTTTTCCTTTTCTTCAGCCTATTTCATGTGAGGGGGTGCAAAGTAGAATAGGGCCTCAAATTGTTACAGATAATCAAGGATAGACTTGCTTCCTTGAGTCAAGGTTGAAAATTCCACTTTCTTGTAGTCGATAAAACTCCGAGGGTAATAATTTGTTAAGAACAACTCCTTGAATTGCTCCTATGTGGGTTCTGGGTGTGTGGCAAACAATATGACTTTTGAGGCTTGCCACTAGGAGTTGGACTCATTCTTAAACTGTAACCCCGTATAGATAATCTTTTGAGCATCAGTGCACTCAATCACTTCAAATATCTTCTCAATCTCTTGAATCCATCAGTCCGGTTCCAAAGGGTCACTTCCCACCTTAGTGAATGTAGGTGGTAGGTTCCTTTTGAATGACTCCACCACTCTTGTGGTATGGGATGTATGGCCCACCGACTGAAAATATGGTGCATATGCCGGATGGTACGGGTAAGGAGGTGGCATCATATATGGAGGTGTACCCTAAGGTAGTATGGGTGGTGTACCTCCAACTTGGTTCTGAGGGGTGATGCCAGGTGGTGTACCTTCAACTTGTGCCCCAACACCAGGCCCTCCAGTTGAACCTTATGGGATATCTACCTGGGGAGGCTGACCTAGTAATGTAGCATACCATTGTTGTTGCATAGTGTAGTCATAAATGCTTGCTATTGCTGGAGAATTTGTTGATGAAGAATCTGATTTGATTGTTGAATCAAGTTCTCAACATCACCTAGGGTAAGTACTGGTGGAGGATCAGAAAGTGTAGCCATGGGCAGATTCTCATCAGCCACATTTTGATCAATTGTCCCTTGAGCTTGTGGGTTAGATGCTTGCCCTATAGTTTGAGGCCTCCTATTGATTGGTGGCCTACCAACAGGACCTGATCAGGAAGTGTAGCCAGGTGCACCTCGAGTGACACCCTCGGATCTAGTGCGTACCATCGTTAAGTGTACCTGATTTGCATGAAAATTTTATATAGGTTAGTATTACAATTCATTAAACCATTGCTTGAATTTTTACATGCAACCCTGTGCACTTACACCCTAAAACAATCGAGGAAAAGTGCACATAATAATTTAAACTCCAAATTTGTATCCCATTATATTTGTGGGCCAAATCTCCCCTATAAACTCATAATTCTTCAAAAATGACCTTCAAATCCACCAATGCAGGCCATGTAGGACCCACGGGTGGCATCAGGCACTCACTGCCAAAATTGACGGGCTAAAGACTGGTGGGCATGGCTGGCTAAACCCCACCGGTTTTATGCCCGCTGGAGTTACCCGAGAGCTGCGATTAAAGGGTTTAAACCCCTATTTTTCACCCATTCTCTCTCCTTTCTCCTTCACTCCAACTCAGACGGTTCTTGGATGATTTTTGGGCAATCCCTTATGACTCAACTCACCGAATCGATGCAACGATCTGTTCAAGTTGCATTCTCATTCAATCATCAAGGTGAGTTCACAAACCCTCTTTTTTTCTCTCAAAAATTTGGGTTTCTCCCTTTTTGAATGGAAAATCATCAATGTGGTTGGAACTTTCGTTTTTCCTTCTATTTTCTCCATGGAAAACAATTTATATGCTAATGTAGAGCTTAGATTATGGTTTCCAAGTACTTTGATCCATAGAATGGAAACATTTGAGAAATTTTCCCATTTTTATGCCCTAACCATCGATTTTGGGGTTTCTACTATCCATTTCTCTCTATGTCAATCTAACATTCCATTTGTGATTTTGGGGCATCCATAGTGTTTACTAATCATTCTATTGCGTAGTTTGCCCAAATTTGGACGGCATGGTTATTCTCAACCTTTATATGGATTTGCCCAAAAGGAGTGGGCAACACCATTAGGAAATTTTATACCTAGCCATTCTTGAATTCATTGTTTACATTTGAATCATAATTCCTCAAGCATATTAGAATCATCAATAATTGTTTCCATTGAAATGTAAACCTTTCACTTGGCTAGGTTCCCAAATTTGAAATTTCCTACATGCTTAGTATACTTGTTTTAAATCCTTCCATTTCTTATTTCGAACCCAATAGTGATATGATATCTCTTGTTTTATCTAGTACTGTATCTCGCATTCTCTTGAAAGGATCTACTCATATTCTATATTTATGAACTTATTCATGTATTAAGTCTACATCTCATTGGGATCACTGTATACCTTAATCACCACATGCATCATCTCATTAACCACTTTGCATCACTTGTGTTTACTTAGTGATTTTCATCACCTAAATCCTTCTTATCTATGTATTGAATCACTTGGCCGGTTTAGGTATCCAGGTTTGATAACTTGTAATATGCTATCTTAGATCACATTTCCTAAAACTTTCTGCCATATGCTATTATAGCTTATTATATTCATTTCTTTGATTCCACTTCTACTATCTATCTCAACTTGGTACCCCTTATAATTTGACTTCTCATTTTACATCATGTGCTTGTCTCTTTTCTTTGCATTTTAGGATGTCACCACGAAAAGGCAAAGAATATGCCGATCCATCAAGGAAGAGAAAAGCTTCCAAAGCCAAGAAGAAAGAAGTGGGGTCTAGAGAATGGGAGGATACTGAAAACCCATCCAACTATGATGAGATGGTCTTCTATAGTTCGAGAGCTATATCCTTGTGGGGTACTTTCCACTCACTACCTGTGATGTTAGAGAAACAGGTGGTTGTGGAGCATTTCTCCCGTATTCATCTCTTAGAGAGGTTTTTCACTCTTGGTTGGGAGTCTATCCTTAACATTGACCGACCGTGCTATAAGGGCTTAGTGAGGAAGTTCTATTGCAACCTTGAGGCTACAGAGGAGGAGGGGGAGTTTGCCATAATTAGTATGGTGAAGGGTGTGGAGATCATCCTGACTGTGGATCGATTGGCAGAGATTATGGGTATCTCCTCATAGGGCATCCACTACTACAGTCCTCCTCGGACCAGAGGCATAGGCCCACTGATAAGCCGAAACATGCAAGAGCACATCTAGGATGTGATCAGTAGCTCACGTGCGAGACCTGCATCTAAGTTAGCCTTTTCCCTTGTGAGTAGGTTATTTTCCAGATTGGTGCAGTTCAACCTAGCTCCTAGGAGTGGTCATAGGAATCAAGTGAGTTTCATGTCAACCTACTTGGCTACCTACCTGTTGTCTGCCCTAGAGGGTAATGTACCGAGACTATGCCTTCCCTACTTCATGCTGAGGTCTATGCACCACCATGCTATGCATCCAGAGGACGCAAACCTACCCTATTGCAGAGCTCTCACTCGAGTCTTCGAACATTTTGTAGTTAACCTTTCTGGGGATGTGAGAACGGTCCCAAGGGACAAGTTCACTGAAAGGAACTTGAGGTAGATGAACTTATGTGCCTTGATGGTAGAGCCCCAGATAGCCGAGGAGCATGAGGAGGATGTGCCCATGGATGAGGATGAGCATGATAGAGATGACGGGGATTATTTCCTGTACCAAGAGGAGGGTTCCCAGGAGGTACTTGATCATGAGGATATCAGAGAGGAAGAGGTTTTGGAGGAGGTGCCATTGGATATTCGGCAACAGATCCATCTTTCCCTAGAGCTGGGGGTTCCAGATTAGCCAGAGCTAATGGCCCAGATATCCCTAGTGCTTCTGGCACATAGGCCTTAGCTCCCCACCTACTGGAGAGGCATCTATCCTACAGGACATACTATCAGAGTTGAGGATCTTGAGGGAAGGTCAGGCTGAGCTTAGAGATTAGCTTAGAGAGAGTACGACTAAGGAGTAGGAGCTTCTCAGGAGAGTGGATGAGAACACCAGTAGGGAGCTCCAGATGTGGAGACAGTTTGGAGAGATGGAGTCCAGTTTCAACGACTCACCTGGGATATGTACCACTCTTATAGGGTGATCTCTGCAGATGTCTGACGCGTATAAAGGAGAGTGGTGCACCTCCATGATTGATTCACTCATTGGGACATGCATCTCGGCATCGACTCTAGGGTTCACTTAGGAGAGCCTTTCGATGTCTCTAGCGACGACTCTGACTAATGATTTAGGTTGATGGCCTATTACCCTCTTCTGACCTTTTACTTGTCATTTTTACTTGTGTACTTAGAATTTGAATTATGATTTTGATAGTAATTGTAAATTTTTGAATGGTTTGCTTATATTAAACTGCGTGATTTGATGGTGGCTATGTCGGTCACCATATGTTATTATCATATTATTTTTGTTGTCTATCAAGTTTCATGTTGAAAATTTTTGGTTTTCTCATTTTACGCCGTTATGCTGCTGAAATTTTGTTAAACTTTTCGCTAACAAGTGAATTCAATTATGACAATTACAAACTAGTTAACCAGAATTCATACTATTAATGCATACATGCCATAAAATGCAAGAGTTATAAATTTTACATTTAATTATAACTTTTCATAAGGTTTTTATCTTCACCCACCCCAGACCTATTATAGTTTCTATAGGATCTAAGCAGTATGCTGTAGGCAGGTAGAGCATAGCACTCTGATACAATCGTTATCATAACTCGCTCGCACAGAACTAAGTCGGTGATCGAGTTAACTCCTGTTAACTTACAAACCTGTCAGGATCAACAATGTAGTAACTGTAATACAACATACATCTACTAAACTAAGATAAGACCTGTAATTTCAGCGGAAGTCCTGTTCATAATAATACCTGTAACTGTTTCCCAAATACTTGATACTCAAATTGAGTTATAAAAGTTATATACATTTGGGCCCGAAGGCATGATATATACATGAAAATATAAAAATTTAAGCATCAAGTCATCAAAAGGGAGTACATCAAAAGAATAAAAAAGAATCACCCGAGAGTCACTGTTGCCATGCAACACAATCCTCGCACATGCAATTGGCACCGTGCTCGAACTCATTAGGGACCCACCAGTCCTCAGATGGAAACTCCACAGTGGGCCCGACTCTTGATCTCCAAGCGGGTAACCTACAAAATCACCTAAAAAGAGTTGTGCATGTGGGATGAGCTCACTAGCCCAGTAAGTGAAAAGAAAGACTACACAAGGAAAATCACACAAATAGTCACAACACAAATGCGCCTATATGTATACAATTCATTTTAATCCTATTAGCCTAACAACATTACTAGGTCAGGCTATGTGCTACTCACAACCACAGTGTGCATATGCCCCGGGTATGAGCCGTGAACCCCATCCCGTGATGCGCCCATAAGGTTGTTGGAGAAGGCCCACGTTGGTACCGAAATTTAAAATGCAAGCCGACTCCCAAAAATTTAAAGGATAGAAAATAAATGGGTGACTCCACTCAAAATAAAACCAGTACGATCGGCCCTCTGAATATACCATCGAGGTTACTAACTATCCTAGTGAATAGTCGTGCATACTTCTAACCGCTGCAGGAGTTCGACAATTGTAACCTGATGCTTCACCCCAATAGTAAACCAATACGTGAAGCCCTGTTAGGAAGAGCACAAAGGGGTTTATAAATTCTAGCCGCATGCTTCTATATGAGCATAATACGATTACATGATGGCATCGCTTCCCATTCCACGAGCCACCATGCGCTCGTTTCCAAGATGACTACAACATCTAAATCTAGCATGCATATCATGTCCAAATGAAATTCTTCCATCACATACATCAAGACATAAAGAATATTCATCATAAAGCCAAGAATAACTTGTTATACAAATGCATATACAATGCGTGATCTGGCATACGTGATGTTTAGTCTACACACAAGTGACATGATGACATGGCTAGACTAACACATGTTAAGTGATGCATAACATTCTGAAATTAAATCAGAGTCCACTCCCCACTTACTTGTATATGTATACGGTGCTTGTACCTGGCACGCAAGAGATCCGATGTGCGGGTACGCATATAATTAGTGTAATCTATCAAAAACATAATGGTTTATCATTTCACTATTTTAGGATCAAAATCATCATGTTTGAACACTAAAATTGGGTTTAGAATCATAAATGGGGGTTGCCCATCAAATTTGGACTTATTCTGGGCATTCTGGAAAGACAGGTGGGCATGAGTCAAAGACAAGCGGTCCTCGAAGCCCACTAGTTTCATGCCCGCCAATTACACCAGAGCTTAGAAATTGAGTTCTGGGAACTCAGGTGGGCTAGAGACCCAAAGATAGGTGGGTCTGGAACACCCCCCAGTCTTGAAACGAAATTCTTCCATCATCTTCCCCACCTTCTCTTTGGCTTAGGGAACTTGTTTGGGGTCTATCCGGCGCCTCAAATCACTAATCTAAGGTCCAATTATGTATCATCAACCTAGATCTAATATCAAATCAAAAGAAAAAGAAGATTCTTACCTCTTTCTCAAGAACACCAATGAAACCCTAAATTTCACTTCTTTAGCTCAAGAACTTTCAAATACTCTAGATCTTTACCAACACTCCTTCCAAATCCTTCAAAATCATTGTACACACCTTCCATTAGACCTTAGATTTAATTATCTAAGTAGGATTAGCAAGATCCAAGTTGGTTCTTTCCCAAAAATCAAAAAGAGGGTTTAAGAAAGCAGTTTTCCTAAGAATCATTTGAATGTGTACAATTCCTACCTCAAATTGAAGATCCCGGTGAATTGATCATTAATTCAGGCTCAAAATACCAAGACCCAGCTCCGGTGAAGCTCTATGGTCGATTTCCTTTCTTCTTTCTTCTTCTTCTTCTTCTTCCTTTTTCCTTTCTTCTTTACTCTCCCACCGACCAACTATCATTAATGAGGAAAAAGACAATAAATGTCTCTTCTTTTATAACTGGGCTCCAAAAATATCTTCTAGTCATAGGTGGGTACATCTCGGTGGGCATTCTCTGGTGGATATATCTTAGGTGGGTATTCTCAGGTGAGTATATCTCAGGTGGGTATTCTCAAGTAGGTATTCTCAGGTGAGTATATCTCAGGTGAGTATACCATTCTAGTCAGTCCATTGCTAGTATTCCACTTGGACTTCAATAGGGACAAACTCATACTTATAATTAAATTACGTTGGCACCCATAAATACTAGTACATACCTTTACTTTTTGTACATGACCTCATGGCGCATGCAAGTGCAAGGCTTGGGTGCACATATTACACTTGGTACCCGTTCGGTCATGTCAGGCCAACCCGAGTTCAAGGTCACTCTTGATACCATGTTTCATATGGTACCTACGTCAGTTCACTCGGTTCAACCCCTATATGATTAAACCAAGTTAATACGGGTAACAGACTGGGTTTAGAAAGTAGAGTATCACATCTAAAGTCTCTGGTATGCCGACACAGGTCCTCTTCCTATTGGAGGGATCGTTCCTTGTCGTGGCTAGGCTTACAATGGCTAACTCAACCTAACTTAACCATGGTAAGGTCTTGTAACAGCTAACTTGACCATGGTAAGGTCCTGCAACGGCTAACTTGACTGTGGTGGGTCTAGGAGTTAGATAACCACTTGACCCTGGTTAGTTGCCTTAGTCATAGTTAAAGCTGATCATCAATGCGGGGTCTCCATGTGCGAGTAGGCCATAAGGTCAAGGTCTCCTTTGTTGGTCGAAAGAGTCTACTTATGCTCGTACCAAAGAGGTCGGGGATATGGTCCCCCGACCATTGACCATTCAACAGATATATGGTATATCATACGCCCCCCACTCTCTCGAGCTCCTAGCATAGGAGGTTGGGAAAGTGCTTCTCGTGTCCAAGTACGCGCTTCGACTTCTTCAACGACTGATCGACAAGTATATTAGTATATCATATGCCCCTCACTCTTTTGAGCTCTTAGCATAGGAGGTCGGGAGAGTGCTTCTCATGTCCAAGTATGCACTTCGACTTCTTCAATGACTAGGTCAATGAGTATATTGGTATATCAATAGGAATGGGGATGGATAGGCTGAGGAAGGCTATATCAGGTGGCCACCAAGTGAAAATCAACTCTCTATGCCATGAGCGACCAATGGGGTCTATAAGCATGGATACTGAGGTGGATGCATCCAAAGGAAGGGGAAAGGGGGCAGAGGAAGGATAGTGATTTGGTATCCAAAAATCTAACCAGGGGTTAATTGATTCCCCATTACACAGTTGGTAAAAAAGACCTGTCCTAAGAAGGTCTCTAACAGAACAAACTGACTTCCAGCCCCAAAAGGCAGAAGGTGGGCAAGTTGCATTAAGAATGTGGAATGAGGGAAATATTTGGCCTTCATAAGGCAGGTCCAGAGACTTGAAGTAGGAGTCAGAAGTTCCTAGGCCTTTTTGTTCAATAGAGCCTTTATTCATAGTCCCTGAAGCTTTAACATTCAGTCCCCTAAACCGTTTCGGTTTGCAGATAGTCGACCAAGAGATGGTGGGAACTTGGGAGCTGGGTCCATTGAACCAAAAGAAATCATGGCTAATGGAATCTAGGGATATATGTACTGAAGCTGGGAGAGACAAACAAGACATAGCATAAAGGGGCATAGCAGAGTGTGTGGAATGGATTAACACCAATTTACCTGAGGGACTAAGAAATTGGGTTTTCCCGTGTTGAAGTCTGGTGGAGACCGTTCAAGTTTGATTAGGTGATCGTACGGGGAGCGGATTCATTATCCAATTAAAAAAAAAAAAGTCATCTTCTGAATTTGAAACACGTGGTGAGTCGTGGTGGAAACAGGATTCAGCCTACAGTTTCCAGACCGGAAAGTCTCCTAGTAGCGAAAGTCCAAAACAACATCAGAACGCTATCCTCCGTATTGTACGTATCCATAAACCAAACGTTTCAGTCTCACTTTCAGCGATGGAAGAAACCCCGAAACCGACACCACAGGCACTGGCCACTCACCCACTGCTCTCGGTTTCCCATTTATCCATAAGCACTGGCTGCAATTCGGCTCTGAAATAACTACACGGATTGAAGAAGGTAAGCGTTTCGTCGGTAATGTGATCACCAATTTGCCGCAGCGAAGACGACGTGATCGCCCTCTGCCTTCTCTCTTCGCCTCTGTGAATCATGAAATGTGGCAGCCAAAGCATGTCTTCGATATTGCTCTAAACCCGGACTACATCGCCAAGACCCTCTCAGGAACCTCTGTGTATACCGTCAGTAACTCTAAGAACGAGTTCGTTCTTATTTCTGATCCCAATAGCGTCAAATCCCTCGGATTGCTTTGCTTTCGTCAAGAGGACGCGGAATCGCTTCTTGCCCAAGTTAGTTTCTTTCACCCCGTGTCCTACTCTTTTATCTCTATGTTTTAGGTTTCATGGTTCTGGTTCTGTTTTAAACTTATGTAATTTGGTTGATGCATCTTATGGTTGTGGTGATTTTCAGGTTCAATTGCGACAACCTGTTTTAGGAAGGGGTGCGCGGGTTGTCCCTATTACCCTTGATCAGGTATTTATCTTACATTTTTTTTTTTCTTTCATGGGGTTAATCCCTTACCATGTTTAGTGTATTTGATTTCTCTAGTATATGGTGAAAAGTTTTGTGCTTTATCTCAAATTTATTGAAGTTCTATTTTTGGTAACTGTTTGCTCACGAAATTTCTTGGCGAGTCATCCAAAGGTTTAGTTGAATCGTGTTTTTAATTTTGATTAAACACTTCTGTATCATGTAAAGGGAAAATTTTAAAAGTCGTTTTTCTTTTCCTTATCAACGAAGAAAAATGCTTTAAAATTTGTGTTTGAAGTAAGTCAAGTGAGGATATTTCTCTCTTCCACCTGCTGCCTTTGTAGTGGCAAACAGTAGCCCAAGGGCTTTCTCCTGCGTATTTTTTTGCAACAAGGCCTTTCAATATGGCCTTTTGGTGGCCCTATATTGGAGCTATTTTGCCATTATAATATGTATAATAACAAATAATCTAAGTGAAAATCTTTATTTGTCCAATCTATGGATCTGACTTGAATGGATAGAAGCTAAGGTTTATTGGTTTCTAAGAAGGTACATAACTGAACGAGAACTCTCTTTACCTGTCCAATTTCTAGTCCTTACCAGAACACTTGTACAGCATTTACGAGAAATTACTTGCTAGATGGAATAGGTCATTGAGTTTGGAATTTGGATGCTTCTCCTGAAGAATATTCGGACTATCATGACAGTGAATATCTTTATGGAGGTTATTGCCATGGTCCTGAGGTGGGTAGTGAACTGTGATGTCATTACAATGCTACTCTTTTGGCGGGAAACGAGACAAAGCAGAAGATGATGGAAAAGGAAATATTTTTTGGCAATTATACATGAAACTATTTGGTGATCCATAATCAGTTCCTTAAGTAAGGTTAAAATTTTATTTATCACCAAAAAATAAATAAATAAGAAGAAAAAAAAAAAAAAATGAAAGCCTAAAGTGGTTTCTCAGGCACGCCATCAGATTGAATGTTCATGGTGGGCTTACTTCTCATCAGGAGTGGATCAATCAATGTAATAGTTCGAAGTCTTCACTAGATGCAGTCAATAGATTTAATATTGACATTGAAGTTTTGCAAAGTAATAACTTATAAGGCATCTGTGTCTGGAAAATTGGGAAAAACATTAGTAGTACTTCTCATTTGTTATTGTTGCAAGTGGGGGAATACATTATGTTACTCTTTGTCTAGTATTATCATTCAAATTTTTTTTTTTTTTTTTTTTGCATATATATGACATTTTTAGCTTACATGCTTGATTACACTTTCTAGTATTAATATTTTTTCTTTAATAAATATTGCAGGTTTATATGTTGAAGGTTGAAGGAATTGCATTCCGGTTTTTGCCTGATCCTGCACAAATAAGGAATGCTTTAGAGGTTAGATATCTACACATAGTATAGTGATCAATTTTACCCCTCATATATTGCATAACACAATCTGCAATCAATTCTTTATTTCTCAATTCAAAATCTCATAAATTGTATAACTGATATGTGTGTGTATATATATATATATATAGGGAAGGTGTTTCCTGCTCGGTAGCGGCAGCTACGTGGGTACGCGAGAGCCAATGAGAGCCCCCTAGTGGTTCAATCAATAAGGGGGGCATAGAGCTCATTTCATGGGGTTGGGGGGGAAGAGAGATAGAGAGAGGGGTCCTAGAGGAGGCTATGCCCGTGGGCAGGAAACATTCCTCCATTATATATATATATATATATATATATAGAAAAAGCATCCATAAAAACGTGGAAGTGAAATTAGCATTCCTACTACTTCTCAAACTTGATCAGTACTTAACTTGATCCTGCCATGCAACCAGACTGCATATTTATATAATCGAAATAGTATCCAAGGTTCCAAATTGATCAATATTGTCAAATAACTCCCCAAGATTGTGTCACCATGTTGCACTGCAAGGGCCATAGCTTTTTTATTTATGTTTTTCTAATGGGTTTGTGCCCATTAATTCTATATTCACATACCATAAACTGTGGACTTGTATTGTTGCAAGTTCTTGCCTTATAACTTAGCTGATTGTAGAAATTGCACATTCAAAATCACTTAGTTTTCCTGCTAAAATGTTTCTATTTTCAGATGCCAGAGGAAAACAAAAAGGGACAATGAATGCATATATTTACTTCCTTGGGAATTGGATGTAATTGCTATGAAAGAATTGTTCGTGGACCTGTCTGTGCCCACTGGCAGATCCATAATATCCAATTCTTGTATTAAACCCATATAATGCATCCAAACTAATGTAACATATGCACAGGTAACTTGACCAGACCCATGCAATATGGTTTTGATACAATGGTTCCGTCCGGTGACTTTCCTGGTTTGTTATTTAAGAAGGATGTCAGATTTAAGTTGGAAAATCTTGGATTCATGAACCAGGATTGTATCACAAATCATAAGATTTCAACAGAATTGCTTTGGTATTCCAAAAGCACAACTATAGCATCACATTCTAGTTGGAATTACCATGATACATTAATTTTCATGGCTTTAGCAGTTGTTCTCTCTATATTTTTCTCACTCCGGTTCCATGAAATTTAGATATATAATTACTTCTGGACTTTAATTAGGATGTTTATTGCTTGGTTACATTTATAGGAGCTAACTCATAATGTTTTGATTCTAGCTAAAAGCTGCAGATCTCAGGAGTGGGTTTGATGGAGTTCCTGTTTTTCAGGTATGTTTCTGTTTGATGGAGTCCTTTTGGTTTGGTGTGGTTCACGTTGCGGAGCATTGTTGTATTTTTGTTAGGATTATGGTTGGTGGCTACTTGGGGATGCTGATTGTGAATTTAATTGATTTATTAGTTCAGACTGTGTTTTGACATGTGTGCAAGAGCTATTCTCTCTAGGGTATTGATAAGAATGCTTGTGATTATCTTCGTGTTTTAATTTTTTGGATACTGCACGCTCATGTAGAACAGTTTTAAGATGGAATGTGTGGATATTTGAAAGGGGGGGTGTTGTGTTAAAAAAAAAAGAAAAACAACTATTCTCTCTAGGATATTGATAAGAATGCTTGCGATCATCTTGATGTTTTGTTTTTTGGGTACTGCACACCCATGTGGAACAGTTTTAAGATGGAATGCGCACACATTTGAAGGGTGTGTGGCAGTTGTTATGTGTTTGTTGGTTTAATTGTGAGACACTGAGTTTGTACAACAAAAGAGAGATGTTGTTAGTGATTGTTTTTCAGGATTTATTATCTCTTTGTGCAAAAAGATTTTTAATCAATACTCTTTTAATGTGCTTCATTAGTAAGGTTATGCTCTATTTTAGGTTATAGTGAATGCAATAATTATGCCTATTGGTGTAAATTTGTACTATTGAAATTAATGGTGTATCTATTAGTTAGATACAGTTTTCAAGGATCATATAGCTTTAGTATATTACCCCTTCATTTAGCTATATAGTTTGTAATATTTGTTTGTTTTGGTTTTCATAATAAGAACTCCTGTTATAAAGGATTACTCTACTTCTGGTGTTTCTGTGCTTACTATCCCATTTGTTTGCTGATGGGGGAAAACAAATGTAACAACGGTTGTTGATACTTTGTCATCCTTGCTGCAACTCACATTCCTATGCCCTGTGGCATACATGGACAGATGATAGTAGGTGCATGAAGGACCTCATACCTGTCTCACTTGTCAAATTGCAACCTAGAACAAGCATAGAAAATGATAAAATGAAATTTGAAAGTTTCATAAAGATTACAATAATGCCATTTCACTGTAATCCAGTGGCATTTCTGTAATTTTTGCTCACTATAAACTTACTTGGAAGGCTTCAGCTGAAAATTAGTACTGCAATGTGCCTGGGGATATCTCTATAAAATGGGGATATCTCTATAAAATGGAATCCACCCTCTTTGCAATATGAACTATGAAGTATGAACTAGTGATGAAGAAACATACCAACTTATGTGACCCATAACACCCCCCTTGTTTTACTTCTTTTTTTTTTTTTTTGGCTTGGTTTTTTCAAATTTAATATTCATCTATTTTAGAAACTAGAAAAGAAAATTTGTGGGCTGTACCTTTTTTTTCCAGTGATAATAATTATTGGAAATGTGTACTTTAAAAGTGAGTTGAACTTGTCTTGCTTATATGAGTTGGTTTAAAGATAATTGTTTGGGATTTCTTTTCAAGACTTTGTGGTGGGTTAGTTCTTGATGTGTTGGATAAAGGAAAGAATATTATTTTCCAGTTTCTTTAATTCTAGATATGGGTGTATCTAATAAATCTTTTTGATGATGGTGGGTATTTATTCGTGTAGTAAGATATCTGTTTTAGGTCCCACCCAAGGATGAATGGGATCCAAATAATCCATCATTTGACTTTGTATTTCTTTGACTGAATTTGGGAATAAATTGTTTATTTGGTTTATACATAACTGCTGAGAATGGTGGGGGTTGTCCATTAGCCATGTGATTAACTGTGACCTCTACGACTATCTCCTCTTATTCAGAAAAAAACAAGAAGCTATAGATAATTTCTCAGCTTATATTAGTGGAAATAGTAACATGACGTGGGATAGGACCATTTGTTCCCCATACTCATGCACTTGGAGTTTGTGGAGGGGGATAAACTGTAGGGTAACAAAAGAAAAAGAAAAAAGAAACAGAAGAATACAATTTAATGGTGAAATGTTCGACATAGCAGAATATATATAAGTTACCCAATCAGAGGATTGGGGGGGGGGGGGACTAGGAGATGCTCTAAAATTTAAGAAGACTGCTACTGTTACTTAAATAACTGCAGACATCTATTATATCATCTTTGAAGAAGTTTGAATGATCTGTTCATACGAGAGAGGGGATGGGGATGACAATTATGTAGTCTTGTCAACCCAACCAGATTAAAGTTCTAATCTGGGAAAGCTCTGGTATTACTTGTTAAGGATGTTTTTCATGCTTCTAGGTTATTTATAAATTTTAGCTACATCTATATCGAACTCTTTTGGTGCTATCAATTGCCCATCACAAGTGCAGAAAGGAGGTTTGGGTACATCAGGTTCAGGTTGGTAGCTGACTTTTCACAAAAAAAGGAGGTGAAAAAAAATAGGTAGGAACCATATACCCAAACCTTTCAGTGTGAATCATGGAAATCTTCTATTTAAACCTTTTGCTTGAGCATGTTCGAAGTGACATACCACACTTGTAACTTGGATCATTGGTAAATGAGTGAGGGCTTCTTAAGTCCCCTCAGAAGGACTGATGCTTGGTTGCTGTAAAAAATAGGCTAGGGTTCTTACACTGTGGATGACTGAGTGGAAAGAAGCTGTTAAGAAAGTATGATTTTGCTTAGCATCCTGGAATGTAAGAGCCTTGAATTATGGAACTGATAAAATAATGAGAAGGGTAATATTATTTTTGTATATAAGAGACCAGGTGGAAAAAGGGCAGGGGGAGGGGAATTGTTAAGGAGGTTGGTAGCTATAAATGTAGTGACAGAGGGTAAGACGGTAATTAAAATGAGGTGATATAATAGTAGATGAATTTGAAGATTGAAGAAGATGTTAAGTTGGATAGTATGATAGATTAAACTAATATTAGGCTATGAGATCAGCATGGATGGAAACACTAATGGACAGTTTTGGAAATTTTGGATGAGGAAGGGAGGGGAGAAAAATGCATTCCAAGATATTGATGTAATTAAAGGTATGATCAATGAGGCTGCAACTGTTGTCAGAACCATGTGGGGAGTTGACTGAGTTTTCAATTGCAGTTGGCTCAAACATTCAGCATTGAGCACTGTGCTTTATGCATTTGTCATAATTTAATTTCGTATGCATAAACATGATGCCAGATAATTTAGTGTTGGTTCAGGGACAAAGAAGAGAGTCGTGTACCAAGTCAGAACTATGGAGAAATGCTTTATATTAGTCAGATAAAACAAAATATATCAAGTACGACAAGTGAACATTGATCATCAAGAGATTTATTTTACTGTTTTCATTGTCTTGGTTTAATCTAAAATAAGGAATGAGGAAATGGTGCTCATGGAATCAGAGGAGGGTGTATGAAAGTGGAAGGGAGCTTTGGAGTGTGTTTGATCGGCATATACCATTAAAGCTAAAGGGAAAACTTATAAGTACACCATCCTGGAGCTGAATGATAGGCAGCAAAGATAACACATAAAAAGGTTGAAATGAAGCTGAAATGAGGATATTGAGATGGATGACTGGTAAGACTACGAAAGATAGATTCAGAAATAAATGTCTGAGGAAACTTATGAGTAGTACGATAAGTTCAGAAAAGTTTGTTCAAATGTGGAATGCAAAACCATTTAATGCATCGGGAAGAAGTGTATGGTGCATAATTTAGGTGGTAAAGAGTTTATAGCGCATTTTATATGTGGCAAAAGGATGGGGAGGTCAAGGAATACTGATGTCAAATTAATGAGAAAAGACATTAGCTTTTGTGAGTTTACAGCAAATGTGACCATAGAGCGGAATTGCAGAAGAGAATTTGTGTAGCATATCTCCAGTAATGCTTTTCATTTGAATCGAGTCTAACAGTTAATAGGGCTTTGGTCACTTACTCTCTCAAGAAGCATTAGTGTTCACTTGAGCAGTTGTTTCATCTATCTCTTTGTCATCTACATATGTTTTTTGCTTCAAATCTGTATTTTCTTTTATCTATTTGTACTTTTTTCTGTCCTAGGTTTGTAATCCTCTTAATGATGCAGTCTAATCAGTTTTTTGTATCACCAGTCTGACCTCTTGGTTGTGAAGAAGAGGAACAGGCGTTACTGCCCAATATACTTCCAAAAGGTTTGATAGCTGGTTGACCACCCTGTTAGATATTTTTTTATTGCTAAGACTGCAGCATTCTGTAAGATCCAGCTATAGATTTTACAATTGGCTGTTTCTTGCTTACACAGGAAGACATAGAAAGAGAACTGTCAAAGGTCTCAAGATCATCTAGGGGATCCAGTGTCTCTCAACACATTATGGTATGACTGTTGATGCCCATTCAATTCATTGTTGATCCTTAAATTATTTGTGCTTCATAGGTAAATAAGTTGTAGAACATGTTGAGAGAAAATCAATTGGGTAGTTTTGTAATGGGTCCAAAAATGCTCTCAAGGCAAGTTCTTTTTTGTATGTAACATCCCTAGAACATATTGCCAAAATACAGCTTACAAGAGGGATTGGTACCCAATAAATGGGTGGTATTGATCATAGTAGTTGGACAATAATATCCAATGAAGCATGGGCAAATTCACCTAGACGGTGACGGTCGGTTTGTCCCCTTCTCCCCACCCCTGCCTTCCCAAACAGACACATTTAACGACTTCCAAGTTTAGGAGTAGAGTTGATGATGTGTGCATTACTTCTTTCTGCAGGTTGGAAGTTTGGAAGATGTTCTGAAAAAGATGGAGGTAAGATGTATCTGATTGGCTTATTGTTTCTATATATTCATTCAGTCCTGACGACGTAATTTATCTTGTTTAATGCAGTTAAGTGAGAAGAGTTCTGGCTGGGAAGATCTTATATTCATCCCACCTGGTAAAAGCTACTCCCAACACATTCAGGAAGTTGTAGCAGCATGATACATTGGATACCAAGCTTCTATGATGATCGGAAAGGTCACAAGTGAAATGCAGTTTGCCGGCTCTGAAAGCAGGTCAGCTATGAAGACAACCGTATAAAAACAATAGAATCTCTCTCTCACTCCATGTGATACACATGCAGACGCTAACCTGAGGCTTTATCCTCAGTTAAGAAAATGGTTTCTTGACATTCAGATCATTGACTGGAATAGTGAATAGATTCTGCAAAAAGATACGCAGCTACCCTTTGATCTGCTACAAGGTCAGAATTCCCCCCGGGACCAAGGCCTGGTTTATACCTTCTAAAGTGGGTTTGTTCTATGATGATTGTATCATTGATTATTAATCTGTTTCTTCGATCAATTGCTCCAAGTTGAACCCTTTTTTGCCGTTAAGAAGTGAATTAAGAGGTTTCTGCACTGATGCGCAGTATAATCAGTAACTGCCTTCGTATTTATAGGGCTGCTCTCTTTATGTTTCCCATGCAATTCTCTTTGTGAAATTCATCTTATTGCCCTTCCCCATCTTGTGAGTTGTGAGTTTCGTGATGAGAGTTGAAATTGTGCTGGGATCTTGGGTAGAACCGGGTGATAATTTAGTAAAAATCCAGGACCTCACCCTTTCCGACCTTTATTATCTTTATTGTTTGGGTTTGTGACCAATGGAAGTGGAAGACGAGTCAGATACCTTATCAGATGATTGTACAAAGAAAATGTTAGACTATAGAAAAGAATGGAAAGAATGAAAATCATAATGCAAGTTCTTGTTTGAATTGAATATTTGATGCATTGGGAAAAGTCAGAATAATTAAAAAATTTATTTTTTTTTTTTTGGACTTCTTAAAATTTTTATTTTGGACTCCTAAAAATAGGGAAGAGCCCGTGAATCGGAAATAATTAACAATAATAAAAATATTTTGATTTTCTATGGAAAATATATATCCCACAATTTTTTTTTTGGGTAGAAGATATATACCACAACTGGTAGGGTGACAACAGTCAATCTCTTTCTATTTATACATATGGAAAGTGAATAATTCATTACCAAAAAGAGAAAGTGAATAAATCATCATATAATGATTTAGAAAATATAAAAGATAAAAGGGAGGTTTGTGTTGATTTTAAATCTTTTCGACTAGGTAATATATTATCCCTATGCATGAAGATAATCTATTCGGTTGTTGTCGTAGACTCTAATATAGATTTATGAGCCTTATCAAAAAAAAAAAATTTATAGATTTATGAGAAAGTGAATAATTCATTACCAAAAAGAGAAAGTGAATAAATCATCCTATAATGATTGAGAAAATATAAAAGAAAAAAAGGGAGAGATTTGTGTTGATTTTAGATCTTTTCTACTAGGTAATATATTATCCTTATGCATGAAGATAATCTATTCGGTTGTTGTCATCAGACTCTATTATAGATTTATGATCACATTCTCCTTAGGACCCTAGTATCTCTTCTGTCTCTGTGTTTGGGTCATGGAAGTCGGCGTTTTATTTAAGTTTATCGGAATATTAAATTACTTGGCCTTCGTTTAGCTAGTAAGCCTTCTTTATTATGCCGAGTTTCTTGATGAGAGATTAGCAGGGCCATATTAGCTCGGCATCTACATTGGCAATGGCCTAATATTGCAACTTTGTATTTTGTGGGAGATAAAATCTTTTGAAAAACATTTTCCTTCTATAAACTCATCTAGGGAAAAGGTTGCGCATACCACTGTGTTCAGTCATGTGTCTCCCTCTCCTAGTGAAATGAGTACTCCCGCCCATTGTTGTTGCCCTTTCCCTATGTCTATTGCCCACTAGTTTACCGAGAGTGGGCAGTCTGCCAAAGCCTTTCCTATTCATTTAACACAACACTTTCTTCAATAAAAGACATCAAACAGGCATGATTTGTATTAGATAAAATTTGAGACTTGGAATATTAAAATTGAAAGAGAGGAAGTGTTTTTTGTCTAGGAATATGGTTCATACACCTATGTGAGACCAATCTATACCTCACTTTTGGTTCTATTCTATAGGGATTAAGGAGGTCATCTTACAGAGAAGAGCAGAGAGTCAAGGATGCAGATGTTGTAACCACGTTCTCTGATAGGAAACTTTTTCCACTGAAATATTCCTCACAAAGTTCCTCTCTGTTTTTGCTTTTTAACTTCTAAGTATAATAAATGTAGGCATAAACATTGTGAGCCCAGAAATTTTAGTCATTTTAATTCTAAGATCTCTTTATCGGATCATGTCTATTGGTACCACCTCACTGAGGTTTTGCTCTAGAGTTGCATCAATTTTGAACTTTGAAACAAGAATCAGGCTAGTGGGGCAACATGTATGGTACTATTGGTGGATGAAGCCATGGGGTCAATTGAGAGTATCGAATTTTGAATTGTTCCAGTTGCATTAGGCATGGAAGGCGTGCACTACATCATCTGCTGGAGTTCAATGCTTCGAAGTCAGCTAAAGAAAGGTGTCCCTATGGGGCTTGCCTACCAGATCTTGTGCTTCCTATATTGTATTTTTCATTTCCCTTCATTTTCTTTATTAGAAGGTACATCACATTCAGGTTAATTATGTATTCTAAAAAATCATACAAATGTGGCCTTAGTCTTCTACCAATGAAATTAAACATTTGGAACAGTTATTTATTTAACATATATTTGTTATTTCATTTTCTCAACCTCAACATTTTGTAGATCTCGAACACTCTACCTCCTGAAGATCTCAACTCTAAATCATGATTAAAGAGAACAAAATATACATTTATGTTTAGAAAGCATTTGGAATCACAAAGTAACTTTTTGAAATTAAGGCTGCATTAATATGTTTTCTTAGAATGCATTATCAACCTAAAATGCATACCAAACACAATGTGATTTAAATGTTTCTAGTCAAATATGTTTTGTTTTTTCTTCTAATTATATTCTACATGTGGTACATCTTCAATGTTGAAGTAAAATTCTCGTGAAGTTGACTTGCCAACATTCTCATGGAAAGAAATCTTCCAATATTACAAAAAAAAAAAAAAAAAAAACCAAGAATAGTTGACTAGGGGCCGTTTGATAATGTTTCTGCCGTTTCTGTTTCAGGAAATGGAAGAAACATAAATTTTCGTTTCTAGAAACAGAAATGGAATTGAAGGTGTTTGATAAGTCATGTTTCTAGAAGTCGATAGTAACCAGTGAAAGAATGACCACAAGTTGTTTCTAGAAACGGCAAAACAAGTTCTACTTGTTTCGCCTGAGTCGTTTCTTGAACCATAAATAGGTAGAAATTTCAATTTCTATTTCTGAAAACAAGTGAAACGAAACAGTTTTATCAAACGCTTTTTGTTCCGTTTGTCCAAAAACGGCAGAAACGCGTTTCGTAAAACGTTATCAGACAGACCCTAGGTGTTCTACTTAACTTTTAAATGATTGGATACTTTTTGTAGTTATTGTAAGGAGCTTAAAATAAGGCAAAAGATTAACACACACTATTGGACTGTTGGTGAGATTGAATCTCCTATGCCAAACCAATAGAAGCACAGGAGGAGGTATTGCACGATTTATACACAGAGGACTCACATATATATATCAGTGCAGAAGAAAGAGAATCTGAGAAGACGCATACAAGTGCGGCCATAATTTCAGTCTGGGAAGCTATACCCTCCACGGCAGTCCTATTCCACCCAAAGTTAAAAATCCATATAAACCCTTCATCTACCAATTGAAGGTCTCAAGATTTGGTGCAAGATATTGACTTGGTTCCTCATAGTATCATTCAACCCATCATATTGTAAAATGATAAATGCATATCACTTAAGTCTCTTATTCTCAAATTTTTATGTTCATAATCTACCTTGCACTAACCACTTTTAGCATTAGACGGTGAATGAGACTCTTGCCTTTGAGAAGCCAAAACAGTTCATCGGACACTTTGGTAAACAATCTAATTAATCTGTGGGCCATCAGCATCGCCATGGATTGAACAATCAGCAATGATTTGATATCCGTGATGGGTTACTGTTTACCTGACAATTGGGCTTGGAGGTTGTGAAAAAATGTAGTTTCAAATCAATTTGGTGAGCTGTGAAATCCAACCTACATTCTCCTACCAATGAAAAAAAAAAAAAAAATATATATATATATATATAGCTAATAAGAAAATAAAGGAGTCTCTTTCATTTACAACCTATTTCGGAATGGAGAAAGGCCCACAATCTTTATGAGGGAAAATGGACACTGCAACTAACAAGAACTTGAGGCCTTAGAGAGCGGCTGTAAATCTGATGGGAAGAAGGTTCTTTTTAATTACTTTTGCATAGATAAATCTAATTAAAGGGTTAATGTTATCCACACAACCCTCTAATTAAGGAAGCTCTTCATAATGGAGAAGTCTTTAGGATTCCATATTATGATGGTAATAGCTAATAGGTTGAGCTGAGACCATTATTGTTTTTCTTTATGTCAAACCCAAAATAGCCATGTTTAGATGGAAATGTAATTGTAAGATAAGGGGAAGTAAATCTATTGTTTGATCCTAAATGAAGGTTAATATGGTGAATTTCAAAGAAAAAGCTCTAGAAAAGACACTGACAGGTGGAAAAACAAAGTAGGTTTTATTTATTTTCCTTACCCACCCTTTCGTGTTAAGGGAAGGAAACCCATGACAAGGAACATTGCTTAATTTTTAATTTTAAGTCTAATCTCATCTCTTAAGTCCTCTAACCACCACAACCAAAATCCTCCATGAAATACTTGTGGGCTTGAAATATCTTTTAGGAATGATGATGAGTGAAAGTTGATATAGAATATAAAAAGGGAGATATGTGTAGGTTTTGTTAGAGGTATTTTCTACATTACAAAGGCATTTGAAGATTTTGGTCTTCAAAAATGATGAAGGCCATTCCTTCCAAGGCTTTGGTTATTAAAATCAATTTGATGTTCCTTGCATTCTTCTTTGTCATCTATGTCACCCTTCTCCTTGGATCATCGACTTCCGGCTACCTCGAGTATCCAGCGACCATTGTTCGGTGCTCGCTGCGCGAGTGCCACCAGAAGGTAAGGTGAGTAGACTTGAGAGTAGTTAGTTAGTTAGTTAGTTAGTTATGCATTGCTTACATCCAAATAAAGGTTTATTGCACTTATAAAGAAGAATGATGGAATGTTCTTTAATTTATTGGACTTGTGAATTAAATTTGCAGGTTGAAGATGGTGTAGTAAAGATGAAGGCAGTCCTAGAAGAGACAACATTGAAAGGAAAGAGCAAAATATTGAAAAGAGAGAAGCCAAGCTTCTTGAGTGAAATGGGAAGGGTAAGGAAGATAGGAATGGTGAACATGGATGGAAAAGATGTGAGTGAATGGAAAGGCTTTGGGAAATTTATACCAGTCCACTTTGAACGTGTCTCGGAGTACCTAGAATGGAAAGATTTGTTCCCAGAGTGGATCGACGAGGAGGAAGAAAGCGATGTATCGACGTGCCCAGAGATACCTATGCCGGATTTCATGGCCTATGAGGAGATGGACATGGTGGTGGCCAAGTTGCCTTGTGAGTATCCCAAAGAAGGGTGGGGTAGAGATGTGTTTAGGCTTCAAGTTCATCTCACAGCAGCTAATTTGGCAGTGAAGAGGGGGAAGAGGGCTACTGGGAGAAGAATGAAGATATTGTTTTTGAGTCCTTGCAGGCCTATGATGGAGCTGTTTCGATGTGAAGATATGGTGAAGAGAGAGGGGGATTGGTGGTGGTATGAGCCAGAAATGAGCAGATTGGAACATAAGGTTTCTTTGCCTATTGGGTCTTGCAAATTGGCCTTGCCACTCTGGGAAGAAGGTATGTGCTCCATCTGCAACATCTATAGTGTATATCAATGCTATTAGTTTTTAGCTTGGCATGCTGAGGGTGTTCCGCCCAGTGCACCAGGCTCCCACCTTTGTGGCCTGGCCGGGATCCTTTCCATGTCACTTAACCTCAAGCAACGCCACAACCCTATGGATGGTATGAGATTGTTATCTGAGGTTAAGGGACATGGAGAGGATCCAAATTCTTCATTGTAATGTATTCAAATCTATCACCACTGAATCATAATGGAACAATATTACTGTTGTGCCGAGGTCCTAAATAGTCGTGATGCTTAACAAATAGTGAGAGATAATGTAAGGACTAATTGGATCAAAAGTATGCTAAAGTTATATGATTCTTTTGACCTTCTCCACAACCATTATTGCAATCTTCTTTTTTCGGTTAGCTAGCTCGAGGTAGAACTTATTAGTCTTACACCAACCGCCCTACCAAACCATTCACATTGGTTCCGTGATTTGGAAACAAAGAAAAGTAAAACAGTGACTATGGCATAATATCCAATCCATACTGATGGGTAGGCCATGTAGTTTTTTTCTTCAGTACCACCATTAGGTATTAGAGGACCCTCCTTTTCTTTTTTTCCGGTGAAGGGGTAGGGATAGTGGTGGGGGTGGGGGGAGTCTGGATCCTCTCCCCGCATGATGACCTCTTCACATGGGATCTCGTCATCTATGAGGTATCAAATCACGAGCCAATGGTGCATCAATTAATTGCTTTGACTCTAGGATTAGATACCTTTTGGGTGGTGGGATCCCATTAATTGAGGACTAATAATTTTTCTGATTGATTAATTAACATAGAAACAATAAATTTGCAGGAAGCATTGATGAGGTATACAATCAATCCCAGCTCTTGACTACAAACCAAGGAAAGAATGTGACAAGAAGAGAGGCATATGTCACGGTTCTTCACTCCTCTGAAGCCTATGTCTGTGGTGCCATAGCTCTTGCCCAAAGCATCCTTGCAACAGGAACCAAGTGTGACCTTGTTATGTTACTAGACAAATCCATCTCTCAACCGAAACGTGCTGTACTTGCTGCCGCCGGATGGAAAATTCGAATGATCAAACGGATCAGAAACCCCAAAGCAGAAAAAAATGCTTACAATGAATATAACTACAGTAAGTTCCGACTATGGCAGCTTACTGATTATGACAAGATCATCTTCATTGACTCCGACATTGTAGTACTCCGAAACATGGATATCTTATTCCATTTTCCCCAAATGTCGGCGACCGGAAATGATGCTTCAATCTTCAATTCAGGAATCATGGTAATTGAACCATCAAAATGCACCTTTAAAGCTCTAATGGAATTGAGGAAGGAGATAGTATCATACAATGGAGGAGACCAAGGCTTCCTTAATGAGGTATTTGTGTGGTGGCATAGGTGGCCAAGGAGAGTGAACTACTTGAAGAACTTTTGGGCAAACACAACATTAGAGTCGAGCATGAAGAATCAGCTATTTGCTTCGGATCCGCCGAAGCTTTATTCGATACATTTCGTTGGATTAAAGCCTTGGTTATGTTATAGAGATTATGATTGTAATTGGGATAAAAGTGATCAACATGTTTATGCAAGTGACATTGCTCATCAAAGATGGTGGAAAGTGCATGATGCAATGGATGAGAAGTTGCAGAAGTTTTGTGCACTCACTAAGCAGAGGAAGATTGAATTGGATTGGGATAGAAAGAAGGCCAGAGAGAAGGGCTTACAAAATGGGCATTGGAGGATCAACATTACTGATCCAAGACGCAATAAGCATAACTTGCAATAATCTATTAGTTTCTTTAATTTGTTGTTAATTTGTTTTGTACAACATAATTTGTGTGTGTATAGATCGTAGATATTGAGAACACATTATGTTTGTAACAATTTCTTACTTCTTATAAAATACTTGCTCTGAGGCTCTCTTAATTTATGAGAAAAAAAGACTAAAAATAACCCAATTGGTGATGATAGTGTTTATACCTAAGATCATTAAAGCTGATTTATATGAAGCTCATTATCATTACTTAAGAAAGTAAATAGGTGTGAAGTAAGTACCAATCAGGAAGCTAAACTGGTAGGTTAAGCAAATCAATTATTGGGTGCACCAAAGCTCCAAGCCACTAACATTTCATGTTAGGATGGTGTGACGGATTGAAATCGTCTGCAATTCCGATCTCGTACAATTCCATGAAATACCCTCACATGTATTGATACAAATACAATGGTCCAGATCTGGTACAACTAATAAAACCTTAAGTCATTTAAATCAGATCTGGACCATTGCATTGGTATCAATACACGTGTCACCCCCTAAAGGGGGTATTTCACGGAATTGTACGAGATCGGAATTGCAGACGATTTTCATCCATGGTGTGACCCCTCATTGTGTAATTTTTAATCCAAGATCTGCAAACCAAATAAATAAACGCCATGTTCAAGGGACGTAGGGGGTGAGCTCGGTGTAGGCAACTAGGTAGTTGGGCTCTACGTAAATTTAGGAAAAGTCAAAGGTGCCCCTTTGCTGGTCTCTCGTGGGTGCCTTCTCTTGCCCATTGTGGATCCTCTATTTGCTCCAATGTGAGTCTTGCACACATACAGACACAAAAAAAAAAAGGAGATATATATATATATATATTGACTATGTACGATAGGGGGTAAACATTACTGATCGTAATGGATGTACTTCTCCTACACAATGTTAGGTATGCCTTTTATGGATAAATCATACCCAACCCAGATCAAGAATCTTTAACTTAGAAGTCCATTTTCCACGTTTCCCCTTATTTTTCCATCAAAAAAATTTCTCCTCCATTTTTCATTGTTAAATATGGCAAAACATTGTCAAGGTCTTTTAAACCTTACATCATAAATAAATGCTGTAATCGCTAGAAATTTTCAAGCTCGTCATATACCAATATAATAATATGCTAATTAATGTCTATTGTCTGAATGAGTGCCAAGTATTTTATAAATAGGTGCAAAGTACCTACCAATTAGGAAGCTAAACGGTAGGTTAAGCAAACCAATGATTAGGTAGGGATGTGGTGAGGTGGGTGAGGGAATTAAATAAACAAGGGAAAACAAATGTCACTTGGTTCTTGTGTCATACACAAAAGCCTATGAATTTATCACCCGGTCTCCTATGAAATTAAGAATCCCATCCATATTAATGCTCAAACATTAATTCTTATTGGCCTCAGCATTGGTGCAAGGGCTACGTGACCTGTTGGCAATCTCTTGCCCAAGAAACAATTAAGAAACTTGTCTACCCACCTTTGATGAACCCAAAATAGATGTTGCAAAAAGAAAAAAGTGTGAAAAGATAATTGAGAAGGGGATAGAGAAAAAGAGTGGTACGCAGGGATTTTGGACTGGTTGGACAATTAACCTACATCCACTACCAAGAGCTACCCTCTTAGACTTCCTACTAAAGTGATCAACTCCATCAACCTTCAAAATGTTTTTCCGTGATCAACATAAACCCAAATGTTTGGGCTCCCACTCAAACTTAGTGGTTTTCTAGGCTTACTGAGATGAAAATTACAAGATCTTGACAAAAACCTCTAATGAAGATAGGTATGCAAGATAAAAGAGTAATGATGATTCTCAATATACTTGGGCACTCATGACTTGATACATAATATTCAATTGAAGGCACAAAGTTGGTTGAAATGGCTCCCACTTGGGCATTAAATAGAACTCAATAATAGGAGCAAATTTTTGCCTTTTCAATTTAAAGCATGAAATTTAATAAATTTGGTGAAGTAGTCACTACAAGAAAATAGGGTATTTGGGACACTTTTTTAGGGATGAACGAAATTTATGTCCCCTAAATAAACCATTTGGGATGGATATAATTCCGTTGCTACATATCTAGCAGTTGAGACAGATATATATATTTGAGACGGAATTTTCCGTTGCTACTGTGATTGAATTTTACATCTATTACAACGGATTACTTTCCGTCCCTAAATAAACCATTTGGGATGGATATAATTCTGCCACAATATATGGGACATAAATGTTACCGTCCCAATATTTGGGAAGGAATTTTTTTGTCACTATTATGAATAAATTTTACATCTATTACAACGGATTACTTTCCATCCCTAAATAAACTATTCGGGACGGATATAGTTCTGTCGCACTATATGGGACAAAAATGTTACCGTCCCAATATTTGGGACTGAATTTTTCCATCGCTATTATGATTAAATTTTTATTGAATTTACATCTTTATTACGATGGATTTTTTCCGTCCTTAAATAAATCATTTGAGACAGAAATAGCTCCGTTGCTACGTATCTAAAGTATAGAACATACTAAAATGTGTTAGATTCGAAAGTATCGAATTCGATATGATTAATTTGATACATATTTATCATTGGAGACAGAAAGTTTCCGTCGCAAAATTGGAGACGGATGTCTAACTGTCCCTAAATTAAAGAAATTTTCTTTTCAAGCCTGCGCACTCAAATCTTTGAATCGCACTAAATTTGAATGAACCGAAATCTATACGATTAATTCGATACATATTTATCATTAGAGGCGAAAATTTTCCGTCGCAAAATTGGAGACAGATAACAAACTGTCCCAAAATTAGAGAATTTTTCCTTCCAAATCTGCGTGCTCAAATCTCTCAATCGTGTTAAATTCGAACGAACCAACAAAGCCAACTCTCTCCTCTCAAACCCGCGCCTCTCGTCTCATCCCACAACTCCCCTTATTCCACTGGAGCACTACTCTGCAACTCTTGAGAAACAACCCTACTCTTCCCAAGAGCTCCTGAGCAATGATCTGCAACTCGTGAAAACTTCCTCAATCACTCGTTCGAACTGTGTTTCTCGGATGTAAACTGACGCTTGAAGCTTCATTGGAGATTTGGAAAATCAACTGTGGTTTCCATCTTCTTGGACTGTAGTTTCTTCCATCTTCAAGCACCTGAAGCATCTGATCTTCAAACACATTTGCTGCAAGAACGGTAAGCCTTTAACCCTTCTCTGATATTTGTCTAGGTTTTTTAATGTATGCTCTTACCTGCATTTTATTTAGGGTTCTAATAAAGCTTTCAAATCTCTTCCTATTACATTCTCTCAGTCACGTATCTTCACACAAGAAGAGTAGTAGTTAAACCCTAAGGTATTCCTGATTTGGGTTTCAGTCAAGAGACCTAAGACCCGTAAGTCTCCATTATTGACTTGGGTAATCGTTTCGTCTTCTTCCTTCTCTCATCTCTCGTCGTCAGAGCCTCTACCAATCATCTTTGTTTTCTCTGTTGAATTCTGATCTGGAAGGTACATTAGTTGAACTCATTCATCAATTTTTCATTGTTTTAATCTTTTGGTAGGTTCGATTTTTGTTTTTGAATCCATCTTCTGAATGAGAACCTTGATTTAGAAGAAGACTTCTCATCAGGCCATTGTATTTATCTCAGTTTTTAAGGGTTGAATCACCCTTCCAAAAGGTACACTCGAGCTATGTTTTGATGTTGATCAGCCTCCCTGATCCTCTGTAATTGAAGTTCTGTATCACTCCATGTGATACTCTATTTTGGGGTATTTTTTTAGATCTGTTGAATCTGAAAGTCATTCTAATCGCCCAGCAGATCTATTTGATTTTTTTGGGGAATTGTAACCCTTCTATAACAGCACACTCAATCTAGAGAAGCTAATTAGAGCTCCTACCTTGTGGCAACTTTTTTTTTTTTCAAATTACAGTAGGCTATACTTTGTTTTTTGGGTTGTTTTTCTTATATCGTTTACCTAATCTTGATCAAGTTCCAATGTGACTAATGAGAAGTAATGTCTGTCTTTCTGTACCAACAACATGGCTTTAATCACCAACACCGTTCTACCCATGGCTGCCTTTTTTTTATTCCATATTTGTGTTTTGGGTTTTTAGATTTTTAGGGTCTCTTGGATGGATGAATTTGTGTGGGCTTTGGGTAATTCAATTGAAAAATATCTTTCTATAAGTTAATGTGTGCAAAAAACGATCCGAGAAACAAGTTTATAATAGAACAGAAACGTGGAAAATCGTTTCTGCTATTTCTAGACACAGAAACAGCAGGAACGTTATCAAACGGTGCCTTACTTTCTTCTTGTTCTTTTTTACTTTTTTCTTTTTTTTCAAATATTCTACCATGTTCTACCATTAGCACTGGCACAACCACGCAACCAAAGAGAGTTTGATATCTCTCAAATCTTCTTCTTTCGATCCCAAACTCTGGGTAATAGGATCTCAACCACAACAAGGGGGTTTTCCTTCAAATCGATTTGTACCATTTCAATCAAAGGTAACAATCAACTCCGTACCTTTACTTTGCATATCATTTTAATTTGATTTACTATACACATGATGGTTTGATTCTAATCCAATAGAAGTTGGAACAAAAAAACCTTTTATTTCTTTCTTCCCACTTTGTTTCCAACCCTAATATCCTTGAAATTCACTTACATATTCTATGACTTCAATTTTACTTCTGCACTTATATTCTATGGCTTCAATTTTTCTTCTGCAAATATTTACCCCATATATGGGAAATGTGAAGTCAATGAATCCCACTCTTTTTGTGATAATCATGGAAATCAGCATTAACCGCCTGTAGCCATACTTTCTCCTATTTTGGCCGTCCCACTCTCGTCATCCAAATACTAAAATAGTAGAAGGCTCTTGTCCCTGATTGATCAATTTGCTCCCCCCTTTTTTTTTAAATTATTATGGTGGACATTTTAAAGTACTACTAGATTGATCCTTGCACTCCTTTGGATCTTTCTGTTGCTAAATTTTATTGTTTTTGGAATGGGTAAAGAAGAAGAAGAAAAAATTGCAATAGGCTTTAAGTATAGACAACATTAGAATTTGTTTTATTCTTTTACACGATTTTAAAATCAGAACAGAATATTTTCAATATTTTAGAGATATGTCATTTATCTCCAATTCAATTTTGTCTTGTCTAGTTGATTCCAAGTGATTTAAATCAGAACAGATGGAAACTAATCCAATTCCCAACTCAGGGTTTTAAAACTTTGTTCCTCAACCCCAACCCCCAATTCTTGTCAATATCCTCAATTTTTTTGCTAGTTTTCCTTTCCTTTTCATGCCCAATATATAGTGAAAAGATTCAAGTAGTTATCCTCCATTTTACAATAGTGACAGGCAAGTGACTACATGTTCAAGTATCAAGGTTCTGATTCTCTTCTCTGATATTGGGGAATTTTTTTATAGTTGGGAGAAGTTCATTCTGGTTTGATGTTGTGGTTTAATTGATTCTTTATTTTGATTTTCTATAATGGTTAAAAAGGTGTATGTGGAAGCAAATACTCATTATCTATTGTTGTATGGAATGTTATGCTATGCTTTGTAGTTGTTATTCCTTGAGGCTTGGTTTCTGTCTTTATCCAGAGAATTAGGCTTTGGGACAGTCATCGAAGAATTGAAAGATCATCTTTTCTTGACTGGAAGCGAAGCATCAGAATCTTCAAATTATATGGGTAGATGATTAAGCTCTTCTCCATCTGAGGTGATTTCAGCCCATATGTTTTCTGGTTTTTTTTTTTTTTTGGTGTGGTTTAATGGGGCCTTTTCATGGGAATCATTCAAAGGCTACTTCCCCTTCCTTTCTTGTTGAATTAATTTCATTTCCTCATTTTTTTTATTAGGTTATCACCACCATTCTTTTAGTAATTGTAGTAAGATATGATAGTCGAGTAGGATTTGAGAAACTAGTATAATAAAAAATTTAGCTTAAATGGTATAAATGAATTAATTTCCTTTCCTCATGTATAGCTTTATGTTTCAGCAGAGAAGTATGTTAGGCTTATTTCAACAGAGCTATATGAGGGTGTTCAAGTGGGAGTTATGATCCTCTTTCAGTTCTCTTATTTCTTTTCTTCTTTCCAGTGACACCAGGTTTGTATTGTCATTGTTCCTTACTTCTTTGACTTATTTAGTGAGATTCAATCAAACATATATGCTGATGTCAAGTAATTGTTTAAATTATTTCTTTCATTTTTGGTTACTATCATTTCCTCTTATCAATGAAAGTATGTTTGTTTTGGGTTCATCTTCTTCTTCTTCCCATACTGATGTAACCAAAATAGAGTTGGGTTCAACATCATATTTCATTAAATGTAGTATTTTTTTGCATTTGAATGTTTTATGTTTCTCTTCCACTTGCATTGGACTTATAGTTCGATCAATCTGTTTCTTCATGGGTATTAGCTCTTTCTTTTGGTATGAAATCAGAAAATTAACTCGTTCGTGTTTATGTTTTGGATTTTGTTTTTCGGTTCTCATTTTTTGCTTTGAGTCTGACTTTTGAAAGAGATCATCTAATGAAAAATTAGCTGCAGTTCAAACTTTTTTTTATTAATTTGAATCCAACTTATGATCCAAGAGTATGTTAAATTTCTTAATTTTTTCAGTGAAAAGTAATTCACTTTATAATTTTCTAAAAAAGTTCCTTATAACATGGATACACTTGTAGGAATCTGAATCTAGGATTTAGGACTTTCTTACTTAATTTATTTATGATTTGTTCTTCCAACAAAGAATTTGGGTAGAATAATGTCTAGATGACGGTTAGAATTTAATGGACTTGGATCTCTAAAATTTTTATTTTTTTTAGTGCCAATCATTCAATATATTATATTAATGTTTATCATACTTATTCTTCACAGGTTGAAGTTGCTACAGGATATTGTTGAATGTTAACGATAAAGATATTTGGGGGGAAAAATAGTTTTATCTATCATTTTGTTTGATGATGATGTAAATTTTAAATTTGTATTGATTTATCTCAAGTTATTAATTTTGGATGATGTAAATATTAAATGTCTATGTGGATCTACTAATGTGTAACAACAGGCTAATATATGTATACAAAAAATAATTTTTTTTATTTACTTCTACACCTTTAGCGGCGGATTTTTACTGTCCCTAAAGAACTACCTTTTTTAGGACAGAATCTTCCATCCCAATTGCCAATAGTTTACGACAGTAAAAATCTATCTCAAATAATTTAGGCTCTTTTGTGACGGAAATAAACTGTCACTACATGGGCCAGGAAACACACTATTTATGACAGAAATTTCTATCTCTTATTTTGTTTTTTGCAACGGAATATTCTCGTCTCTAAATCTGTTGCAATTGAACCATTAGAGACAGAAAAGCGACAGCCGTTATAACGACAGTTGTGGGACAGAAATTTATACTATCCCTAATTGGTATTAGCGACAATATTTTGTTATTTGCGACAGAAAATTTCCATCCTGAAAACCCCTTTTTCTTATAGTGACTATTCCTTTAGATATATACAAATTCTTTGATTATACTCAAGTTCTATTCCTGCTGGTTGGTTGGTTTTTCACTATTCTGTTTGATTACTTTTAGGTTTTGACACAGAAAGGTGTATGGATAATGCAATCAGCAACTATAAAGCCCCTCACTCAGCCAGCATCATTTCTTTGTCTTTACAACTGAGATCCAAACCACCGATAGATAAGTTACTATAAGAAGAATAATGAAGCTGGCTCTGAATACAAATTGCTCTACAACAGTTCCCCCCTTTTTAGCGAAAAATATTTATATCTATCTACAAACTATAGTGAAATTCTTTGACATTTTTTCCAAATTTTATAAATCCCTCTTCCATAAAATAATTTAGGGAGCTTACGGTTGTATCTTTTTTGCTCGGAAGATGGATACTTGCGTTTCATTTCTTATTGCTTTAGTTTACGCAATTTGTTTTCTATTGAAGTATCTGATGCAACAAAGACTAATAAGAAAAGTACAAATATAGTTGCTACAAATTTGGATATCATCTTTCGGTTCAGGATGCCAATATATATATTTTTTGTTTATGTGAAGGTGGTATAGATTGTAAGATCATGGGAGGAACTTAGTGACCAAAACAAAATGCTGAATTAAATATTTTGGTCTACCTCCTCTTGGACTGTAATAACCTGCCATCGCTGGATATTTGTGAGATCCTCTCTTCTTTTTTTTTTTTTTTTTCCTATTCTTTGATAGATTTGGTGTGGGCAAATGTCTCACACTCTTAGTCAATCTCTTTCCTATTCCTTCTCTTAGATCTTACATTCTCAATGGAACGAGACAAGATTGCGTTGAATGAAAAGAAGGACTAGAGTCCTAATTTATATTAACTACACTATCTCCACCCATTATGGTAGATAGCCAGTTACATCCAATTACATCGCATTTGCTTTATTTAATATTTAATTAAGTATACTAATTATGACCTATGTGGCAACGTAAGGCCACATTAGCCAACATTTATTTAATTAAATATCTTAATTATGACCTATGTGGCAATATAAGGCCACACCAGCCAACATTCTCCCACTTGGCCTAGATTGCCATATACCAAATAAATGATTAAATTCCAAACTTTATGTTACTGAACTCAATCTGATGGAGAACCTTGCATTCAAGATGAAAATTTTAACTCAATGAATCATGGCGGTCCAAGTTTCCAATACTTAACTTTTCCCTTCCATGTTTCACGATAAGTCATCCTTCTCAACTTGAACCATTATGTGATGAAGTTTAAACTTTATAGAATTAATCATGGGATTATACCTTTAGTCCAAACTTTATTGCCTAACGAGTATAGGCATCTGTTATTCAGAATAAATGTGCACTACTTTAATTGAATAACAGAAAAATCAAACTGATAGCAACTTTATTGATACTTTAATCGGAATCAAACTTTATATTGTAATATCTGAAAATTACAATTAATTACACAATGATCTACTTAAGCCCATGTTCCTTACATGATCTACAAAATCCTTAGGTGCAAGCCCTTTGGTAAATGGGTCAGCAATATTACCACTGGTACATATATGTTCGATCGAAACCTTGTGATCCCGAACATCTTCCTTTATGACAAAATACTTGATCTCGATGTGTCTGCATCGACTAACTGAACAAGTATTGTAAAAAAATCTAACTGTTGCTGTGTTATCACAGTAAACACAAATTGGCTTCTCAATGGATGGCACTGTCTTAATGTCTGTGATAAATTGCCATAACCATGATGCTTGAGAGATAGCCTCATAGCATACCACCACTTCAGCTTCCATAGTAGATGTAGCAGTCTTTGGTTGATTTATGCTAATACTACTCCTCCAGCCAATAAAAATATGTATCTTGATGTAGATCTCCTTGTATCTTCACATCCAGTATAATCTAAATCTGTGTATCTAGTCAACTCCAATTCATTTACACGCCTGTAGGTCAGCATGTGATCTCTGGTGCCCTTTAGGTACCTAAATACTTTCTTTGCTACTATCCAATGTGACATACCTGGATTCTTTTGGAATCTTCCTAAGACTCCAACTGCAAAGGCAATGTCAGGCCTTGTACAAACTTGAGCATACATCAAACTGCCCACCGCAGATGCATAAGGAATTTTCTCCATTTTTGTTAACTCCATATCATTCATCAAGCATTGTTCAAGATTAAGTTTGTCACCTTTTATAATTGGTGCCATACTTGGTCTAGAATCCCTCAATCTGAAACGATTAATAATTTTATCGATATATCCTTTTTGGGAAAATCCTATGGTCTTCATAAACCTATCCCGGTGAATTTCTATGCCCAAAACATAGAAGGCTTCACCCATGTCCTTCATATCGAAATTTCTTGTCAAGAATTCCTTGGTGTAATATAACAATGCGAGATTACTGCTTTCCAAAGGAATATCATCCATGTATAATACTAGAATGATGAAACCACTTCCCTTAGTCTTGATGTAGATACATTGATCTGCACGATTTTCCACAAATCCAAATGAAGTAATCGTGTGATCAAACTTTAAGTACCACTGTCGAAAAGCTTGTTTCAACCCATTTATGGATCTCTTCAATTTACAAACAAGTTCTTCTTTTTCCGATGAAAAACCTTCAGGATGTTTCATGTAAACCTCTTCATCAAGTTCTCCATTAAGAAATTAAGCCTTGATGTCCATTTGGTGAAGCTCAAGGTCAAAATGAGCCACCAATGCCATGACAATTCATATTAAATATTTTCTTGATACTAGAAAAAAAAATTTATAATCTATATTTTCCTTTTGATTATAACCTTTTGCCACTAATCGGGCCTTGTAATGCTTAATGTTACCACTAGAGTCTCTTTTGGTCTTGTAGACCCATTTACAACCTATAATTTTTACTACTTTTGGTAACTTCACAAGTTCCCAGACTTGATTCTTTGACATTGACTCCATTTCATCCTTCATGGCATTAAGACATCGATTGGAGTATCGATTGTCCATAGCTTGTTTAAATGACAATGGATCATCCCCAATTCCAATGTCACTTCCATCTTTTAGGAGATAAACATAATAATCTAAAGGTATAGCCGACTTTCTAACTTTTGAGGATCTTCTCAATCGTTGTTTTTCATTAACTGCATCCTCATGTTGATCAACAGGTTCAATAACAGACTGATCCATCTATGGTAACGACTTAAGAGTAGGTTGCTCATGAGTCAATTTTTCATATTCCACATATCTAGGACCACATGTCATAGGTAAAAGTATTATTCTTGATCCTTCACCTATTGACATGAAAGTATCATCAGAATCTATATGTTCTTCAAACCTTATATTCTGAACTCCTGAACTCCCACTGTTATTGCTGTCCTCTAAGAATTTGGCTATCCTTAACTCAACAATATTCAGCCTATGTGAGGGACAATAGAATCTAAAACCCTCTAAAACCCTTAGTGTTATCTGGATATCCAATGAAGAATCCACTAACAATTCTAAAATCTAGTAATGTGGATTGTTAACCCTTACTTCAGTTGGGCACCCCCAAACACGAAAGTGATTTAAACTAGGTTTCCGTTTTATCCAAAGCTCATAAGGCATTATAGGAGCAGACTTTGATGGAACCCTATTTAAAACGTGCACAACTGCTTTTAGAGCTTCACTCCACAATGATATTGGGAGAGTAGAATTACTCACCATACTCCTAACCATTTTCATTAAAGTACGATTCATTCTTTCAGAAATTCCATTTTGATCCGGAGATCCAGGCATGGTATATTGTGCAATGATACCTTGCTCTTGAAGAAAACATGCAAATGGACCAGGTTTCTGTCCAAATTCTGTGTACCTACCATAATATTCTCCACCTCTATCTAATCTAACAATTTTGATTGTTTAATCAATTTGTTTCTCTACTTCTACCTTACAGATCTTGAAAACGTCTAATGCTTCATCTTTATAATCTAATAAATAGAGATAAATATACCTAGTGTGGTCATCTATAAATGAAATAAAATAGCATGGTGGGGAAAATAGTCCACAAATGTCTATATGTATGATCTCAAGAGTTTTTGTACTCCTCCTGACACCTTTCTTGGACTTATTGGTTTGCTTTCCTTTCATGCAATCCATACAAGTTTCAAAATTAGTGAAATCTAGAGTACGAAGTATTCCTTTCACCAATCTTTTCATTCTCTCAATGAATCATTCTCTCAATGAAAATATGACCTAATCTTTGGTGCCATAACATAGAGGATTTCTCATTAATAATAATTCTTTTAATGCCTACATTATTGGATGTGGATAATAAACTACTTTCATAAGAAGAGTCTAAATTTAACAAATATAAACCATCAATTAAAGTACCAGAATCAACCATCACATTGTTTTTCAAAATCATTAGAGTTAAACTCAAATGAAAAAAAAAATCCTAATGGTGCCACACGTGATACCGATATCAAGTTCTTCTTGAAAGATGGAATATAAAATGTTCTATCCAAATCCATTACAAATTTTGAATGCAAAACTAATCTGAAAATTCCTATAGCCACTACTTCAGATTGCATTCCATTTCCTGAATAGATGCATCTTTCATTTTCCATCAGTAGCCTTGTTTCCAGAAAGCCTTGCAAAGTAGTGGCAATGTGAGTTGTGCAACCAGAGTCAACCCACCAATTATTGTTATGAGAATCAACTAATAATGACTCATAGCATACAAAGGTTTCAAACATACCTTTCTTTTCTGACCACTGCTTGTATTTGGCACAATCCTTCTTTTGATGTCCTGGTTTCTTGCAGAATAAACACTTTGTAGAAGCCTTCATGCCTTCAGTCTTTATAGGCAATTTTCCTTTGTCTTTCTTCCCTTTGGACTTGCTGGACTATCCCTTATACTTAGTATTTAGATTTGTACCTCAACTTTTGAATCTCTCTTCAACCTATCTTCCTCCTCAACACAAATATGAGCTAAGTCATTAATTAACCACTCACCCTTCTGTGTATTATAAGAGGTCTTTATGCCAGTAAACTCCTTAGGAAGAGAATTCAAAACATGGTATACCAAATAATTATCTAGTAGAATCGCCTTAAGTGCCTTTAGCTGAGCCACTATATCTCTCATTCCCCAATATATGCCCTCACTCCTTTGGTTCTGTCATACCTGATGGAGTTAAATTTTTCAATGAGGGTCATAGTTATGAACTTATCTGACTTGACAAATTGTTCATCCATAGGCTTAAGATAATCAACTGCCAAATCACAATCTAGGATTGAGCTCTTGATGGTTTGACTTATATGCCCTTTTATTATGGCAAGACAGACCTTATTAGCTTGCTCCCACTCTTTAGAGTAATCTCTTTTTTCTTGCATACTTAATTCCATGAGAGGTGCAGGTTTCTCTTCATAGATCGCAAAATCATTGTCCATAACTATTAATGTCATTACGACCTTTTTTCTCCATTCTTGATAATTATCCCCAGCCAGCATGGGAACTCAATAAACATTATCCAAGGGTACTACAATTAATTTAAGAGAAGTAATCAATTAAACAAATAAATAAAGCATGCTAATATTATACTAAAAGTTAACTCATGTTAATTTTAGACACCTTATGTTGATATCAACCAATGCCAATAACCAACAATATACCAAAGCTTATCACAGCCCGTCATTGGACTGCAGCTACAATTTGCAATAGATTGTCAAACGGTAGTTTCATTAAGAATTATGTATTCCTTAAATGGTTTCAATATCAAACGGTAGTTTTATTACAATTCGTCGTTGGACTGCAATTGTAACAACAAAAGTTTGATTCTTATGTGGTAGAACTAATGTGCATCACACTAAGTCAAAACTACACCATTGGATGTAGTGCCTAGTGCTTATCACAATTATCTTACCCCAACTTATGTGTGTGTAAAATCATTTCCTCTTGTTGGGGATCGAAAATCATCTACATACTTTAGTTGTAAAATAATGATGTAATCTATGTATTTAAGAAATGCCCATTACTTTATGGAATGCAACATAAGTAATAATCCCTTAATGACATTTCTTATAATACTTACTTCTAGACCACTTATATGTTTTCATATGTTTGATTCTTTATTCCACTAAATAATAAATAAATAAAAGTATCAATAATTTATTAATTAAAATGCATAGTGACTTGTCTAAATGTCATCAACTTTAACGCATTTTTCATTTAAGTAATGTTAACAAATAACATCATGTGGAATAAGATTATAACAAAAAAGCATATGAAAATATTCATAATCAATATCTAGATAATATCAAATTTGTAAAAGGAGGTCCAATGCATGGTCCCATAAGTGCAAAGTCCCAAAGAATGTGGTCGTTTACCTAAATGGTATGAAATTTGGTTCTGAAAACAAAACATTTGGATTCAGAAGATCTAAAATGTGTAGTCCTCAAAAGGACGGGCATTACAACTTCAGGGTGACAAAAATGTTGTAATGCCCCCAAATTACCAGCCTCTGAAAGTATAAAAAAATATGTAATATCATGTATAGATTGAATAGGCAAAACAAACAAACCTAATCGGATCGAACCATCGGATCATGTTAACCCATCTAGGTCGGGTTACATGAACCGTGACCATATGTGTCTACACCTGGGTCACCCATATGACATTAATTGGATAAATGGGTTACCCATATATCACTAATTGGATCTTTTATTATATACTCCATATGGGTTAATGAGAAATTAGACCCCCTTTATTACCCAAAAAATATTCCATATACTTTTAATAATCACCCATTATCTTTGTCACAAAATAAAATTGGATTTGAAAATTGTGTAACTTGTAAGTGATAAAGTAACCACCTTTTATATGAAATTTTAAAAGTCATCATTAGTGAGGTGTTATAATGGGCTTAAAAGCTTCTATGATAATAAATCAAAGACAATAACTACCCATCACATCATGTCATAAAGAGTTGTGAGTTATCTAAACTTTCAAAACTCAAACTCTATACGTTAATGAGTTGTGGGAATTAGTTTTTTTTTTTTTTTAATTAACATGAGATAACTTTATCTTTATAGAGAGAATTAAGGGAATATTATGATTTCTTTTCTCCTCCCACAACTTATCCAAATCAAATCAAGATAGAGAAGTAAAAGGAAAATATGATCATGGCTAACCATAAGGCTACCATGGTCAACATGTTACACTCGTGCCCTAACCCGGTCTAATTTAAACTGTTGTGATAGGTCTCTGACCGGAGATTGGAATTACAGCCGATTTTTGGCTCGCGGCCACCATTGCCAAAGGGGAAGGGATAATGTTCATGCATCGCTTGCCAGTCCAACTGGAGGGGATTCGTACCTTTCGACCCCAGACGGTAAGTGACCCGATACCATACACCTAAATCCTGGCACGCATCAAAATTTCCAGAAGACTATGAACACAACTTAAGGCAACTATCAGTGTGAGGCCAATTAGAAGACAACAAGCAGTCAAGACACCAGACTGTCTTAACCACTGGAAATAAGCCATCGGAAATAGCCTAGGCCTGAATCCGGTGACTGTTTCCAGTGACCAATCAAGTTGTTGATTGGGCTCCGATGCCCGTGGGTCCCATCACCCACATCGTAGACAGCCCTGAATGATCCCAAATCCTCCCCCACACCCTTCTCTTTACATGAACACCTTACGTACCAAAGTAGTTGAGTCTTCGTGTTTCAAAAGTTGGATTAACCAAATCGGACCAAATAAGGTTCAGCCACATAGGCCTTAAGGCCTACTTAACTTATAAGTAAGAAATGAGGATTCAATTCCTCATTTCTCATTTGTGTGCAAACATGGGAGAGGAGAAGGAGGAGAGACAAGAAGGAAAGAGGAAGAAGAAGGAAGGGAGCTTACCTTGATGCCGGCTATCGCCGAGTTATAGGAATCCCTGTCGAAGGTAAGTGCATCCTCTTCTACTACTCTCTCTCTCTCTCTCTCTCTCTCTTCATTTTGACCTAGGTTAAGCTAGGTATAGGAGTGATCTTGAGTCACAAACCATGTTGAACTCGGGGAATAAGTATTTTATGTCCCTGGTGCCATTGCGGAGCTCAAACTAACTCTGATGAATTCTAACAACAAGATTGGCTAAATGACCAATTAGGGTTTTGATCGTTTGATCAACATATCTCCCAAACATATCAATGGAATCGAGATTTTATTAGCTCATATTGATGCTAGGAGCATCCCACACAAACTCCATAGAACAAATCCCGATGATCGGGCATAAGTCGAAAAGCCCCAATTCATCTGGGCAGTTCTATACTGCCACCAAAAACAAGCCATCGAAAACACGGGGCCTACTTCCGGTGGGCTATTTCTTATGAACATTCGAGCCTTAGGAGCTCTCTACCAGCTCCATTGAAAACAACACTGATATTTTCGATGGACATTGTATGTTTCTGGTGACATTACTATTACTGATGAGCTTTGACTGTACCCTTAGGGGTGACCTATATGGGCCCCTCCTGATGTTCCCGACACGTATTGATGTTCGGTTACATTTTACCTAGGGCAGTGATGCACACGTACCCCGAGGCCAAAATTGAGTTGAACAATTGTGGCCATACTTGAACCCTAATTCACACAAGCATAATAAAGGTGAGGGATGGATTGCTTTTATTTTAAGAATGTTTAATTATGTAGGATTGCTCACTTGAATAGATCTTTACATGAATCCCAAATTGTTCGAATGATGATGATATACTATCACATGCTACATTTTTATTAAATTGATATGAAATGTTTATGGATATGTATGGTGGTATCTAGTGTGGCCGAGGTGGTACCAGTACCACGATCATCATGTGTTTGTGGTATGTATAAGAAGGAATCCAGTGTGGCTGATGTGGTACCGGTACCATGATTTTCGTATGTCTGTTGTATTCATACATTGATTATATGCATTAGAGTTAGTTAGAGTCGTGGATTACACCTAGTGGCTGATGTGTTACCGATATCGTGTACTCCGGGACTACATTTGGAAATTGATACTCTTCGTGGCTGATGATCGGTACCAATGTTGCATAGTCCATACTCAACTGTTATATGCATGCTAGATTAGGTAAACGGTCATGGGTTACACTTTATGGCCAAGGTGTTACCGGTATCGTGTACCCCAGGACTGTACTTGGAGATGGATTACACTTTGTGGCCGATGAGTTACCGGTATCGTGTAATTCATAGTAATTGTATCACTAGGAAGGCATGTAAAATATTTATGGTTAGATATCACTCCCTATGCTACGAACCCTTGCCAACAGGGATTAAGGTGTTACATAACCCATTGTGGTATGTTCAATGTGCCTTTTCAGAATGCCACACCCACGGTACGATGTGAATGTTGTCAGAGGAGGGAACTTGTCAGGCGTGACCGATGATTGGTATCGATGCCGTGACAGCCAGGAGGGGATTATCAAGGGTTTGATGGGTGACCCATGGTCACATACGAGGACCGATAAGCTTCTATTCATGGCTAGGGTTTGTATAATTGCATAGTCAATGGCAGTTTTGAGATAAGGGATACAGCCTAATGTGCCGTAGTAGCATTTACCAAACTTAGTTGTATTAATAGGTGGATAATAAAATAAATGAATTGCATCACGAGCATCATGGACTATGTGTTTAATTTTTGTAATCATGCATTATATTTACTTATATGAATGCTATGCTTGGATGTGTATGAACCCCACCCCTCACTGAGCAAGTTGGAAAGCTCACCCCATGTATACACCCCTTTTTAGATGATGATGCAGGTACTATGGTGCCGATGGCATGTGACCCAGTATCCTCTGAGTCAGAGTACGGTGTGAGCAACTGGTGGATACCAGAAGTGGAGAAGCACGATCGGGACTATGCTTGCGACCACTGTGCTTATGCCACACTGTGAGTTGTGCAATGTACTTTTGATCCTTTTGATATAGACTTTGGATTGTATATTTTGGGATTAATGTTTATATGTCTTGGATAATTGTAATAGAATAACTTGGTTATGGATATTATATTATCATTAGATATTTTTCCATTTTATTAATGATTCCGCTATTATACTCTGATTCTGCTGCTTTTGGTTGGTTTGTGATGTGAGATTATGAAATGTTAAAGTACTACGATCAAAGATGCTGGAAGGTTGTAAAACAGGTACGTGTCTTACTCACACCATCGGTATTCCTAATGGTAAGTTGGGTCTACAGGAAGTGTGATGTGACAGCTTGGTATCAAAGCGTGAAGCTCTGCATTAACTCACAATCTTAAACAAACCATGACTTGGGGAAATTAGGACTTAAATAAAAATCTCAAAAACAACAATTAATAGAGTTTCACAATTAGGAAATAAGCATAGGTTTTAAAGCCATTTGATTAAATAAAGAACTTGATTACATAAGCTTACACCATTTTATGGAAATAAAGACAGAAAGCTGGAAATCCTAACTAGCCTAAGTCTAGAAAACTAAATTAACTGAAGCAAATGACACAAAATAAAATTCAACTAACATCTATGACATGGAATTATAAAGAAAACACTAGAAGGGAAATCCTAAAACTACAATGGCGACATGCCACTACTCCTACTGATCCTGCTACTGCTTTTGGCCTTAAGCCTGGTTCGGTTACTGATTTGGTGCTCCTAGAGGTGGCACCAGAATGGCAAGATAAAAGATCATCGCTTGCATCTGTGCCTCAAGGGAGGCCAGCCTATTGTCCATAAGACAATAGTTCATATCCATGCCCTTGAGGCGGTTGTCCATCCTCCTCAGCAAGTCATGGTGGTGTCCAGGTGGGCCATCACATCGTTGAGACCATAAGGTCTCGCACCCCTGTGCCCTGGGAAGTGGAAGCTATTCTGGAACCCATAGTTTGAGGGTTAGGAGGTGGGACACCACCAACCCCCGTGGCTCCTCTCCCAACACCACCAGCACCTCTACCAATACCTCCACCAACTCCACCAGTATCCCCCTCTGCACCTCTGCCGATGACTCCAACATCGACACCCAGCTGACCCTCTACCTCCATTGCCTGATCATCCTCATCCTCAGCAAGTGATACCTTACTCATGTCCAGGGTCATCTTCCTCAAGGAGTCATAGTTGAAGTCTATGATGTAATCTCCTAAGTATTCCTCACCTTCTAGGTCTATGCCAAATCGAAGGAACACGTCCGTCGAGATTCTCCCATAGCATAAGTTCCTGGCTCTGCGTGCCCCTCCCTCAGACCGAGTCACCATGGTCCACGTCAGTAGGTAGGGAAGGCGTATCTGCACCCCCATGTACACGTAGTACGTTACGTAAGCGTGTAGTATAGACACTTCATCGAAGTGTCCATAGGTGGGAAGGACGTTCAGCTGGACTACTCAACAAACAACCTTCGGAGTGGCTAGGTAGTTGGTTGTGTGCTCCCACCCATAAGCATCCTTGGTTAACATTTTATTCATCTCTTGAAGCACATTGGGGTTTTGGAACTCATAGGCCAGAGTCTGAGGTGGGCAGTAAACCAAATCCCCTGTGTTGTCAAACATCAGATGGTTGGCCAGTTACCTCATGTCGAAGGAAATCTCGACTCCCTTCACATAGTAGGTGATCCGCATCTCTTCGGTGCCTCGGTTCACGGACTAGAGGTTGGAGTAGAACAACTTCAGCAGCCGTGGGTAGTACTTCCTGTTGGGTTTCAAGATGCGATACCACCCAACCGCCCCAAATCGTTGGCGAAGGAAAGTCCCTCATCCTCACTTACTTCCTCGGGTCCACATTGCGGTACTCAAAGTTTTCCCAATGATCTTGCTCGGTCATAGAAAGAAACAAAAGTGGGTTATACTGTGCCTCTTTGGGAATGTCTTATTATCCTTGTGCAATGGCGTGGCAAGTACAAACACGATATCCAGACAAGGTTTCAATAGAATTCCTAAGGATTCAGAGAGAAAACCTAAGTTAGGAGATTGAAACAAAGCTCACAAAGAAGAAAATCTCAAAACTAGGTCAGAGAAGAACTTACATGGATGCATCTGCGGCACAAATCGATTGCAAAATCATAAGAGAAAGGTGGGGAATGGGTTTGGGAACCTTCCTGGGCCGTATTCTCTTCTTCTCCACAAGTAGGAATAGGGTTTTTGCAAAAGAAACCCCAAACCCGAGCCTTAAATAGCGATTTTAGGTCCATTGGAAATAATCCACCGGAAACACTGGACCTAGATCTGGTGACTGTTTTCGACGAGTTGAAAATCACCCAATCAGCCTCTGTTAGTCCCATCGGAAATAGTACTTATATTTTCAATGGAATGGCCCATATTTTTAGTGAAAATAGCCCCTATTTCCGGTGAACTATTTTGGGAATAAATTTTTTTTTTTTCTAAATCTTTATTATTATTTGTTTCTTTAATTATGGGCCCCTTCGTGATATGCGTGCGATCGGATCCCAATATTTGTGGACCCTATGTATGCATGCTCTAACCCTAAATTTGCCTTATGTATACTTGTGGGACCCATTATGTATGCTATGAACTAATCGAATTCCTCCACAGGAGTCAAGTCACGTCGGAACACTCGGTCCCAATCCCAGTCACGCTCGTCACCTCTCGCTTCCCCTACGCGGAATCAGGGTAGACCCCGTAATGCACCCTTGGCTCCGTCGGTACTTATAGCTCATAATGTGGCTTCCATTATGAATAATATGATGAGGGAGGTTGAGAAAAGATAGAATCAGTTCATGGCCTAGATCGATAATCGGATCCAAGTCGTAATGGAAGCCCGTAATGCACTGCCCGTATCTCCTACTCCACAGGCACCCTTTCCGGTACCTTTCGGATCTGCTACCCTCCAAGCATCAGGTGGGGCACAAGTGCATGGGCATGTACAAGACCAGGCACACGTAAAGAGTTGGACGGACCTAACAAAGATGACGGAGAAATTTCAGAGGCTTAGGCCCCCATATTTCTCCAAGGTGGATCAAGATCCGTTGTATCCATCAAGATGGATTGGTGGTATGGAGAAGGTGTTTAGGCTAATGGGCTGCACTGAGGAGCAGAAAATTTTGTGTGGGGCTATCAGTTGTAAAATAAGGTCGATGATTGGTGGAGTGCCACTGAGCCCATTCTGAGGGCCAATAACCCAAACCCTACTTGGGTTGACTTCAAAGGGGCCTTCTTTGAGAACCATTTTTTGAAAAGCTTCCGAGATAGGAGAGAGAGTGAGTTCTCCCAGTTGGTGCAAGGGTCCCGGTCTATGCTCAAGTATCAGCAACGTTTTGAGAAGTTATTCCATTTTGTTCTTGAGCATCTCCAAGGGGATAGGGCTAAGGCTAAGAAGTTCAAGAAATGGTTGGGGCCAGGTATTGGGTCAACCATAGTTGGGTTGAGACTGCAAACTTATGCCGAGGTAGTGGCCAAATCTATTGAAGATCAGTATAGAGATAATTTCTCGGCCCAGCAGGGAACAGGAAAGAGGCCTATGGGGTCCACTGACTTCAGGGGAGGTAGTAAGCCATTCTGAGTGCCTTATATCAACCCAACTCCAGTACAATTCAAAAAGCCCGAAGCTAGTCAAACTTCCCAGTCCTCCCGTTCTAGTGTCGTGTCTCAGTCTACAGGGTCGAGCCCAAGGTGTTTTCATTGTGATCAGCTAGGCCATTTAGCGATGACATACCCCCATTGGAGGCCAAGTGATGCACTATACACTATGCCACCTAGGCCCCAGCAGACCTATGCAGAACTTAGACTAGCACAGCCCCCACAGGGCTAGAGACCATATGGTAAAGTGTTTGTTATGACCATGCAAGATGCTAAGGCTGCACCCAGTGTAGTGACAGGTACATTATTGATATCATTATTACCTGCACATGTGTTATTTGACTCAGAAGCCTCACATTTGTTTGTGTCACCAACATTTGCAAAGATGGGAATTCCACCCATAGGACTGACTCAGTGTTTGGCAATGAGTACCCCTATAGGAAGTGTAGTATGTCTGAACCATGTATATGAGCCTTGTCCAGTGACCATAGGTGGACATAAGTTGAATGCTCACTTGATCGAGTTGGATATGATCGACTTCGACGTGATTCTAGGGATGGACTGGTTGTCCACAAACAGAGCTAGTGTGATATGTGCCGAAAAGGTGATCATTTTCAAACCATGTGACGAGGATGAGTTTGTCTTCCAAGGGGATAAGCCCAAGAAACCCAAGAAGGTTATCATATCAGCACTACAGATGAAGAAACTACTAGATAAAGGATGTTAAGGCTACTTAGCAGCTATGATGGATACTGAGATAGAGATTAAGCCATTGACCGAGCTAGATGTGGTGAAGGAATTTTTTGATGTATTTTCGGGTGACTTGATAGATTTGCCCCCGGACTGATAGACAGAGTTTACTATAGATCTACTCCCCAACTCAGCACCAGAGTCAAAAGCCCCTTATCGCATGGCCCCCACAGAGAAAGAACTGTAGGTGCAAATTCAGGACCTTCTGAAGAAGCAATTCATTAGACCTAGTGTGTCTCCATCAGCTATGATGGATACTGAGATAGAGATTAAGCCATTGACCGAGCTAGATGTGGTGAGGGAATTTTTTGATGTATTTTCGAGTGACTTGATAGATTTGCCCCCGGACTGAGAGACAGAGTTTACTATAGATCTACTCCCCAACTCGACACCAGAGTCAAAAGCCCCTTACCGTATGGCCCCCATAGAGTTGAAAGAACTATAGGTGCAAATTCAGGACCTTCTGAAGAAGCAATTCATTAGACCTAGTGTGTCTCCATAGGGAGCACTGGTATTGTTTGTCAATAAGGACGAAAGTATGAGGCTATGCATTGATTATCAGGAGCTTAACAAGCTAACCATCAAGAATCGATATCCTTTGCCAGGGATAGATGATTTATTTGATCAGTTACAGTGTGCCAAGGTATTCTCCAAGATTGACCTTCGATTAGGCTGCCACCAACTCAGGATCAAGGATAGTGATGTCAATAAGACAGCCTTTAGATCAAGGTATGGACATTATGAGTTCTTGGTAATGTCATTTGGGTTGACCAATGCACCGGCTGCATTTATGGATTTGATGAACCAACAATTGAAGGATTACGAGAAGAACTACCCCACCCTAGGATTGGGTTGTGTATTGATGCAGCACGGAAAAGTTAGTACTTATGCATCCCATCAATTGAAGGATTACGAGAAGAACTACCCCACCCATGATTTAGAGTTGGCAGGAGTGATTTTTACACTGAAAATCTAGAGACATTACTTGTATGGTGAGAAGAGTGAGATCTACACTGACCATAACAGCCTCAAGTATTTCTTCACCCAAAAGGGGCTTAACATGAGACAGAGGCATTGGCTGGAGTTGATGAAGGACTATGATTACTATCCACTATCACCTAAGAAAGGCCAATGTGGTAGCTAATGCACTTAGTCAAAAATCCCAGTCACTGACTCTTGCATCACTGACCACCAATGAGCATCTCATAGAGGAGGCTAGGAAACTGGATTTGGAGCTACTGGTGGAAGATGTTACCTTATCATTATCGATATTGGTGGTACAACCTAGTCTGATGGATAGGATCATTGCAGCTCAGGGTACTGATGCAGAGTTGCAAAAGCTGATAACAAAATGCAAAGGAAGGAACTCAAAAAGACCCGAAATTCTCTATAACTAAAAGCAGGATTTTGAAGTTCAAAGGGAAGTTATGCGTGCCTAGGATAGTGATTTGAGAGACACTGTTTTGAGAGAGGCACACAGCTCTCCATACTCCATTCACCCCGGTAGCACCAAAATGTATAAGGATCTCAAGGGCTTCTACTGCTGGAAGAGAATGAAGAATGATGTGGCCACACATGTGCGTTAGATATGAGTTACAGCTGGGATGAGCGCATTTCCCTTATTGAGTTCTCTTACAACAACAGTTATCAGGCCACCATCGAAATGTCCCCATTTGAAGCACAGTATGGCAGAAAGTGTCCGACTCCACTCTATTGTGATAAGGTTGGTAAGCTGCACATTCTGGGTCCAAACTTGATACAAGCAACCAATGAGAAGGTGAATGTGATCAGAGAAAGGATTAAAGTAGCTCAGTCCAGACAGAAGAGCTATGCAGATGTCAGGAGGAAACATCTAGAATTTGGAGTTGGAGACAAGGTGTTCTTGTGGATCTCCCCAGTTAAAGGGGTAATGCAGTTCAGAAAAAAGGGAAAGCTAAGTCCAAGGTTTATGGGACTGTACGATATACTAGAGAGGATCGGACTTGTAGCTTACAGGATAGCTCTACCACCAGAGTTGGAGGGTACACATGATGCCTTCCATGTATCCATGTTGAGGAAGTACATTCCCGACCCCACTCACACCTTGACTTACATACCCCATAAGTTGGAGGAGGATTTTGCCTATGTGGAGTATCCGGAGAAGACTGTTGATCGAAGTACCATGTTCTCTACACCGCATCATCTCCTTTGTCAAGGTGAAATGGATGAACCACCCCAAATAAGAAGCATCTTGGGAGCGAGAAGATGAGATGTTGAAGTAGTATCCCGGATTGTTTGATTTACCAGGTATGTTCAATTTCGAGGACGAAATTCTTGTAAGGTGGGGGGAATGTTACACCCATGCCCTGACCCTATCTAATTTGAACTGTTGTGATAGGTCTCAGACCAAAGATCGAAAGTACAGCTGGGTTTTGTCTCACGGTTGTCCATTTCCAAAGGGGAAGGGATAACCCCACATGTTCATGCATCGCTTTCCAATCCAACTAGAGGGGATTTGTACCTTCTGACCCCAGATGGTAAGTGACCCGACACCATACACCTAAATCCTGGCACACATCAAAATTGCTAGAAGACTACGAACACAACTTAGGGTAACTACTAGTGCAAGGCCAATTGGAAGACAGTAAGCAGTCAAGACAGTAGACTGTCTTGACCACCAGAAATAAGCCATCGAAAATAGCCTGGGCCTGAATCCGATGACTATTTTTAGTGACCAATCAGGTTACTAGCTGGGCTCTGATGCCCATAGGTCCCGCCACCTGCATCGTAGATAGCCCCGAATGATCCCAAATCCTCCCCCACACCCTTCTCTTTACATGAACACCTTATGGACCAACGTAGTCGGATCCCTATGTTCTGGAACTCAGATTAACCCATTGGACCAAATAGGGTTCAGCCAAACATGCCCTAAGGCCTACTTAACTTATAAGTAAGAAATGAGGATTCATTTCCTCATTTCTCATTTGTGTGCAAACGTGGGAGAGGAGAAGGAGAAGAGAAAAGAAGGAAAGAGGAAGAAGAAGAAAGGGAGCTTACCTTGGTGCCGGCTGCCGCCTAGTTGCCAAAAAACCTGCCAGAGGTAAGTGCATCCTCTTCTACTACTCTCTCTCTTCATTTTGACCTAGGTTAAGCTAGGTATAGGATTGATCTTGAGCCATAAACCATGTTGAGCTCGATGAATACATATTTCATGTCCCCGGTGCCATTGTCGAGCTCAAACCGACTCCGGTGAGCTCTGGCAACAAGATTAGCCAAATGACCAACTAGGGTTTCGATTGTTCGATCGGTGTATCTCCAAACAGCTCAATGGAATCAGGATTTTATTAGCTCATAGTGATGCTAGGAGCATCCCCCATAAACTCCATGGAATAAATCTCGATGATCGGGCTCGAGCCGAGCCCCAATTCACCTTAACAGTTTTGTACTGCCATGGAAAACACTGGGCCTGCTTTCGGTGGGTTGTTTCCGGTGAACATTCAAGCCTTAGGAGGTCTCTGCCAGCTCCACCGAAAACAACACTGATATTTCTGATGGACAATGTCTATTTTTTATGGGTGTTTTCGGTAACATTACTATCACTTATGAGCTTTGACTGTACCCTTGGGGGTGACCCATGTGGTCCCCTCCTGATGCTCCCGACACCTATTGATGTTTGATTACCTTTGTGCCTAGGGTAGTGACGTGCACGTACCCCGAGGCCAAAATTAAGTTGAACGATTGGTGGTCATACTTGAACCTTAATTCACACGAGCATAATCAAGGTGAGGGATGGATTGCTTTTATTTTAAAAATGTTTAATTATGTAGAATTGCTCACATGAATAGATCTTTATATGAATCCCAAATTGTTCGAATGATGATGACATACTATCACATATTAAATTTTTATTAGATTGATATGAAATATTTATGGATTTGTATGGCAAGATCGGGTGTGACCGAGGTTATACCGGTATCGTGATCGCCATGTGTTTGTGGTATGTATAAGACAGAATCCGATGTGGCCGAGGTGGTATCGGTACCATGATTTTTGTATTTCTGTTGCATTCATGCATTGATTATGTGCATTAGAGTTAGTTTTAGTCGTGGATTACACCTTGTGGCCAATGTGTTGCTGGTATCGTGTATTCCGGGACTACATTTGAAAATGGATATGCTTCGTGACTGATGATTGGTACCGGTGTTGCATAGTCTATACTCAACCATTATATGCATGCTAGATTAGATAAACAATCACGGGTTATACTTTGTGGCCAAGGTGTTACCGATATCGTGTACCCTGGGACTATATTTGGAGATGGATTACACTTTGTGGCCGATGTGTTACTTGTATTGTGTAATTCATAATAATTATATCACTATGAAGGCATGTAAAATATTTTGATTAGGTATCACTCCCTATGCTACGAACCCTTGCCAACAGGGGTTAAGGTGTTGGATAACCCATTGTAGTATGTTCGATGTGCATTTCTAGAATATCACACCCGCGGTACGATGTGATTGTTATCGGAGGCAGGAACTTGTTAGGACCCATGGTCTCATACGGGGACCAATAGGCTTCTATTCATAGCTAGGGTTTGTGTCCCTGCATAGTCAATGGCGGTTCCAAGACGAGGGATATAGCCTAATGTGCCATAGTAGCATTTACCAAACTTAGATGTATTGATAGGTTGATAATAAAATAAATGAATTGCATCACAAGCATCATGGACTATGTGTTTAATTTCTGTAATCATGCATCATATTTACTTATGCGAATTCTATACTTGGATGTGTATGAACCCCACCCCTCACTAAGCGAATTGGAAAGCTCACCCCATGTATACACCCCTTTTTAGATGATGATGCAGGTACTGTGGTGCCGATGATGTGTGACCCAGTATCCTCTGGGTCAAAGTACAATGTGAGCAACTAGTGGATACCATAAGCAAAGGAGCACGATCGAGACTATACTTGGGACCACTGTGCTTACGTCGCACCGTGAGTTGTGCAGTGTACTTTTGATCCTTTTGATATATACTGTGGATTGTATATTTTGGGATTAATGTTTATAAGTCTTGGATAATTGTAACAGAATACCTTGGTTACGGATATTATATTATCATTAGATATTTTTCCATTTTATTGATGATTGCGTTACTATACTTTGATTCCGTTGCTTTTAGTTGGTTTGTGATGTGAGATTATAAAATGTTAAGGTATTGCGATCAGAGATTCTGGTAGGTTGTAAGATAGGTACGTGTTTTACTCATACCATCGGTATTTCTAATGGTAAGTTGAGTCTACTGAAAGTGGGGTGTAACACTACAATCGATGGTTGGAGGAGCGGTAACCCCGCGGGCTTTTAGACCATTGTTAACCACTGGATTTTCGATTAATATTGGATTCCGATCAAAATTTTGATCAAAATCCAAAATTTTCAAAAGAAAAATCTTCAATTCAAAATCCAAAGGCAGGGAAAACTTGCTCTGATACCAAATGTAAGATCATGGGAGGACCATAGTGACCAAAACCAAATGCGGAATTAAATATTTTTGTCTACCTCCTCTTGGACCGTAGTAACTTGCCTTCGTTGGATATTGGTGAGATCCTCTTTTTTTTTTTTTTCTCCTATTCTTTGACAGATTTGGTGTGGGCAAATGTCTCACACTCTTAGTCAATTTCTTTCCTATTCCTTCTCTTAAATCTTTCCTTCTCAATGGGACGAGACAAGATTACGTTGAATGAAAAGAGGGACTAGAGTCCTAATTTATATTAACTACATTATCTCCACTCATTATGGTAGATAGTCAGTTATATCCAATTACATCACATTTGCTTTATTTAATATTTAATTAAGTATACTAATTATGACCTATGTGGCAACGTAAGGCCACATTAGCCAACATTTATTTAATTAAATGTGTTAATTATGACCTATGTGGCAATGTAAGGCCACATCAGCCAACATGGATTTGTTAGTTACTTTTTTCTTTGTACTTTATTTCATATGTAGGGTCGATATTTTTTTAACTTTTTTCTTTCTATCTAGGCTGTCAACTTTTGTAGGCCTAAATAAACTGTCATGATGCATTAATTTGTGCTACAATTGCTATTTCTTCATCACGAGAGTGAAAACAAGTTCAACTATTGATGTATAGTTAACAAAAAATATTAAAGATAAGTAACTTGAATAAATTAACCATACCTTTATCTACCACCTCAACTGCCATTGTATAATATTTCGCAGAACATTTTGAGGTGTTCATTTTAAACTATTTATATTAATTTTGGCTCTTAAATTTTGAGGTGATCTTTTTCACATCGTCAACCATTAATCAAGAATTAAAGTATCGGTATCGGTCACCTATCGATCAACTAAATTTAAGATACATATTGGAGGGTATTGTATTGTATCGAAGATACGCTAAGATATGTTAAAGATCAAGAATTAAAGTATCGGTTGACCAAATTTAATATACGTATCGATATTAGAGATACCTTCTCTCTCTCTCTCTCAACATAAGACCGCATGTGCATTTACATATTTATTAGTATATATATATATATATATAAAAAGAAACTAATTTTTTACACACTTACTGTAATTTAGGTTGCATTTTGTGTAATATTCCAAAAATATATCTTCTTAGAGTTTTTTTCTCTCATAATGATTTGTATATTTTTCCAGATATTATTTATTTTGTATTATCCTTTGTTTTTTTTTTTTTTTTATGATAAAAGAAAATCTATTATTACCTGAGAAGGCAAAAGTTTTTCTGGTCCATCGACTAGATAAGAGCGTGTTTGGTTCAGTAATTCAACTGAACATCTTTCTGTGAATTCACGATTCTGAATAAAAAAAATCGTTCGGTTGCCAATGTAAGGGTAATCCATGGAATCATGGTGATTCTTGGAATCACCCATTTCTGCTAAAATTTTATCCATCATAGAATTAACCGAAATAGTTTAACTCATATTTGAGTCACTGATTTTAGGGCTGTTATAAATAGCCATGATTTTGACTGAATTAGAAAAATTGGGTTTCAAGCTGCTCATCTCTCAATCGACGACTTCCCAGAGGCGAACCTGTGAAGGCATTTCTGTTCGTGCTCTCCCGTTCCTCCTTCTTCTTCTTCTTCCATAATGTAAACCTAACACGTTTTCTTTTTCTTCTTCATCTCTACGTAAGACGACATAATCGTGGAAAGTGTTTTTCGGATTCTTCACACCACTGAAATTTGGTAGTTGCAGGGTTGTAAAGAGAAGTCTGGTTCTTCTTCTTCTTCAAACCTAAATTCAAAATCCTAAATATGGGGATTTTTTGATTTATGGATGCTTATGATGTTTGTTATACTTGTTAAGCAAGTTCTAAGAAATTGTTAATGTGTATCTTTAATTTTCATCGAAATCACTCTCTCTGTTTCATTCTTAGTTTTTTGCATTTCCCATCATATGAGTTAGCCAGTACAACCCTTTTTTCATGAAGAATTACTATTATTTTAATTCAGATAATCAATCTTGGGTATTTTCCAGAATGAGTTAAAAGCTATGTAAGTACCGTTTATGGAATAGTCTCATCATTTTACGTCCTTGATTCTGCTTTTTTTTTTTTGGGTAGTTTATTTATTGCTTGACTCAGTAGCCTGTGCTCTGTAGCCTTCTCTAAAAATAGAACTGATATGGGGTTTCTATAAATCTATGTAGAATCTGGTGAGTAGTTGAAGATTTGATTCATGGCTCTGAATTTATAGGCTTACAATGTTTGAGATTGGCTTTCGACCAATTTGAATTTAGTTTCGTCGCCTTGTTTATGTTGTGATTTCTCTAATCATTGGGGAAATTCAGCTTCAAATTTTCCTATTATTCAGTATTTTTTCCTAATCTCAAAGATGGGTTGAAATCATGTAATCTTCTTTTTTTTTTTGTTTTTCCTGGTAAGATTGAAATCATGTAATCACGGTAAGATTTTTGCTACCCTGACCAATGGGAATTCCATCCATCCTATGCCTTCACTAGGTTGTGTGGTCAGCTTGATGAAGCAACAAATCAAGAACTTCCAACGGGTCATTTTGCCACCAATTTCATATCGACTAGGCTAGGGAAGCTCCAACTCCCTCATCTTTAGTGTCCGCTCAAATTACTTGTTTGTAATTGGAACTGGTGAGAATGAGTATAAATTGAATTTGTTCTTAAGCAACTATGATGATGATGCTAGTCATAAAGCTTTCACAGCAAACCTAACTATTGCACCATATAACCAGAAAACTCATGTTAATCCTTACCTCCAACTCTCAATTATTATTGAAGAGATGCGAAGGCTTTAATGTGAGAAATTGATGTTGTAATGATGTAAATCCCATCCTCCATCTCACCACCATCCTTTGCTCATATTCAAATCACATGATCTAGTGCCTCTGATAGAGACAAGTATATATAGTAAGTATGTCAATGGCATCCGAAATCCTAATGTTGACATCATTCCATCGCCTAGACTGTATACTGTTATCATCAACTATGATTGTTGGGTCGTCATTTGTTGCCTTATACCTCTCGACCACACGGGCCTCAAATACCTCGATCACCGAATAATGGTCCGGTGGGTGAATCTGGGGATTTTATTTCAAATTCAAGAGGAGATAAGAAGGGGAAGGGGAAGTTGAGGATTCCTTCATTAGCGTCAGAAGGGGGGAAAGTGTTGATTTTCCTGATTTGGGGGGCTCGGTAAGGCACTAAGGCTAGAGAATTTGTTTTCTGTTCTTGAAGAATTGGTGGAGAATATTCCTGGAAAAAATTCTAAGGAGATTGGTGAGTGTGATGAGGTGGAGAATGTTGTTCAAGATGGCGAGAGATTATTGAGGGGATAAGTGGTGAGGTGGCAGTTCTGGTTTGTAAGGACTCACTCGCTCAAAGGGGTTCGTTGGAAGATCGGTTGGAGGCTGATCAGATATCTTTTTCGAATCCGTTGAGCATGGGAAGGAGAATCTTACGAGCATAGGTGGGACGAATCTATTGGAGGAGGGAGAGTTTGTTGGAGAAAAAGAAGGAGAAGAATTAGGGACTCTTAAGTTAGTTGTGAAGGTTGCGCTGGAATTCTCTCCTACTTTGTTGGGGGATTCGGTTTTTTCTATTGCTCTAAATTTCCAGGGTGATTAGATAATGTTACCGATTGAGGTGGCCTCCAATCATACACAGCTTGTGTAAAAACAATTCCATCTTCAACATGGACAGAAATGGATTTCGGCAGCTCATCTCCAGCTTAAATTTCCACACATTATCTGGCATAAGTAAGACGATTCATGGTTCTTGTATACTTATCAGCTGTGATAGGAATACCAATGACACTCCCAATGGTGCTCAAGGCTTCAGCAGTCCAATAACGAAGGCAAATTAGGCAATGACACCCAGATGGGGATCGAGTTCAATAGTACCTTATCAACAACAATGGTAGGACTCCATGGTCGCAGCAATAAAGGTCTCCTATTGACAAACTAAGGCCCTCCTTCCCAAACCTTTAATCTATCCTCCTCAACATTAAATCGAAAGATGAACAATCCACTTTCAAGCGAAAACATATCAACATGTCTAGACAGCTTCCATTGCTTGAGAAGAATTTCTTTAGTAGTAGCGAATGGGAGACTCCTTCCTAAGAAATTCCCCACCAAAGCATTCTCCCACCTTTTAAGACCCTCACATGTCATTGAAGAATAACATTGTGCAACAGCATTCCCCTCAACCATGGTAGGCTTGACAAAATCCAGCTTTAACCCATCAACTCTTTCAACAAGTTTTTTGGAAAACAAACCAGCCCAGCTCTTTCCTGCCACATCTGAACCCACACAACCCCCTGCAAGAGATTTTTCAACAGATTTATGCATGGATCCAGTCACACTCGATTTTGAATCACCTGGTAACAAGATCCTTCCCGGAGGAGGTGCAAGACCAATAGCAATTGCTATTGGCCTTGCAACCATGACCGATCACCAAGCAAACCTTCCTTACCTTCTCCAATTCGCTAGAGCTTCTCTCTCCTCTCCAGGACTGACTCCCAGCCGAAATTCCCCAAATTTAGGTTAACTTAGACTTGTAAAATGGGGGATTGAGTATATTTTGTGACTCTATGTTAGCCAACTCACTAAATATACTAAATCTAAGCTAGGTGAAGTGTGGGGGGGTGCTCTACACATAAACCAACTCCATAATAATGAAACCTAACTTGTAAACCATTCAAAGTGAGATAAAATAGGGAATAGAGCTGTAATAGGTAACCCCCACAAAATCACACATACATATACACATTGAAAAGGACCCAGGTGACCTATGGAGCAAATCGGCAAGGAAACCCAATTTTTGGCTTCACCAGCTAATGGTCACCGAATCATTCGATGAAAAATGGACTATCCGTCGGCGAACCCTGTAGGCATGAATTTGGGATTTTTTCACCCTCTCGGATCCATCCGCTGATGAACTCACCGGCAGATAGGCATCCACCGATGAGCATCCACCAGTGAACCACCAAGCATATTGTTTTGAACCACTTTTGATTGGTCATTTGAATTATAGAAAGACCTTCCCTATGCTTGAGCATTGACCAAAAAACCCCTTTGTTCCAATATATAGAACCGTCAAGCGATAAGGTTACGTGATGCGAGAGCACTATGAACCGTTGCCCATCTACTAATGACCATATAGAACCCATGTTCCAATGTTGGTTTAGGATCATATTGGAATATAATGGGGATAATTTAATGATATAAATGTACCTTTAATCTCTTTAATTGTTTAGGAACCTAATCTACTTAGTGAGGTACACGATTACGGGAATTTAACGAACAGTTGATTTCGGGTTTTCGAGATGAGTGGGTGTTGTGAATTATTTTATGGTGTGTTTATAACATGATGAACATGCGTGTGATCATATCATTTTGCAGATTATAAACTTGTTATGGCTGTGTATGTGTATATGGATGGCTGGGACGCAGGGTGGCTGAAGGTTGGGTTCTGGCACTGCATATCCTGTGTGTGTGTGTGTGTGTGTGTGTTTTAGAGATTTGGATGCAGGGTAGCTGAAGGTTGGATGCCGGCACTACATGCCCATAGTGTGTGAGTGTGGGCTACAGGGTAGCCGAAGGTTGGGTTCCGGCACTGTACACCCACGAGGTGTGTGAGTATGACTATGATGCCAAATGTCTCATGTTAGAATGCATTGGGCTAAGATAACCACCCTAGTGTTACAACCCTTACCAATAGGGGTTTATATATTGGCTAATCCTACCGTCCAACAGTCTGAGTTTGGGAACGATTTCTGGTGATTAAGGTGGTGGGATGCCAGCTTCGTGACAAACCCTCACGCGATGTTGGATTCGTTATTAGGTATGTCCTACATGCAATGTTAGATTCGATGTAGTAGTATTATGAGGGATTATTAATAAGGGCTTACCGAGGGACCGAAGTAGCCATGTAGGGACCGGTATGTTCCTGATTCATAACTAGTTTATATCCTTGGGGGACCATTAACATACATTCGTGACAGGGGATACGACCTATGTTGCAATAGCACTAAAACCCATTATGGACTTAGAATCTATTGACTAGGAAAATAATCTAGGTGCTACACCTCTTGCCAATAGGGGTGAGGTATTGGCTATCCCACAACACGGGTGACCGATGGATTTTCTGGGACCGTGACTGTAGGGTAGGATTATTCATTAAGGGTTTATAGGACGACTGATGGGTTTTTGGGACCTGCAAGCTCCTAACTCTCAACTAGAATATATCGCTGGGTGATCGATGGGTTTTTCTGAACTAGGGATATCTCCTATGTTGTTCTAGCACCCCGACCCTAATTTTAATTAGTTTAGTGGATAGACTTATGTGGTAATAATCCGGTCATAACTACATTCATTTAATCTTTGTTGTTCTATTATGTTGCATTATATGTGTACTCGTTTGATCTTGTTAATCTTTATTGTTGTGTTTATGATTATTTGTACATGTCCACCCCTCATTGGGCTTCGTGGAAGCTCACCCATTTGTTACCTTCTTTTTAGATGGTGAAACCAATGCTGAGGCAGGATTGGAGCATCGGTGACAATTGTGAGGCTTGTGTCTATAAGACACTGGATTGTTGATGGACATCACTTCTTTGTTTTCAATTATTTATCCTTATGTATTATTTATAATCTTGTAATACCTATGGTCTGACTTCAAATGAATTTGACATATTGTAATTATCATTTAGTGAATCATCAGAGTAAAGTTTACAATCTTATATGCGTACCCTAATTTTAGTTGTGATTTTGGTGGTATTTATGGATTGGGGTACTGCATCTGTGATCCTGGAGCATTAGGCTGACTGGATATCGATATCCAATGCGCATACCTTGGCCTAGTGGAGACGACGTGTGATAAGATAGATATGTTGGATTTATGAGCTTAATTAATTATTCAGGTTGGTTAAATGGGTGAGAGTCAAGTTGCATGAACCGGTTTGGTCCACTATCAAGTTTAGGGATATGCTGATCCAACCCATTATGGTTTGGAGTTTGGGGTGCAAGATAGTATTATAAATACTAGGTTTTGGGTCCCTACTGAGAGGCTGTAAAAGATCTATAGCCAAGAGAAGGAAATCGTGAAGAACTGTTGTCACTCCTCGGCCCCATTAACCTTGTACAATATTATCCTCTTTAGTTTATGGGTCTCAAAGTTTCACCGATCTTCCAAACCCCGATACTTGTCATATTCTTGGTGGAGACACCTTGCCAATCTCCCAAGTAGATTCGGTACTTACCGTATTCTTAGGTGTCATAACTTTTCTCTTTTCTACACAATATCGTTGATGTGGCCCCACACACTGTCGTGGTCTGCTCTAATACCAATTGTAATGTCCCGACCCCAATAACCTTGTACAATACTGTCCTCCTTGGCCCATGGGCCTCAAGACTTTAAAACGCGTGGTGCCATGTTAAGGAGGCTAGAGGTTATTAACTAGCCCAACAATCTCTCCCTAGGCAATATGAGACTAAAGTTTACACACCATCACTGATCTTTCAGGTGGGTCCAGTACTTGTCGTATTCTTAGGTGTCACAATGCATAGATCATCTTCAACATACTAAGTGCAACGTACATATTAATTTTCATTAAGTTTCATTGAAAATCGTGTTCTTGGTTTTCTTTATGTGATTTCCTCTATGAGGGTTATTTTTAACAGTGGTATCAGAGCTAACCACACGAGACAATAATTGATGAAAATGCATGTCACGTTTATTCACTGCACTCTCATTTGTGTGTTTTAAATAATAATAATAATAATAATAATAAGATAAATAAATAGTAGAGCCCCATAATGGTAGTGACAAACAGATCTTTTTGTTTAGTTGAAAGGATGGATCCTTGTTCCCTATTTTAGATGATTTTTCTTTTCCCTAAAGGTTGATAACATCTTCTTAATTTCCAGTGAGAGGGGATCGATTGCTATAATTGATCAGCTAGCCATGGTCGGTCGTTGATGGTCTTCACTAATTGTTGTCGGTTGTGGATAAATGTAAGAATTAAAAAAAAATGAGAGTGAAGCAAACCTATAATTTTAAGGCAATTGATAAGAAGTGAGGAAGAAGAAGGCGATGGTGGTAGGTTTTCCACCATGAAAGTGATTTTACACCCTTACCCTTAAGTGATGATTGAGTTTATAAGGTTTTGGTTGGGTTTATATCGTTTGTGTTGATCTATTGTATTTTCTTTTATTTAGAAACATAACTAATGGGCTAAGCCCATGTCTGAATTTTGTTTCTTATGTTGGATAAGGCCATGCTTTGTTAAAAGGAGTAATGGGCTTAGGTTCAATAAACATAAACTAAATAAATAAAAGAAGATGTAAACAATATGTATATATATACACTAGTAAAAAAATGTGCAAATGCACGTGGCTCTATGTTGGGGAGAGAGAGAGAGAGAGAGTTTTATTTGAAAACTTAGCATAGAGTTTCAATTAAAGAAGGGATTTTCTGAATGATACCTATGTAGGTGTATTTAGAACATGTCACCTTATTTTATTGCCCTTTGTCTTATTTTCAGAAGTTTTTTGAGTTAGGAGTACAAAAGGGTTGTTAAAAATTATACAATTAAATAAACTAATATGGTATTCAAAAGGGTATCAATGTAAAATCCCACACATCTATATTCTTTTGTAATAGGTCACAATCTCTTTGGATCTCAATGTCGCATCCGGCATCGTTGCCGGAGTCTCACTCTTCACCTTCACTTCCTCAATAAAACCTTGATCTTTGCTCCTTCTATAACTTGGAATTCATCATAACGAAAGATTATATTATACCTGAACCCTAAAACTTCCTATTTAATGTTCAAGTGTGACACCGGAGGACACCAGTACCAGTGAGTACTGGGTTGCATCAGTCTTTTACTGAGGAAGGAAGGGCGACCCCACTTGCACCTTCTACCCACGCTTAAGTAATTAAAAGGGATTCCGGACCCGAAGGAAAAGGTCAGTTGAACCTCACACAAACTAGAAACCCTGGAGAAGGCCCCACTCAGACAGAGGAGAGATTTCCATAAAAAGTAACCAGTTTAGCCTTCACCGGCTGATGGTCACCGGCGGATGGAACATCCATCGGTGAACACCATACAGTGAGTACACAGGCCAGTTTTGGGTTATTTCACCGTGGGACCCGAGACCTCACGATCGTGCACCCCAAACCGATCCACATTGATGAAACAATATGTTAGGGAGTTGATTAATGTGGCGGGACATCTCGAAGGGGGCCCGTTAGTGTCGAATAGCGGAATAAATCGATATTGGGTAAAAACCCATTAATTCCCCAAACAACCCTTAGTGGGACTTAAGTGGCTATAAATAGGGCTCTTATGATTCATTTCTTCTCCTACCAAAATAGAAAGAAGGAAAGGGAGAAAGAAGAAGAAGAAGAAGAAGGAGAAGGAGAGCAAGGGAGTAAGGAAGGAGGAAGGCTAGGGCTCCATTCTTGAGATAAGCCCACATGCTCATCTCTCCACACACACACACATAAATTCTCTCTCTCTCTCTCTCTCTCTCTCTCTCTCTCTCTCTCTCTCTCTCTCTCTCTCTCTTCCCATTTCACTCTTTATTGGAAGTAATGGGACCCAACCAAATCCCACCTACCCAACTGTAGGTACCATGGACCTCCACCCCCCCGGATCAGGATCGCCGATACAGCGCGTAGCGCGTGTACACACGCTAGGGGTTCAACCCTAATGAGATGAGATAGTATCCCCTGGTCATCAAATGCCAAGGTGGGGATACACGTTATGGGTAAAAGAGAGTCGCCACCTAGAAAGGGTCTATGACCCATAAATGTCTCCCCCAATCAAGGGAGAGGGACTAATGACTCTGATGGATAAGGCTGGTTTGCACCAAGATTCTAGACAATTGTCAAGTGACAGACTGGGAAGGTGTTAGGCACCCAGTCTGCCCGACCCTAAGGCCGATCTCTTTTTGTTTGACCAAAGTTTGTTTGTACCCTACTAACTAGTCCTAAATCTAGGTCACTGAAAACCCTAAACTAGGTATCTAAGCATGACATGTGGAAACCCTAAACCAAGCGTCTAAATTACGCTAGCTAGGTTATGATGCAGATAGTGAAATGATTAGTTAATTAAATAAGCTTAAATGATTTCATTAATGTATTATGAGTCTTAGATTAAGCTAATTAAATAAGCCTAAACCTAGGATTAGTTTAGCAACTTATGAAACCCTAAATTAAACTAATTCAATTAATTGAGCTTGACCTAAATGGATGATTAATGAACTTATGAAATCCTAAATTGAACTAATGGGTTTAATTGAGTCTAGCCTAGATGGATGGTTAATGAATTTATGAAATCCTAAATTGAATTAATGGGTTTAATTGAGTCTAGCCTAGATGGATGGTTAATGAATTTATGAAATCCTAAATTGAATTAATTAAAATGATTAAACCCAATCCCTAGTAATTTGTGAAATAAATTATTGTAATCCTACTTAATCTAATTGGTAAAAAGATTTTTAAATTAAATGGGGCCTAATAAAATTAGAAAAGTTAAATGGGCTAATTACATTAAATGAATGCACTTTTACTAATCTACCTAATCTAGTATAGGAGGATTAAACTAAACCTAAGGTTTAATTAAATTAATTATGAAACCTAATTGGACTAATTATGTCTACTTTGAGCTAATCCTAAGATGAGTTAAACATTTTCAAAACCCTAGTTAAGCTAATGAGAAGAGAATCTTTTAACTAATTAATCGAGTTAATTATCCTACATTAAATAACTAATTAATTGATTGATTAAAATAAACAAACCACTAGAGGGAAAAAGATATGTAATTACACAAGTTTAATAAATTGAATTGAATGAAGAAATCAAATGCAATGATTTAAAAAGCTAAATTAACAAACCACAATTAAATAAACAACAGTTGAAATGACTAATTACATTAACTAAGTTACTTTAATTAATCTAAATTAGTACTACACTAATGCAAGTGAATGTTGGAGTACAAAAGATAGATAGTAGGAAAACCCAAATCCCCAATACGCACCTAATGCTACGAGCCGGTTTGAGGGGCCAGCCACGCCCGTCCTAAACTAAACACGCCTTAAACTACGTCCCATATATTATTAGGAGGGAAATAAAATGAAATCATTTGATTTTAAATTTTAAAATTAGGGAATCCCAAACCTAAGTTCTAGGACTAGATACATTCTGACACGAAATCAAACCAAAATGGATAAAGAAAAATAAAATATAAAAAAGGAGGAAAGATTCCGTATAGAAATGAAATGATAGGTTGGGGGCATTACAAATATGGACTATCTAATAGCGATTAAAGAAATAACAAAAAAAAACAAGAAAATAAAATAAGAAGGAGAAGAAGAAAAAGTGAGTTGCAGTTGATTCTGAGACTTTGGAGGAAGGAAGATGAGAAGAGAAGAAGAAGAAAGAAGAAAGAGGGGGTTCGATTCTTTGCCGATTCTGAGAAGGGAAGGAAAGAGAAAGAAAAGAAGAAGAAGAAGAAGAAGGTCCGGTTCTGCTAGTTCTGATGGGGGAAGGAAAAGAGAAAGAAAAGAAGAAGAAAAGAAGAAGAAGAAGAGAGGGGATTAGGTGCGGTTGCGGTTGGTTCTGCCGGTTAGGGGTTCGACGAGGGAAGGAAAAGAAAGAAAAGAAGAAGAAGAAGAAGAAGAAGAAGAAGAGAGGAGGATTAGGTGCGGTCGGTTCGTTCTTCTGGTTAGGGTTCTGTGAGGAAGGAAAAGAAGAAAGAAAGAAGAAGAAGAAGAAAGGTCCGGTTCTTGCCGATTCATGACGAGGAAGGAAAAGAGAAAGAAAAGAAGAAGGAGAAGAAGAAGAAGAAGAAGAAGAAGAAGAGAGGAGGATTAGGTCGGCTGCGGTTGTTCTTGCCGGTTAGGGTTCGACGAGGAAGGAAAAGAGAAGAAGAGAAGAAGAAGAAGAAGAAGAAGAAGGAGGAGGAGTTAGTGCGGCTGCGGTTCTGCTATAGGGAAAAGGAGAAATAAAGGAAGAAAAGATGGGGAAGAAATTAGGGCTTGAGATCCTAATCTAAGGGTCTAGATCAAAAGAACAAAAAGTAACTTAAAAAAAACTAAACCAGATCAAAGGTAAACATAAAAAAAAACAATTAAACTTAATAAAAAATCAATTACCTAAATACCTTTAATTGGATCGAAATAAATCAATTCATATCTAACGAACCGTATTGAACCCAAATGAGACTAATTAAACATGATTAATCTAAACAAATAAATTAGGAATTAATTTATTATATTAGATAAGCTAGTTCTAAACTGCAATTAGGAGAAGAAAAATACCTTAAGCCGGCTTTAATCAAGGAACAAGGAGAGATAACCCTTGTGCTTTGAGCCCCCAAATCGAACCGAACCGGATAAGATCTCCCGGCTCAATGAAGGATTAATGTATTAAACTTTTAAACTTGGAGAATGTTTGATTTTAGAGGGAAGAAGTTAGCCAAAAACCTTAATGGGGCCATCATCTCTCCCAAATTCTCAATTTTTCTCCTCCCTTTTGGAAGAGGGGAAGGGCCATTTTTATAGCCTTGAGACTTGGGAAAATTTTCTCAAATTTTCGATGTGGGACTAAAACTAGAGAGGATTGTCCAAAAAGCCTTGCTTTTGGACAAAGGAGGTTGGGCCTGATGGAGGCCGAGGTGCGGCACAGCCTGATGGAGGCCGAGGTGGAGCACGGCCTGTTTGAGGCCGAGGTGGAGCACGGCCTGATGGAGGCCGAGGTGGAGCACGGCCTGATGGAGGCCGAGGTGGAGCACGGCCTGATGGAGGCCGAGGTGGAGCACGGCCTGATGGAGGCCGAGGTGCAACACGGCCTATTGGAGTCCAAGGTGGAACACGGCCTGATGGAGGCCGAGGTGGAGCACGGCCTGATGGAGGCTGAGGTGCAGCATGGCCTATTGGAGGCCGAGGTGGAGCCTTGCTGATGGAGGTCGAGTGCGACGCTGATGGAGGCCAAGGTGGAGCCGACTGATGTAGGCCGAGGTGAAGCCGGCTGATGGAGTCCGAGGTGGAGCACGGCGATGTAGGCCGAGGTGGAGCACGGCGATGGAGGCCGAGGTGCAGCCGACTGATGGAGGCGAGTGCGCCGCTGATGGAGGCAGGTGGAGCACGCTGGTGGAGGCCGAGGTGGAGCACGGCTGGTGTAGGCCGGTGGAGCACGGCTGATGTAGGCCGAGGTGGAGCACGGCTGTTGGAGGCCGGTGGAGCACGGCTGTTGGAGGCCGAGTGGAGCACGGCTGTTGGAGGCCGAGTGGAGCCCGGCTGATGGAGGCCGAGGTGGAGCACGGCTGGTGTAGGCCGAGTGGAGCACGGCTGGTGTAGGCCGAGTGGAGCACGGCTGATGGAGGCCGAGTGGAGCACGGCTGATGGAGGCCGAGTGGAGCGCGGCCTGATGGAGGCCAGTGGAGCGCGGCCTGATGGAGGCCGAGGTGTAGGATGGCCTAGTGTAGGCCGAGGTGGAGCACGGCCTGATGGAGGCTGAGGTGGAGCACGGCCTGATGGAGGCCGAGGTGCAGCACGGCCTGATAAAGGCTGAGGTGGAGCACGGTGTTTGAGATTTGGGGTTGAGGGGACAAGCAACAATAATCCACAACATCAAATTCTAATTTTTGGAAAACATTTTCTCTTGAAAGTTTAAGCAAAATATGGTCATTTTCTACTCTAAGTTTGAAAATTCTCCAAGTTTAAAATATCCAACATGTAATCCTTCATATTGTCATCATTACCAGGGGGTGACAAAATTCGGTGTCTACAGATTGCCTCTCTTTGACCGAGACCTGTGTAACGGTCAAAAGGCAAAGAAAAGAACACAACATTTTGTCACCAAGAGCAATTTACTGTCGACATCCGGCTCAAGGATGGCAGAGGTGCAAATGCAAATGCAAAACAAGCGATAAGACCAAAGGTAGGAAATGTCGATCGATAACACGTGAAATCTGGTAGCGTGTGGATGTTACTATGATTGAAAACCTGCCGCGGTTGGTCAATATAGAGGTAATGCCCACACTGCGTGACATCGAAAGTTTGAGTTTCAGCGTGGTCATCAACTTTGGGATTCTCTGCGGGGTAATTGTCCTCGCACAGCGGTGCTCAGCTGGGATCAACAACGGTGCTCGGTTGTGATCCTAAGGATTCTCAAAAGTTGGTGCGGATAGTCCGTATTGGCAGTCGTTCGAGACTATGAACCTTGGATTCTCTGCGGGGATGATCGTCCTCGCCAGGTGCTCATGGGATCAACAACGGTGCTCGGTTGTGATCCTAAGGATTCTCAAAAGTTGGTGTGGATAGTCCGTATTGGCGGTTGTGCAAGACTATGAACCTTGGGATTCTCTGCGGGGATGATCGTCCTCGCACAGGATGCTCATGGGATCAACAACGGTGCTCGGTTGTGATCCTAAGGATTCTCAAAAAGTTGGTGTGGATAGTCCGTATTGGCAGTCTTGCAAGACTATGAACCTTGGGATTCTCTACAGGGGATGATCGTCCTCGCCTGGGTGTCATTGGGATCAACAACGGTGCTCGGTTGTGATCCTAAGGATTCTCAAAAGTTGGTGCGGATAGTCCGTATTGGCGATCGTGCAAGACTATGAACCTTGGGATTCTCTGCGGGGATGATCGTCCTCTGCAGGTGCTCATTGGGATCAACAACGGTGCTCGGTTGTGATCCTAAGGATTCTCGAAATTGGTGCCAACGATGTGTTTGGTTGTGCACCTACATTGGAATTAGCAAAGGAAAACTTGGGAGATTCTGGATCTCAAATACCTGAATAAGGACATGAAGCTTAGCAAAGTTAGCAACAAACATTTGCATTGAAATTAAGAGATCGCAATGGTGTTCGAGATGCCATCACATGCCGAATCCACGAGAGGTCTAGATCCGAAAGCCAAGGGGCTTGGAAAGAGCACCATCATACGAAGGTTAGTGGTTAGTAAAGACACACAAAGCCCATATGTTCATGAAGGAGAATGTTGCTAGTAGATTGATCATCATAAATGACAGTCTTTTCATTGAAAGGAAAAAATGGCGCCACGGCTACTACAAGTTTTGAAAAGCTAAAAGGTGGGGAACGACTCCTCAGTAAACGCTACCCAAACCAAAAGATCTTCAATTTAACAACCTTAACCTAGGCGAGCCAAATGGTTCCACAAGGCTGCAATGGAATTCACCAAACCTTCTGTTAAAGCCTCCATGATAGGCGTGGTACCCACATCCCCTAGAGCACCCTGAGGTAAACCGAATTGACGCATGAAGCGAACCGGTATATGGAAGGAGGTATGGGATATGCCTAACAACCTAACATAGTCACAGCCAGAAGTGTGTAAAACAGGGTTCCGAACTGACCACCAGTGGACTTCCCACCTGATGCTTCGCTCTGTGAGGGCTCCCAGTCGCTCAGGCCAATTTGTTGCATCTTGGTAGTTAAAGGTCTGAATTCGCTTGAAATATTGGAACGGTTCCAAATGAGCTGTAACCAAGGGTTGGACCAATTGAAGGCGCTCGACTAACCATACCTGGAGGAGGGCGAAGCACCCATTAAAGTCACTGGTGCGAAAATTTCGCCGACCTGTCATAATATCAAGTCCTCTCAAAGTTTCCGTCAAAACAGTAGGGATAATGTTGCAACCTTGTCTCAACTGCCGGATGACGTTGATGATAACGGGTAAGCCTCCACGCTTGGGGAATGCAACAAATAACGAGCGATCATGCAGAAAAGGAAAGCATTCCTTCGATGCACCCTAAAGCTTTCAGCATTTGATCGAAGTGGGGAAAACTCCTGAATAACAGCATACAGGTTGATTCGATCACTTGCCATGAATCGCCTTGCCTCCTTAGTACTCCAACCGAAAAATTCTCGAATTTCAATCGAGCTAACGGGTTGCAGTGTTGGGCGAAAAACATCTCCCCGATGATTATAAACAAGACAAACTCGGAATTCTTCCCGAGTAGGGTAAATTTCCACAGTTCCGAATTGAAAAACATGAAGTTCTCGGATCCAGAAACGAGATGCCTCATGTATCAAAGCACGACATGGACTGATGCGCTGGAGCTGAAAGAGTGCATGAAGGTGCACTTCTTCAAGGACTTCAGGGTCGTCGTCCCTCATTGCTACCATCCATCGGCGGAAAGCAACATCCATGATAATAATGGGAGCAGCAAAACACAACTCGGATTTCCTGGGTACATCATAAAATGTCAGTTAAGGAAAGGGTCAATTTATAGGAAAATATCATATGACACATCCACCAAAGTAAACTGATTTTTTTTTCTTTGTGTCATTTGCAAAAGCTAAGAACCCTTTGAGCCAATTTAGAAAATGTAAGATTGGTCTCTCAGATGACCGCGATCATGTCTGGGCCCAAACCCTAAACTAAAACAAATGTTAAGACACACATACCGAAGGAAACTAACCCGATGGTTCTGCCATGGGTAGAGTACGGATACTACTTTGGATAGCGACCTCACGAGAGGATCACACTGACTAAAAAAGAGTTAAGCTGAAAGAGGGGCTATCGAAAACTCTTGGGAACCGTCGAATAGGGGAACGGTAGATGGAGTCTTCGAGCCAGATCAAGACAATTATTTGCACGGATGACGAGTTCATGAGAGAAATCACATCAATCAAAATAGTCATTTTGGAAAAAAGACTAAAGATGAAAACTCTTTGGAATCCGCCGAATTTGAGAGACGATGGGAAGAGTTCTTAGTCGGACTCGATCACCTCTTGATGATAAGAGTAGCGAGAAACCATTTGTCTGAAAGGGGAAAGGGATAGCTAAAAATGGAAAATTAGGTCCAACCCGCTATGAGGTGTGGGGGAAATATGACCGAGCTCGATTTTGACTTTCAAGCTGCCTATGTATCCTAAAAATTTAGGAATCAGGTTGAGCGTAGTTCATGCCTCAAAGGCAGTTTTCCTTCATTGCATTCCTTTTTTCTTCTTTTTTTTTTTTTTGGAATGCGGAGGCTAAACATAATACTTTTTCAGCTGATCTAAGTTGGTTAGGTACTGCAGTTCTTGACCATCAAGATCTACAAGGCGTATTGCCTTCCCCGGGAGGATTTCCTTCACCACAAAAGGGCCACTCCAGTTTGGCCTAAACTTGCCCCTTGGGTCATGAATGGGTGCTCTCTGCTCCTTTAAAACCAAATCTCCAACTTCCAAGGAACGTGGGTGGATTTTTTTGTTGAAAGCCCTTGCAACTCGCAGTTGATACTTCTTCATGTTGTCCATCGCCTTCATCCTTTTTTCATCAATGAGGTTCAACTCCTCGTACCTTGACTTGAGCCAATCCGCTCGAATCTGGCTCTCCATGAGAATTCTAAGAGAGGGGACCTCTAGCTCAACCGGGAGGACTGCTTCCATCCCATATACTAAAGAGTAGGGAGTTGCCCCAGTTGGAGTTCTAATAGAAGTCCGATAAGCCCATAAGGCATAAGGTAATTTGTCAACCCAATCATTGTTCTTATCAGCCATCTTCTGGAGTATGACCTTCATGTTTTTGTTTGCCGCTTCAACCGCTCCATTGGTTTGAGGGCGATAAGGAGAAGACCTGTGCCTTGCAATCCTGAATTGGTCACACAACTCCTGTGCCTTGCCCCTAAAATGTTGACCTTGGTCAGAAATCACCTCATGGGGCATCCCATGTCGGCAAATGATATGTTCTTGCAAAAATTTGGCTACCTTTGCCGCTGTGAGTTTTGCGTATGACTGAGCCTCTACCCATTTGGTGAAGTAATCAATAGCTACCAACACAAACTCATGCCCGTTCGAAGCTTTGGGGTTAATTTTTCCGATCACATCGATACCCCAAGTGGAAAAAGGCCACGGAGAACTCAGCGTGTGCAATTCTGTTGGGGGCACATGGATGAGGTTGGCAAAAATCTGACATTTATGGCACTTCTTCACAAATTCTGTGCAATCGGCTTCTAGTGTATTCCAAAAATACCCTAAGCGGAGAATTTTCTTAGCCAACATACGAGCATTCATGTGAGGGCCACAGATTCCCTGATGTACTTCCTCCAAGATTGTATGTGCTTGATCTTCATCCATGCACACCAGTTGTACACCATCAAAAGATCGCTTGTATAAAATATCTTCGTGTAATATGAATTGGGTGGCATAACGCCTCAGGAACCTTTTATCTCCTTGGGTAGCATCTGCAGGGTACTTCCCCTCTCTGATAAAATCCACAATATGGGCAAACCAAGGCCTACCATCTACTGTCAGGGTATTAACGAAGCCTTGATGCGAAGGATGATCTCTCCGATCTATAATGAATGGTTGTATTTGCTCACCCGGACCAAAATCAACCATCGATGCGAGAGTAGCCAAAGCATCGGCAAACCTGTTATTGTCCCTCTGGAAATAGTCAAAACTAATTTCTGTGAACTGCTTTATTAGAGACTCTACACATCCTTGGTGTGGTTTTAACTTTTCCTCCTTTGTTTTCCACTTGCCTTGGACTTGGCATATGACAATCGACGAATCTCCGTATACTTCCAATCTTTTGACCCCAATAGAGATGGCTGCTTTCAATCCCATGAGGCAAGCTTCATACTCGGCCATGTTGTTGGTGCACTTGAAGTCCAACCTATATGCCATGGGCATGTTCAACCCTTCAGGAGTTATAAGTAGAACTCTGGCTCCGCAACCTTTGTGATTGGCAGCTCCATCAAAGAACATTTGCCAAATGCCAACCTCATTTTCAACCTCAACAGAAACTACATCTTCATCTGGAAATATGTCATTCAAAGGCCTCGTATCAACAACTGGATGTGCGGATAGATGTTTAGCGATGACACTACCCTTGATGGACTTCTGGGTGACAAACACGATGTCGAACTCTGTTAAGAGCAATAACCAACGTGCTAATCTGCCCGTCAACGCGGGTTTCTCAAAAGATACTTGATGGGATCCATTCGGATACCAAAAGACTGAATAGGTCAACATGTAATGTCTCAACCTCCTTGTTGCCCAAACCAAAGCTGCACAAGTCTTCTCCAGGGTTGTGTATCTTGTCTCACAGTCTGTGAACTTCTTACTAAGGTAATAAATTACTTGCTCCGTATGCCCATCTGGACCATGCTGAGCCACCATCGATCCCATGGAGGTTTCTAATACAGAGAGATACAACAACAATGGCCTTCCGGGAGTAGGGGGAATGAGGATTGGTGGGTTTACCAGGTAGCTCTTGATGCGATCAAAAGCCAATTGGCATTGAGGATTCCACCTCTTAGGTTGATCCTTTTTCAGTAATTTGAAGATCGGTTCACATATATGGCTGTTAGTTGAGAAATGAACCGACTAATGTATTGGATCCTTCCTAAAAACCCTCGAATTTCCTTCTCCGTTTGAGGAGGTGACATTTCTGTTATTGCTTTGATTTTGGATGGGTCAATCTCAATGCCTCTCTCACTTACCATAAACCCCAAAAGCATACCACCTGTCACCCCAAATACACATTTTTGTGGGTTCAGTCTCAGTTTGAATTCCTTGATCCTCTCAAAGAAAACCCTCAAAGCCTTAAAGTGCCCTTCTCGATTAATCAACTTGACAATCATGTCATCTACATACACCTCCACTTCTTTGTGTATCAAATCATGCAAGATAGTGGTGGCGGCCCTTTGGTAGGTGGCACCTGCATTCTTCAAACCAAAAGGCATCACCCTGTATCTATAAGTGCCCCAATCCGTAGTGAAAGACGTCTTGTCTTTATCTTCGGGATTCATTTGGATCTGATTGTAACCAGAAAACCCATCCATGAATGATAGAAGCACATGCCCCGTAGTATTATCCACTGAAAGATCGATGTGTGGTAAGGGAAAATTATCTTTGGGGCTTGCCCTATTAATGTCCCTATAATCCACACATACCCTGATCCGACCATCCTTCTTTGGTACAACTACGACATTTGCCAACCATTCAGTATACCTCGTCACCTCAATGAACCCTACACTAAGATGCTTGGCAATCTCCTCTTTTACCGTCAGAGCCCAATCCGGACGCATGCGCCGAATCTTTTGTTAGAATGGCTTTGCATCAGAGAACAGAGGGAGATCATGTTGAACTATGCTGGCATCAATACCGGGCATATCGGCGTATGACCAAGCAAACACCTCCTCAAATTCTTAGAGCTCGATTAATTGGGTTGTCTCTTGCTCATCAAGGGACATGCCAAGTCTAACCTCCCGGGGATCATATTCTAACCCCAAATTTATCAATCTGAAATCCTCACAGACAGGTTTGGCCTTCTTTTCCTTTAAAGCTTTTAATGATTTAAGAAATTCAGGTGATGGGTCATCGCAACATTCATCATCAGGAGATGGAGGGGATAGGGAAGAGGAAGAAGCAATATACTCGGAAGAATTCATTTCATTAATAACTGGGATAATTACATCAGACTTAGCTCCGACTGGAACCGACACTGCATAAGTGGAAATACCTTCTCCGACATGGAGAGAAACAGAAGGAGAAACAACTAGTGGACTACCTACAAACTTAAAGGACTTAGGCCCAGACATGGCCGACTCTTCAGGTACAAAGTTCAGCTCCTCAGGGTAAACAAACTCATCCATACAGCTCCAGTTAGGAATGATGCCCTCAGCATGATGAATCAACAAGTGGGGTGAAGGTGCCTCAGATTCATTGGTCCCACCAATCATCATGATCTCCTCATCGAAGAGACCGCTGACATCTAGGTCTTTCTCTGTGTGTCCCTGTTGGACCTGTTCAAACTGCTTCAGTGAGTAATGTTCTAACTCTGCCCAATCAATCGCGCAATCAAAGAAGATCTCAAAGCCTGGTAGCCTCTCCCCTGAAAACACATCTAACCATGGTTCTGGGAATCCGCAATAGAAGAAATCCTGCCCTTCCTTGACGAAATAACCATTCAGAGTTTTGAAATAGGGAGTCATATTGACGGTCTCGATCCATCTTCCATGTTGTTCCACTTTGAAACCTTCACTAGCCCATACTTGCAGTCTTGTTCTCGATAACTGCCTCTATTACCTTTCCTTAGAACTTTCCCCGTTGCTAAGCATATGGATCAAATTCTTCCCCTCATTCTTGTATTTCAACCCTTCATATCTCTTGAAATTTCTGTCATATTTTTGCTTCTTGGCTGCTATCTTTTGTTGGTCCTCCTCTGTCATAACATAACCAAGGCCAAAGCGTTGTGTGTTCACATTCAGAGGTAAAATATCTGGGTCACCCTATTGTCGCACCCCTAGGCCCATGCCTGGAAAATACTTCATTTTAAGAAGCATGTTGGTTACTCCGGGGTTGGTGATGTTAAACTCTGTCAAAGCAAATCTCTCTCCCGGTGAACTAGGCCCCAAAGTTGCATTGATACTGCCCAACTCAAAACCTCCCAAATGAACTTCAGATGTCTCACCGTTGTTACTTTCCCCCACATCAACGGATGCCATCATGCTGACCAAGTCAGGATCTGCCAAGATAGTGATCACCTGCCCTTTGAACAAAAATTTTATCTTTTGGTGAAGGGAAGAGGAAACTGCCCCAGACTTGTGTAACCATGGACGGCCTAAAATCATATTGAAAGACGCAGGAATATCGATAACTTGGAAGTCTACCTCGAATTCTGCCGGTCCAACTACTATCACCACAGTGAAAATTCCTAACACGCTCCTCCTGGTGTTGTCATAAGCTCGAACACATTGACTAGATGGCTTCATCTCGGCTTCATCAAATCCCAAATGTTTAAGGGTCCTGAGAGGGAAAACATTCAACGCCGACCCATTGTCTACCAATACTTGGGGAATTTGACATCCTCTGCAATCAATGGTTATGTGTAAAGCCCTTGTGTGTTTTGAACCTTCAAGAGGGAGATCGGCATCTGCAAACATCAATGAGTTCACTGCGTACGTGGCTCCTACTAGGCTCGCTAGTTGCGCCGAATCGGTCCCAATTGGAACTTGGATGCTTGCCAGAGATTTCAACACTGCTTCCCTGTGGGTAGGAGAGGCCATAAGCAAGCCCCAAATAGATATATTTGCTTGGGTCTTCTGCAACTGTCTCAACACTTGATTCTCCGATTCAATCAACTTATTGTTTAGTCCCTGATCTTTTGGCCTTGCCGGTGGTTCTGTGAGTCCTGCTGCCTTGTAGTTCTTCCCACTCCAAGTTTCTGCTATTATCTCACCCGGAATGTAGAACTCTACCTCGTCGTCAGACTCCGCAAACCTTTACTTTGCCTGTAACCCTTCCCCAGGGATAATGATATCATAATCCTCATTAGCTTCATGTTTGACTGCATTTAGTTCTAAGCCAAGGTTTGGTGTGTAAGTCTCAAAATCAGATTCATCATACAAGCCATTGATCTCATCTTCCTTCAACTCTGACTCTACAGGCTCCTTCAAACTAAAAGTGACAACATCATCCAGAAGGGGGAAAGTAAACCCGTTAAGATCTCCAACGCTGGTCGCCTCTGTTTGGCTACTCTTCACTGATAGAAAACTGATAAGGGAAGTCGGGTCAAAATTTCCTAAATCTTCCTGCAAGGCATTAACTGTTCGATGCTGAGGAAGGGGATTTGTGGCAACATTAGGTCATTTGACCCGGATTTCAAACTTCTTTGCATCAAGCAGATCTTGGATTGCCTCCTGTAACTTGTAACATCTATCTGTTGCGTGACCTTGCTGAGAATGGTAGTCACAAAACAGGTTTGGATTGAACCAATCAGGTTTTCGCTCAGGTAAGGGCCTAGGCTCTGGCTTGACTATAAGACCGGCCTGAAGCAAGCGATTCAAAACTGAACTCAAAGAAGTCCCCAAGTCAGTGAACTGCCTTCGAGGACGACGGGGAGCGGGGGTTGCATCTTGCTCAATCACAAATGGCGTTGACGGAGTAGGCAAGGCCAGTGTTGTGGGATGAATCGCCATCGTGGCATTAGACCCCGAATTCCTCTGTTGGGTAGGAGGTTTTCTGCTGCTACTAGCCTCCTTAGCAAGTTTGCTATACTTGGGGAGCTCTTCTTAGGCGAGGGCATCTTCGACCTGCTGGGCTGCCATTCTGAGTCCATCAAATGTCATTATTGCCTGGCCAAACAACACATCCTTGTAGGGACCACACACCGACCTCATGATCATGGCAATCTGATCTCGCTCACTTGGTCGATCCCTCATCATGGATGCTTTGTAACGGAAACGCCTCAAATACTCGGTGAACCCTTCATTCGGCATTTGCCTTGTCGTTTCCAATTCTCTTCTTGTTAATTCCACTTCAGTATTATAGCCATACTATTTGGTGAAAGCTCTCATAATGTCCTCCCAAGTGCGAGAGGATGCCTTGTCTAAAGACATAAGCCAATGGTGAGCCGCACCGGTTAGAGAGAATTGAAAAGCTTGCCCCAACATTTCATCTGTGAACCTCTTTATCCTCAACTGTCCAATGAAAGACTTCAAGTGGGTACGGGGATCCCCAGTTCCATCGAACTTGTCACATGTCCACTTGAATCTTTCTGGCAAGATTGCCTGGGGAAAAAAGCATAGCCCCTCAGTATCAAAAATTTGGTCTTCTGCCCCTTTCATATTCCTTATAATGTGCTCCAAACGTTTGACCTGATCCTTCAATTCCTTTTTCTCTTGATCCTCAACTGCCCTGGCTGTAGGAGCATTGACAAAGAAGTCATACTCATCCTCGGCCGGGTAGGGAGGTTGGGGAACAAACCTAGGAGTTTGAGGGCGACTCCGTGGATCCGGAACCTCTTCCCTTGGTGCAACCATATGTGTGCGTACCACCTCTGTGAGGTTGGCCATCATTTCCTCTAGCCTGGCCATTCGACCATCCATGTTATCCAAAGGTGGTTGTGGAGGAATGCCTGCCATCAAGAACCACTGAATGATGGTCCCGAGAGGTTGCTAGGACAATCCTAACTAATTGGGGATGAACTAGAAAGGCTGATTAGGGTAAGATGTTGGCGGCACTGACTGGTACCGGAAAAGGACAAATATAGACGGTGAGATAGCAACACACAACACTCTCCTACTTGAACACAAGACTAGCCAAACATACGCAAGCAAGGACGATCGGACCAAACAAGAGTTAGCTCAAATGAGAGTGGCATCAACTTAGCGGCATACTTAAAGAAGTGTGCCTAAGTTAAAGAGACTCTCAAGTGATGGATCAAGCAAAGGTGGTTCTTGTAAGAACACTCATGTAGGCGACTCTACCCTGAATCAATCACCAAAAACCGTGGTGGACGAATTTGGGTCCACCGTTAACATCGAGATAGCATGTGTGAAACCTTTACCAGGTTGAGACCTATACCACATCGGACTGGTGGTGTTAGCGTATAGCCACGGTACCAATCATATGGTGCAGTTGTAAGAATCAACAACTGGTGTAGTTATAAACACTAGCACCTTTAATGTTAATGATAAATCCAATCCTTCCGTTGGTGAATGGTAGATTGAGACGGGTAAAAATGACTACAAGGAGTTCCAACATGAACCGTAAACAATATTACATTAGTTGTGTTGATCCTAGTTATTGGTTTTATGTCCAAGTACATGATGCATGTTGGCTAGGTTTAGGACCGGAAAGGCTACCTTGACAGGACCGATATACCTATCACCCGTATACACGGAATGAATCAGAGGCACGTGGTCCCTTTGATATACTAATAGGGGAATAGCTCGAGCATATCGAACCCAGAGTGTTAACCAATAGCGTCTCTTTGGGTACACCTAAATGTGTATGATCTCCCTCAAGCACGCAAGGTAACACCCTCGCCGATAAGTTCTGTATTCCAAACCTAAATGGTACGGTATCAAGGGGTGTGATGTAACTGGGGGCGGCCCAAACATATGTAAGGGACCCTGACAGTTACACCACGGGGGTGAATAAGGGTAAGGCATGTTGTGCTCAATGCAAGAAGTGTATGCAAGTGATGAAAAGTGAAAAATAACATGTCAATATACAACAATAAGGTACAAACAAACCTATACAAACAATGGTCAATCAAGAGTCTGACATCCCCAGTGGAATCACCACTGTAGGTACCATGGACCTCCGCCCCCCCGGATCGGGATCGCCGATACAGCGCATAGCGCGTGTACACACGCTAGGGGTTCAACCCTAATGAGATGAGATAGTATCCCCTGGTCATCAAATGCCAAGGGGGGATACACGTTATGGGTAAAAGGGAGTCGCCACCTAGAAAGGGTCTAGGACCCATAAATGTCTCCCCCAATCAAGGGAGAGGGACTAATGACTCTGATGGATAAGGCTGGTTTGCACTAAGATTCTAGACAAGTGTTAAGTGACAGACTGGGAAGGTGATAGGCACCAGTCGCCTCGACCCTAAGGCGGTCTCTTTTGTTTGACCAAAGTTTGTTTGTACCCTACTAACTAGTCCTAAATCTAGGTCACTGAAAACCCTAAACTAGGTATCTAAGCATGACATGTGGAAACCCTAAACCAAGTGTCTAAATTATGCTAGCTAGGTTATGATGCAGATAGTGAAATGATTAGTTAATTAAATAAGCTTAAATGATTTCATTAATGTATTATGAGTCTTAGATTAAGCTAATTAAATAAGCCTAAACCTAGGATTAGTTTAGCAACTTATGAAACCCTAAATTAAACTAATTCAATTAATTGAGCTTGACCTAAATGGATGATTAATGAACTTATGAAATCCTAAATTGAACTAATGGGTTTAATTGAGTCTAGCCTAGATGGATGGTTAATGAATTTATGAAATCCTAAATTGAATTAATGGGTTTAATTGAGTCTAGCCTAGATGGATGGTTAATGAATTTATGAAATCCTAAATTGAATTAATTAAAATGATTAAACCCAATCCCTAGTAATTTGTGAAATAAATTATTGCAATCCTACTTAATCTAATTGGTAAAAAGATTTTTAAATTAAATGGGGCCTAATAAAATTAGAAAAGTTAAATGGGCTAATTACATTAAATGAATGCATTTTTACTAATCTACCTAATCTAGTATAGGAGGATTAAACTAAACCTAAGGTTTAATTAAATTAATTATGAAACCTAATTGGACTAATTATGTCTACTTTGAGCTAATCCTAAGATGAGTTAAACATTTTCAAAACCCTAGTTAAGCTAATGAGAAGAGAATCTTTTAACTAATTAATCTAGTTAATTATCCTACATTAAATAACTAATTAATTGATTGATTAAAATAAACAAACCACTAGAGGGAAAAAGATTGGTAATTACACAAGTTTAATAAATTGAATTGAATGAAGAAATCAAATGCAATGATTTAAAAAGCTAAATTAACAAACCACAATTAAATAAACAACAGTTGAAATGACTAATTACATTAACTAAGTTACTTTAATTAATCTAAATTAGTACTACACTAATGCAAGTGAATGTTGGAGTACAAAAGATAGATAGTAGGAAAACCCAAATCCCCAATACGCACCTAATGCTACGAGCGGTTTGAGGGGCCATCACGCTGTCCTAAACTAAACACGCCCTAAACTACGTCCCATATATTATTAAGAGGGAAATAAAATGAAATCATTTGATTTTAAATTTTAAAATTAGGGGAATCCCAAACCTAAGTTCTAGGACTAGATACATTACAGACCTGAAATCAAACCAAAATGGATAAAAGAAAAATAAAATATAAAAAAGGGAGGGAAAGATTCCACATAGAAAAGAAATGATAGGTTGGGGCATTACAAATATGGACTATCTAATAGCAGATTAAAGAAATAACAAAAAACAAGAAAATAAAATAAGAAGGAGAAAGAAAAAGTGAGTTGTAGGTTGATTACAGCAGACTTTGGAGGAAGGAAGATGAGAAAGAAGAAGAAGAAGAAAGAAGAAAGAGGGGTTCGGTTCGCAGTTATAGCGAGGAAGGAAAGAGAAAGAAAAGAAGAAGAAGAAGAAGAAGGTCCGGTTCTGCTGATTACGTGAGCAGGAAGGAAAAAGAAAGAAAAAGAAGAAGAAAGAAGAAGAAGAAGAGAGGGGATTAGGTGCGGTTGCAGTTCTTTGCGGTTAGGGATTCGACAGAGGAAGGAAAAGAAGAAAAGAAGAAGAAGAAGAAGAAGAAGAAGAAGAAGAAGAAGAAGAAGAAGAAGAAGAAGAAGAGAGGAGGATTAGGTGCATGGTTCGGTTCTTCTGGTTAGGAGTTCTGCAGCGAGGAAGGAAAAGGAAAGAAAAAGAAGAAGAAGAAGAAGAAGAAGAAGAAGAGAGGAGGATTAGGTGCGGTGTGGTTCGTTGCTGCTTAGGGGTTGCAGCAGAGGAAGGAAAAGAGAAAGAAAAAGAAGAAGAAGAAGAAGAAGGTCCGTTCTTGCTAGTTCAATGAGGAGGAAGGAAAGAGAAAGAAAAAGAAGAAGAAGAAGAAGAAGAAGAAGAGAGGAAGATTAGGTGCGGTTCGTTGGTTCTTTGCCGGTTAGGGGATTCTGAAGGAAGGAAAGAGAAGAAGAGAAGAAGAAGAAGAAGAAGAAGAAGAAGGAGGAGGAGTTAGTGCAGCTGTGGTTCTGCTATAGGGAAAAGGAGAAATAAAGGAAGAAAAGATGGGGAAGAAATTAGGGCTTGAGATCCTAATCTAAGGGTCTAGATCAAAAGAACAAAAAGTAACTTAAAAAAAATAAACCAGATCAAAGGTAAACATAAAAAAAAAAAATTAAACTTAATAAAAAATCAATTACCTAAATACCTTTAATTGGACCGAAATAAATCAATTCATATCTAACGAACCGTATTGAACCCAAATGAGACTAATTAAACATGATTAATCTAAACAAATAAATTAGGAATTAATTTGTTACATTAGATAAGCTAGTTCTAAATTGCGATTAGGAGAAGAAAAATACCTTAAGCCGGCTTTAATCAAGGAACAAGGGGAAATAACCCTTGTGCTTTGAGCCCCAAAATCGAACCGAACCGGATAAGATCTCCCGGCTCAATGAAGGATTAATGTATTAAACTTTTAAACTTGGAGAATGTTTGATTTTAGAGGGAAGAAGTTAGCCAAAAACCTTAATGGGGCCATCATCTCTCCCAAATTCTCAATTTTTCACCTCCCTTTTGGAAGAGGGGAAGGGCCATTTTTATAGCCTTGAGACTTGGGACAATTTTCTCAAATTTTCGATGTGGGACTAAAACTAGAGAGGATTGTCCAAAAAGCCTTGCTTTTGGACAAAGGGGGTTGGGCCTGATGGAGGCCGAGGTGTGGCACGGCCTGATGGAGGCCGAGGTGGAGCACGGCCTGATGGAGGCCGAGGTGCAGCACGGCCTGATGGAGGCCGAGGTGCAGCACGGCCTATTGGAGGCCGAGGTGGAGCACTGCCTGATGGAGGCCGAGGTGCAGCACGGCCTGATGTAGGCCGAGGTGAAGCACGGCCTGATGGAGGTCGAGGTGGAGCACGGCCTGATGGAGGCCGAGGTGGGGCACGGCCTGATGTAGGCCGAGGTGCAGCACAGCCTATTGGAGGTCGAGGTGAAACACGGCCTGATGGAGGCCGAGGTGGAGCACGGCCTGATGGAGGCCGAGGTGGAGCACGGCCTGATGTAGGCCGAGGTGGAGCACGGCCTGATGAAGGCCGAGTGCGACGGCTGATGGAGGCCGAGTGCAGCCGGCGATGGAGGCCGAGGTGGAGCCGCGGCTGATGGAGGCCGAGTGGAGCACGGCTGATGGAGGCCGAGGTGGAGCACGGCTGATGGAGGCCGAGTGGAGCACGGCCTAATGGAGGCCGAGGTGGAGCACGGCCTGCTGGAGGCCGAGGTGGAGCACGGCCTGATGGAGGCCGAGGTGGAGCACGGCCTGATGGAGGCCGAGGTGGAGCACGGCCTGATGGAGGCCGAGGTGCAGCACGGCCTGGTGTAGGCCGAGGTGGAGCACGGCTTGAATCCACGGCTTGATGGAGGCCAAGGTGCAGCACGGCCTGAAGGAGGCCTAGGTGGAGCACGGCCTGATTGGAGGCCGAGGTGCAGCACGACCTGATGGAGGCCGAGGTGGAGCACGGTGTTTGAGATTTGGGGTTGAGGGGACAAGCAACAATAATCCTCAACATCAAATTCTAATTTTTGGAAAACATTTTCTCTTGAAAGTTTATAGCAAAATATGGTCATTTTCTACTCTAAGTTTGAAAATTCTCCAAGTTTAAAATATCCAATATGTAATCCTTCATATTGTCATCATTGCCGGGGGGTGACAAAATTCGGTGTCTACACCAACCATAAAGACTATATAATGGGAGGAGGAAATTAGAATAAGAGACATACATTGGCAAGGTTATTCACTCAACCTTGGGTCTAAGGACAAATCCCTATGAAACCCCTAACCAAAACCCTAGGAATTGGAAATTTGAGCAAATTCTCTATGACCTAACATCCTAACCTAATCCTAAGTTGGGGAGAATGAAATTAAACCTATGTATGGTGTGTGAGAGTGATTTTACGAGCCATTAATGACCATTCTATGAGCTCAACCTAATTCTTCCCCAATTTAGCTTAACCTAGACTTGTGTATCTTGAAACCCTATGATGATCCACTCACTAATTTCACTAAACCTAAGCTAAGTGAAGTGTGTGAGGATGCCCTACATGAAAACCAACCCTAAAATCACAAAACCCAAATTGTAAACTATAAAAAAAAAGGGAGAAGGGAGGAATGGAGGAATGGAGTTGGGAAATGACACCCCACTGAAAAATATACATTTCCACCACCACACACAGAGGCCACAGGGCCAATAGGGCTGATCTGGCAAGAAACCCCTGATTTTAACTTCATCGACTGATGGTCACTAGCCAGCCGGTGAAGGCAGGGACCATCCACCAGTGAAAATATTACAGGACGTGCATTCCTTTCGGATTTATCCATCGATGAACTCATCGGCAGCTGATCATCCACCGATAACCATCCACCGGTGAAAATATCACAGGATGTGCACCCCTTTCGGATTTGTCCACTGGTGAACTCACCGGTGGATGGCCATCCACCGGTAATCATCCACCGATGAACCATTTTAAAGCTATATTTTTATCTTTTTACTGGGGCATGGGCTCTAGTGTCCCATTCCTCTTTGAATAACCTAAAAACATTATGTATCCTAGGAGTGGAACCGAGAAGTGATGGAGACACACAACTCGAAACCATCAACTATCTACTGTCATCTAGAACTCGAGGTGAGGGGATTTTGTGTACTTTTATGGAATGCTTGTATCATAATGCATATGTGGATGAGTTTTATCATTTTGCATATTATTAATATATTATTCCATATGTAAAGTGTTGATGTGGCATGAGAATGTAGATTATGATTGTGCATATGTGTGTGTGTGACTTGGATGCAGGGTGGCCTGTGGTGGGTGCCTATGGCACTGTATGCCCAGGGTGTGTGTGTGTGTGTGTATGTGGAGACTAGGGTGCAGGGTGGCCAATGGTTGGAGCCCGCAGCACTGCATGCTCAGGGTGAGTGTGTGTGTGTGTGTGACTGAGGTGCAGGGTGCCCAACGGTTGGTGCCGACGGCACTGCATGCTCAGGGTGAGTGTGTATGTGTGACTGGGGTGGAGGGTGGCCAACGGTTAGTGCCGACGGCACTGCATGCTTAGGGTCTGTGTGTGTGGGTGAGTGTGATTGAATTGTATTGTGGCATATTAGAATGCATTGGGCTAGGATAACCACCCTGGTGTTACAACCCTTGCCAATAGGGGTTTACTTATTGGTTAATCCTCTCGTCCGACGGTCTATGGTTAGGGGACGATTTTTGGTGACTGAGGTGCGTAGATGCCAGCATCATGACAGACCCTCACGTTTTGTTTGATTCGGTGACGGGTATACCTTACATGCGATGTTGGATTCAATGTAGTGGTATTATGGGAGGGTTATTAATAGGGGTTTGCCAGGTAACGATGTGGTTTCAGAATTGGCACGCTCCTGACTCGCAACTAGCTTGTATCCTTGGGGACAAATAACATACATTCATGACTGGGGATAACACCTATGTTGCAATAGCACTTATATCTCCTTTGGACTTAGAAATTGTTGCTTAGAATTGCTTGAAAATAAATGGATCATGTCATTGCATTCATATAATTGCATTCATATTGATGTGGTCGAGCATAAATATTTATACTATTGCATTTTCTTGGAATGTCATGATTGCTTGTGTGTGTTACCTCCCTCACTGGGCTTCGTGGAAGCTCACCCCCCATTGTTGTCCCTTTTTAGATGTTGATTCAGAAAATACTTTAGAAACTGTGAGCGAGGTTCCGGCCCTCCACAGAGGTGACCTCTGGGATGAGGAGCTGGTTGCGCACAAGGATAGATGCGTGTGCGATGATTGTGCATTTGGAGCACGCTGAGGATGAGAGTATCATCTTCTATTTTTGATTCTTTTTGTACTTAACAGATATAGCCCTATGGGGGCATAACTTAATTATGATCCAAATGTGAAAACATTCTTTTTGTGTAAATATGGTAAATATCAATAGAAATCACCAGTTGATATATTTTGTTTATATTATAAGTTTGTGATTTTAGAATTCATTTCATAATCTTATGAACTTAAAGTACTGCATCGTGGATCCTAGATGGATTGTGGACACGTGTGCGTGTCCATGTCACCAACCTTCAGGTGAGTGGATGCGGGGTGTGATAGAAATGTTAAAAATGAAGCGACGAGGAGATAGATCTTTTCGTGGTTGAATGTAGACAAATCAATTGAATGTTATTTAACATCTGAAAATTGAGACAAGGATTTCAAGATATCTTATATTTCCATTTCATGAGCACAGATGAAAAAATTTCACCTTTTGGCCAATTTTTCCTGACATGAATTAAAAAATAAAAAATCATTAACACAGATAATTTGATTGGTTACCACTTAATAGTGATTGTGAATGCTAGTTGTTTCTTTTATTGAGGTTGAGTATTAAATTCAGCACTCTTAATTTTACTTTCATTTCCTCCCTAATAGTAGCATTGTACGACAAAGAAAAAATGGGCTTTATTAGTTATGAAAATTTATATTTCAGTTTGGTATTCTTTCTTTTTCTTTAATCACGATATTTATAATTTTAAATTAAATAAATATGAGTCTTTAGCTCAATTGGTACTGTACTTGTCGTAAGGAAATGGTTCCATACCTTGAGAGAATGGTGGTTCGAATCTACCAAGACCTTTATCTATATTTTCATTCTTTTTAGGAGGAAAATCCAATTGCTAAATTCAAGAACTTAGTTTCCTCATAAAAAGAGACAAGGATGCCTTACAATGATTATTTGATGATGTCTTGGTGGGTATGCTTTTGTTCATGCTTTTGATAAGAGAATTCCAATTTTTTTATGAATAACACTTTCACGATTTAATATAAGACCTACAAAACCTAGACTTTGGCCTTGCTTGGTTTCATGGATTAAGTGGAGGACAATTTTTAGGTTTTTATTACCTTTAGAGGTTTTCCATTTATGCAATTGGGCTTGTTTCAATTTAGCAATTGTGTTCATTTGATTTTCTGAATAAAGGAGATAATCCTAGAAGTTTACTAAATGAAGTGCCAAGATCAAGATGACTAAAACATTAATTAAGATAGTATATAGTAGTGGTCCTATGATATGTAGATAAATTTATTGTAAGAATATTTTATAGGATCGATATGATGAATCAATGAACAAAACCAATAATACAATCATGAATCTAACTATCACATACCCGGATCCATATCGTATTCGGAAGATTCCACAATCTTTAAATTTTCTCTCTTGTACAATCTTCTTCCTTGAGCTTTCTCTCCTTGTTAGTTTTGTCTGCTCCCCTCTCTATGTAAATTATCAATTGGATAACAACTAATGGGTGTTGCTTCCTTTATATAGATGAGGAGCAGGGACTGACTCCGAAATAAAATACAAGTGGGACCTCTCATAATAGGACCCAATTGTAAAGAGGCCCACTGGTCTTTACACTTTAAGGCGGTTAACTGAAGACCTGAATTCCCATTAGGGGATCACTCTTGAACCGGTTTTCATCCATTCCAGCCTGTCGATCAACATCCAACCACTAATTCTACCCCACACAGTTACTAGTACTGGTCCATATATAGAAAAATGTTACATTCTCCCACTTGGGCAGTAACATGTCATTGCTTCAACCTTGGATTAGATAATTTGTGATCACAAAATAGAAAGTGTTGAAAGTAGCTCACCTTAAAACATTACACTCTTGGACCAAGTAAGAACACATACACCCAATTGTAAGCGTCATCACATTTTAAATCGACATAGGACACTACACGTCAAAGTGCATGTACTCTCACCCACTTTTGGGCTACACGTGTAAAGTAGTGGTATGAAAATTGCATGTCACAGTAATTGAATATGTCAAAGCTAAATTAGTCCTGACTTCCAACTAAAGTTGCTAGTTACTCTACACTGGGAGCTCATTGGAATCATTCTTCACATGGTAAATTACCACTAGAACTACCAAAATTAGTTACTTCATATAGAAGCTCACTATCATTTTTATTAAAAAGCTAATGGGGACTGGATCCATAAGTCCCTATAAACTAGTTCAAGACCTCAAACCGAGTAACTCTACTAGATTAGTATATACTAGCCCAAGTCCTCAAACTGAGTAACTCTACTAGCTCACATAATAGTGTATCCAATTTTAAACAACCTCAGACACTTGAGGGGGATAATACTACACATTGCCTCTACTATGATTCAAGCGATAAGTACATATATAAATCACACAAATAATATGGCCATAAAAGCATCAAGCAACAATAATATTAAAGCATAAATGCAAGATATTGTTGAATAAAAAAGATTTAACAAACACTGTTTGTATCAAATACTCCCACTAATAAAATATATCAAAGAATCCAACTAATCTCATAGAAGTCAAATGCTCTTTAATAAAAATAAAAAAAAAAAAAAAAAACTTTAGAATGAATCATTTGTTAGTGAATTTGTCATCACACAAAAATGAGAAAATTATATTACTCCCATTGATCTTGAGTATATACTCTGATCGATAATATTATCCTTATTGAAAACAATATGATAAATTTAAATTAAACTATTCATCTGACCTCTTAGAATTATCAATAATATCCACTAATGGTCTTGGGTCCTGTGGGTTATAAGTCCACCACGCTTCCATTGTGGACCCTTAAACATGTAAGTGTCTTTCAAGTTTAATCTCAATCTTAATAAAAATTATTTGCATCTAGGTAAACGTAGCTCTGTTTGGATGTTTAGTAATATAAAAAATGAATCTGTAAAGGTCATCCAAAAGATATTAAATTTATCAAGCAAGATCTAAAACTAGCATACCATAAGACTATCAACAAAGTCAAAAGAAAAGAGTTTCCATCTGAGTGACGGTATATAAGCTACATTATTCAACTTTTAAAAACAAAATCAAAAGATTAAATAAATAACTACTTCTACGGAATCTACTTGAATTCTCTCGTCATTTCCTGCATATGCAACCATTCCATCACTTAGTCTCTTTCTATTTCAGAAGCTCTTTCAATATTTCTTGAAGTTGAATACACAATGTTGAGGTCTCCTTTTCCTTCATGTTGATGAAACTGTAACATTCAGCTTTCTTGTGGCTGACATTCTTACAATAATTGCATTGTACTTTGAAATTGTTGGACCCTCGCCCATTTCCTTTTAAATTCTCATGTCTAGGTATATAAATTGGCCATTGTTTCTAAAATTTTGAAATTCTTTTTTTTTTTTTAAGACTCTTGCCTTTCTGATCTTCATTTTGAGGATCCTTGTTTGCTTCATCGGTAACCAAGTACACATTATTCTCATTATTTTTCTTTGATTCCTCCTTTTGCAAAAGGATGGAAGTCATCTGCTCAATATTTCATTCTAGGCTATTTGCATTGTAAGATGTCTTGAGGGAATCAAATTAAGCAGAGAGAGATTCCATAATCTGCCATACTAGGAATGCATCAGATATTTTCACTTTCATAGCAGACAACTTGTTCACATACTTAGTTATTTTCAAAATGTGATTGCGAACTCCACTAACACCATCATACCTTGTGTTTGAGAACATCTTCAAATATGTTCCCCTTTCTGCCTTGTCAAATTTCTTAAATTTCTTAGCAACTGCTGTCAAAAAATCATTGGCCTTCTTTGGTTCAATTATACTCTCTCTAATAGACTTATCAATGGTGTGCCTTATAACCAAGGTACACAAATGATTTGATTCCTCCCACTCTTTTGAGAGAGCCTTGGCTTCAACATTACTTGTAGTCATAGGTTTAGGAGGCTCATCAGTTAACAAAGCGATGTCCAAAAGCATGAGTGCTAGCGTCACAGTTAGGGATTCAAGCCACTCCTCATAATTGCCATTGAGTGCCTTAATTGACGCAAGGTGGGATACCAAAATGGTAAACACAAAAATTAGTTTATCCAAAAAATATGCATAACAAAGCATATATCATAATAATGCCACTAATAAAAATAATAAATATGACCAAGTGGGCAAATGATCAAATTTCTACTAGTCTCGTTCCCATAACAAAATAATAGGAAACCCCAAAAGAACTGGGTGAAAGGTCTACATCATTGGGGTCACAACTATGGTGGCAAGATCGTCCAATACGATGGACTCTTTCTAAGCAAAACGAAATGCTTGAAACAACACTTCATTGGAAATCCCATCATATGTGATGGCAAGACAAAGACTCTCAATTCCATGAAGCTCAATAACATCACCCTTACTTGATCGAGCGGGATCAACCAAATAAAGACTCAACTGTGGTGACAAGAGCACGACATTAGTCATATGGTCTCCTCGAGGGCAATCTATAAACATAGCCGACAATGGTCCCATGCCTAAGAAACTAGCCCGTTGAACCAAAGCATCATCACTCAAGTCATGGAATCCCATCAACAAGATTGCAGATAAGGCCCATGGGTTCAGTCTTGGGTGCAATACAATATTATGGACTATTTCAGCCTATCAAATGGAAACATTCCAAGCCTAAGTCCATGTTAGTGACCCACTATGATGATCCCATAAATAAAATATCACATGGCACATCCCAAAATTACAATCGTGGTGGGTAAATTGATTTATAAATCTTAAGAAATCTAGTGTAAATGCGTTATCACAATTGTTAATTAATATTTGGTTATGTTTATATAATAATTTATGCACTTTCTTATGCACAAATAGGCTATTTGCATTTGGTTTTACATCATAAACTAAACCAAACAAAATTCTATTTCTATTTATGTAAATTGAAAGCATAAAAGAAGGTAGAAATAAGATTATTTCAAATTTAAAGAATAATCACTTCAATTGGTCACACTTACAATTTCAATTGGCTAACCATAAGCACATGAAACTCACTAAATTATTCAAATCAATTTTCATGTATTGGTATAGGAAAATAAAAATAAAAGTTTAAACGATACCCAAGAATGTAAGACTATTGCATATCATTAAAATAACTATTAATATGATGTTATCATAGATTCACTGCAACATCCACTTAATTAGAGATCCTAATGGGTTCAATTCGGTTTGGCATGGTCCGAATTAAATTGAATGGCTTGGGTTTGATTTATCATTAAGTAACAAAAGAAGAGAAAACTTCAAACCCATTTCGTACGGTAATAGTTCACCAAACATAAAAAATAATAATAATAATAATAACTCAATTACATATCTTTCCCAATAGGAAACTACAATCTTCTTTTCAAATTGATTCGGTTTTGTACTTTATAGATCAAAGGTCTGAGACTTGTTAAGTTATTGAAAATGGGATCGATCAAGGTCGATATTAATTTAATATTAATTCAGATCGACCTTCATCAAATAGAAATACCGCTTGGTTTTAAGTAAAATAAAATTATTGTTTTACCCCTCATTTACTAATCCATCGATATGGCATCGGTCAAGAATTAGAATCAATTAAAACTGATTCCAATCTAATCTAATCAGTTCCAATCGATCCAATCTGATTTAATTCCCCAAATCATATTCAGCTATCATGTTTGGAAGCTTATCTTTTTTGTAAGTTTCTTAAAAGGAAAAAGAAAATGTTGTTTAATAAATAAAGTGAAGCAAAACGTCCAAAGCAGAACTTGCCAAACCGAAAAATAAATAAGATAAGAACTTTATTTGTTACCTCATAAAAGAAGCATTAAAAAAAAAAAACTTTCCAAAACCAAAACTTATCAAAAAATAATAAACGAACTATTGATTGACTTTATTTATTATTTATATATATATAAAGTCAAATATTGATGAATTTGTAAAGTCTTCTATATACAAAAAATTTCAAATTCACCTTCAAGTATGATCACCAAAAAAGAAAATTCGTGAATCAAAGAATAATCTATAGGTGGAAAAAAAACAACATAAACCAAGATCAAAACAAAATTCCTATAGATTGAACAATCAAATCGATCAAAACAAAATCCATTAAAAGAGACAAGCTACAAGAACAATACATTATTCAATGATCCGATCATACCCGCTCTGATACCAAGTGTAAGAATATTTTATAAGATCGATATGACAGATCAATGAACAAAACAAATAATACAATCATGAATCTAACTAACACATATCAGGATCCATATCGTCTTTGGAAGATTCCACAAGATTTGAATTTTTCCTCTTGTACAATCTTCTTCCCTGAGCTTTCTCTCTTGTTAGTCTTGTCCGCTCCCCTCTCTATGTAAATTGTCAATTGGTTAACAACCAATGGGTGTTGCTTCCTTTATATAGATGAGGAGTAGGGACTGACCCTAAAATAGAATACAAGTGGGACCCTCCCATAATAGGACCCAATTGTAAAGAAACTAACTGGTCTATACACTTTAAAGCGGTTAATCGAAGACCTGAATTCCTATTAAGGGATCACTCCTGAACCGATCTTCGTCCAACCCAGCTTGTTGATCAACACCCAACCACTAATCCGATCTCACACAATGATTGGTACTAGCTCATACATAGAAAAACGTTACATTTATAACATTAAAATAAAAAATTCATCAAAATAGAAAACTCATCAAATTGGCTTCACCAACATATTCAAAAATATTTTCTGACAATAATTACTTATATCTCTTAAATGTTCTAAATATTGCCCTCCTAGTAGTGTTTATTACCACTTGAATGCAAAATAGATTATCAACAATGGTTCTTCAACCTTGTAAATTTTTCTAAATTCATGAAACACAAAGAATATATTGTTTACTAAAAATTGACTTTAAATAACAAAAGAATGAGACATCATTAACATTTCTCTCGGAATGCTTTTAAAATTTTGTGCAAAATACTTATATCTTCTATTTTCCATCTATAAATTTCCCCCATAACTGAGTCAACAAATATAGATTACAAACATGCTACCTATATAAAACATCTAACATGAGAAAACTCCGAAATTAACTTCTACTTTTGCAAAACCCCAAAATTAACTTCTCATTCTGCTTCAGTGAAAAACTTGATAAACATATACAAGTTCTGAAAATCTTTAACCCAAAAGCAATTCAAGAAATAACTTGTTGATGCTCTTACAATACAAGAGTATTACTAGTCTGTAAATTGTCCCATTAGGGCTTTCCATCAATGCAATACCACCAATAGCCCTCCCACTCTTTTGGGATACAACTCTTAGTTTCCCCACCCCACCGAGAAAAGTTTTTAGCTTTCAAACACATAAGAGGCAATGAGACTACAACCAATATTCATTAATTGCATTAGTTTCAAAGGTTATACTATATTTCATTCAAAATAGAGTTGTAGAAAGCCTTGGCATTATTTAATTGCAAAACTACCAAATAAAAGAGTAATAGCCAAGTTCTGTTCTTGATCCTTTGTGGAGAGAACGTAGATGAAATAATTGAAAGTTAAGATACTTTTTACATAGATTCCGGTGGAAGAGAGGGAGGGAAGAAGGAAGGTACACTCACCTCTTGAAGAAAGTCTCTTTTATTTTCATACAGTTAAACTCAAAATCTTTCATAAAAAGAAAAAAATGATTTTGTTGAGTAAGAGATTCTAGGTGTTGCGATGCAATTAAGAATCTTCTAGTTTTGTATAATTAGATCAGAAGGTCTATGCCAAGGGAACCTCATTCCTCTAGGTGAAAAAAGGAAGAAGGTCCACTACCCTCCTCTAGCATATAACTGAAGAAAACTGTGGAAATGACCATCAACTATTAGATTCAAATTTAGTGGGCAACCATCAGCTATCAGATTCAAGCACCTAAATAGAAAAAATATAAAGGCTAGGTAACAAAAACACTAACAGATTAAAGGCAATATTCAAATTTTCATAGTACAATCATATTCAGTGAAAGTGAAGATAGCCATAAAGGCGATCTGTCAAACTTTAGCAAGCAGTAAAGTCTAAATGACTAACATTACCCAAATTTTATTAGGTATTTAATCCAATCCCAGAGTTCATAGAAAACAATAATATAGTTGATTAAAGAAGCATAGGAAATAAATATTTAGAGAAACATAGGAATCAACGATATTACTTTCTACCATCAGGACTTATTTTTTGAAATTGGTGCGACACGACAGAGAGTGAAAGAGCCAGACGTGAAAGAAAAGGAATAGAGGGAACAAAGGTGTGTGTGTGTGTAAAGAGTAAGAGAGAGAGAGAGAGTGAGAGAGAGAGAGAGAGACTTTAGTTATTTTTATAAAATAATGAATAAATATCGAACGGTACTAAGATCCATAATTGGAAGATTTAATTTTAGAAATACTGATTTAAAGAAGTTGAATAACATAAGGATTTTTAAAATTTGATCTGGGTTTTGAAAACTTAAAAACTAATACAGTAGATTGATGAAAATAATAGCAGAAATTAAAAATGAATCAATGTTGTATCTGAATAACCAGATTAAAATGAAAAATCAATGTTGTAGAACTGATTAAAGGATAAGATAAGAAGAAGAGAAGACGTATAATTAAGGATTCACTATCTGAATTACTTCCCTGAAATCACCACCAAGTCCTCAAATATTCTGAATCCAAATCATTGGGGGAGGCTAAGCCTCTTAAGTATTTTTATAAAACTCTAAAAACATAATACTCAATCTGATCCTAATTCCTTCCCATCAACCAGCTTGTTATGGAAGGTTTTCTAACCTAATGGAATCACATTTTTTTTTGTTGAAATCTCAACTACTTAATAATACTCTAACAATAACAAGCAACCCCTACTGATAAGGAAATAACCATTTTGTACAGGCTAAAAAGAAAATACTTAATTGACTCCATCTGAATAGCAAACATCTCTCTATCGTAGACTTAAAGAGGAGGAATCCTAAATTGACTAAATTATTGAAACTGACTTAAAAAGAGATCTAGAATTTATAATCTTTTTTCTAGCCTATTTAAACAACTTATCAATACTAAAATAAACAATTTGCTAATAAACAAAGGGGAAAATGGTGGTATGATTCTAAAAATGAAAACAAAAAACATCCTTAATTCAAACGTGATGTTGAATCACATAGCAAAAGTCATCAAACCCCACAGTTTTGGAAATCTCATAAGTAATTTAGATTTGGTTGCTTATGCAAAACTTCACTTATGTAAACAAAATTATTTAGATGTGTTGGCTGAATCATTATGTGATACTTGGTTCGCAATTGAAATCATTGTATTCAGTTTGGTTTGCAATTGGAATCATTGTATTCAACTGAAGGCTCATGTAACTATGGAAGGTCTCCATTGGTCTATTTCTTAATTCTCTAAGATATGTATGTTCAACTTTACCAAAAAGATATGTATGTTCAAAACCATAAAGATAATTATAAATCACAAAGATATAACAAATTTTATTAAAAAAAAAAAAAAAGGAATAGAAAGGACATGGATACAAAACTAAGTAATGAATCTACATCATTTAGTAGAGAGTATGTACAGATTTCCCAAAAGTAATGATCTTATAACGATCAATATAGTTATTAAACTCAAAATCAATGTAACTAAACCCAAAAATATTAACTATAAATGAAATAGGAGCAACAAGGGCAATATGTTCATGGTATAGAGCTAGTGTTTCAGGTGCTCTTAACTCTACAACAACAATAGCCTTACAAGTATTTAATGAACTACATTGAAGGGGGAAAATAGAACACATGCAGGCAGCTTGACACATTTTAGTTGTAATACCCTACTTCTTAAACCCGGTCTGATTTCGCGGTTGAACCGGTTAACCGTGTAGGGACCGAACCAGAGGGAGTTAGAGCGGGTTCCTTATGGGCTATGATAGCAAGGGTGACCTTAAACACGGCTGGCCCGACAAGTCCGAGCCAATGCGGAAGAGACAGGAGTGCCCAAGCCGTGTACATGCACCTACCATAAGGCCATGTACGGATAAAGGTATTATCTTAGCAGCCATCTGCCAGAAATCCGCAATAGGGTTTGCCTCACGATAACAATGAGTGATTTTCCATCTTATACCATGAGATAAGAAATAAGGAAGACCACCTTTGCCAAACAAACCACGGGATCCAGCCCTTTGAAACATGAGCACCACAGCCGAATCACATTCAATCCACAGAGATGCACAATTCAGCTCTCTAGCTCTCAATTCCTTCAATTAAAGCGTGAAATTCAGCATGGAAATTTGAAGCTATTCCTAAATAGGAGCTATAAATCGCTACCATCCGGCACTTGTGTTCCTTATAATGCCACCGCTCCAAGATTCTGGATTACCCAAGGACGAGCCATCACAATTTAGCTTCCACCATCCATCCATCGGAGGCAATGGAAAATTTCTTGGACCCTTTAGTCTTCCTTCTGGCACCTCTATATTAAGCTTCAAGCATCTCTCGTAATCAAGTCGAGATTTTATTCTCATTTTTTCCGGCCACGCTTCTAATCTCCTATTATTGTATGAAAGACTTGACCATAAGATCGATGGAGACCCCTAAATCTTCTCAATTCCTTTCCATCCAAATAAAGTATGGAACAAGAATCAAACCAGCCATCCACAATTGAGAAGCACCAATGGATTTGGATTTTGAGTCCACCATGAAGCATGAGCTAAAAAATCATCCCCGATAGGACCAATGAAAACCAAATACTTCAGCAAACGCCCTCCAAATGTAGACAGCTCCATCACATTTCACGAACAAGTGATTTAAAAACTGTGGAAATGACCGTCAACTATTAGATTCAAATTTAGTGGGCAACCATCAGCTATCAGATTCAAGCACCTAAATAGAAAAAATATAAAGGCTAGGTAACAAAAACACTAACAGATTAAAGGCAATATTCAAATTTTCATAGTACAATCATATTCAGTGAAAGTGAAGATAGCCATAAAGGCGATCTGCCAAACTTCAGCAAGCAGTAAAGTCTAAATGACTAACATTACCCAAATTTTATTAGGTATTTAATCCAATCCCAAAGTTCATAGAAAACAATAATATAGTTGATTAAAGAAGCACAGGAAATTAATATTTAGAGAAACATAGGAATCAACGATATTACTTTTTACCATCAGGACTTATTTTTTGAAATTGGTGCGACACGACAGAGAGTGAGAGCCAGACGTGAAAGAAAAGGAATAGAGGGAACAAAGGTGTGTGTGTGTGTGTGTGTAAAGAGTAAGAGAGAGAGAGAGAGAGTGAGAGAGAGAGAGAGAGAGAGACTTTAGTTATTTTTATAAAATAATGAATAAATATCGAACGATACTAAGATCCATAATTGGAAGATTTAATTTTAGAAATACTAATTTAAAGAAGTTGAATAACATAAGGATTTTTAAAATTTGATCTGGGTTTTGAAAACTTAAAAACTAATACAGTAGATTGATAAAAATAATAGCAGGAATTAAAAATGAATCAATGTTGTATCTGAATAACCAGATTAAAATGAAAAATCAATGTTGTTGTAGAACTGATTAAAGGATAAGATAAGAAGAAGAGAAGACGTATAATTCAGGATTCACTATCTGAATTACTTCCCTGAAATCACCACCAAGTCCTCAAATATTCTGAATCCAAATCATTGGGGGAGGCTAAGCCTCTTAAGTATTTTTATAAAACTCTAAAAACATAATACTCAATCTGATCCTAATTCCTTCCCATCAACCAGCTTGTTATGGAAGGTTTTCTAACCTAATGGAATCACATTTTTTTGTTGAAATCTCAACTACTTAATAATACTCTAACAATAACAAGCAACCCCTACTGATAAGGAAATAACCGTTTTGTACAGGCTAAAAAGAAAATACTTAATTGACTCCATCTGAATAGCAAACATCTCTCTATCGTAGACTTAAAGAGGAGGAATCCTAAATTGACTAAATTATTGAAACTGACTTAAAAATAGATCTAGAATTTATAATATTTTTTCTAGCCTATTTAAACAACTTATCAATACTAAAATAAACAATTTGCTAATAAACAAAGGGGAAAATGGTGGTATGATTCTAAAAATGAAAATAAAAAACATCCTTAATTCAAACGTGATGTTGAATCACATAGCAAAAGTCATCAAACCCCACAATCAGTTTTGAAAATCTCATAAGTAATTTAGATTTGGTTGCTTATGCAAAACTTAACTTATGTAAACAAAATTATCTAGATGTGTTGGCTGAATCATTATGTGATACTTGGTTCGCAATTGAAATCATTGTATTCAGTTTGGTTTGCAATTAGAATCATTGTATTCAACTTAAGGCTCATGTAACTATGGAAGGTCTCCATTGGTCTATTTCTTAATTCTCTAAGATATGTATGTTCAACGTTACCAAAAAGATATGTATGTTCAAAACCATAAAGATAATTATAAATCACAAAGATATAACAAATTTTATTAAAAAAAAAAAAAAAGGAATAGAAAGGACATGGATACAAAACTAAGTAATGAATCTACATCATTTAGTAGAGAGTATGTACAGATTTCCCAAAAGTAATGATCTTATAACGATCAATATAGTTATTAAACTCAAAATCAATGTAACTAAACCCAAAAATATTAACTATTAATGAAATAGGAGCAACAAGGGCAATATGTTCATGGTATAGAGCTAGTGTTTCAGGTGCTCTTAACTCTACAACAACAATAGCCTTGCAAGTATTTAATGAACTACATTGAAGGGGGAAAAAAGAACACATGCAGGCAGCTTGACACATTTTAGTTGCATTCATCATTTTAAGATCTTGATATCCATAAGATGTTCAACTTGAAAACTTAATATGCTTGTTCTCGTAATAGTACAAAAATTCTATCATTAGAAATCTGATTTGAGGAACAAACAATTAATTGATATCTAATAGTAACAAGTTGATGGAAAACAATCTGCTACCAACATAAAACAATAGAATAATAAATGCATCAGCAGCCAAGATCCCACATCAATATCATAAATTATTTCAATGAAATCATTTATGTTGTTTAAGTATTCAAATGCAAGTGATAAAAGCAAGTTTATGTGAACAACTTACCTAGTAAGCAGCCTTCATTTGATCCAAATCTAAGGGATAACTACACAATACTATTGTCCCTCTAGGTGTTGAACTAACCAATAGATTTATAAAAGGCTCGGTTTCATCAAATGGCAGAATAGTTGTTCAACATCAAATATCAATATTGCTCATATGTTATGAAATGTAAAGAGCCACATATGGGACAATCCGAAGAATGCTAGCATTGTTTCCTCTAAATAAGAAACAAGCCTACATAAATACATCAAATTCAAAGAGCTAATAATCTCAGAGAACATAAATGAAAACTCAAAGAATCTAAAAATCTCTTAAAAAATCTTAAACTTGCTTTAGTGATTTCTTTAGGGATTGCAGACACCGAGAGAATAAAACCGTTCAGTTCTTGTCTATAGAGGTCTAGAATAAAATAATTAAAAATATTCAATAACTCATCCAACATGAAAAATGAATCCAAGCGCCTTATTCCATTTTGAATCCAAAAAGTCCATAAAAACAATACACATTTAGCATCCAAAGAATTAGAAATGATCAACTACAACCATGGAAAGATTTCAGAAAGAGAAAAAAGGGGGGGGGGGGGAAGGAGAACAAGTACCCAGACCTCAAAAATTAAAATACATGATTCATGAATCAAAGAAGCAGATAAAACTGACAAAACATTGAAATTAAGAGAGAGAAAGAGGGGGGGGGGGGGAAGCCTTTCAATGCTTCTTCTAACAATAGCTCTATGCACTATAATAATATCTATTAGGTTATTGCTAGTTTTGATTCAGTTTCTATATTTAATTTTTTTTATTTAGGGGGCATGAGAGTTTGAAAGAGAGTGAAGGCTATGAAAGTTTAATAAAGTAATTAATATTTTAACTGAATAACGAACCTGTTATTTTATATTTTTGATAAAATAAAGAAACTATTGTTGAGTATTGATCGTCACATTATATATATCTTAGTTTTCAGTTATAACTTTACAAGTTCCACTAATATTTTAACTGAATAAAGAAACTATTATTTAGAATTGAATGATCAATTTATACATATCTTATTTTCCTATCATAATTCCACAAGTTTCCTACTACCTATTCCTTGTATATCTCCAATCCTACATGTGTATAGATCATAGTTATTATCCTACTTTAAGAAGATATATATAGTCACCTTAAATGTTGCTTGTATATATATACACTATGATTTTTTTTTTTTTTAAAATACACTATGATTTTATAATACAGAGAATACAATCAGTTATATTTAGAAACTAATATTAGTTTCTAAATATTAGAAAAGAGAGAGAGAGAGAGAGAGAGAGAGAGAGAGAGAGAGAGAGAGAGAGTGTAAAAGCTTAATAAAGAAACTAAATTCTTAAATGAATAATGAAACTAATATTTAATTATAAAAAGAATAATAGGCACCCAAAAAATAGAAAAAAAGTGAAAGATAAAGAAAAATGATGGAGAAGAAGTTAATGTATTAAATAAATAAGGGTAAAGTAGTTCAAAAAAAGATTAGCCACAAAGCATGAGTGCATGCTTTTATATAATAGTAGTATAGTATGATATAATGTGTGTGTGTAAGAAATGAATCATCCCTATTAGACGAGAATCGAACTGTTCTAAATTAAATTGAACTAAGACCTAAGAGGCAGTCAGGCCATCTAAGTACAAATCAACCAAAATTAAAACAAAATAAAATTCGAAGTCCAATGTGTTACTTTTTTTTTAAATTGATTGAATTTAGAAAGTGGGTATGGTTACTTTTCAAAATCAAACGGAATTTAAAAAATGGGTTCTGTTTCCTTTTAAAATAAAATTTGATTTGAAAATTTATTTAATACAATAGAGTTGTATTACTTTAATTTCTTGACTTTTGTAAATGTTTTTGATACTTAGGAAGCTAAGGGGTATTTATATATCATACATATAATTTGAGTATTGGGTGTGGACTTGATGTAAGTTGGGGATGAATTGAACCCAAACAAATAAAATGGAATCCATATGGATTTATTGATTAGATGCTATAAAACAATTATTCTAAAATTGAACTCGCAGGAATCAAAGATTTCAATGAAAGGTAAAGACAAAGAGAATAGAGATGATATTCCATTCTCCAACATGGTTTAGATTCTTATATTTTCTTGGCTTACTCAAGTTTGAGTAAGCATGTCCGAATATGGTTATAAAGATTGGATCAGATTGCTCAGTATTGATCGAATTAAATCATAAATTATTTATGTAAGTGAAATTAGAAATTATTTGATTTTAATTTAGTTTATTGAAATGATTTCAGAAACTTGTCTGTAACCATTATTGCATTTGATTTTTTTTTTGTCCCTTCTAATTGGGTCATGTGTGAACAAGTTTTGATTTGGTTCATATATGAACATGTTTCAATTCTAATAAATATATTCATAGTTGACTGGTCGAATTAGTTGGATGATGAAATTATGTACTTTGAAATATTTTATATGGTTCAACCAATGAGAGGGTGAAATTCAATATTCTAGGTTATTTTTAATACAATATTTGCATTGGTTGATTATTACCATGATATTGGGAATTCATTTATGATTGAAATAGGTAGAAAATTAATAATATTTATGCTTGCATGTCATATTTGGAATAGCCTATGATAAATAAATATGTTGAAATTAAATTGAATATAAATTTTCGCACATGCTTAGATGCATAATACATATTTAGGAAATCATTAAAAGGTGAAGTGAAATCCATCAAAGTGGCACATCTTATTCTTTCATGGTTTTTCCCTAGACAGCAAAGTTGGTAACAATTTCCTAAAGTTGATGTCACTAAAGTTAAAGAAAATGACAGTAACCTATAAGTTTCTAAGGTGAGGAGATTTCGAAAATTATTATTCTTTTCACATTAAATGTAGATTTACAAGAGGATCAGTGTATTCTTAGCCCAAATGATAGAAATGTAGTTCGATTTCAGTCCGAACCGACGGTTCTTACACTTGAAATCGAAATCGAACCGAATCAAGGATCATACTCACATACTCAAACTGGATTTGAACCGAATTAAATTCAGTTCGATTCTGTTAATTCGGCTCAATATTGGTTTTGATATTCGGTTTCGGTTCCCAATTGACACCCTTAGTTGTATAGTCAATTTTATTGTTAGATGTATTTATTCTCATATCATTGTGATTTCTAAACTTATTAATTATGGTAAAAATTATCACCTTAATTTTGGAAACACTCTTGCTAGTAGACATCTATCATGCAGTGGAAGTTAATCTAGGCTTCTCTCCTCCCGTTTGTGGGGAAGATTTTTCCATTCAAGCACGTCTTAATAGGGATGTAGGAATTGGTATCTGAAATTAGGGGTGTCAATTTGTGGTTCGAACCGTAAACCGGACCGACCGACGTTTAAAGACACTGGCGGACGTTTATTAAACGTGTTGGCTTGAGCCCCACCGCTTATAAATGGTCGGTCTCGATTTTGTACTTGAACTGTTTCCAAGACCGACCGAATAAGCTTCGATGACCGGCCTATTTCACCGACTTAGCCCGACCTTTAATGATTGTAGAATACCTATTTTACCCCCAAATTAAAGAATAAAACTAAAAGTAAAGACATGTTCACATTTTAAATAATGGTTATATTTTGTATCATTTATTGATTTATTGTCATTTTTTGGTTGCATAAGTGCAATATAATAGACATTTTAAAGAGGGCCGTTTAAAAAACGGTTAAAGCCGTTAACATTAAACATGTCCAGAGGTTAATGGCCGATTAAAGCCGATTAAGGTGGCCCATTATAACCAGACCGATGATCGAATATAAAGTGTACCATGCCCTCAATAACTAAGCCCGATTAGTTAAATGGGCGGACACGGTGTAGCCTTTAAAAGTCTTCAAGCCCGATTAAGCCCGACCGAAACCGAACTGGCCCGACCGATTGACACCCCTATCTGAAATGGTACCCTTCTTGGTCAATGTCGACTTGGATCACCCTGCATTGGTCCGTATCGTACAAGTTTACTCTGATTTTCTTATATTGGGTGTGTTTTTTTATTTAACCTTCCGTTTGCACTGTATCCAGTTATCCACCACCCACACGGAATCGACCAAGAATCGATATCCGGTAGCGATTCCTCAAACTGTTTTTAATTTTCCAAACTAATGACCATGATTTTCATTTTCTTTTCTCTCCATTTCTATCCATCCAAACACAATCACGGAATATTGAAGTTTGAAGGTCTTTGGTTCTTGGTTCGTTTCACTTGTGGGGAGAGAATCGCCAATGCGCAGCCGCAGCTCATATCAGCCGGGAAACTGAGATTCTATCAAATTGTTTCTTCTGCTCTGGTAGGATTATTCTCTCAAACTCTCAAAACTCTCTATTTCAATTTCAGTATTTTTTCTTTAAAAAACAGAGAAGGGAGAGAGAGAAGAGAGAGAGAGAGAGAGGGTGTGTTCCATTGTTGATAATGGAGATGGGGTTTTGATTTCTTCACTGTGTGCGTGTGTGATTTTCAGCTTTGAAAAACCCATCGCATCGTTTAGCCTCTCAACTTATCAAAGTATCGTTTTCCAAAATCTGGAGACTGCATGGACAAATTCGTGTTGGTTATGGATTCTAGCTCTGAGATTGTACTGTAGACCATTAGTGTTTGCTGGATTTCCAAAAGAAAGAGAGAAAGGGGAAAGGTATCAGAATGGATGATCCGAACTGTTTCTCTCTTTCTGGGCCACGCTGTCCAATGAACCACTTAATTATTTTTCTTTCAGACCAGTACCCGTTCTGAAATCTTCCTTGAGAAAGATCAGAAATGGTTTCTGCTAACAACCTTGGCTTACAAAGTTTTCAGTCTTCTTCATCTCAAACTGTCACTACTCACTTTGGCTTGCAGGGCCTGAAGAAACCGTTGTTCTTTTTCCGAACAGAAGAAGTTCAAAGAAACAGAGAAAGACTTCGGGACAGTCATGAAGGTGTTCGAAGTTGATGGCAGGACTCTCTCTCTGGTCCTCTTCACAGATGTCTTGAACTCTAGGTAATCTCTCTCTCTCTCTCTCTTATTTATAAGAAATATTAAACTTTCTCAGCTCTCATCAAGGACGGACTGAACTTTCTTTAGTAGCAGGGAAAAGTTGAAATATTTGTGGGATAACTGAGAATTAGGTTTTGTGTGATGAAATGGGGCAAAAATTACTGCTGGGGTCTTTCAAATTTAGTCCATTTCCATAAACTTTTCTATCTACCACTCCTTGCAGAGACTCGTCATATTCAATCAATTCATACTGTAAAGATTGAGATAATGGTGGGATTCAGTACTGGAGGGAATTTTATACTTATTTATTTCTAAAGAAGATATAGGGCTAGTACTATGGGAGGCATAAAGAAAAGGAAGTGGTTCTCCTAGTTATCATTGTTTGAGGCATGGCAACCAGCCTTTTTTTTTTTTTTTTGTGTGTGGGGTAGACTGGAGACTATGAAATATCTTTTATGTTTCATATAAGCATAATTATATAAAATTATCATTATTATATTACATCGAGTCATATATTGCATGCCCTTAGAGGCCTAGTCGGGCCCATTGTCGCCTAAATGCCCCTCCAGTGCCATGGTTGCCTAGTTTCTGTGACAACTATGTATCTTTGATGTAGACACCCATGCTGGCCTACACTATAGAAGAAAGAAGAAAGCCAGCCATCCCAACGAGCCTTAGGCTGATCGAGCCAACCCAAGAAGCTAGCCAGTTTTGTCCTATGCTGGTCCTCTACAACAGTCCATCGGACCAGCATGCTATGCTCATATTATTTCAGTCTATTGTCTCTATTATGGCCTTCTTGAAGCTCCTTGACGGTGCCCTTCGATCCGGCCTACAATAAGCTGCTAAGCTGTTCAAGTTTCTATTTTGGTGTCCTGTGATCTCTATAGTTGCTGCCCTTTTGTATTTAGTGGTTTGACCTGTCAAACACTAAGATGGGGGTTGTAAAAATCTCCTAGAATGTCCCCCTATTGTCTTATTTTATTTTCTTAGTAGACAAGTTAGTACTTAGTTGCTAAATCAGTTAGTTTCTTATTTTAAGTTAGTTTTTCTGGTTTATTTTCAATTTTGTAAGACTATATCCTCTCCTATATAAGAGAGATTGCTGTAACAATTTGAAAATAAATGACGAATTAAAGGATTGTAGCCATTGTTGCTCCAAACTCTTGAGATAGGATGTCAAACAACTGAGATAGCTGTGGGTGAGAGGCCTAGGCTGAGTAGCCATTACCCATCCATGTCTATCCTAACTCCATCTTTCTCTTCATACTTTCTTAGTTACTTCTTTGTTCTACTGTTGTGAGAGAGTGATTTGAGAGTTGCCTTGAATCTACTTGAAGGCCAGAAGCACATCTAGAAGACCAGATTGAAAACAGCCAAGAAGACCAAACTCGATCTCCATTGTTAAGGTTTTACAAGGCTGATTCACCTGCCTTGGAGCTTCCCAACCATAGGCTAGAGTTAAAAGCCTTTTTAGGCGTTTGATCCTTGGTCTAGGAGGGCGACTCGACCAGCATCCCAGGACCTTTGGAGGTCCCTTATGGAAGCTGCAGCTTTTTCTCCCCCAATCAGCTTGAGTCCAACATCTAGGCAGGCCTCTGGTTGTTTCCCTTCTCATTTGGACCACTTTTAGCCAACTTTTGGGGATTTCTTAGAGTTAATTCCACAGTACAAACCTGATTTGAAGCCCAGCTGAGCCTGATTTTGTGAGTTTCTATTTTCTCTTGGTTTCAGCCCTACATCAGACTCTGTGATCTTTTCCTTTTGGTTCTCTGATTTGTAAACCAGATCTGATTGTTGGTTTGGAGTTTACTTTCACTTGGGGTTGTTTGCTTTCATCAGTCCTTGTCTTGAAACGTGTGAGGATTGAGGAAGAATGATATAAGGTTGGATCACACTAGGTAAACAACCCTAATAAATTATTTACTTCAATCCAACGACAAGATATGGTATGCAGATCAAAAAACCAAGAGAAATTCACAGAGACTGAAGTAGGGCTAAAAATAGGAGGAAATAGCAACTAACACAAGTAAAGGTATTATGGATTTATCACACCTGGTAATGTAAGGCGAGGTAGGAACTACACAACCATAGCCAGGATCCCACAACTTCAAGTTTGAGATTAGATTTAGATCCAAAGTTAAAATGTGGCTGAATAGAGAGATCTTCGATTACTCACAAACCACTACTCTGATGGAGCTCAAACTTTGATCAAATACTTCTCTCGTGGTGCTGATCAAACCCTCCAAAGGGTTTTGTAACCCGATCTCAGGTTTGGAGATCTGAAAATAGAATCCCAATTAGGAAACTAAAATTACTCTTCAAGAATAAATGATGGGGAGCTTGGTTGGACGGTAAATTTGGATTGAAGGTGGCCCTTGATGCTCGCAATAAAAACATAAAAGGGTTTTGGCAACAGCCTGCTGGATGGGGAGAAGTTGAAGAACTCAATGGGAAGGGAAAGCCCGGACAGAAAGCTGAATCGATTTCTTATCCCTGGTAGGTCTTCAACTGATCTTCCAATGATGTTTCAGGTCTTCAAATAAGCTTGAATAACACTCAAAACACTCTCTCACATCAGCAAACAAAAGGGAAAAAATAAATAAAAGAAAGAGAATTGATGGAGGGGTTGAGAAGTGGGGGAGAAGAATTAGTGAATGGGCATCTCACTCTTCAGGTGTTGGGTATCTCACCCTTCAAGGTAATAGCTATCTCAGCTTGAGTAAACACCCAATTTTTATTAACTTCAATCTCTTTTTTTTTTTTTTTTTCAATGGGCTTTAAATAGTCTTACAAATCTTGGATATAGAGAAACAACAAAAGAAAGAAACTAATGGACTGAAATAAGATTTTATAATTTGTATCTAACTTACTAATCTTGTAAGAATAAATTAGAAACTAACTACTAAACACAAAAATGAAACTAATCTAATTACAAATAGGAATCTAATTGCTTAACCATAAAGTAAATTAACCTGGACACATAATTAGAAGCTAAATATTGTGCTAGCTGGACCAAATCAATGGCTGCTGGAGATCTTCTCTTGGAACTGAATAAGGGACAACTTTATAGCTTCTAGAAGATCCTTTTGAAGACCAAAACTTACTGAGAAAAATCCTGTTCACGTGAGCAGTAACGCCAATTATGGAAGATGCTAAACGGCTGGATCAATGACCGCTTCAGCTCATCTAGGGAAGTAAAATATGCACTATTCAAGGGGCTGCTATGCTGGTTCGATGGCTACAAGAATGGACTAGCATAAGTGCAAAATTGGGGCCAACAAGGCTGGCTTGATGGGACTAAATCAAGTCTAAACTTGGGACAGAACTGAACCATGGTTTGGTCAGTTTGAGTCCTCCTTTTGACAGCACTATCTACATCACCTGGTCTTTGATGTCTGGAATGAGGTCAGAAGATCCTCTAAATCTGGTTTGCAGATGGGTTGTAGGGAAGCAGTAGCACAACAACCAAAAGTACAGTAGCAACTAGGGTTTGAGTAGCTTGATAGGGAGAAAATCGGAAGCCCTCAAAGCAAGGCTCTGATAGCATTGTAGTCCTGGTTAAAGGTCTCTTTTAGGAGCCAGAACCAACCCTCTAAAGGGCTCCAGCAAATAGTCTCAGTGTGTGAGATCTGAGAATTCAATCCAGGTGATGCGGATCCGAGGGAATCGGATCGCTTAAGGCCCACAAGAATGACAAAATCTCAAATTTAATGTTTGAAGGGTATTCTTGTAATTTTAGAAACAAGCAGGGCCTTAGAAATAATTAAATGGCAGCTAGGGTAGTTCTAGAACTAAAAACTTTAATATAAGGGCTTATTCTGAATTTTTTTTAAGAAGAATGGCAGAATTGTGAATAACTTGAAGTTTCTAATAAAGGGTGGCAAAATGGTAAAACACTTGTATCCAGGGAGATACAGTCGATTCCTTGAGCTGTATTCTGTCTCCCAGAACAGGGGCTGTGAAAGAGATCAGCAAGAAGAAGAATGGAAAAAGAAAAAGAAAATAGGGGGAAAGACGAAGATGAGAAGAGAACAATCAGACTAATAGAGAGGAAGAAAAAAGATTATCAGAGAAAGAAGAAGGGGAAAGATAGAGAGAATCGGCAGCTATGGTTTCAAAACCAAAAGAAAAAAGCTTTCAAATTTCTATTCTTCAACATCTAAAAAACTGAACTTCTCCATCGTTTACATGTCCAATATAAAAGAAAAAAATCAAACAATTAATGGAAACTACTTGAAAGGAAATTATTCTAAAATTAGAAGCTAGCTAATTTAAAAAGAAATTATTTCTAAAACAATAGAAAATCAAATCAAAAAGATTTTTTTTTCCTAAATCCATCGTGCATCTGCATCAGCTCTCCCAGTTTTAAAAGAACTCGACTCCGTCGAGTTAGGTCATGCTCCAAAGACTCCCTTGTAAATCGCTCGCCGATGAGGTGGCACATATTTCGAAACAGAAGATGGGAACATAACTTCAAGAGGAGGGAGAGTAGGCTGACATGTCACTGGAGCAGGAGTCAGTCGACGACGTGGCATGTCGGATAATCCATGTGGCCTCATTAAGTACATACGACCTCCTTGCTTCACCTTAATGGTGTTCCATGCGCCATCGGAGAGAATACCTGCATGTCGCTGCCAAGGTCACCCTAGAAGAATGTCGCAGTGTGCCAATGGGGTGACCAAGCAAGTCACATAGTACTATAGTGGCCCAAACTGTAAGTGTACTCGAACAACTGCAGTGGCCTCTTCTCGAGCTGTGGGTCCAAAACCTCGCACGTGAATCTTCTTGAAAACTGCTTCTATGGAAGGTTGTGTGCTCGAATAAATTCAGCAGATATAAAATTTGCTTCTGCTCTAGCATCAACAATTGCATGAACATCAGTATGGTCGGAGCCGTGCAGGAAAGTACCCTTCTGTCTGAAGAGAGGAGCCTTATCAACTAGTCTATTCGAAAAAGATGAAAGGCTAGTTGAATGAGCTTCTACATCCTCATCTTCATCATCGACAATATCATCGTCTTCGAGGAGATAAGGATATAAATGAGATTCATCTTCACTCTTCTCTGTCGGTTGCTTCTCTGCTACGTTCACAGAACAAGTCCTGTTGGGACACTTGTTGGAATAGTGACCCTTCTCGCCACAACTATGGCATATGATATTCTTCACCCCAAGACTATCCTTGTTGAACTCTGACCTTTTTTCTTCAACTCTGCGAGCTTCAGGCTTCTTTTTCTCCATACGTGGTGGAGGTCTATAAACTGAAGAAGTCTTGAGCATACCCTTCCAATAAATGGACTTCTCTTCGATTGTCTTGGCATGAGCTCGCCACATCAAGCACTGAAATCGTTGTTAGCCAACTCAAGTCAAATCTCAGTACTTAACCCACTGATATATCGCATCACCCGTTGTTGGTTTGTTTCCTGAAGTCGACACCTTGAAGACAGTTTGTGGAATTCGAGGGTGTAGGAATCCACATCTTTGTTCCCTTGTTGCAAGTTAAGTAATTTATGGAACATGACCTCCCAATTGGTAACGGGTCCAAGTCTTCTGACAAACCTTGCATGTAGTACATCATCCCACCATGAACATGCATACCCAATAATCTTGGTGATAATGAGTTCACACTTCTTCACGTCTGGAAGAGACTTATACGCAAAAATTCTCTCCACTTTGGTAAGCCAGTCAAGAAATTCCTCAGGTCCTTTTTCACCACTGAACTGGAATCTCAACTTTGATGCCATAATCTCTATCAGAAAATTGCCAGGTAACATCGTGGGGAACAACTGGATCAAGTTGCTGCCTCTAAGGTGTGTCTTCGATCCGTAAAGTGTTGGGCTGAGGAGATAATGTAGAGGATCCTTCTTCAGCTCGTTTGTCAAACCTCTTCATAAAGGCAGTCATCTCTTCCATAAACTTGTCAAACTTGGTTTCAGTCTTCTCAAGCCTAGCATCAGTATTCTGTTGATTCTCGGCTAACTCACGATACAATTTGTGCAACTCAGCATTGGTGATGTGACCTGTCATGGTTAGAAAATTGCAGGAAAATTTGCTCTGATACCACTTGATGCGGATCCGAGGGAATCGGATCGCTTAAGGCCCACAAGAATGACTAAAAATCTCAAATTTAATGTTTGAAGGGTATTCTTGTAATTTTAGAAACAAGCAGGGCCTTAGAAATAATTAAATGGCAGCTAGGGTAGTTCTAGAACTAAAAACTTTAATATAAGGGCTTATTCTGAATTTTTTTTAAGAAGAATGGCAGAATTGTGAATAATTTGAAGTTTCTAATAAAGGGTGGCAAAATGGTAAATAGATGATGACTCAAACATAAGGAAATTCTCAAAAGGGAAACAACGTACTAGATGGGAAGGGTAGATCTGGAATTAAGAAATAAATAGGTTAAGTGCAAATAATAGGAGAAGATGAGGGGTATTTCTGGGATCTGATAAAGTAAGGATGTAAAACCTACCTTATAAGGTTTTCTTCCTCCTAGCTCATGTTGGAACTCAAACCAGCGGCAGTAGAAAATCTTCAAATCAACAGAACTCCTTCGGCGAGTCTCGGATTGGCCTGAAATTCCAAATGAAGATGGTCGACCTTAGGGTCTCTTGAATCCGACTGATAAACACTTCAAGCAGGAAGCAAGAGGAGATTTGTTGCCTCTACTACCCAGGTTAGGCGGTAACAGGGGAACCAGTTCTGAACTGGGTCGCGAAGTTCACCACACAGGCTGAATCTGGTCACAAAAACTCTGCGGTAAGGTCGCCTTAGGAAGGTGATTCTAGCCCCAAAGTTTGGAGGTGAAAACACTTGTATCCAGGGAGATACAGTCGATTCCTTGAGCTGTATTCTCGCCTGCAACAGGGCTGTGAAAGAGATCAGCAAGAAGAAGAATGGAAAAAGAAAAAGAAAATAGGGGAAAAGAAGAAGATGAGAAGAGAACAATCAGACTAATAGAGAGGAAGGAAAAAGAATGTCAGAGAAAGAAGAAGGGGAAAGATAGAGAGAATCGGCAGCCATGGTTTCAAAAAAAAAAAAAAAACTTTCAAATTTCTATTCTTCAAAATCTAAAAAACTGAACTTCTCCATCGTTTACATGTCCAATATAAAAGAAAAAAATCAAACAATTAATGGAAACTACTTGAAAGGAAACTATTCTAAAATTAGAAGCTAGCTAATTTAAAAAGAAATTATTTCTAAAACAATAGAAAATCAAATCAAAAAGATTTTTTTATTTTTTTCCTAAATCCATCGTGCATCTGCATTACCGGGCCAAAATCCTGACTCTCGCTGAATTCAATTTCCTTTTGGGCTGTTCTTCAAAGCTGTCCTGATGGCTGATCTTTAGGACTTCAAGTAACCTTCAATGGACTCTCAAACTCTCTCTCACAGCAGTAAACAAAGAAAATAAGAAACAAGGATGGAGTTAGGATAGATATGGGTTGGATAATGGCTATCTCAGCCTGGGACTCTCACCCATAACTATCTCAATTGTTTGACATCCTAACTCAGGAGTTGGAACAACAATGGCTGCAATTCATCAGTCTTTTATTAATTCTCAAATTGGTACATCAATCTCTCATATATGGAAGAGAGTATAACCTTTGCAATATAGAAAGTAACCAAAATGGAAACTAACATAAAAGAGAAACTAATGGACTTTGGCAACTGAATACTGACTTGTACTATAAGAAAACAAAAGAGACAATAATAGAGACTTCTAGAAGGCTAACTCCATTCAGGTAGCTGTTAGACATTTGGCATTAGCGTTCTGGTGATGGTAGCATTGGCGGAGTTGTATGGTGTGTGGCATTGTTGTCATTGTTGGCGATATGTCTTGTGTGATGGTTCATAGTGTATTTGGACGCTCCTTTCGGTTCGTGTTGTGATGTCGATAATGTGGCTGGATAGGTATAAACATGTTCCAATCGAGTTCGGGTACATTTGATTGAGTGGCGTATTTTTATGCTTTGTTTGGGTCACGTTGTAGTGGTCGATGCTCGTGTCATGATGATATGATGATGGGTGCATGGATGGTATGATGGTAGACGCCATGGTGCATAGGGATGCAAGAGATGTCATGGGCATTTATGCAATTGTGAAATCATGTATATGTAAGAAAGGTATGGGTTGAATGATAGCATGCTGTGAGATGTAGTCATGCATTCATGGTGGCAAGGCCATGGGGCAATGGGAGTTGTTTATGGAGGCTTCAGCCAAGTGAGGTTATATGGTCACTTGAAAGGGGTCAACTCATGGAGGTTTCAGCTTTAGGCACCAGATTCATGGTATGGTCATAAATGGTATGTATGATGGTTTATTTAAGCCATGTTCATGATGGTGCTATAAAGTGATGGGTTCATGATGATGGTAGAGGTTTATGGTATAATGTATATATGACTCATGAAAAGTGGTATGATTTGCATGATTATGTCACAGTGAAGGCTATAAGTCATGGGTGCATGATGTTGAAGTGATGTCATAATGGTGGATGGATGAGCCATGTCATGACTATGTGGGTGTTGAGGTGGCAGCTACCTAGTTTGACAAAGGGGTAGTAATGATGGTCTTAAAGCGTTGCAGATTTGGTTATGGTGGCTTTGGTGCAAGGGGATCTACAATGGTGTTGAGGCATGGGCCATGGTTTCAGCCATATAGAGGTATGGTGATGTGGCTTTAAGAAATGTGAGGAGGCATAAGGTTTGGGTGGCAAGCAAATAGGCTTCATTGCATTGACTAACAATCCACATGGGCATGACACATGGTGCACCAAGGCAGCTCGCCTTGGCTGGCATGCCCAACGCATACAAAGCATGATTAAATTGGTGCAGTATGAGGTGCAAGGCACTATTGGCTCGGCCGAGAAGGTCATGGTGCGTGAGTGGTTTGCTAAGGAGGGTCATGCCTTGAGGCCAGCTGCATGGGCAGCACGGTACTTGTGGCACCAGCCATATGGGTGATAAGCCATGGGTGTGCGTGTGTGCAAGAGTAGCCTCGGCCATAGGCTGGAGTGCAAGGTATCAGCCAAGGGACATATAGCATGGCTTGGCCTTATCATTTTGTCGAACATATTCTGATGGTTTAAATATGTAGTCGATTGAAAAATGGATTTCCAGAGAGCTGACGACCCTCAGATGGGCTCCCAATGCAGTAGATTCTATTTGATGGATCCAAATTGAAGCACTCTTTTTGGTTTCCGTCAAATCCATGCGCTGGTGCTTTAATTGGTGTGGCGCATCAAGATCTGTGCAGTGCGATTCACAATAATAGTCCTATGATCTGGTACAACGGCATCTCATGATATATGTATTGAAGATTCCATTTAATTCACTGTCATTCAATTTGAGATTTAAAAGACTTGTCAGAGCATTAAACTACTCAACCCCGATTTTTGGCAGTCATTTGATGGCTCCAATTTAAGCCAATAGCTTTATGCATATGAATGTCTTTTCATGCAATTTGAATGGTGCCACGTGTCTCTATTAATAATTGAAGTGCCAATAATGCTTTGTAACTTTTCACAAAATACCAGTTAAGTCTCCAATTTTTACTTGGGCATAACTCAGCCATCAAGGAGGGTTTGAGGTCATTTAAATTGGAGATTTTCCAAACAAAAGGTGAAGGAGTTAGGAGGCTTCGTGTGAGCTTTTGAGGAGGTCTTGCTCGAGTTTGATGAGAAATATGGAGAAGCAAGCTGGGCCAAAGTGGATTGGATTGAATCACTGCAACTAACTTTCTTGAGTACAGTGATGCCCTATTGAAGGTCCAAGAAGGTGAGTGGAGCTTGATTGAAGAATTAAAGTGATTCTATACAAGGAAAGAAGAAAGAAGGTGAAGGAGTTTGTATGGGTGATTAAAACATTGAGAAGGTGTTTAATGTGCATTAAAGATGTTGTGTATGGTATCCAAGGATTAAAGTATCGGTATCGGTCGCCGTATCGGTCGGTCAAAATTAAGATACGTATCGGAGAGTATCGTATCGTATCGGAGATACGCTAAGATACGCTAAAGATACGCACATAAATGGATAGGGAACACATTTTTATACACTTTTGCATAAAAAATAGTTAAAAAAAGCTATATATAACATGTAGAATGCATAAATACTTAAGTAGAGGGTATCATATTGATAGACAAATATATTGAGTTGAAAATGTTCAAAATGATGAGGTTTGAGTTTCTTACAGTTTTTTCTTTCCTCATTGCCATTGCCACTGTGATGAGTGCCGTGAAGAGTGTCGTGGTGGTTCAAATCCTTGGCTAGGACCTTCTTCTTCAATAGGAGCAACTACAATGATATTCTGCACTTGTCGAATATAGGCACAATATTTACCCCAAATGAAATATTTATGGTAGTGGGTCTCCCATTCATTGTAGAAAAATTAAATTTTTTATAGAAGTTGTAGATTAAATGTTTTAAAGAACATATAAAAAATCAACAAAGTGTGGACCAATATATTTGAGTAGATCTAAGAAATAAAACAATTGAAACCCTCATTTTTTGGGGAAAAATGTGGGTTTCATTTGAAATCATGTATTTAGTAATTATAAGTTATGACATTATTTTTTAAAAGTTGAATGAACTAAATTTTTGAAAAAAAAAAATTGGGGATTTTTCTTTTTTTTAAATTAATTTCGAATAAAAAATAAAAAATATATTTTTTGAGAAAAATAAAAATTTCCATGGAAGTTGTAGAACACTTGTTTTACATAACATATAAAAAATCTAGAAAATCATGGTGAGAGTGTGAAGTGTTTGTTTCAAACAACAAAAAATTCACACTTAAGTAGCCGTATCGTACTGATACGGTACGATATGGCTCGATACTGCATGATACCTTCGATATGTACCGATACGTACCGATACTCTCGGGAATCTTCAAATTTTCAAAAGTTCGTATCGTAGAGTATCGTACGTATCGGTACCGATACGGTACGGTACGATACGATACGTACGATACGTCGATACACAAAAAAAGCTCCAAAATTCCCCGTAGCGTATCGGTATGTATCATGCCGATGCCTACCGATACGGCACGATACGCACCGATTCTTAAAACCATGATGGTATCCTAATGTTGAAGAAACCCACTTCTTGGTGGAGAATTGATGTTGATGGTGGGTTTGCTCAAGTAACTTGCTCACTTAGGTAATGTGATCCTTATTTGTTTTAGGTTATTGTAAGTTTAATAGAGTTGTATGCATAGCCATAGATTGTCATTGTGTTGGGGGTTCGGCCTTTATCATTTAAAATTGATTGTAAGGTACTTGTGAGTGGGTGCTCACAAGGTGTTAGATATTTGCCTCATATTTATCTAGGCTTCCACGGTTGTAGTTGTGTGTAGTGGGTAGTAGCCCCAGTTTGTATTATCAAAACCATATCACGAGGAGCGTATTGGGTAATATAGGGTACCTAGTGTGGGTATTGCTCTGTGGAGTAGGCACGTAGCCGAACCACGTAAAACTTATGTGTTATGATTGATTACATTTTACTTTGGATAGAAGTGTTATGCTTGTGTTTTTGTAGAGTACGTGTGCACTCTTGGTAGACCTGACCAATCATGGTTGAAGGTGGGAGTACATATGAACTGTAGTTGGTAAAATTGGGATTTCCCCAGCCAACGGTATTTGCCAGTGTGCTAGTCAATAGTATAGTTAGTGCCAAGACAATGCCTACAGTTGTGGTTGTGAACATCAAAATTGCAAAGGAGTTCTTGGGTGTGCTAATTGTGACTAGTAGTACCAGTGTAGTGAGTGCCTGTGAGTATCAATAATATTGGGGAGTGAATTTGTGCTAGGTGTGAGTACCATCATTTTTGGGTTAGCCAAGGGTAGTGTTGGGTAGAGTGTTGAGAAAATTTGGGAAAATTCCGAAGACCCTGATTCATCCCCCCTCTCAGTGTCAACCTGGGATCATCACCAACTTGTAGTTTGATTGGTCAAACACAAAAGACAAAAGAGCAGCTTCTATGGAGATCACTGAATACAAAGATGGAAGCTTGGACAGCCTGCTGCGGGCTGCATCGAAGGCACTGTTAGGGAGCTTCTAAAAGGCAAAGTAGGAACAAAATATAGAAATAATATGGGCGTGCTATGCTGGTTCAATGGACTTCAGAAGTGGACTAGCATAGGACACAACTGGGGCCAGCAAAGCTTGCTCGATCAGCCTAAAGGCTGGCTGAGTTGGCCGGCTTCCTTCCTCCTTCTATAGTGTAGGCCAGCATGGGTGTCTACATCAAAGAACAAACTCATGGTATGGAAAATGATTTTCACATTTCTGCTCTTAGGGGCTGAACATTCTCATAGGACCAGCAGAGACAAAGTTCATCTCATCTGGTCACTTCCAATTCCTCTTATAGTTGCATCATAGGCATGGTGTTTGATGACGTTGAAGGCTCACCTGGTAGCAACCCTTTAAAAAGAAATCTTTGATGCATATGAGAGGGCTTTATGGTGCATAAGTACCCTTCATGATTAAGTATAGCCTCTCATTTCCATCTTTAATCGACCAACTATGATGACATGTTTCGAAGAATGAAATACATGACATCATCATCAAAGTAGGGAGAAACTAAAAATTCAATGAAAACATTACTATCAGATTCACCTAATGATCTTGTCTGCCATGGAAATCATTACTAACATGGACTGTGACATGAAATTCTCATTTCGCCCTTCATTCATGAGTTGAGAAAGTCTTCCCATTGGACAAAGTCTTGAAAACAAAGGTATTCATGGCCAATTAGGCTCTGATACCAAAATTGATGCAACCAGCCAAACTAGATTCCAGATTAGGAATCAAAGATCAGACCAGTTTCTCCACAAACCCATGTCTGAACTATTTTCCTGATAAAACGGTGTTGAAAGGGCTTGCTGGTTTGTTGATTTCAGCAGCCTGCAATGGGGATAGAAGAGAGAATAAAGAAAGGAAGAAAGAGAACAGATAGGGGGCTGTTCTGGGACTGTGAAGAGTAATGTGAACAATAACTTTAGAAGAAAACACGAGAGGAGAAGAGAGGGATAAGAGAGGAGTTCTCACACCTCTCATTTTTCACTAAAAATATCTTCTTTTTGACTATCGAAAAAAGGTGGAGGGACATGTTAAAGAAGCAAAAACATAATAAAAAAATCCTTATAATATCTAGTTTTCTGAAATAAGTAAACTAAGTTAGAAAATACTATTGGAACTCTTAACTGGCTAATCTATTAAAACTCCTAAAATTGAAACTAAATCTAATTGGACTCTACTCAAGACAAAACTCTAGCAGCTAAGGAATGGGTCTTATGACAGCTACTATTAGATAAATCCTAAACTCTAATTAAATTACTTATTTTTGTGCGCCTCTTTAGACCCCCACTTTTGGGCCTTACAATGCTGCCCATTACAAGTAAAATCCAAAGAATTAAAAGCCCATGCCCCATCGGTATTGAAATGGGAACAATTCTTGGTCCTGTCTTGCACTAGGAGGCCTTTATCTTGTCATTTCCCTGGTCACATACTGCATCAGCATGGACAAATCCAGGAGGGGCATGGGACAAATCCACATCCCCTCTGCCATCAAATATCTTTTATATTTATATAAGGTCTTAATGCCTGGTGGTTAGAGAACCACAGTTGAACTATTCAACCCAGATGATTGAACCATTCGGTGTGCATTAGATGACGATACCAGGATAGCAGAAATGCACGTGAACAGTAACTGTAGGTTGCCATGGTGGTTGTCATGCTGGCTGTGATGGCTTCTTTCTCTTTTGGTACTGCTTCTGGAACTTTGATTCTGCATCAATTCTCTCCTGCTTGAGGAAATTGTCCATGAACTTTGGTGTAACGTCGAAACAGAACGACTTATGATCAACCAAATTAGAAACTGAATTGCTTAACATAAATTCAGAGATCAATAACAGAAACTAATGTACTATTTTGGAAGCAAACAAAGTAGAAAATATAAAGATATCAATAACTGAATCAGAATAGTAAGCAATTAAGCATAGATATCGTAGAAGCGAATATTTTATTTTAGATCTATTGATTGCAGATTTTTCTAGGCCTCCGGAAAAGCATCATAAAAAGGCTTGAGTGGTATGGTCCCTCCATCACCTCAGAATGAAAGGGGTGATCTCGTAGTTCTTGGTCTGTGAAGATGCACTGTTAGGTGCTCCATTTTCCCACTGAGGCTGAACCTACCTCCGTCGCCCCATGTATTTGGTTTATTCAGTGCTATTAGAGCTAGATCCAATTTTTGGGAATATGAGTCTAAGCAATAACTAGATATGGGGTATACTTGTTAACCAGTCTATTTAACAAGATTATGAACACAAGAAAAATGCCAGATGATTGGAGGAGAAGCATTGTTGTTCCGATCTATAGAAATAAATGTGATATTCAGAGTTGCAATAACTATAGAAGCATAAAACTAATGAGTCATACTATAAAACTATGGGGGAAGGTTTTTGAAGCTCGGCTGAGAAGAGAGACTCATATTCCCAAATTGGATTTATGCTAGGTAGATCCACAACAAAACCTATCTACCTACTGAGGACGCTCATGGAAATATATAGAGCTAGCAAGAAGGATCTCCATATGGTCTTCATTGACTTGGAAAAAGCCTATGACAAGTCCCTAAAGACTTAATCCGATATAATCTTGTGAAGAGAGGAGTGTTGATCAAATATGTGATGTAATTAAAGAAGTGTATGAGGGCGTGGTGACTAATGTGAGATCTGTGGGAGGTCAGGGCAAGGAATTCGCAATTTTGATTGGGTTACATCAGTGATCAGCCTTAAGTCCTTATTTGTTTGCACTTATCATGGATGAGTTAATCAATAGCATTCAAGACGAGGTCCCATGATAATGTAGAGCTAATTTACACTAGGTAAATAAGCCCCAATAAGAGAAACAACCCTAAACCAATACCAGTTCTGAATTCAGACTTAGAGATCAAATAGTTCAACAAAGCCTAAGGGAAAGGCTAAATTGAAGCTCACAAGTAGGGAAACTATAGGACAGTCAAACCTGGTTTCAAGGGTCCTCAAAACACTGTGGAAGATACACCAACAGTGGCTGGATCAGATATGGAGAAAGGGCTCTGTAGATTTGCTTCCGAAAAACCTGACTGCAGAAAATCAATTCTCTGGTTGTGGCTGGTTTTTCAAGCTGATCTCTTGACAGGCTTTGATCCTTGGCTGGTCTTCAGATAGGCTTAGTTTTACCTCACAAACACTCTTCTCACAGTAAACAATAACAGAAACTAGAAGATAGTAAGCAAGGTAGATGTGGGTGGGATTGGCTATTTCAGCCTCGGCATCTCACCCACAGCTATCTCAACTGTTTGTCTTCCTTTCTCAGGAGAGAGAGAGCATGAAAAAAAACTGCAGCAACTTCATTAATTCAATAGTGATTTGTGTCTACAACAGACCCTCTTTGTATAGAGGTCTGAAATTACAAAATAAGAAGCTTGATACAAAATAGAAAATAAATAAAATAGAAGCTAAACAAAATAGAAACTAATTCAAATTTGAAACTAATGCAAAATAGAAGCTACCTCTATCTCTAATTTGGGAAACAAAATAGCAGCTAATAGGACTTCCTAAGAACACATCCATACTACTAAAATAGGAAACTAAAATATGAAATATGGATCCACTTTACTGTTCACGTGAACAGTGTTTCATGAATAGTAATTTCTGACTCTTGCTTTTGTCTTCTTCTTCAAGCTTTGATCTGCATCACATGGTGTATGTTCTTCGCGATTATATCGTTTTGGTGGATGATACAAAAGTTGTGATCATAGTTATCAAGGCATAGCCTTGGTGTCCAAGCGGTTTGCCTGGGGCCTAAGCAACTATCGCCTTAGTGCACTGCATGTTGCCTTTTGTTTTGACACTTATTTATGCCAAATATCATTTAAGTAAAATTCATTTACTTAAGATATTATTCATAAATAAAAAAATACCTACCCTCTATTTGAATCCAATAAAAATAGTTTAAAAATCAAATTCCAAAAGGATAAAAAGTTAACCCCTCAGTTCAAGAACAAAAACTAGATTTTTGGTTGTAGGGGCAATTTTCAACTTTCAAATGTTGGGGTTTTTCTCAATTTTGAAAATTTCATAAATCTTATCATAGTAAAACATTGTTAAAAACCAAAAGTCCGGTAAAATAATTATTTGTTTTAATATCCATAAAATTATTTTCATTTAGGCGATTTTTATAACATTCACGCCCTTTAAATTAAGTTTGACCGGGACATAACATTGCCACTACAACTCATATTTAAGTAGTCTTAGACTTGTTGGAAAGTTGGTTTTATGTTATACCTAATACAAAAAGTCTTATGTAAAAATAAAATCATTTGACCAGTCAAACTTATTAGAACATGAACATTTCTTTAAATGTTGATTTTTTATAACTTGATGGGACTTAAAGTTGATTTTTGATGACTTGATGTGGCTTAATGCTGATTTTGATTTGATGTGGCTTAATGCGGATTCTGATGACTTGATGTGGCTTAATACTTTTGAGGTTATTCACTTTATTGATTTATTTTTCTGATGAATATGTTGCATTGGTATGAATCTTTAATCTTTATTTAGGATATAAGTAGAATTATATAATTTTTAATATGCTATTTGTGCAAATAAAATGATTACATAAAAAAATGACAACTTTAGTACGCTTTATTCACCAAGGAGACCCTTATGCCTGCCTTATCGCCAAAGCGCTTATGAAGACCCTCAAACGCCTTGGTCACCTTTCTCCCCTGATAAATATGACTTGGATTAATGCTAAGTTAGAGCTGTGGAGATCAACCTTGGAATCAAGAGGCTTTAAGATTAGTAAATTGAATATGGAGTATATGATGTGTAACTTTTGCGATGTAATTGGGCGATGAAAGGGATCTCTTTGATTTGGGAATTTTCTTATTTACTTTCCTTTTTGGGTTAGAAATTAGTTTGTGGTATTTTATTTAGCTTGGATTTTTATTTCAGTTTCTATCTAGGCTAGTTTCCATTTTTAATTAGTTACCATTGAGATGCTTTGAGTTTTCCTTTAAGTAGTCACGTAATACAATATGGAATTTCAGATTTGAAGAATTGAATGAAATTGATTAAGTCTTTTTGGTTTTGAACCATGGATGCTGATAGGCCTACAACTCCATCCATCTCTCTTTTCTGATATTTTTCCTCTCTTTATCTCTGTTATTTTCTTTTCCCTTTCCCATCGAATTCTGTTTTCCCCCTTTTATGACTTTGTCTTGAATAGTGAAGACCCATTCGAGTCCTATGGGAGACCTATTGAAGATCCACACGTCAGCAACAAGTTTGAGGACCTAAAGACAGCTTGTTTCCCTGATTGACAGTAGTTTTCTGCTAGGGTTTTGACTTGCTGTTTATCCTCTGTTTCTACCAAACCTGTGGCCAGTTGCAGCCACACTTTTGGGCGATTATTGGAGGACCTAAGAAAGAGACTCGACCAGGAGGATGGAGCCATGGAAGGCCTTTTGAAGCTGTTGCTGAAAATCTCCCTCACGACATACTGATTCTACTACCCAAATCTGGTGCAGGTCCTTCGATCTCTCTCACTATTGGATTGTTTGGACTGAAGCTTTAACCGAGGGATCTCCACCTATAGGCGACTCTCCTGCAGAAATTCCAGACCAAACTTGGAAGCATTCAAGGAGTTCTCTCCTCTTCGTTTCCCTGGTTCTTCCTCCTTTACTGGTTAGTATCGTGTGAAGGAAGAAGATGAATTTTTTTTTCTCTTAAGTGACCTGAATTTGTGGTATTACATGAAAGCCCTTGTCCTGAAATTGTGTTCTATTATTCCGCCCTTACTTTGGCAATTACAGATTACCTCTCCTCTTCTACTTTATATTCCAATTTGACCCTATTAGTTATATTCTTTTAAGTGCTTGAGTGTTCCTGAATTTATAAGATTGTCCCTTAACCATTACCTTGAGATATTTTATCATTATTGTGGGCCCTAAGCGATCTAATTTCAGTCTATTGGAATCCAGATCCGCATTAAGTGGTATCAGAGCAAATTTCCTGTCCTCTCTAACCATAACAGGTCACATCACCAATGCTGAGTTGCACAAGTTGTATCGTGATGTACTTGAGAACCAAAAGGCAATTAATGCCAGGGTTGAGAAGGAGGCAAAATATGACAAGTTCATAGACGAGACTCAAGGTGCCTCGCTAAGATTCTTGCCTTTATGCAAAAGTCTGAAACACAAGTCGATGAAAGACCATCTACACCACCTCCTCAGTTTAATGCCTTACGGATTGAAGATACACCTCACCGAGTGCAACGTGATCTGTTATACCCCAAGATGTTACCTGGCAATTTTCTGACAAAGATTATGGCATCAAAGTTGAGGTTCTAGAGTTCAGTGGTAAAAAGGGACTTGGGGAATTTTTTGACTGGCTTACTAAAGTTGAGAGGATTTTTGCATATAAGTCTCTTCCAGACAAGAAAAAGTGTGAACTCATACTCACCAAGTTTATTGGGTATGCATGTTCATGGTGGGATGATGTACTGCATGCAAGATTTGTCAGAAGACTTGGACTCGTTACCAATTGGGAGGTCATGAAGCAGATTCTGACTAGAAAATTTGTTCCTCTTAATTATGAGAAGGTGATGTTCCATAAACTGCTTAACTTGCAATAAGGTAACAAGGATGTGGATTCCTACACCCTTAAGTTCCACAAACTGTGTTCAAGGTGTCGACTTCAGGAAACAGACCAGCAACATGTGATGCGATATATCAGTGGGCTAAATACTGAGATCCGACTCGAGTTGGCTAACACTGATTTCAGGTCCGTTGATGTGGCAGCGGCTCATGCCAAGACAACTGAAGAGAAGTTCATTTATTGGAAGGGTATGCTCAAGACTTCTTTAGTTTATAGACCTCCACCACGTATGGAGAAAAGAAGCCTGAAGTTCGCAGAGTAGAAGAAAAAAGGTCAGAGTTCAACAAGGATAGTGATGGCTTGAAGAACATCAGATACCATAGTTGTGGCGAGAAGGCTCACTATTCCAACAAGTGTCCCAACAGGACTCGTTCTGTGAATGCAGCAGAGAAACAACCAATTGAAGTGATGATGAATCTGCTTTATATCCTTATCCCCTCGAGGAAGATGATATGTTCGACTATGGTGATGAGGATGTAGAAGCTCATTCAGCTAGTATTTCATCATTTTCAAGCAGACTAGTTGATAAGGCTCCCCTCTTCAGATAGAAGGGTACTCTTGGTTCTGAACCTATTGATGTTCATATAGTTGATACCAGGGCAGAAGCAAACTTCATATCTTCTGAATTTGTTCGAGCACACAACCTTCCACAGAAGTAGCTTTTCAAGAAAATTCACATGCGAGGTTTTGGACCCATAGCTGGAAAAGAGGCCACTGCAGTTGTTTGAGTACACTTACAATTTGGGCCGTTACAGTACCATGTCACCTGTTTGGTCACCCCATTGGCGCACTGCGACATTCTTCTAGGGCGACCGTGGCAATGACATACAGGCATTCTCTATGATGGCATACAGAACACATCAAGGTGAAGCAAGGTGGTCGTATGTACTTAATGAGGCCACACACATTATTAGACATGCCACGTCACTGACTCCGGCTCCACTGACACGTCAGCCTATTTTCCCTCCTCTTGGTGTTATGTTTCCATCTTCTGCTTTGAGATACGTGCCACCTCATCAGCGAGCAACTTACAAGGGTATCTTGGAAGCATGACCTAACTCGACAAAGTCGAGTTCTTTTTAAGACCAGGAGAGTTGAAGCAGTTGGGTGATGGAAGGGATCTCTTTGATTTGAGAATTTTCTTATTTATATTCCTTTTTGGGTTAGAAATTAGTTTGTGGTATTTTATTTAGCTTGGATTTTTATTTCAGTTTCTATCTAGGCTAGTTTCCATTTTTAATTAGTTACCATTGAGATGCTTTGAGTTTTCCTTTAAGTAGTCATGTAATACAATATGGAATTCAGATTTGAAGAATTGAATGAAATTGTTTAAGTCTTTTTGGTTTTGAACCATGGATGCCGATAGGCCTACAACTCCATCCATCTCTTTTTTCTGATATTTCTCTTCTTTCTTTATCTCTGCTATTTTCTTCTCCCTTTCCCATCAAATTCTGTTTTTCCCCTTTCATCACTTTGTCTTGAATAGTGAAGACCCATTCGAGTCCCATGGGAGACCTATTGAAGATCCACACGTCACCAACAAGTTTGAGGACCTAAAGACAGCTTGTTTCCCTGATCGACATTGGTTTTCTACTAGGGTTTTGACCTGCTGTTTATCCTCTGTTTCTACTAAACCTATGGCCAGTTGCAGCCACACTTTTGGGCGATTATTGAAGGACCTAAGAGAGACTCGACCAGGATGATGGAGCCATGGAAGGCCTTTTGAAGCTGTTGCCGAAAATCTCCCTGTGACATACTGGTTCGACTGCCTAAATCTGGTGCAGGTCCTTCGATCTCTCTCACTATTGGATTGCTTGGACTGAAGCTTTAATCCAGGAATCACCACCTATAGGCGACTCTCCTGCAGAAATTCCAGACCAAACCGGGAAGCATTCAAGGAGTTCTCTCCTCTTTTGTTTCCCTGGTTCTTCCGCCTTTACTGGTTAGTATCGTGTGAAGGAAGAAGATGAATTCTTTTTTCTTTCTTTTAAGTGACCTAAATTTGTGGTTATTACATAAAAGCCCCTGTCCTGAAATTGTGTTCTATTATTCCTTCCCCTTTAGCAATTACAGATTACCCATCCTCTTCTACTTTTATATTCCAGTTTGACCCTATTAGTTATCTTATATTCTTTTAAGTGCTTGAGTGTTCCTGAATTTATAAGATTGCCCCTTAACCATTACCTTGAGATATTTTATCATTATTGTGGACCCTAAGCGATCCGATTTCAGTCTATTGGAATCCGGATCCGCATCATTTTGTCACAATATGAGGGATAATGATGTTGATGCAGAGACAACTACACTTACCTGGTTGGACAAGCATGACTGGCTTTGGAAGCCAAGGGCCAAGAAGAACCGGTCCAATCCAAGGTTTTGGTCCAACAAGGGTTGGAAATAAAATTAGCAATTACTTGTCTTTTATTTCATGCCTTTTATTTTCCAGACTTGAAGGTAGGATTTAGGATTTACTTCCTTGCATTGTTTTCCTTTTATTGGTTGTTTCCTAGTTTAGGCTAATTACCATTTCAGTTAAGTTTCTAATTCTATGTCTTTACTTTCCTATATATTGGCTGTAACCGATGGACAATGGAGATTGATTTTTGATTATTGAATGAAGATGTTGAGTTTGTGCACTAGTGTGTGATTCCCCTCCTTCCCCCTCTATACTCTGATTTCCCCTTTCTTCCCTAAGGCCCTCCATCAACTTGGTATAAGAGCAAAGGATCCCCATTCCCTCCATCTTTATTCTTCCCTTCCCCATTCTTTGTTTTGGTTCTACTGAGACTGAGAAAAAAAAAAAAATCCCAGAGAAGTCGTGCCCTTCACCTACCCCCGGTATACCCATCTTCCATAGACAACTCCACTGCTTTTACTTCCCCTCTTCCTAGGCTTTCTACCAACAGCAATTGAAAAAAAAAATCCTCACAGAGCAGCCCTTGCCGCCACCCCACTTTCTTTTTTTCCTACTTTCAATCAACCCATTACCCTCACCCTAGCGTTCCATCAGCCAAAAGAAACAAAAAAAAAAAAAAGAAGAGAAAAGAAGAGACGAGGAGAAGAGGGAGTCCAAGAAGCATCACAGAAGAAGGAGAAGCAAGACGAGAAGAGAAGGGAGAAACAGAAAATAAACAAAGAAGAAGAAGACAAGAAGAGAGAGAAAGGACAAAGGACATACCTGTGAAGTCCCATCGCGAGCCTCTCTCTTGGTCGAAGTCAACCTGTTGGAACTCCATCACAGCTCACGCCTCTTCCAACGTTCCGTTGCATCCCTGGAGGTCCTACCGGAGAAGCTATCGCTGGAGAAGAGTTCCATTACTGGAGAAGAGCTCCATCGTTGTTGGTTCCATCGCAAGAAAGCAGAACTTCCTTCTTGTCAATAATCCAAACCCCACCCCGAGGCCTTTTTCTTCCTATTTTCTTTCTTTAATCTTTATATTTCCCAACTTTGCCCCTCTCTTTATACTTTATTTATTCTTGTTTCCAATATACCCTTGCCCATGCGTAATATTTTGTGTGCTTTCCAGATATTACGTTATTGCCATCCACTTAGGAATTTCCTATTGATTACCATTCTGCCTTTCCTCTTTTAATTTTCATCTATTTACTACTTTGCCATTACCTGTGAGTATTCTTTGGTTATCATCACCATGGTAGCCAATAATGAAGTTATGCAGCAGTTGAACTCTTATAAAGGAGAAACTTATGAGAAAATTGATGCCCTCCCTCCCATTGTCACTTCTCTTAAGACAATGATAGAATCTATGCAAATTTTTGTTGATCGATTGGTGGCTGCAGATAGGGGAAAGAGTCCCATTCAATCTGGGGATTCTTCCAACACCACTCCACGGGATCCGTCACTACCACTGTCACCACCACCATTGCATCATACACCAACACCACCTCCACCATATAGAACTGGTAGATATGATGATGGAGCAGAAATAGCAAAAAAATTGGATGTCCTTGATTTTTATGGAGATGACAATCCAGAACTATACCTTGACTGGATTCACAGCTTAGAGACATTCTTTAGATGGTACGGGTTAACTGAGGCCCGAAAGATCCTATTCGCAGAAGCTAAACTGAAAGGCACGGCTCGAGTTTGGTGGGTTAAGCAACAACAACAAAACCGAACACGAGGCATTGATTTAGTCACTACTTGGGCTGAAATGCATGAAGCCATGAACCGAGATTCTTGCCTTCTGATTACAAGCAATGCATGTATCTCAGGTTTGCACAGTTGAGACAGGAGAATTTGACCGTTGAAGAATATGTTGTGAGATTTTATTATTTGGCCACTCGTTTTGATTTTGAGTGGGATGAAGAAGTATTAGTGGCACAATTTCTCAATGGTTTACACCCTCAACTTAGTGCTGCCCTTGCATCTAGTAGACTGCTTGCCATGGAAGATGTCGTGCAAGTAGTGTATCAGGTTGAGGAAAGTCTGAAACGCCCATACAGTCGGATAAATTTTGCAAATACTTTTCCTTGAGGTACTAGTTCCATTCTGCAAGAGTCTCCTACCCAAGAATGGTCATCTAGCAAACCACAGGTTAATGCTACATCTATGGCCTCCCGAAGAACAACTTGGTTCTGACACAGTTGATTTAAGAGAAGAGCGTGCACCAGGTGAAGTAAATGATACTCTCAGTGATGAGGACCAACATCCTTTTTATGTCATTCGTCGTGTTGACCACTCAGAAAGTCACTGACAATGAAGATTGACGCCGTAATAGTATTTTCCAGACTGTGTGAAGTGCAATGACCAGTTGTTAACCTTGATCATTGATGGAGATAGTTGCACTAATGTTGTCTCTAAAGACGTTGTTCGTAAGCTGGGATTGAAGACAGAGCCACATCCAAATCCCTACAAGGTAGTTTGGGTGAACAACACTAATCTCAATATCACAGATAAGTGTTTGGTTACATACTCTATTGGTGGATTTAAGGATACAGTCTAATGTGATGTCCTCCCTCTGAAGGTGTGCCATATCCTTCTTGGTCGACCTTGGTTGTTTGACAAGAAAGTACAGCATTGTGGCTATGCCAACACCTATGTTTTCAAGCATGTCAACAAAACTATGAAGTTTCATCCTGCTAAAGATCTTCCTGAAATTAAGCTCAAGAAGATGGTGGGATCGTTTCTCATTCAGCATATTCCTTCAGACGGTCTCTCGGTCATTTTCCTAACTCGACGGAGTCGAGTTCTTAATGCAGATACAACTGCACTTACCTGGTTGGACAAGCATGACCGGCTTTGGAACCCAAGAGCCAAGAAGAGCCGGTCCAGCCCAGGGTTTTGGTCCAACAAGGGTTGGAAATAAAATTAGTAATTACTTGTCTTTTATTTCATGCCTTTTATTTTCCAGATTTGAAGGTAGGATTTACGATTTACTTCCTTGCATTGGTTTCCTTTTATTGGTTGTTTCCTAGTTTAGGCTAGTTACCATTTTAGTTAAGTTTCTAATTCTATGTCTTTACTTTCCTATATATTGGCTGTAACTGATGGACAATGGAGAGTGATTTTTGATTATTGAATGAAGATGTTGAGTTTGTGCACTAATGATTGTGTGATTCCCCTCCTTCCCCCTCTATACTCTGATTTCCCCTTCTCTTCCCTAAGGCCCTCCATCAGATGTAGTGAAAATTGAGGACAGAGGGATACAGCAAAGTGACTATTTTAGATATTTTGGAAACAATTTTTCCTACGAAGCATGAGGTAAGGTTGTATACATTTTCCCCTCCCAGAACCTATAGTAGCAGGAGCCTCATGCACTGGGTTGCTCTTTTTTTACATAAAGGATGATGTTTCACAAAGAATTAAAGTAGATGGATGAAGTGGAGAGGTGCGACTGGAGTTCAGATTCTGTTTTGTAGAGGAGGCTAGATTTTATCTTTAAGCAGCCCAATTGTGGGATTTTTCTAGAATTCTATTTTTTTTTTCTTAATTTATTTTAAAGTCTATCTTGGATTGAATATTATATTCTTATCTAACTTGGTTTCTACTGGTTATTAATGTATTAGGTTAGGTTGGAGTATTCCCATTGGTTGGAAGCTTTGATTTCTTATTTGTTGGATGATGTAAGAGCTCTAATCATCCAATTACAGGCTTCTACGGAGAAACTATAAATATATGTACTAGCCATAGGCCCTTCCTCCCCATGATTTGAAGATTAAAGCTTTTGAGTTTCTAAAATCTGGTTTTGTGGATTCAGAACAACCTGTCTCTGTGGATTCAGTAATGTTTACCAGGTGGATTCTCTTCATAGGATCCGGTGGACTCCTGGCCTGGGTTGAGGTGGTTTCCTAACTTGTGCTATCCTTCTATCTGTTCTTCTATCTATCTATCAAGAGCACATCAGATCTGACTATGTTCCTGATGCAGTTGCTGATTTTCTGATCTTCTATTAACGTATTCTGTTAAAGAGATTAGAACACCATCAATTTCCTTTATGGAGTCTTACAAAATGTGATGACACTTCCCAAAAAATATAATATATTGGTGATGGGGGAGCAGAAGTAGCCAGTGAAACAATATTGTTGGGACTACAATTAGTAATGTCATCTTCCTGAGCTCCGAAGCTGAAGAATGCCGAAGGGCCATATCATGGTGCAAGTCCCTCTTTTGCAAGGATGGGTGGAATAGAGATGGTCCTTACCTTTGGAATTTTTGCATGAAGTGGCCACTCTCATGACCTAGATTCATGCCATTTTGCTGCAGCCAAGCTTTTTATCCATGCAGCAAGCAGGCAAGCAATGTCCCCTAAAATTGAAGGATTCACTAATAACATCACCTTAGATTGTTGTGCAATGCCAAGGTGATGGCATGCTTTGTTCGAGGCATGAAAGGTGACCACTTTGGATGCCTAGGAATCGCCTCGTGGCCTTGTGAGTTGTGACAACATGCCTTATAATTTCTCTATTTTTTGACACTTAACGAGTTTACACTGATTTATGTTTATTGCTTTGCCATATATTATATCCTATCCTTTGTTTATTATATGCTGGTTTTTATCATATTAGGTTATTACTAACATAATTACATCATATTGCAATGACATGGATTCTATGTTGCATATAAGAATAATCATAGAAAATTATCATTGCCATTACACCTAGGGCTCTATTCAAGCTCTCAATGCCTTCGCTCGACAACTATGCTCTCTCTCTCTCTCTCTCTCTGTAGGTATTTTTTAGGTGGATCACCTGGTTCTCCTTGTTTATTAATCTCTCCTAGGTCAGCCATGTTGAGTTATGACTTATAATCTGCCTGATTGGAACCATTTCTGCGTCCTGAACAATCTCGAATCCCTTCATTGAGTGCATTGCGGTGTAAGAGTATGAAAACACTTTTCATTAGGCACTAGTCCTTAAACTCCCAACTCATAATAGTAGGTGAATACCAAACTTTTGTTTGCCATCCTACTGAAGAAAATAAGCATCCTTAGACTGTTATTAATGCAAATATGACCAGATTTTTTTATTTCATACTAGATTTTTCTTTTCCCTTCATATGTCAAGGTAATCCTACGGCAGATTTTGAATGTTATGAAGTGCTTCAAAAGGTTTTGGAAGGGGTTTAAGTGACTAACTATTCATTATTTTGCAGTGAACTTCTAGATGCCATGCAAAGTGGAACCCTAGAACCAGAAGTAGCATTTCTCAATGCATCACTTGTAGGATTCTTGACATCCTCTTTTGCTTATGTCTACTGCACATGGTTTTGCAAATGATTCATGTATCTCTTTATTTCCTTTTGGTTGAGTGAATGTCGTGAAGATGGCTCTAACATTGACTCTGTCAACAGGTACCAGATGTTTTCCCTGTTTTAGTAGCCGCGCATAAGACACTTTTATCAAAGTCAAGGGAGACATTGACAACAAGGACTCTGCATTCTGAGCTTGTCTACAACTACTCTGGATCAAAGCATGTATTTTCCTGCTTTATCTCAATGTGGTTTATCCCTTGGTTTTCCTTCTTGGGCTCTTGTAACATTTTGGGCTTCAAACTTCTTAGATTTCCGAATCATTGAAAAGATGCGGCATATCTAAGGACTCTACTTATGTTCTTGTTGCTCGTTTCGATGCTTCTCGTGACGAGGTGAGGTTATTTTCCTCTGATGTCACGCATTCATCTTACTTATCTGTTTCCTTGGTTTAGCTGCAAAAAGGATCAAGAATTATACTGATTAATATTTTGTTCTCTTCTAGATGAAAAGCATAGAGAAACTTGTTAATGGGAAAGAGATCGGATTGGAGGAGTTGGCAGGAAGAGCAAATCAAGCCCAAATACAGAAGGTTTGTGAATTATGCATTTAGTTTGTCAACAAGTAGAGGGGGAAAACAATATTTAGGAAGATTTTGATGATGAAAATTCGCGTGTTGATTCATTGTAGAATCCCCAGAGTAAAATATTCTTCAAAACCTGAGAAAGTTTTAAATTGACGTCCACTTATTTTCACTGCATAGGGGTCGAACGGCCCAAAGTTATTGAGTTGACCCCAAGGACTGTGTAGGGCTGAAACTTTCCACGTGTAAGGCTCACATTGTGATCTAGGCTGTGTTGAGATCCCTGGATCGTGTAGTCCAAGGCTGCCAATTGTTGACCCAACTGCCATATGCTCTGCATAGCCTTTGCCAAATATGGAACGGGTTTGGGTTGATAATTGATTCTTCAACCTGAAACTGACCTAATGCAAATTGGACCTAGTGAAACAGACTAAGGAAAGCCACTTGGTATTCGACAGGTTCATTTAGGCAATTCCAACTGTATTATTAGATGGGTTTGTAATAGATCGAGTATTTGAAAGTTTGAAACCGAACCCTAAGTTGCCCTACAACTCATTGCCAGTTTACCACTCTGTTGACGTCTCTGTTCTTTGTTCACAAATGAATGTGTAACAGCATATTTTGCCTCTCGAATTTCCCTGCAATCCAAACTGACTACTCTGGTTGCAAGTAAAAGGGAAGGGAAGGGTAATGAATTGGTTTTAAAAGAAAAAGGAAATTTTTACAATCATGCTTTGTTTTTTTATCGTTAGATAATCATGCTTCTGTAACCTACTTAAAACTTTTACCATATTTGGCTCTTATACTTTTCAGTTATAATTCTATTTTCCTTTTCAAATCCAAGGATTTGGTTGCAAAGCGACGTAAATTTAATAACCAGATTTTGATTGTTTAGGAGTTAGTAACACATTTTAGTTTTGTGGTAAAGATTTACCTCCCAATTATAAAAGCAGCTGTAGAGAATAACATCAATTCTGGTCATATTCTTACTAAGTATTTTCTTTACTCTTATTTTGGATGCTAATGTTGGTTAATGGTCCCACTTTCTTCAGCACTACAAGATATCAGGTCTGGAATTAGGGATATCCTCACTCGACAATGCCATCACATGCCGGATTGCTGTTCGAGATGCCTTGTGATGAGAAAATACCAAAAAGCTTTTAGTCAGTGGTTGATGTGGTTCGTAACAAATTTCTGACAAACACTAATTGTCTTGTTTTTTCCCCCATTTATACTCTCTTTGCCAATTTAGTTGTTTTTGTGGGTTTAACTTTAGTTAATTTGGAGTTCACTTACCCAGCAATATCAAATGCTATATTGTAGAGTAAGTAGGTGGGGAAATGCAGGCGGCTATTCTTCCCATGCTTTTGAAACATATTAGGAGTTAAAATGCTTGGAGAAAATGCAATTCTGCATAATTGAAAAGGTGGAAAAATCTAAGTATTTGTTTCTGCATGTAAGATTAAGAATCATTGATTTTATATATATGCCACAAATTTGTTTATGTGCAACTCTTTTTTCTCTGGCTCTAAAGGCTTTGTGGGAGGAATATGGTGCTTTGCTTGTTCTAATACTAATGTTACCTATGTGCATTATGGTTCTCGTTTTTGGTGTGTTTTTGTTTTGAACCATATTCTGATAACTTCAAGTGTCTTATTGGAATCTATGCTGCCCCGGCCCCCCCTTTTCTGTGTCAGAGATGATTCTTTTTGAGCAAGAACTCTTTAATTTTGTGTGTTCTTTAACTGTTTCTGTATTAATTATGGGGGATTTTAACCAAATCCTGTACCTTCATGAGTTTGGAGGTAGAGCCCCTAAGCTTAATGGTCCAGCTTGCCAAGAAGCGTTTAGTTTTATTAATAATATGGATTAGTGGATCTTCCTATGCTTGGACTGAGATTTACTTGGTCTAATATTTGATAGGGGAATGGCTAACTCTTTATGGTTGTCTATATGGACAAATGCTGCCTTAAGAATTTTACCCTTGTTTGGCTTTGATCATAAAGCCCCTACTTTTGCATTTGGACTCCCCATGTAGACCTGTTAAGAAACTATTATTTCATTTCCAGGCAGCCTGGTTTTAACATTCACAATTCTTTGACTTTTGTACATCAAAATGGGATTCCTTAGTTTCATAGAACTTGTTTTGAAAACTTGATGGTCTTATGAATTTTCTGAGTTTGGAATAGGGATGTTTTTGGTAATTTGCAGCAAGTGAAAGTCCTTTTTATCGGTATTATTATCTTGAATCACTTGAGAAATCTCTCCCGTTTTGAATCAATTATTGAAGGTGAGCAATAATTTGAAATAGTTTTTAGAAGTAGAGGAGATATTTTGGCTGCAGAAATCTCGAACTTCATATATGACAGAGGGTGATAGAAATGCTATTAGTTTTCTTGCCATTTAAAGAGGAAATTATGGAGGTTGTGTTTTCCATTGGAACTTATAAGGCTTCTAGAAATGGTGGCATTCTTCTTGTGTGTTGCGTATCTCTTGAAGTTTGCTAATTTTCCTCAATAAAGGTAGTTGGGTAGGGTAGTTGCTATTTTTACTCAATAGAATTAGTAGCTGCATAGTAGGTAACGGATCTGTTGGTTACAAACGAAGGTGCTATCCCAACCCAGTTCTATGAACGAACTACCCAACGCCTTAACACGGCTAATGGATCTGGGTTGAATGTCCAATACAAACTCTCAAATACCCATGTTTGTAACTAAGGTTTTTGTCTTCCTCAAACTTTCATACTTGCAAAAGACCTTGACCAAACAATAATTCTTGGTCAACCTTTCTTAGAAAAAATCAAACAGTTCAAAATAACCCAAGATGGGATTTCCACAAAATTTCAAGGACAAAAAATTGTCTTTTCATTTTTACAAGCTCAAAATGCTGATAACCAAAATGTTAACAAAGTCAGACAACTGAACTTCCTCAGAGTAGAGCTTCTCCATGAAAGAATCTCTGAACATCTTAAAAACTCCAAAACCATTCAACAAATTAATCAACTTAAATCAAAGTTTTAATCTAATCTCTGCTCTGATGTTCCTGATGCCTTTTGGCAACAACACTCAAGGCCCTGCGAGGATTTTTGTGGTTAACTGGGTATTATCGTAAGTTCATACAGAACTGTGGTAAAATTGCAACTCCATTGACTAACATGCTTAAGAAGGACGGTTTCAAAAGAGGCGTTTGAACAACTAAAGACGGTGATGACTAGAGCTCCAATACTTGCATTACCGGATGTCACCAAACAATTCATTATTGAGTGTGATGCTTCCGGGGCTGGAGTAGGTGGCGTACTGATGCAAGACAAAAGACCCATTGCATTTTATAGTCAAGCATTACAAGGAAAAAATATGTTCTTATCAACTTATGAAAAGGAAATGTTGGCATTGGTTCTTGCTATGCAAAAATGGGGGCACTACGTGTTGGGGAGACCATTCATGGTAAGGAGTGATCAAAGAAGTCTTAAGTATTTATGGGAGCAGAAGATTACCACACCCGCTCAACAAAGGTGGTTGATGAAGCTCATGGGATATGATTTTCTCATTGAGTATAAAACAGGGAAGGAAAACTTAGTGGCTGACGCACTTTCAAGAAAAGAGGATAGTGGTGCCATTTTTGCCATCTCTAGTCCAATTCCTATGTGGCTGGATCCCATTCGAGAAGAGGTTGCCAACGGCCCCAAACTTCAAGAGTTGGTAGACCGTGTACAACAAGGAGAGGCTTTGGGTCACTGGAGTTATACAGAAGGAATTCTATTTTTCAAAAATAGGATTTACTAGTTGGCCGAGTCACCATTGGTGGAGACAATTGTGAATGAAATTCATACCCATGAGGGTTATCATAAAACTTTGCAACGAATCAGGTCTATTTTCTATTGGACAGGAATGAGGAAAAATATCCGGAATCATATTAAGCAATGTGATACTTGTCAATGTCAAAAGTGGGAGGACACCTCACCGGCCGGCCTTCTACAACCCCTACCCATTCCTACTCAGGTGTGAACTGATTTATTTATGGATTTTATAGATGGGCTTCCAGAATCGAAGGGAAAAATGACTATGTTTGTAGTGGTAGACCGTTTGTCAAAGTTTGCACATTTTATTCCCATAGCTCATCTGTACACCGCTATGGCAGTAGCCCAAGTTTTCTTTGATAATATTTTAAAATTATATGGTATGCCAAAATCCATAGTTTGTCACAGAGATCCAGTGTTCACCAGTGCTTTTTGGAAGGAGTTGTTCTGTTTGCATGGTACGGATTTCAATTTTTCTTCAGCTTACCACCCTCAAACGGACGGTAAAATGGAGGTGGTGAATCAAACGGTTGAAATGTACTTAAGGTGTTTCACGGGTAATAAACCTGTTGATTGGGTTCGTTGGATAAAATGGGCTGAGTATTGCTATAATACCAGCATCCATACTTCCACGAAGAAGACAACCTATGAAATTGTTTATGGCTGTCCTCCACCAACCTTGTTATCATATGTTCCTGATGCAACTGCAGTGGAGTCGGTTGACAAGGAGCTTGTTGATCGTGACCAAATTCTTAAGGAGCTCCGGGTTCAATTGCAAGCAGCCCAAAACCGTATGAAGAAGTTTTATGATATGCATCGGACGGACAAAACTTTGAAGTAGGTGATTGGGTCTACATACATCTGCAACCTTATCGGCAAGTGTCTATTTCACTTAGAAGGAATTTGAAGCTATCCCCAAGGTACTATGGACCGTTTGAAATTATTCAAAAGGTGGGGCATGTTGCATATAAACTAAATTGCCGATTGAATCAAGGATTCACCCAGTTTTCCATGTGTCCTGTTTGAAGGAGAAGGTGGGGTCGGTCGTGCAAGTGCAACCTAAACTTCCGAAATTTCAAGAAGAAGAAGATTGATGGGCACATTTATGTGTGAAATCTAGGGTAGTAAAACATGCATTTTACATATTTAGAATGGAACTACCTTGGGTTTTACTCTCTTTTTGCAGGTTTTATATTTTCAAGGCCTTAAGGACTATCGGGCGCTATATCTTCAATTTTACACGTAAAGAGGTCCTATTTCTTTTCATGGTTGCGAAGAGGACGAAATTTCGAGCAAGATGGACGTGTTCAATTAAAAGTACACATTCGTTTGGTCACCAGACAAATGATTATTCTTTTCGGTCGAAAAAGAATAATGGATCGAATCGAACCGAGATGCGAATCCACGCTTGCAATTGTCCCAGGTACAAGGAATACTCCAAATGCCAACAAGGATCGATGGACCACATCCTTAAGTGATTAAAGATTTGTTTTGGTAACAACAACTACCTAGCTTAGTTGGTGAGCTATGGTGTACAAAATTCTCTTGCTCACTAAGAGGTCTCAAGTTTGAATCTTATGGTTGTTTTTTTAGAAGATTTTGTTGAAGATTTCCTTTCACTCACTTAAAGCACTAAGGGCATGGAGGAGATTTCCACATCAAATTAGAAGCAAGGAAAATCGTGGAAGCAAGAAGAGAAGAAAAAGAAAAAAAAAAAAGGAAAGGAAAATCTTGGAAGCAAGAAGAGAAGAAAAAAAAAGGAAAGAGAAAAAGGGAGAAACAAAGATTGTCCAAATCTTCTCTCCTCCACATCATCATCCACCAAAAGATTGTCCAAATCACATAAAGCAAGAAGGAAGAAAATCGTCCCTAGGAGAGAGAAAAAGGAGAAAAATAAATTAGAAAAAAAAAAAGGAAAGAAAATAAGAAAAAAATTATAGGAAATTTATTTATCTCTTCTCTCTCCTCCACCTTAGCACTTTTGGTCTCAAAAGATCTCACAATCAATTGTGGGTTTCTCTTTTAGGAAAGAGAAATTTGTTACCCTACCTCCCATTCCCTATAAATACAACTCATGTAAGAGGAGGAGAGACAATTCATTCTTCTTCTAGTTTTTTAGTTGCTCTCTCTCCTCTCTCACTCTTTAGTTTTAGTTCTTCTCTATTTTTCTTTAATCACTTTTGTAATAGTTTTTTTATGTCAATTAATGCAAGCACTCTTTTATTTTTATTCACCTTTTTATGTTTATGATTTATGCAATTGAGTTGTAATTTTTAAGTTATAGTTCTAGGCTTAGATCTAGGTGACAAGATCACGAGCCGTGGAGCAATTTTTTCAAGTTCAAGCATTGATTCAAGTAAGTAGGCTCCTTCAGAGTCTTCTCTCCCTCTCATTCCCTCTTCGACTACCATTTCTTTCTTAATTTAGGATTTTATTTTCATCGTTACATTATTGCTATCCTTTCCCAAGGTTCATGGCTAGTGTATGTGTTGGCTTTGCCTCCTAGCCATAGAACCATCAATTTATTATTTTTATTTTAATTGTCTCCTTTCCCTAAAGCCAAGTAGAGAAACCCTTGTAAGAGTGACTCTCGTCAAGTAGGGAAGCTCATATTATGATGCATCCCTCGCTAAGTAGAGTGACCTACTTGTGAGTCTCTCTCTAGCTTTATTCCCTTTCATTTACTTTATTTTTATTTCAGCATTTTTTTCCTTTATTTATTTATTTATTTTTTTATTATGGGTTGTTTATTTTCAGTTATTTATTTATTTAATTTTAATTATGCGTGGTTATGCTCTTTAAATTTTAGATGACGAATGGTTAGGACGTTATTTTAGATACATATGTTTAGGACGGTAATTAGAATTGATCACAATAATTAATCGTTCACTTCGCATTATTAAAAGAAATAAAAATAAAGTGGTCCTCTCTCTGTGTTCGACCCGTAGCTATACTGATCCGTACGCTTGCGGTTACATTTTAAATCTCAAACAAAGATACTATGGTTGCTCAACCTCAAGCTGTGCTGAAGATTCGTACTCGGAAGCAGCGTGATGAAATTCTGATACATTGGAGAGGACTCTCTCTGTCAGATGCGACTTGGGAGGAGGCGGATCAAATGAAGGCTCAATTTCCTGAGTTCACCCTTGTGGACAAGGGTCTTATTTAAGGTGGAAGGGATGTTACATATCTCTTGAAATTTGCTAATTTTTCTCAATAAAGGTAGTTGGATAGTGATGTAATTGGGTAGATGCTATTTTTACTCAATATAATTAGTGGCTGCATAGTAGGTAACGAATCTATTGTGGAAATAGTCATTGTAGTCCAAGTCAATAGAGGAAGTGGTTGGTTAGTTGGACACTTGTCACTTCATAAGAGTCCATTAGTCCTAGTCTTTAGCATGTAATGTTACAATTTCCCTACAATGTAGCTTGGAAGGAGGGATTGGAACGTTGTAATCCTTCTTTTATTTAAGAAGAAGATGAGATTGAATAAAGATATGTTTTGAAGTTTTATCCACTCTGTGGCATTTGGGAGGTTGGTTTTCTCTCGAAGAAACCATATCCTGTTTTATCCTTATCTACAAAATAGGTAGGAACAAGAACAAGGTTAAGTCCCGTGAGCTTTCTAACTTAGCTCAAGACAGCGTCCAAGCTAGTTGGGACTCTACAACAAGAGTTACTCGAAAGTGCAACCGTGTTCCTAATGACATTGTTTCATAGCCAGGCATGGCTGACCAACGCCTAGATCATTTGGAGACCGAGTTGGAACAGTAATTTTGCTAGACTGGTTGCGTGTTTTATACAACCTGGCGTGACCGATTGTTGTCGATAATGTTTTAGGCTTGCATGCCTAGACATCCACTTTCAAATTCTCCTTTAATCCACTAGTGAAACACCCCACTTGTTGCTCCTGTGTGAGTTTCCCTGCTCGTAACAACAATTTAGAAAACTGGTTTTGGTACTCCCTCAGTGTCCCAGTTTGCCAAAGCTTTGTTGGTTCACCAAAGAAATCTTGATAGCGGGATGGACCATACCTCACAAAAAGCTCTTCTTTGAAATCATTCCAAGTGATGGGTTCATTCTCTTGTTCCTCCTTCAAAAGTTGATACCACAATTGAGCATCACCTTCAAGGTTCCATGATGCTAATGGAACTCGCTCCTCCACAGGTGTTCGATGGTAATAAAAAAATTGATCAGCATGGCATACCCAACTAGTAGGGTCTTCTTCACCATTATATCTAGGGAAATCTAGTTTCATAACCTTGGGTAAATATGCGCCAGCAGTTTCGGAACCGTTGATAAATCCCGGAGAGGTCCTACCACCAGCTCGAGGAGAGGGATTGTTAGAGCTTTCGCCTTGCTCGCGATTACCTGTCATGCCATCGATCTTAGTATTGAGGGCAGCGAACAGTTGGTGCACCGATTCCATCATCTCCTTAAACTTTCTATCTTGTGTAGCTGTGAAACTCCCCAACTCGATCTCCAAACGATCTAGGCATTGGTCAGCAATGCCTGGCTCTGATACCACACTATTACGAACATGGTTGCTTGTTCGAGTAACTCTTGTTGTAGAGTCCCAACTAGCTTAGACGTTGTCTTGAGCCAAGTTAGAAAGCTCACGGGACTTAACCTTGTTCTTGTTCCTACCTATTTTGTAGATAAGGATAAGACAGATATGATTTCTTTGAGGGAAAACCAACCTCCCAAATGCCACAGAGTGGATAAAACTTCAAAATATATCTTTATTCAATCTCATCTTCTTCTTAAATAGAAGAAGGATTACAACGTTCCAATCCCTCCTTCCAAACTACATTGTAGGGAAATTGTAACGTTACATGTTAAAGATTAGGACTCAAGGACTCTTATGAAGTGACAAGTGTCCAACTAACCAACCACTTCCCCTATTGACTTGGACTACAAAGACTATTTCCACAATAGATCCATTACCTACTATGCAACCACTAATTCTATTGAGTAAAAATAGCAACTACCCAATTACATCACTACCCAACTACCTTTATTGAGAAAAATTAGCAAACTTCAAGAGATACGTAACATCCCTCCCACCTTAAATAACACCCTTGTCCATGAGGGTGAACTCAGGAAATCGAGCCTTCATTTGATCCGCCTCCTCCCAAGTCACATCTGACGGAGAGAGTCCTCTCCAATGTATCAGAATTTCATCACACTGCTTAGTATGACACTCCAACATAGCTTGAGGTTGAGCAACCATAGTATCTTCTTCTTGAAATTTTGGAAGTTCAAGTTGCACTGGCACGACCGACCCCACTTCCTTCAAACAGGACACGTGGAAAACTGGGTGAATCCTTGATTCAATTGGCAAATTTAGTTTATATGCAACATGCCCTACCGTTTGAATAATATTTTTTCAAACTTGTTGGGAGATGGTTGAACTAGATGTTATTCGGTTTGTCCATGATTTTTTTCTTAATTCCCTTACATTACAGTTTGATGTTAGTCATGCATTATTCTAGTGCCCAAGAAAGAGAAAACAGTGTACGTAGATGATTTAGGCCTATTAGTTTATGTATAGTAGCCTATAAGGTAATTGTTAAGTTGTCTGGTTAATAGATTATGACCTTTCTTACATCGATTTGTATCAATTTTTCAAGCTGCTTTTGTGAAAGATAAACATATATCTAATAACATTATCATTACTTGAATTTTATAAATTTTTCAAGTTGCTTTTGTGAAATATAAACGGATATCTGATAACATTATGTTACCCCAACGATTTTCCATTTCTGGAAAAACCATAAAGGCTATGTTTGGTTGCAAGAGGAATTAAAGAGAACAAGCGCAGGTGAATGGCTGGAGCGTAAAGGAAGTGTGGAGTAATTTTGGCAACCTTGAACATTTGTTTTTTACCTAACAACTACCTCATGGACTTGGAGTATAGTTCCTCTCTTTCTCGATGTCTATATCATTCTCCCCAACTTCTCTTGGCTGAATGATGTGGTTGTTGTTTTGGCCAAATTAGCATACATAGCTATGGTTAGGAAATCTCACTTATCTTTTTGTAACCCGGATGATGATGTACTCATTTCTCTCTTTTAAATTGACTTTGTTTCTCTTTCCATCCAAAAAAAAGAAAGAGGAATTAAAGAGAAGGGATACTGTTGACCTTCTCTGGGCCCACCATCTGTGACATTGTTGGCAAATTGACTTTTGTGCTACTATCAATCATCTTTGGATGGAGAGAAACATCCATAGATGGACTTCCAAATCCCATTCTCCGGATGAGATTTGGAAGCTATCTACTTCGATGTCAAATCCAAATCCTCTTCCCTTTAAAATCGGTCAATCCCCAATATCCCCAAAAACTCTCACTTCATTTCCTCCTGGAACCTTCATGTTGACTTCTTTCATCCCACCTGATGTCATCCTGGGCATTGGCTTCCCCCATATTTTGCATCGGATGGCCTTGATGTGGATTTTAGTTTTGCTTTTCTGCTTGTTTTAGCTGGTTTTGTTTTGTTGTAGTTTTGTTTTGTGCAAGGCCTTCAACTCTTGCCTCTTTGTCGGCCTCGCCTTTCCCCCTCCACCCCCCCCTTTTTCCTTATATATTCTTCTTCGCTTGATAATGAATTATTTATTCATCCAAAAAAAAAAAAGAGAAGGGAAGTGAAATTTTCATACATAAAAAAGATATAGTACGTAATCATTACCCCGTATGACTATGACATTAACTTTAAATCATTCCATGCTTAGTTATAAAATTTCACTTCACATCCAAAACCTTTGCTATAATATGTAAAATGTATCATTACTAAATAGTTTATACAGTCACATTGGATCACATAGGGTAAAGATTAGAAACATTTTTTTTATAAGTATGGAAATTTCGCTTCTTTTGCCTCTAAATTCCCCTGCAATCAAAGGAGTCAAGGTAAAAGGGGGTAGGTAGCATTTAAATTGGATATGTCTAAAGCCTATGAAAGAGTTGGTGGAGGTATTAACGAGCTATTTTTTAATTCTTAGCATCAATCAAACTTGGTGAGATATGGTTAGTTATTTTGTTTCTTTGGTTTTTTCATTCTATTAGAATAGAGGGTAATAGTTTTGGCCTTCTAGTGGTCTTCGTCAAGGTTGCACCCATAACTCTTGTCTGTTTATCATTGCTATGGAAAGCTTATCTTGAATTTTGAAAGTGTATAGGGACTTGGAGTTGTTTAAAGATTTAAGTACTCTTAGAAATTGTTCATTTGTTATTGGATACTTTTAATTTTATTCATAGAGCGAGTGAGCAAGTGAGCGAGTGAGAATGATATATTAACTTTGTATGCAACTTAAAACATTTTTCAAGACCTCTTTGGTCAACACCCGAATTGACTTAAGTCTCGAGCTTAATTTAGCTGTTCTAGAGCCATAAAAAACACTTGGGGCCAGTTTGGTATCGTTTCTGTTCCAGAAATGCCGTTTCGTGTCAAAAACGAAAATTTCAGTTTCTGTGTCAAAACGCAATTTTTAAACGAAAAAATGGTGTTTCAAAATTTCAGATTTTTATTGGGAATTTTTTTTTTTTGTAAAATGGAACGAAACTGGGAAGACGGAACTCCATTGGAGTTCCGTCAATCTCGTTTTTCAGTTTTTTTTTACTTTTGTTCCAAAAAAGTAAACGGACCATAAGTGCACCAAACAGAAGATTCCGTTTTTTCGTTCCAATAGAACGAAAAAACTCCAGAAACATTTTTTTAGAACGATACCAAACGGAGCCTTGGCCCTTCACTTTTTCTAGGTCCATTCCCAATTCCATCTTAGCCATGCCTAATTCTAGCCTAACCATAAACATTTTTCCTTCTCCTAAAGGGCATCCCAAAGATGGAACAATTTGAGCCTAGACCATCAATCATGAATAGCAGCATTGATAAAATGAGAATTGGAGTTGCAATTTTTTTTTTTTTTTAATAAGAAAAAGGAAACCAAAATTAAGTATCGTAAATAGTTACATTAGTTCGATTGTTCATAACCTCCATTACTAGTAGCAGTCTTACAAACTAAGGTAAAAATAAAGTTCATAGCTATATGATTTCCCGCTTCTTTGTCATGAAATGTTATAGAATTTGATAAATCTTTGATCTTGTGGAAAGTGGCAAAATGTAGAAGGGACCATGCACTCTTAGTAGGTTGTGGAAAAAGTTCAAGTAATTCCCGATTTGAGAGCTAAAGTTCATGTATATTTCATCCTCTAGTGGTTGCTATCGTCAATCCTTCCAAAATACTTTCCGCTTCCACCACTTTTCGATGAGTAGTTGTGGTAGCATTTGTGTGGATGATCCTAAATTGTTCTTGTGAGAGAATTTCATATGCCCATCCTAAAGCTGAGTTTAAAAGATTAGATAAACTAGTACAAACCAAAATTGGGTATGTCAAAAAAGAGGCAGGAAAGCTTTTTTTTCAATCTGGCAGGACCATCTACATCAAGTAAGATATTGTCATTTAGGTATACATGATAAAGACTAAGATTAGAATCCATCTATTAATATTCCTTAAAATGAAATCAGGGTCAGGACTAATAGTAGATGCAATTACGTAATGTTTGTGTCTCCAAATAAAATAGAAAGTAATAGCTAAAACATTAAAAACCCAAGCAAGGTTTGATCTAGATAGCTTGAAGAAATATTTTACCACTTGCACAAAGGAGGTTGAATTTATGTTCTGCAGGCATAGACCGAGGGGTCTTGCCAACCAAATATGCAATTAAAAATCGCAATTTATGAGCAGATCTGAACACAGGATTTATTGATGTTCATCCATTGGCCCAATATATCCTGGACTAGGATTCCGTTGTGTAGGGTTCACCAATTTTTAATTTTCAGAAAAATTTCCACCATTTACATGGAATTCCCCTCAATATGTACTGATTGTCATTACTAGAAATTGTGTTATGAACTTTGCTCATGTACGCATAGAGAAGGAACTATTGGTAGTCAAAGAGCATTGCCATTTGTCACTTTGGAGTGATGGGGTAATTTTGATGATCTCATTAACCATGTTTGGTTGTAATGCGGATGATAGCAAATCCAAATTCCATTAATTATTCATGATAAAGCGATCCACCTTGTCAAGAGTATTGATGGAGTGCGAGTTGCTGGTTGATGGATCTAATGTTCTAGATATAACCAAGGGGTTATGCCATAAGAAAGTATCATTGCCATTTTCAATCACTAACATAACACATTTTGTAAGAACTGTGGTAGAATGGATGTCACGCTATTTCGACCCATGACCCATGTTGATTGAGGACCTTAGGGTCAAAAAGGGATTTTTTATAGTAATATTTGGCCCTTAAGACTTTTGACCAAGTAGCATTTGGCATGGTATGGTTGTTCTGGAATCTCCATCCCAGTTTAAGCAAAAGGGCGTTGTTCTAGGTAGCGGCATCCCTAAGACCTAATCCTCCGAAATGATATGGTTGGCAAACTTTTTTCCATGCAATAAGATCCAACTTTCTGGAATTATTCGAATTGCCCTTGTTCCAAAAACAAGCACAGATGAAATCAATATTCTTGCAAATTTTGATAGGGAAAAAACAAGACATAAGGTAAAAAAGTACTTAATATAGTGTAGATTGAGTGAGAATTTTACGGCCAGCAAAAAAAGAGCATGTTGGCCTTCCACACTGAGAGACGATTATTGTCTCGCTCAACAATACCTCGAAGGCTGGCCACTAGGCCAGCAAATTGTTAATAGTGAAAACCATGAATTGTCTCAAGTGGTATAAGCCGGACCAATATTGCTTATGTCATACTCAATATGGTCATGCTGCAAATAATGGTCGAACCATTGATGCTTGTTTGCAAATTCTGTGTACGATACAGGATCTTATAAATAGAAAATCTGGAACCCATTTGAAGCAATGAATAAAATCAAAGAAGCTGAACTGAAGAAGATGACCAAATATGAGAGGGATTACACTAATGAGTCTTCATTTATCTTTCATTCATCTTTAAAGAACTTAATTGTTAAAACCTTGATCCTGATCCCTAGGGTTTAGTCTGGGGACACTCCAATACTTGAGCTCAATATTACATGGATCATGGACAAAAGTAAACAAAAAATTAAAAGATAAAATAGAATGATTAAAGGAAGAATAGTGAAAAAAGAATTCTAGGGAAATGAGAAACTAAAGAAAAATAAAGATGAAGAGGAGAATATGATGATTATATATATATAATTGTTCTTTGTTATTATCCGGGAGTCTTTGTTTGAGAATTCCTCAATACCCAATATCAGAGGCATCAGTCTCAACAATCTTAAATGCCTCAGGATTTGGAATAAATAAACAAGGAATTTCCTTAACAAGTTTTTTGATTGTTTGAACGGCAGTTGTTTGGGTTTGAGACCAGGGAGTTGGTTTTTTCTTGAGCCGAAGATAAAGAGGTTCAGCAATCTTACTGATTTGGGGAAGAAAATCACGAACGTAATTTAAGCTTCCTAAAAATCTTTGTAATTGAGTCTTATCAAGGATTTGGTCAAGGAATTTTTCACCAAAGGTAATGGCACGATCAATAGGGGTAAGGGTACCCTTTTCGATTAGGTGCCCAAGGAACCTGACTTTGGTGAGGAAGAATTCCATTTTTCTTTTTGATAGGACAAGACCATTTGATTTAATAATTTGATAAAACGTTCTTAAGTGTTTGAAATGTTGTTCAATAGAATTTGAGAAAACCAGGACATCATCAATATAGACAATGGTGAATTGTCCATGAGGATTAAAAATGTCATTCATGATTTTCTGAAATTCGCTAGGGGCATTCTTGAGGCCGAATGGCATGACGTTCCATTCATATAGGCCAAAGGGAGTTGTGAAGGCTGTTTTATAACGATCCTTATCATGGATTTGGATCTGCCAAAAACCAGACTTCATATCGAATTTGGAAAAGATTTTTGCTTGGTAAATTCTTTGTAAAAGATCCTTTTGATTTGGTATTGGGTATCTGACCCATTGGAGGGCATCATTTAAGGGTTTGTAATTAACTACTAACCGAGGGGTATCTCTCTCTATTTCGGCAACCTTATTGACATAAAAGGCTGTACAACTCCAAGGTGAGGTGCTAGGTCGGATGAGTTTTTTGGCTAAGAGATCATTAATCTCTTCTTTGCAAGTTTCTAGGAGAGTTTGGTTCATTTGGGCTGGACGAGCCTTAGTGGGTATTTGAAGGTCTGAGAACCCAGTAGCATAAGGTAGGGAAACCATATGCTGCTTACGGTGCCAAAAGGCATCAGGAACATCAGAACAAAGATTATATTCAAATTTTGATCTAATTTGGTTAATTTGATGTATAGTTTTTGGATTTTTAAGATGATCAGAGATCCTCTCATGGAGAAGCTCAGTTTTAAGAAAATTTAATTGTTTAATTTTTCTAATACTTTGATCATCAGAATTTTGGGCTTGTAAAAATGGGAAAATAATTTTTTGTCCTTGAAACTTTGTAGAAATCCCATCTTGGGTTATTTTGAATGGTTTGATTTTTTCTAAAAATGGTTGACCAAGGATTATGGTTTGGTCAAGATCTTTGGCAAGGATAAAAGTTTGGGGAAGGCAAAGGCCTTGGTTACAGACATGGGTGTTTGAGAGTTTGTATTGGACATTCAACCCAGATCCATTAGCCGTATTAAGGCGTTGGGTAGTTCTTTCATAGAACTGGGTAGGAATAGCACCTTCGTTGATACAATTGGCATTAGCACCAGAATCAACTAAGGCAATGGCCGAAAATTTGAACGAGGCATTAACAACTAAGGTTATGCGGACATACCAATTTTGGCAAGTTATGGTAGACACAAAACCAAGGATAGTTGGGTTTGGTTCAGTAAGTTCTTGATTTGCAAATGGATTAATTAATGGTTCGTTGTTTGAAGTTGAAGCTTGTTGGTTTTGATGTCTGTTTAAGAGGGCTATTTGTTGTTTAATTTGTTTTATCTCATACTGCAAAGATGCAGTAGTGGTTTCAAGGGATTTGATTCGACCAGAATGGTCAGGAATATTGGGTTTTGATATTTTATCGAACTTTTGCATGATTTGATGGAGATTATAAGGTTGAGGAGAATTTTGGGTAGAAACATTGTTTCTGAGATGCTCAAGGCAAGCCTTCTTTTGTTCTGGGTCTGCTAAGCTATCGATATAATAAAAAATATTTGAATTAGGTGATGCACGAAGCATCCGAATAGATTTGGGAACACAATCTTCACAGCTAAGCCCAATAATACAAGAATCACAATTACATGCTTGGAAATTCTCATTATTGGATGAACTGGAAGTATGTTCAGAGGCTTGGATTTGATTGAGTTTGTGGTTTTCATCATCAGAAGAGGATGAAGAAGTTTCTTGGAAAAGAGCAAGAATTTGAGTCCACCTCCTCAAATTCTGTTGTCAAAACCAAATCCAGCTATGGTGCCTCAGCAGCCTCTGCTGCACCATCAAACCAAATTGTTACCCGTAGCCAGTCCCAAATGGCTACTACCAAAACACCCTATTCCCATGCTGTGGTAGTAGGCTCTACTACAGGACCCATCCAACCCACAAACAAGGCCGGTTCTAGCCTCCAACTACACAAGCCAAACCACTCCAAACTGCCCAAAGTTCCAAACTCAAAAGCCAATATCATGAAAAGCCATGCAAAGAAGACCTCTTCACTATTGAAGAGCCCTTGTACAAATATCTTGATTCGCCAATCATGATGGCACAAGCAGTATTCTACAAAGGATGGAATCACTATTCCAACTCCCAGGCAAAACATCAAGAATTCTACGAATACATTCTCGTAGAAACTGATTCTATCAGATTCAAACTTAATTATGACAGAACTGACCAAACACTGGTTACACATACAACTGTAACCATCTGCAAAATCTTGTCTCTCCAAGACTGGGGGACTCATCCCCTTAACCCAAGAAGCTTTTCAAATACCTTTTCCCCACCAAATTATACCTATATGGATTACCAGGAAGCCTGGTTCAAAGCCTTCACTTTTCAAAATAGAACCCACCGTCATTCTTGGTTCTTCTGTTTTGAATACAAATTTAACAACCAAACTCCCAACTGGTTTCCCAAATGGTGGGACCAATATGGTCCTATGGTGGAAATTCTTCCTCCACAAATCCAAGATTCCTTCCAAACATTCTGTCAAAACTCAACACCCCAACCTCACCAACCAGATCTTCTCAGATTCTTTCTCCACTGCCGTTTAGCATGGATATTATTCTGGGAATACCAAATTTATGATTATGTGTAAATGATGGATTGCTCCATCCTCGCCGTCTTTCAATATCAAATGGTGGGACAACTTCGATGTCTCCAAATGCGAAAAAACTGCATTAATCAAAAGCCTCACAGGTCTCCAACCTGTACCAACAATACAAAGTTCTTCAAAATCAAGCGTCAAAAGTGAGAAGGAAGCCCTTCGTGCTCGATTAGCCGAACTTGGAATTACAGTACTATCAAAAAAGAGATTTTATCGATTGTTCTCTGCATTCAAAAATTTCAAAATACATTATTAAATAAACCATTTTTAGTTCATCTTGATTGTAGCGCAGCTAAATATGTTTTACAAAATGATGTTTCAAATCTTGCATAAAAACAAATTTTTGCCCGATGGCAAGCTTTATTATCAATTTTTGAATTTCAAATAGAATATAGGACAGTCCGGCCAATATCCGGCTCAAACAAATAGGATACAAACCCCTTGATCAAACCAATACGGAGAACAGTGTCTCTGACACGTGGAATGCCGTGGTAAGATCATTGAAGATTCCAAATCATTTGTCGATAGCAACTCCAACTTTCGGCGCCAACAGTTCCACAATTGTCGACAGCAACTGTTCACTCCAAATATAAACTTAAGTGCACAGTTCCAAATAGTGACAAATGAAATGTCAAATAGTACCTAATTTGGTACAGTACCAAATGAAACCCAAATACAATCCAAACCCACATGTAATTCAAATGAGCCTCCTTATGTTATAAAAGGAGCACCTCCCCTTCTCACAAAGCACTTGGGAAAAAAGACTTGAAAAAAATTCTCCAAACTTGTAAGACTTAGAGAGAGAAGCTCCGAAGCAAGCAGTACCCTTGCAAGTTCTTCCAAGATCTCTCAGAACACCTCAACGGACTTCAACAACAGGCTCCGATCATTCCAAGTCTGACCGTCCTTCAAAGGTTAGCTACCAATAGCTCAAAGACTCCTACCCAAACATCCTTCTCCTTCTCAAATCCTCTAACCCAAGCCTACCCAAACCAATCTCCAAATATTGTAATCTTTACTTTCAAATATATATTTCCAAAGTAATTTTCTTTGATTGCATTATTAGCTTCTCATCTGCATCTGCATATAGCAGCTTCTTGTTCTATCCTTGGATCAAAGCCTACAGTCGAGCCTCTTGATTCCAAGATATAGATCTTGTTAAGCAGCTTTTATTTTCTGCTTTTTGTGCAATTTCATATCCTTCGTCTTTAAGTTTATGGTTCTTTACTTGTTTATTTTAATTCAGCACATATTAGTTCTGAGTAAGGTATTGCACCCATCTCAGTGTTAGTCTCCTTGCTGGATCGGAGTAAGGTATTGCACCTATCTCGTTCTGATTGCTATACAGAACCAGGAGATCACCATTTCCCTGGATTTTAGCATATCTCGATCCTGTAATCTGGTATCAAATATATATATATATATATATATATATATACTAGTAAAAAAAAAAACACGTGCAAATGCACGTGTGGCCAAACATTTTTATACACGGTTTTTTTCAACAATCAATGGTTAAATGCTATTTTGAGAGAGAGAGAGAGAGAGAGAGAGAGAGAGAGAGAGAGAGAGAACAAATGATTTACATGATTGAGTGCAATGGACAACTTGACACAAAGTCAATATTATTTCGAGTAAAATTTTTCACTTTAATTGAGTTTCTAACCCTTGAAACATAAACAAAATGGAAATTTTCCAACTAATATTAACATTTATTTTATAACTCAAAAACTTGCTAGATATGGTAACAAAAAAAAAAAATAAAAAAGGAAGGGGGGCAGATATGATAACAAAGTTGGTCGCCATTTCATCAATAACTTTGCAAAACTTTATCATTGCCGGTGATAAATTGAACAAGCATATCAAAGATGTTTTAAGTGGGAAGGGCAAAGCTTCTAAGTCCCAATAGTGGGCTGTGTTAGTACCTATATCGTAGACGCTTTAAGTGGGAATATAAGAAACATACCAAATGGAAGCCCAAAAGTGCAAACAAAACTATCGAGTTTGGGTTATTTACAATCATGATAATAAGCACGAAATAAAACTTTCTTACCTTCGAAAATCTAAGAAGAATATTAAATATGGTTTCATGTGTCATCAAAATCCATTTAATAAAATAATAGATTACCAAATTTTCAGAGAAGAAAAGAAGATAACTAAGAAACAAGGTTTTATTTCAAGACTAAGTCATACTTGCACAATCCAATCCCCCAAGGAGTAGACAACTCCATTTATTACCATTTTGGCCAAAAGAGGGTTTGTTTTCGAGCTTCCTCATAAGCAATCCAATTGTGTTGGGGTGCATATCTTAATATCTCATAGAGAGTCCATTCCTAAGAACAGAAGGGAAAGTTCATGAGTTATCTCAAACCATAAAAGAGAGGGGAGGAGCAAGGCTTCTTTATAATGAAAAATGGCATGATATATTAGATCCAGCTTCTAAATACAATGATTTTATCTTTCACACAAGAAATTAATGTCATGATTACCCAATTTAATGCCAAAATGAAGAACTCTACATCATTACAAAATTATGAGGACAATGGACAAAAATCCTATCCGAGAATCCAAAAAGAATAAAATCTGAGAACCAAAAAAAAAAAATGTAAAATAAGAATTGCCAATAATTGAAACATGATAAGTGGATGAAAGTAAAATTTTGTATTCCACCATACATACACTACAGTGGTAGAACCAACATATGGCATAGTAGCTTATGGCCACAATGTAATGCACTCATGATCAAAGTTGAAGCTAAAATAATATTTCTACGGAATAATAGTTCTTCATTATACTAAAAATGAGAACTCGACCAAACAAAAAGTTACCTGCCCATCAGCTATTATCAATAAAACATGGCACTGACCACCGCTTTGGTCGACAATAGTCATAGCCATTTCAACAATGGGAGCAAATGATGTTGGTCCAATTATAACGAAGCTGACAATCATGTACTAGATTGATATCTTCTTCAAAGCAAAAATAATGCAATAGAAAAAGTTTAACCTGCCAACGGTAGACGGGGACTATTTCTTTGTTGGAGTCAAAGCTTTCTCTAATCCATCAATGTCTCTCATCAGGATAGTAACTAAAGACATCTTGATCATATATTGATGTTGCCAAAATATAGATGAGAGAACGTTAGTGTGTAATCAAGATAGAGTCAGCTACTAAACAACCCATGAAAGCATATGATCATAAGAAACTGTCATCTCCAAATCTGAAACAGGGTATCAAATCATCCTCATAAAAAAAAAAACTTAATGCTCTTGAAATGATAGATATTGCTTGCTCATAAGGATTTTGAGTGTCTCCAATGTGATCAAAGCTTTGCCGATTGAATGACTTTGCACCTATTACAAAAGTACCAAACATGCCAGACTAAAAGTAACATATAGAGAGGAGTGGAGAGAAAAGGAGTTACCTCATGCAAAAACACTTCAATGCAATCAAATTAACAGAAGGAAGCACTTTGAGCTGCAATCTAGAGCTTCTCTCTACTCTTACGGAGAAGGAAACCCTAGAAGATTAAAGAATTTTATAATCTGAAACTTAAAAAGAAGTAAACAAAGAGAAATACAGAGAAAGAAGGAATATTAACTATCAAATAGAAAGATGATTGAAAATAGAAACTATATTGAATATTAACCATCAAATAGAAAAATGATTGAAAATAGAAACTATATCGAATATTAATCTATCACCAGTATTGGTACTAATTTAGCTTAAATGGATTCTTTTAAGAATTTTATTAACCATTAAAAGCAACTTGATATTAAACAATCGATATTGCAACAAGCGATATCTATCCCTTCCATGAAAACTAATTGAGCCAAATTTTACAAAGACATGGAAAATCTACTCTCAAGTACTGCTACCGAAAATTCCAATCTCAACGTAGTTCATTATGACAACAAAGTATTTTACTTTATTTATATATAAGAAGTATATGGCACTTGTAAATTGTGAATGCCCAAAACTTCTAGAAGAAATTAAAGCATGAATCATAGTTAGAGATTTTTTTTTTCCCTAATGAAAGAACTGTAGCCAAAAGAATTAAATCAACTACTGAGTAAAAAAAAAAAACAATAACTGTAACCCATAATGGTTCATTACAACCCTTCACTTCTAACAATTGCAACAAAACTAATGGGTGAAAGAAATAAACCTGTGCAATTTCTTCAATTGTGCTAATCATTCGCTCGCTCTTGTGTTTGTAACAACAACATCAACAATCATTGTGATTCCATGACGCAGATCCATTGCATTCATCCCATCGAATCGATTTGCACCCTCGGAAAATATAGCACGGTGAGGGTCGGCACAAGTGGTACCGATAAATGAAAGGTTCACCGATGAGCCAGATTAAAAAAAAAAAATCTTTTACGGAGTTATTAATAAGTTTTGAAAAGAGAAGAAGAGAAACGGTTGAGAGAGAGGTGGACAGGCTTATTGCAAAAGAAGAATGAAAGTGGGAAAGAGAGAGAGATAGATAAGAGAGGAAGGTGTGGAGAGGAGGGTGAGGAATTATTAATGATAAGGAAACTAATAAAATTTTGATAGAAAAAACTCTTAAAATAAAGATTTAAAAAAAATCTTAAAAGATATTTCTAAAAGAGAAAAGGAGGAACGTTGAGAGAGGGAGGAAAGGCGATATACAAAAGAAGGAAAATGGGAAGAGAGAGATAAGAGAGAAGGGTGGAATTATTATTGATAAGGAAACTAATAAGATTTTGATAGAAAAACTCTTAAAATATAGATTTTAAAAAAAATCCTAAAAGATATTTCAAAAGAGTAAAATGGAGGAACGTTGAGAGAGAAGAAGAAAGGTTTATCATAAAAAAAGGAAAGTGGGAAAGAGTGAGATAAGAGAGGAGGGTGAGGAATTATTATTGACAAGGAAACTAATAAGATTTTGGCAGAAAAAAGTCCTAAAATATAGATTTTTAGATTTTTTTTTTTTAAGAAAGTAAATCCTAAAAAATATTTTAAAAAGAGAAAAAGTAGGAACGGTTGAGAGAAAGAGAGGAGGAAAGGCGAAGGAAAGTGAGAGAAAGAATAGGCAAAGGATTTGAGTGATTTTTAAAAAATATTTAAATATTAAAAATATAAAAGGGTACCAACAATATGAGAAAAGTAAAAAATATTGACAAAAAAATATAACGAAAAAGATAAGGTATTTAAAAAGCAAGAGGGATAAAATAGTCAAGTGAAAGATTAGCCACGAAGCATGAGTACATACTTTTATACAATAGTATGATATATATATTGGCAAAGATGATCCAAAGCGAATAAGGACAAAAGAAGTCATTTAGAGGGGTGAAGAAAAGGTAACAAAATGAAGAAATAAAATATTTGAGAAATAGAGAGTAAAATAGGAAAAAAAAAAAAAAGGTTGGGATAAGAATGGCAACTTTCAGTTGTATTAAGTCTCATTACAACCTAATAAAGCCCTCTTGAACTAAATAAATGATGATGAGATCTTCATTGACAACTTCCAACTTACGTAGCTAAAGACATGCATAGTTTTTGAGAGGTGTAACAACTATAGCTTTCAATAGATTTGATCAATGAAATAGAATTTATGTATCCCACCTCATTTAGTTAGGATAAGATAACAATAACTGCCTAGCACAGTTGGTGAGCTGAAAATTTTCAATGTAGAACATGAACAAAAACGGGGTATAAAACACCATGATTCATGACCATGAAAGACTATATTTTGATTCATGATTTAAGAGAAGAACGAAAGTGCATTTAGAAAAGAAAAATAAAGTATCTTAAGAATTTATGAGCAAAAATGTCCCAAAAGATGGGCATGAGAAATGATTAAGATTGTTGGCTGATATTGAATTTCAGATGCGGTTTGTGTTTTTTTTTTCGGTAAATGATGTGGTTCGAGTTACTTACCAGTTCCTATCCTAACACTATTAGCCAAGTCCACTAAGCATAACATAGGATGATTAGAGTCCTTACATTTTCTGAATATCTGGATGTATAATCTGTTTCTGTCTAATATATTTTCTGTTTTTCATCAAAAAAAAATTTAAAAATAAAAATTACTTACCAGTAAGTGTGTTAATGGTCTACATTAACCATATTGGCTTGGGCTCGACCTCAGTCCCAGGGTTGCTAAAAGAAAAATGTGTACCTAGTAGACAAGACACCCACCATTGTGGAGCCTAGGAAAAGTCATAATATATTTAGACTTACCCTTGCTTTGCTGGGAAGCTATTTCCAAACTACCTCTTGGTCACAATGGAGCAACCTTGTTGTTGCACCAAAGTTCGTGCTTCTTGGGCTTGCTCAATGAATTGACTAATTGGGCTTGGATCATTTAAAAACTCAAGCACAGGCCCAGTTCAATATTTATGGACCCAAGGCTAGGCTCGATTATGAAGTGGTTTTGGACCGATGGGCTGGGACCAAGGTCCACTAGCTTTTCATTAATCTTCTCATTTAAACCCTTATTTTAATCATCAATGATCAAACCTCATTAATCTCTAGATTAAGAGACAACATCCCATTACGTTAGATAATTAAAACAAATATTACGTCTGTTAATTTAATGACCTAATTAAATTTAAAATCCAACTGAAAGACAATGGTTTCCTTCCCTTTATTTTTTTATTTTTTAATTCTAATTAATTTAAATTAATTTGGCCGTCTCTCTTTCCTTCTCTTTCTCCTTCTCTTTCTCTCGTCAGTGTATCGAGGAGCTCACTCTTCCTCCTCTCTTCTGGTTAGGGCTTCTCAGGTTCGCGTCTCTTAACGGCGCAGTTTATCGTTGCTACCCATATCGTACGCTGGGGAGGTAAGCTCCGTAACCTACACTTTCTCCTGTTATTGTATAATTTTTCCGTCCCGTTCGAGTTTTGTTTCATTTCTTCTCCGTTGCTTCCTGTGTGAAAACACAATCGGGGAAGAAGAACCGAAACCCTAATCAAACAAAAGAAATCCTATCCTTCTAAGGTCTCGCAGTCTTTTCGCTTTTTGTAGATTAATCAGTTCGGTTCTTTGTCGTTGTGATCGAGTTCATATACTCTCGTTTCCCGTTGAGGTTCACGAGCAGGTTTTTAGGGTTTGATTGCTCTCTCTTTGATGCTGGAAGATCTACTGGAGAAATTTTCATTATTTCTTACTGTTTCGTGGAGATATCTGGGTTAGGGTTTGATGCTTTGGTGGAGCTCGGCATCTGCCGGACGGGTTAATAGTTTGGTTTTCACGGGAGATGGCCAATCCCGGTGTCGGGACTAAGTTTGTTTCTGTGAATCTGAATAGATCTTATGGGCAGCCTCCAAGCTCTTTTTCAAATGCGGGAGCCAGCCGAGTACGGCCTGGTAGCCATGGAAGCAGCGTGGGCGGTGGGATGGTGGTTCTTTCGAGACCTAGGAGTTCGATTTTGGCACCACAAAAAATTGGGCCAAAGCTTTCAGTTCCGCCCCCCTTGAATTTGCCGTCGTTGAGGAAGGAACATGAACGTTTTGATTCTTCATCAACAGGGATTGGTTCTGCTCGTCCTGGGAGTTCTGGTTCTGGGTCGAGACCGACTTCTTCTGGTATGGGCTGGACGAAGCCAGTTCCTTCTACATTGCAAGACAAGGATAGTGGTGGCCATCACCCTTTGCTTGGGAGATCGGGAGGTGGAGCTCAGGCAGTTGATGGTAGTGATCATCCACTGAATTCTGCGGATGGGGGGTCGAGGGCAAGCAGTGTTTACATGCCTCCGTCTGCAAGGTCGGATACTGTCGCACACCCCATGACTGGTTCTGCTTCTTCTTTTCAGCTGGCTGAGAAGGCTGTGGTCCTAAGGGGGGAAGACTTCCCATCCCTGCAAGCTACCTTGCCTGCCACTCCTGGTTCTGCTCAGAAGCAGAAGGATACTATGCATCCAAAACAGAAACAGAAGCAGAAGGTGAGTGAGGAAGCAGCAGATGAGCAGACAGAGGGTTCTAGTTCAAGGCAACTACTTCACATGCGTCCGCAAGTCCAGTCATCCCGTCATAGTGTTGGCTCTCTTTCGAATGATAATGATGGCATGAATCATGGGTCTGGTGGTTCTACCAGAGGGGAACAGCCCCATAAGCTGGATGATCACTTTCCAGGTCCACTGCCACTTGTTCGTCTTAACCACACTTCTGATTGGGCTGATGATGAACGTGATACGGGTCATAGTCTGCCAAGTCGGGACAAGGATCATGGGTTGTCCCGAAGTGAAGCCTTTCACGACAGAGATTTTGATCGTCCAAGGGTTGGTGGGCTACCACGCTCACATGCTTTTGATCTTTCTGATGGCCGGGGTCTACGTGATGATGATGTTGGGAAGGTTTCTTCAAAGGAATTTCTACGGACAGACACTTATGGTAGAGATGTTAGAACACCTAGTAGAGAAGGTCAAGATGGGGGCTCATGGAGAGCTTCATCCCTTGCAAAAGATGAATATAGGGCTCGTGAAGTTGGCATTGATAGAAATGGTGCCAGTGCAAGGCCTTTCACTCTCAATCGTGACATGAACGGAGATAAAAAATACAATCAATCACCATATGGAGACAATTATCGAGATTTTAGTAATGGAGCCATGGGAACTCAGGATTCAAGGTTTGGAAGGAGGGATTTGGGTTATGTGCAAGGAAATAGACAGAATGGGAACCACATGATGGAATCATTTTCTAGTAGGTGGGCTGAACAGAATATGCGGGAGCGTCACGGTGGTGATATCTCCAATCGATACAAAGGAGATTTCTTACGAAACAGTTTGGTGCCTAAAACATCATTTTCTTCTGGAAGTAAGGGACTCTCTGTGAATGATCCATTGCTTGATTTTGGTAGGGAACAGCGTTCGTTCTCAAACACTAGAAAACCAGGTCATGAGGATTCTTTCTTGAAAGATTTTGGCTCTGGCCTGGGGTTTGATGGAAGGGATTCTATCTCTGGTGGTCTTGTTGGGGTGTTTAAGAAGAAGAAGGATGTGCTGAAACAGACTGATTTCCATGACCCTGTTAGAGAATCTTTTGAAGCAGAACTTGAGAGGGTACAAAAAATGCAAGAGCTGGAAAGGCAACGTATCATTGAGGAACAGGCGAGAGCATTGGAGTTAGCAAGGAAAGAGGAGGAGGAGAGAGAGCGGCTAGCTAGGGAAGAGGAAGAACAGCGGAGAAGGCTTGAAGAAGAAGCTAGAGAGGCTGCGTGGAGAGCAGAACAGGAGCGATTGGAGGCTGTTAGAAGAGCTGTTGAACAAAAGATGGCTAGAGAAGAGGAGAAACGGAGGATTCATATGGAGGAAGAAAGGAGGAAAGAGGCTGCTAGACAGAAGCTTTTGGAGTTGGAGGCTAGGATTGCAAGGAGGCGGGCTGAAGGATTGAAAGATGATAAGTTTCCTGCTTCTGTTGTGGCTGGAAGTTTGCCCAGGGTGGCAAAAGAGAAAGATGCTTCTGGGGAAGCAGAGATGGGTGGTTGGGAGGATGGTGAGAGAATGGTGGAAAGGATCACAAACTCTGCTTCTTCTGATTCCTCCAGTCTGAATAGATCGTTTGGGATGGGTTCTAGGCCTCACTCTTCCAGAGATGGAAATTTTGCCTTTCTTGATAGAGGAAAAGTTGCAAATTCATGGAGGAGGGATGTGTTTGAGAATTCTAACAGCTCAGCCTTCCTTCCACAGGATCACGAGAATGGTTATCGCAGTCCAAGGAGAGATGCATTTGGTGCAGGGAGGGCATTCCCTAGGAAAGACGTCTATGGATGTTCTGGAGTTGTGTCTGCAAGGGCAGCATCTAAAGGAGTTGCCGAGGCATATGTGGTTGATGATTTCCCTCACCTGAGAGGGCAGAGATGGAATCTTCATGGGGATGTCGACCATTATGGCCGGAACTCCGAGGTTGACACTGAATTTCATGATAATACTGCCGAAGGGTTTGGTGATATGGGATGGGGTCATGGTCGTCCTCGTGTTAGTTCTCATGTTGCTTATCCAGATGGACTTTATCAAAACTCTGAGGCAGATGGATTTACTTCTTATGGAAAGTCTAGGCATTCCACGAGACAGCCTCGTGTTCTCCCCCCTCCATCGCTGGCTTCTGTGCAAAAAAGTTCCTATAGAGGCGAGTCTGAATGGCCTAATTCTTCAACTTTTCTGAACTCTGAGATGAGGTACCAACATGAGCCGGGAAGAAGTGAACCAATCATGCCGACAGAGTATGATGGTTACCAGGAGAGGCTTGAACAGCCAGGAATTATGGAAGCTCAACAAGAAAATGTTGCCCCTGAGAAGAACAAACTAGATAAGCCTGCCACACCAGGGTGCGACTCACAATCCTCATTATCTGTTTCAAGTCCACCTGACTCACCTATTCATCTTTCGCATGATGACCTGGATGAGTCTGGAGATTCTCCTGTCTTACCAGCTGCTGCAGAAGGCAAAGAGATGTCTTTATCTGACAGTGAACATGTTGCATCAGCATCAGAAATGGGTAATGCCAATGGAATAACAGGCTTAAATTCTATTTCTCCTCTTGAAGATGAAGAATGGACTATTGAGTACAATGAAGAGATGCAGCAGCAAGAAGAGTATGATGAAGAGGAAGATGGTTACCAGGAAGAAGATGAAGTGCATGAAGGAGACGATGAGAATGTTGATCTGGCTCAGGAGTTCCGAGATTTACATTTGGAAGAGAAAGATGCATCAGGCAAGATGAACCAGTTGGTTTTAGGCTTCAATGAAGGTGTTGAAGTTGGAATTCCTAGTGGTGATGAGTTTGAAAGAACCCCCAAGAGTGGAGAAAATGCAGTTCAAATAGAACAGGTACCTGTTAGCATTGCAGAAGAATCTGGATCTTTTGATGGGTTGGTTGCTGATCGACAGAGCGTTCAACCTGAGAATTACTCTCCTAGTATGTATTGGGGAGCTCTTCTAAAACTATCCAGGAACCTGAGAAGGCGACACTCCAAGATCTGGTTATCCAGCCTTCGGATGCTGATTGTGACAGAACCACATCTGATTTTTTTTTGGATACCGTGGAAGCCTCTAGTAGTCCCAGTTTACCGGTTCAACAGCCAGTAGTATCTTCTGTGAATATGACCCACCCTTCGTCAGTCCAATCTGTGATGTCAACTGTTTCTTCAGTTCCGAGCCAAGCTGATGGACCTATCAAGCTGCAGTTTGGCCTGTTCTCTGGCCCTTCTCTGATTCCATCTCCAGTTCCAGCCATACAGATTGGTTCAATACAGATGCCACTCCATTTACATCCCCAGGTTGGGCCATCTCTATCTCAAATACACCCATCACAACCTACTTTCTTCCAGTTTGGTCAGCTTAGGTATCCTTCTCCTCTCTCTAAGGGAATTTTGCCATTGGCTCCTCAGTCAATGTCTTTTGTTCAACCTACTATTCCAGGCCATTACACTTTAAATCAGAATCAGGGAGGTCCTCTGCTTAATCAAGCAGGTCCTGACCATTCTAGTCAGATCCCCACTGCCACTGTGAAAGATAAAGTTTCGTTTGTATGGATGGATAACCAGCCTGGCTTTGTGCCTAAGCCCTTGGATTTATCTCAAGAAAATGTGGGCAAAGTGATGAATTTACCTGCTGGAGAAAGTCTGGACAATGAAGTTCTGACATATCAGAGTCATGCCAAGAGCTCCATTCTTAGTGAAAAGAAGCCTGAACCTGATCCAGTTTCCCTGGATCGAGGGAATCATGATCTTTCCATAAAGAAGAACAACAGATCCATATCAAATAATGGAGAGTCCCAGGGCGAATTGCATTCGGAATCAAATTTATCCCAGTTTCTTTCAAGTGAAAGAGCTTTGAGTGCGTCAAAGGGTCCAGTCCAAATGTCTGGTGGAAAAGGAAAGAAATTCATTTATACTGTCAAGAATTCTGGGTCAAAATCTTCTGTTCCATTTACTGAGGCTGCTGCTCATTCGGATACCAGTGGATTTCAGAGGAGGTCTCGACGGAACATTCGGCATACTGAATTTAGAGTGCGAGAGAATGGTGATAGGAGGCAAATGGAAACTGTAGTTTCATCTAACAGTGGGCTGGATGGAAAGCCAAATTTGAATGGGAAGGTGTCTGGGGTCTCTTCAAGAAGTGGGGCTAAGAAGGATGCTGTTTTGGCCAAACCATCCAAGCAATCAATTCAATCTGAATCTGTACACTCTGGTTCAATCAGTTCACGTTTGCTTGATTCTGAGAACAAGATGGAAAAGGGACAAGGGAAAGAAGCATCGAAAAAAAGGGTTACATCTTCACTTGTCATCTCGCGCTCTGGAGAGGGAAACTTGAAGAGAAATAGCAGTTCTGAGGAGGATGTTGATGCTCCCCTGCAAAGTGGTATCGTGCGTGTTTTCAAACAATCTGGCATAGAAGCCCCTAGTGATGAAGATGACTTCATCAAGGTGAGGTCTAAGAGGCAAATGCTGAATGATCGGCGAGAACAGAGGGAAAAGGAAATTAAGGCTAAGTCTAGGGTAATAAAGGTACTATACCTTGTCAAAATTTCTCGTCTTTTAATGGTCTTATCTTCTGATGCTGCACACTCTTTTATTGTAAGGAATAAATGGTTTCTTGATTTCACAATGTCAGGCACCTCGTAAAGTCCGTTCTGTCGCACAAAATGCTGTTGCTCCCAACAAACAAAATGCTGTTACTCCCAACAATTCAAATAAAATCGCCACATCATTAGGTGAAGCAGCAAGCAACTTGCATTCTGAATCTGTTGTCACTGATGGCCGGGCATTGCCAAATGTTGAAGTGCCAGCTGGATTTACTTCTACTGTGATATTGCAACCATTGCCTCCAATTGGTACCCCTGCTGTGAATACTGATGTGCAGGCTGACAAAAGATCCCATAACATAAAGTATGTCAACTACTGCTTTCGGAATTTAATTTTATTGGTGCAGAAGGATCATTTTAGGCTTACAGTAATTGTCAATCTGTCAGCAGGTCTCTCCAGACAAGCTCCATTTCTGTCATATCTAGTGGTGGAACAAGCCTTGGCCTGGGCTTACCATTTGAAAACAAGAACGTGGTTCTGGACAATGTTCAAACATCCATGGCTCCCTGGGGCAATGCGCGGATTAATCAACAGGTATAGCAATATCATATCATCCCTGCTATAGTGGCTATACCGGTTAGGGGGCAAATTATTTGTATTCACATGGTTTAGCTTTCATGTATAATGGATCTCAGTAAGAGCAAGCTTGTGACACCTTACCCTAGTTTAGTAATATTACTCTAATTTCTGTTGGCAGCAATATTTGATAGGCATGACATTGACCTGTGCGTTTTTCTGAAATCCCTCACACCCTTGATCATTTTGTTTATGCATACAAGCATAAAGTCACTGTAGTAGATGGGATTGTGACAAAGTGACAGATGGGTTTAATCCATCTGAATCTTGAATCTGTTGGTTGCTCCCTTTGAGATGAGTCTTGCTGGATTTGGTAAAACATGTACAGTACTACCCTAGTAGCAGTGGGTTGATGTAGGGTGCCCTTCGAATAATGAATCCCACTAGTCACAATTTACTTAATCTGCTTGCATCATGATTGGTATTGGGATTTTCCATTGAAAGGACTGTATGGGATTTTATTTTGTATCTGATTTGATATCCTATTTAGTATGATTTTATTCCATATTTGATTTGATATCCTATTTATTTGCACTATTTTATATTTTCTTTGTATTTTCAGTAAACTCCTTGCTTTAAGATGCTGGGAGTTCTGTTTTAGTTTTTTCTGTTTCACACTTGAATATTTGAACTTGACATATAGATCTCGTCTAGTTAAGAGGTTCTGATTTGGTTTCTGTTGTGTGTTAGGTTTTTCTGCCAAGTGCTATGTTAATTCTCTCTATCTTTGTTTGGTACTGTATTGGAGATATATTCTGTCAGTAGTAACATCTCAACAATATGTGGTTGTCAGATGTTTTAGAAGCGATTTGCATCTATACCCTTGTATATGTCATAGTTTAACACCAACCCCCTAAATATATATATATATATATACCAATACCTTGACTAGTAAATCCCATATATTACTTTAGCCAATGACACTTGAAGAAATGGAGGAGCAGGCTATAGTAATATTTACAACCCATCCAAATATTATCCCTAAAACCTGGAATTTGTAAAGCTGATGGGGTGATGCATTAATGTTACTCTAAGAGTCGGTGACTAAGTGAAATATGCTACTATTTGCACACCTTTAATTGATAAATGTTCTCATCATATTGCATGAATCTACTCAATTTGGAGCTCTCTTAATTGCATTTGCCAGGTTATGGCCCTAACTCAGACCCAACTAGATGAGGCTATGAATCCATCAAGATTGGAAGCACATGTTGCTTCTATTGGTGATCACACCAGCACTGTTATCGAGCCCAGCAAGCCATCACCACCTATCTTGACACAGGACAAGTCATATTCTTCTGCAGGAAGTCCTCTCAACTCCCTGCTTGCAGGGGAAAAAATTCAGTTTGGTAAGTGTATGTCTAAGGAAGTTGATTTTCTTACCTTGGGATAATGTTGTCTTTCAAGCTGTGATCTTACTACTGAATCAATAATCCCTCGTTTGGCTTCCAGGTGCGGTTACATCACCCACTATTCTACCTCCTGGTAGCCGGGCCATTTCAAATGGGATTCTCTCTCCTGGTGCTAGTAGGTCAGATCCAATTGACCATAACCTGTCTGCCGCTCAGAGTGACTGTACGTTGTTTTTCGAAAAAGAGAAGCAGCCTAATGAGTCTTGTATTCATCTGGAAGATCCTGAGGCTGAAGCTGAAGCTGCTGCCTCTGCCGTTGCTGTTGCTGCTATCAGTAGTGATGAGATAGTCGGGAATGACCTGGGTGCATGCTCTGTCTCTGTTTCAGATGCCAAAAGCTTTGGAGGTGCAGACATTGATGGGTTGACCACAGGCAAAGGTAGAACAATTTTGTGAAACATATTTCTTGCCTCCTTGATACTTCCTTTAGGGTAAATGTTTGCCTCTGGCTCCACTGTAATGAAGCATCAATTTATCTTTGGCAGGTGTCACTGGTGACCAGCAATTAGCAGGTCAGTCGAGGGGTGAAGAGTCCCTGACTGTAGCTCTTCCAGCTGATCTCTCTGTAGAGACACCATCACTTTCCTTATGGCCACCTTTGCCAAACCCACAAAATTCTTCTAGCCAAATGCTTTCACATTTTCCTGGGGCCACGCCTTCCCATTTTCCTTGCTATGAGATAAATCCCATGTTGGGGGGCCCTATCTTTGCCTTTGGCCCACATGATGAGTCTGCTGGTACTCAATCGCAGTCGCAGAAGAGTAGTACTCCAGCTTCAGGGACACTGGGAGGCTGGCAACAATGCCATTCTGGTTTAGACTCCTTCTACGGTCCTCCAGCAGGATTTACAGGACCTTTTATCAGTCCTCCTGGAGGAATCCCAGGTGTTCAAGCCCCTCCTCACATGGTTGTGTACAACCATTTTGCGCCAGTAGGACAGTTTGGGCAAGTTGGCTTGAGTTTTATGGGCACCACTTATATTCCCTCTGGCAAGCAACCTGACTGGAAGCACAATCCGACATCTTCAGCAATGGGTATTGGTGAGGGGGACATCAATAATATGAATATGGTTTCTGCACAGCGCAATACCCCAAGCATGCCTGCTCCCATCCAGCATCTGGCCCCGGGGTCACCACTGTTGCCTATGGCTTCTCCTTTGGCCATGTTTGACATGTCTCCTTTCCAGGTAGATTTTTCTGAACTACTTGCAAAACTGTAGGTGCTGATAGCATGGATGGAAATATGAAATTGGTACCCACTTATCCTGATTAGTTTGTGAATGTAACAGTATTGTCAAACTTTAGGAAACTACATGATACCTTGGCTATGACTGAAAATTGATTAGAAGGAATATGTTCCACATTTTAACCAAGTATACTAGTGTGCTACATTCCATTTTATAGGCCATATGAATGTTTAGTTACCCGCAAGATTTTATGTAGTAAGACTAATCGTTGAATGAAACTGTTTCTTCCAGTCCTCAGCCGACATACCAGTCCAAGCTCGCTGGTCTCACATTCCTGCATCACCAATGCACTCTATCCCTTTATCAATGCCATTGCAGCAGCAGGCAGATGGTTTATTGACATCACAGTTCAGCCATGGATTGTCTGGGGACCAAACATCTACTGTTAACAAGATCCATGACACTCATACTTCAGCATCTTCAGATAACAACAGGATCTTCCCTGTGGCAGGTGATGCGACTGATACTCAGTTGCCTTATGAACTCGGCCTGGTAAGCCCTTCAAGTTGCACCACTATCCGTGTTTCAGCCGGCAGGCCAGCTTCCAACAGCTTGCTTGGTACAAATGGCAACACTCAGAATGTTGTCACAAATAGCTTATCAAAAAACGCTATAACTAATGCTAGTGAGAGTGGTGGTATTCACAACAATATGGGCACTGGCAGCAGCCAGAGCATGACCTCTGCTTTCAAGGTGCAGTCTTCTCAGCGGCAGAATTCAACACAGCAGTATCTTCATCCAACTGGGTATGTGGACCAGAGAACTGGTGGAATTTCTCAGAAGACAAATTCAGGGGGTGAATGGTCCCATCGGAGAATGGGATTCCAAGGAAGAACTCAATTATCAGGAACAGATAAGAACTTTGCTTCTAAAATGAAACAAATTTATGTTGCTAAACCGGCTTCTAGTGGAGCTTCCGGAGCAGTTTGAGAACCAAGGTCCTAGGTGTTTTTGAGTTGGGACAAGGTATCAAATATGCTCTTTTGGACTGAATGTTTGCTTTCAACAGCAGTGGATATGGGGGAAGAAAGGTCAATGGTGACACTTATTTTTGACCATTTTCTGTAGGTAGCTAATTTTGTTAGTGATATATTGTATTGTGAGCAAATTTTTGAAATGCTGTATTAGAGTGATGGGGTGGTTCTGTTTGTGTCCAGCTTTTCTTTTTCCCCCTTAATTTATTTTTCAGTGTTGGCCCCATGACCCGAGCTGTTGCTGAGAGCTGATTGTATTAAGAAGAATATTTGAAACTCCCAACTGTTCATTTTTATATTTAATTATCAATGATAAAATATGGGTATTCTTGGCATATAGTGTTCTTTGGATTATTAGTACTTGGTAGTTTGTCAGGTTGATTAACAGAATTAACTCGACTAGTTAAAGATTCAGAAGAGGGAAACCTCTTTTAGGTAATGTGTTTTAGGAGTTCCTAATTATAGGGAGCAAAAAACATGTCACCCAATCATGCACTCCTGCTCCCAGACATGGGTGTTGAAATGATCACGCAATGCCGTTAGATAGCATTTTCTCCTTATTTATAGTGAAAAAGGATGTTGTCCGGGAGTGTGACCCCTACAGTTAGACTCAAGGATATAATCACCCCACCCATAAATCTCCACCCCCGGCTTGCACCCCCATCTGATAATTAACACTTTCAGAAGACCTGCAATAAAAGATAAGAAAGCAGATACATCGCAGTGTATCCTCTTGAGCATGCACATTACAGTGATAAATTATAAAACTAGCATTTTACATTTTGGTGAATAAGGTACCACAGGTAAGGGTGTTAATCGGTTCGGTTTCGATGTATACTGTATGATTCGGTTCAGTTCACATTTATTTGTCAAAATCGAACCGTTTATTAAATATTTGCACTTTCTGAAATCAAAATTGTTTAGTTAAACGGAATTGGTTTTACGGTTTTTAAATGGTGCCAGTTTCACGGTTTAATCCATATGGTTTCTAAACGGTTAGCAATCAACTTACTAGTTTATTCGCATGTTTACTAAAATGTTCTTTTGTTGATAAATGCTTCAATCTTGTATCAAATTAAATGAGGCATTAAACAAGCAAGGATTTAACTACACAATTATCAAATAGACTGTTGGACAATGTCTATGGTCCTTCCTTCTTCCCTAAATAAAACCCATCATGTTTTGTTAAAAAAAAAAAAAAAAGTAAGGTTGCGTTTGGTAACGTTCTAGAAAAACGTTTCTAGAATGGGAACAAAAAAACGGAATAAAGAGTTTGGTGCATTTATGGTGTATCTCATTTTTTTTGGAATAAAAAGTGAAAAAAAAAGGTAGAAACGAGAATTGACGGAACTGAAATTTTCGTCGTTCCAGTTTCTTTAAAAAAAATGGGCATTTTGACACAGAAACTGAAATTTCCATTTTTGACACAAAACGTCGTTTCTGGAATAGAAACATTACCAAACACAGTCTAAGCAAAAGAAATATTACATAAAGAAAGTGAAATACAAACAAAGCAATTAATGAACACTTAAAGAGCATGAGACACTGAAAACACGTCAGTTATACACCAATTCTACCCCTACCATAATGCCCTTAACCCCTTTTTCTATTAATCGCTATATGGGTTAAATGGCTCGGTTTTGACAGTGTAAACGATTCGATTTTCACGGTGTCAAATTCGGTTTCAAACCGACTGGTTAAACGGTTAAAACCAAATTGACCCGTTTAACTAATGGTCTTAAACTTGAAACCAAAACCGAACCATTTGGTAAACGGTTTTGTAGTTTCAGTGTTAACGATTCGATTCAGTTTCGGTAAACGACTTTGGTTTCAAATGCACATAAACATAAATGTCTATTAACAAAATAGATACACACCAAAACAAGGTACATGTTACATTCAGGCGAGTCACTGTTAGAGAGACCTACAGAAGATCTGACACTCCTATCAGTTAGAATCCTGCATCTTCAACTTCTTCTATGCTCGAGCACAAGCATGGACTTTACATCAATAAAAAAGATGGAAATGAGAAGCTCATCTAGAGAGGCAAGGACAAAATCACCCTAAGGTAATTACAAAAACACAAAATGAAAATCTGACACCATCGACTGGTCCAAATGTGTCATCGTCTGCTCGGCATGCTGAAGGAGCTAACTTTCATTGGGGTTGCAACCACCAATGGAGCCTCAGGTGAGTCACTAACTGAAAATTTGTCATGCATGAAGCGGCTATCAACAATGGACTCATCTTTCAAGACGATATTGTAGCAGTAACAACTCTTGAGGCCATCCTGGTTCTGGTAGCATTCATGTTCGCTGTTCTTTACTTGCTGGAAGTTCCATATCACGCTGAATTTTCCCACTGTAGCAACTAGGTGGCGCTCCTGTTTGCCATTCTCAGTGACCTGTGAGAGAAATATCATACAAATAGGACACCCCTTCAGTTAAAAATAATGCACCGAAATGTTGTATAGGAAACATTAACTCTTAATCGACAAACTATGATAAGCCAGAAGTTTAAGACAGTTTTAAGAATTCAATGAAGAATTGCTAAATACTACTTAGTAGTCAAAGTTGATAATTTTTTTTTTTTCTAAATGTAAATCTCAGCAATATTTATTAATCTAGTTTCCCATCTTTACTCAGATACAGAAAATAATCTTTACCAAAAGTAACCAATCCTGTTCAAGATTGAATAGAAAGGATGACAACTAATTCTCTGCCGGCAATCACTAAGATCCTAGAATAAGGGATAACAAGAAATCAACTGACCCAGAAGATATGAAACACCCCCAAAAAAAAATAAAAGCATTCTTATAAATAATTAGGTCAAGAAGCACTTTAATTTTTCCATCCCTTGTGGGATGATACTAACAAAATGTTCATTTTCTACAAACAAACCGGACACCAGTTACTTAAGATGTTCACAAGACAGCATATCAATTCACCCTTGCCAGAGTGGGTCATCTCAGAAACTCCAAATCCTGCAGCTTGGTTCACCAACACCACTAACAGGCTTGGATGCTTCTAGTGCTTAACTACATTTGACATAGTCCTAAGTTTCCAAATCAAGCGACTCCAAACTCCATTATGATATGGAATTTGAAGGACACTTAAAATTTAAAGATAAGCTCAAAACAATGTCTCACCCAAAACTTCAAATGAAGCTTAAAATGTGTCAGATGATAGGCCTAAATGTGGCAATCTCAAACTAGGGTGTAAAATGGGGCACAAAAACTAGACCTGAACAGCCTTGAAATACCTAACCTAACCACTTATGAGGCCTATTGCAAGTCGCCTAGGAGATCTCAAATGAGTTCTTTCCTCAGGTCTGATGCGGATCCGGATTCCAATAGACTGAAATCGGTTCGTTTAGGGCCCACTTAAACACCCAATAAAACAAAGGCAACACCCAATAACAATTGTATTGAAATAAAGCTTCAACTAAATGGCAGAATTATAATTAAGCTGAAGTTATAAAGGGGTGGCAGAATTGTAAATAACCAGATTAGTTAATGAGCTATTTGGGAGATAGGACTTAAAGGGGATTAATGATTATTTGATGGGATAAACTAGGAAGTAAAATAAGAATAGGGATATGAGAGAATTAAAGCAAATATAAGGGTAATATAGGAAGTCAAATAGTCTTCTACATACTATTCCCATTCCTAGGACTAGTCCTAGGAATGGGATATAAGTAGTAATTCCCGATATCTCACATAAAAGAAAAAGAGTATATACAAAGCAAGCAAAAGTCTTTTCATGAGATTTTTGGAGGATACATATACAGAATCACACCAATCAACAAGAATTTCGCTCTTTTTACCAACTTGATGTTGAAAAATCCATGATCTAGAAATTCATTTCGGACAATTGAACCTTCTCAAACTGTTTCGATAGAGCTTCATCAAGAGAGCTCGGTTTGGGCTGAAACTTCAATCAAAGGGTCGCAACAGCAAGTGTACTATGAATCCAGCACCAGAAATCTCCGATAGTCTAGAGCAGAAGTATTTTCGAGCTTGCAACTAGGTCTGGCAGTGACAAAACTCAGATCTGAATCTGATTTTGATTTCTCACCAGCAGGACCAAGCTTGGGAGGAGATCTTCTAGGGTTTGTGTCGCCTAGGAGGTAGCAACCTTCGGTCCAAATCTCATAGCCAACCGGTAAGAGACAAGGGTTCAACAAGCTGCCTTTGGTGCTTGGTATTACTGTCCAAGAGAGAAGATGAACAGTATTCAGCAGTTGAAAAAAAAAAAAAAAGGAAATAAAGAAGAAAGTAAGGGAGATGAAGAAGAAGAACTAAAGAGGAAAATAGGAGAGGGAAAAGAAGAGATTAGAAGGTTTCAGAGAGGGAGAAAAAGGGGTCGGCAGCCATGGTTTCAAAACCAAAAAAAAAGATTCAACCAAATTTCTATTCATCAAGTCTAACCACTGAGTTCATTCATTACATGACTAATATAAAGGAAAAAAAATCAAACAATTAATGGAAACGACTTGAAAATGGAAACTATTCAAAATTAGAAGCTAGCTAATTTCATAGGAAATTATTTCTAAAACAAAATCAAATCAAATCAAAAGATTTTTTTTCTAAGTCGATCGTGCAACTGCATCAAGGTCGCTATGCCTGAAAAAATCTGGAAGGTTAGCCAATTACAACAAGGACAAAGATTGACCATAAGTTCTTCCCACATCGATTGACTACCATGTCCATTAACTACCTTGTTTACCAAAAATAAAATTCCATTTAACCTACCTTTGGCTTCCTCAAATTCATCGGGTCTTGCGACACCACCTTTTTAAGGAGGCTGATTAATATAGCCAATTAATATTATGTTAAACAAGAGTTAAAATAAGTTTTCGGAAGAAAGGGGGAAACACATGTGAGAATGAGCAATCCATAGTGCTGCAGCATATCGTTTACAACAGTTGGAAGGAAAGGAACACTGAAGTTTTGAAGACAAGAGTAAAACATTGAAATGGTACTACTATTGAGAAACTAGACGCTTCTTTCCTCCACCAAAGAGAATATTATATAGAAAAAAGATGAGTTCCATAAGTTCTGGCCATTCCTTTCACCTCTGCAGGATTCAAATCCAAAAGGAACAGCAAAATTACTAGCTTCAAGTTGCTCGTTCAAGTCATAGATCACTAATTACTCCATAAATGTGTGAAATGACGTATGGGGAGAAAAAAGAAGGTTAGAGAACAGAGATTGAGACAGTTTTCTCCAAGCAAGTACTAAGCACAGAGCAGTATCTAAATTCATACACGAGATTGACAAGGTGCAAGAAGTCTATGAGAAATAATCTTTAAGAAAATTGTTTTTTTTCTTTTTGTTCCGTCGAATAAGAATAATTAGTTGTTAACTGAAAGAAATGAATCAAACTACAAACTCAAAAAGAGAAAGCTGTCAATAAAAGGCATGTATATTGAGAGAAGGAATAAAAACCATTTAACTCTTCAGCCTTCCTAGTACATTGTCCCATCAACAACTTAGCATGCAAACTCAAACTAGCATTAATTTTCAACTTTTCCACAAGAGTATTATACCCTTTCGAATAATATAAATGTGAACTCAATACAGCTGAATAATAACAATGCATGTGTTGTGCATCATGCTTTTGGCTGAAAGTTGAAACCTGTAGCCCAAGCTAATCTACAACATAAAATAGTCAAATAAACAAGACACCAAATAGCTGCAGTGAAGAGTATTTTTACAACCTAGTAGCACTTTCCTAGTCTTCATCTCCACTGAACATGGGCCACAACATACAGAAAAATAATTGTAAGATATAAACATGAACTACAACAAACACTAAGAGTGGATACCACTAAGTTCCAAGAACTCTATTTTTGAACCCAAAATGAACTTGACAAGACCTGACACATCCATTGATTGAAAATGCAACATATCCTTGAATTAATAGATGGGGGGGAAGAGAAGGTTTAGGTTGATACTATTAGTTGTTTAATTCTATCGGACTATATCTAGGTGTTGAAGTGTTTGAAATTTACTCAAACACTGTTGAGTTTTCTCGAATAAGAGTTTATTCGTGAAAGTGTATGGACTGTGAAACCTTCTCTCTCGCTCTCTCCATCAATTACTGTTCATGGGTACCGTTTACAATCCCAAAATAGCCTCTTATCTCTTCTTCTTTTTTTCCTTCATTCTCTCTTTCTCCACATCACATGCTGCTGAAACTAACATATCATCAAGCCTTTTCAGCCTTCTTTTATCAGGAAAATAGTTCAGTTCTGGGCCTCTGGAGCAGCCCATCTGATTTTTTGTTTTTAGGATCCCTGGCCGCATCAAATCTACCTTCCATCCAACAAATCTTCTGGGGGGCATATAGCCACAGAACAAAATGAAGCTGTTACTTCTACCATGGTTGGAAAATAAGACTCAGAAATCCGAAGGATATCTCACTCTTTCAATATTCAGGAAATAACATAAAATTACTGCAAGTAGAGGATGAAGCAAAATACATTAACCCATATGAAACCATTTCCAAAAGAAGAAACTTGCAATCTGTAGCTCGGTCAAATAAATGCATACACACTCGGACAAAGAAGATTAGCAAAGAGATTCTGTATAAGTTTTCTGAATTAAACACGTAACTCATTAAAGCAGACGGAAGTAACAAGTGAAATCTGTCATGGCCTAGCTAATTTCAGGGCCAACAAGATTTTGTAACGGGGAACCGGAAATATGACAAATATAAATACATACACAAAAAGACCAGGGATATTGCTCCAGCACTAAGAAATATGAAGCATTACCCTTCCAGCCACGACTAAGAAGTTCAACGAGTAATGACAGCACAAGATAAGATGCATTAATTAGGGGGAGGCGGGGTGGGGAAGAATTATTAGCAAAAGCAATCAAGAACAATATAATTAAGATAGGGGAGAGCAAGACAACAACATTAGCAGAAAGAGAATCAGTATACTCACCCATGAGAATTGTCCTCCATGCAATGTATTATCCGACCCAGCCAGATGAAAATCCAAAGGTGTCAGCTTCAACAATCTTGGAGCCGGAACTCTGTTCCCCATTCGCCCAGTAAATCCAGTCTTTATCTTTCCATCCTTATCGCTGAAAAGCGTGCAGATAAGAATCAGGTAGTTATACGTTGTACCCAATATCCACTTGCCATCAAAAGTAACATCCACATGGGTAATTGGAGAACCAAGACCTGGGAAAGCAGTCTTTGCTTGTCGCATGGAACTCTTTGAATACAGTCGGATCTTCCCATCTTCAGAACCAACAACAATTGAGCCATCACCTGTGGATGCAAAGCAACCAAAGTTTGGCCTCTGGAACGTATGCCCTTCGGTCCAATGTAAAACAAGGGTGCTTGCGTTTGCGATATTCTGAACCATCCCTTTCCGGTCACGCATATCCCATCGACAGAGTGTGTTCTTGTTCAAGCCCAAAAATGTTGATTCAGAGGGATCCAACTGGGCTCCCTTACTATCATTGGTGATGTCTCTCATGCCAATATCAGTCCCATCCTTTTCAAACTTCCATTCCGTAACGATCTTCCCTGTTTCAATATCAAGCTGATGAAGCCCCGTCCGGCCGGCTTTACCGTCATCCATTGGGCTCATGAGAAGCATATTAGTCTCGGCTCTCATGAGAAGGGCTTTCTTCGGTGTCGAGAATCCCAAACTCGAACCTCCCCTGGCATTCTCACTGTCAAACCTGACCGAAACACCTTTCCCATGGATTCCATTACTCAAATTCTTGACCACCTGTATACCAGAATTACCAACGAGGAAACTATTATCTAGTGCACCCAAAGCCAAGCTCTGAATACCACCCTCGTCCGCCACCTCCTCAAATTCCTCCAGCAGATCTTGGCCAGGACGCATCGGTGTCACCGAGACAGGGCTTTTAGAGAAACTATCTTCGGCATCCTCCCACAGCGAATCATCGGCAGCTTCCGGCTTCATCCAGCCAATGAACTCCTTCCCAACGACCTTAACCTTGTTCTCATCGTTCCCCTGAAGACCAAAAGTGTTCTCAAACAAGCAGTCCAGATATTTGGGGACGAAGTTCCTATAGTCTTCTTCAGTGAAGAACTTCATAGCCCAGACACCCAGGCAGACGAAATCAACGCGACGCTGGCTGTCGAACTGCCTCAAACTCATTTCTCTGCAGACCTTTGCTCGAACTTTGGAGCCAACCTTCAAGACCCACCACCCCTCTCCATCTTCGTCGTTGTCTTCGTCACTGTCGTCCACGCGGGAGGTCTTAAGGAAGGAGTAGGTAGTAAGTTTCTCCGAAACGATCCATTTGGCGTTAGAAGTGTTGCCGCCTGTGTGAAGATAGAGCTTAACCATATGGTTTGAGGAGGGATACTTGAGCCTTAACTCTTCCAGCTTCAAGTCGACCTCATCCAGAGAACTTAGGGTTTCGGTTTTACTTGCTGAAGATCTCTGCTCCTGATTCTTTTCTTCTTCATCTTCTTCTTCTTCTTCAGTTCCTTCTTCGTACTCTTCTTCTTCCTCCTCTTCATCGGAGTCCGAGATCTGATCCTGGCGACTAGGAGCACCGCCCATCGTCTGTTGCACTGATTTGAAAATAGAGAGAGAAAGAAAGCGGCATCGGAAATTCCGCTGGACGGAGGAGAGAGAGAGTCTGAGGAGAATATATGGACTTTTGCAGAGTATGTTAAATGAGAACTTGCCGCCTTGTGTGTCTGACGTCGTGTTTCCAGGATTCATTTTCTTCCACTCGAATAGGGGTGTCAATCGGTCGGTTCGGTTTCAATCGTGTTGAATCCGTTTCGATCTAAGAAAGAGGAAGATCAAAACCAATTCGTCAAGGATTCGATTTTGATCAATTTTGGTTTCAATCAAGTTTGATTTCAGTTTATTTTGATTTTTTAATATCAGATTAATATCGATTTAAATCAATTTATTATTGGACTTGAACCATAATAAAACTTACATTTATAACTTATAGTGAGACGGAAAAACATTTTAAATTATGATTAAATCATAGTTTATCATTGTATGGAAAAAATAACTAATATTGAAATCAATAGATAACAAATTACTAAGAAGATAAATAATATTAAAATCACAAAATGAGACCTATTATCTAATCATTCATTTAACTATCCAACTAGTTTTGTATAGTGAATAAAGAAATCAATGGAAGCATTATTAAAATTTACAAATCAATTTCTCCATTTATAACCTAATATTCAATGATTTGTAACAATTCCCTTTACAATAAAAATTGTTCTCACTAATATTTTAAAAAAATGGATAGTCAATTCACCAATTTATAATCTCATAATCATTTATTTTTCTATCGATTTTCATTCGGTTTGGTTTCGTTTAATTATTGGTCTATTCGGTTTGGACCGATTTTCAGTTTGTCCCTACATACCTTAGTCCAAAACCAATCCAATAAGGATCAGTTTGGTTCGATTCGGGTTTTATCGGTCAATTTCGATCAGTTTTATCGGTTTGGGCTAGGTTTTGACACCCCTATTCTCGAAGTAACGACTGGTTGATGGACTTGGGCTTGGAGTATAATGGACTATCGGATGAACTGGGCCGTAATGCCCTGGGTACCAACTTAGGCCCCTAAAACCTAAGCCCTGATATTGGCCCATACAAGCCCTTAGGATTGACTGGCAGTCCTTGGACTGAGCTAGGGTAGGGTGATCCAAGCCCAAGGTCTGGCCAGGCTATGTTTGCCCTCTCTCTCTCTCTCTCTCTCTCTCATAAATTCTAGGGTTTCACTTTTTCTTTTTCTTTTTTGGGGTAAAATTATGGGGTTTCTCACTTGAGGTTACAGGTGAGACATAGGGTATATGTTTTGATTGGCAAGAAAAGGAAAGAAAATAATATATATATAGGAAAATTATCTTGTACCACCCCTATTTTTAAAATTTATATGAGATATCACCTTAAATTCTCAAAAATACATAGCGTATACCTTGTTTTGAAAAAATAATGACTCTTAAATCCATTCCGTTAGCTCATAGACATCAAGTGTTGACTTGTCACTGTAGGTATTTTTTAAAGGGTAATTTACAGTGCCACCCTCGGAGAATGCCACTATTATAAGAACACCCCATCTGTTTCACCAAATTAGACTCAGACCCTCTACTTTCAGTCACTGTTAAGTCAATAGTTAAAATGACCTTTATACCCTTTTCACTAAAACTCATTTTAGCCCAATTCCTCTTCACCCCTACCTATTCTCACCTTCACGGAGATATCAAGCGCAGAGAGATGCTAGAGGAGAGAGAGAGAGAGATAGTGAGAGAGACGCACAGCGCCACCATCGACAGTGTTCTCCAACATGTGTAAGTTGTGATCAGATCGATGAACAATACTTATAATAGGACGACAACAACCACGCAGATGATCGACCGAGGAGACATGATTCTTTCATCTGCCTTGTTTTTTATTCGGAGACCAACACATGGAGGAGATCTGTTTCCTCCAGATCTGATGACCCATATGGACAAGAACCAAGTTGTATTCGCTAGTGGGTCTCTCCACTAGTTGATGTCCAGTTGCTTGTATAAACTTATGCTTGATTTGGATAATGAGGTTTGGGAGAAGATCCCATTGCCAGCTTAAGTAATCGGTCAAGGTGAGGGTGGAAGTAGAGTGGATTTGGGTGGTTCCTTGTCTGTAGTTCAGATTTTGGAAGCTTTGATGAGTATATGGGTTTTGAAGATCTATGAGAGAGAGGAATCGTGTCTGGTGGACAAATTGAGTCTCAGATGTATAAGGGACTTGCGACCAGTGTTTTCCTGATTTGTCTGACTGAGGAATTCATGTTAATGGTGACTTAGAAACAGGTCTTGTTATACCACCGGAATAGCAGAGTTTGGAAGGAGATGTATTGAGTGAAGAATGCTTATACTTATCCTTCGTGGTTCTCAGCCCATGCTTTCCAAAGCACGCTTTTCTCTTGTCATCAAGATGAAGAATAATCTTGAAGATCTTGTAAATTTTCTTAACATTGGAATTAGACTTCACCTATTGTAAATCTCATTACTTATGTTGTATTCTATTTTTGATGTTCATCTTGTGCATAACATAAGTGTCTTGTCCAGAGAAAAATCAGAAAAATCTAATGAAAGAACAGAGAAAAATCAGAAAAAGAAAAATTCCAGAAACTCAGCTCTACTTTCAGCCAAACCAGGTGGAAGCACAGAGAAAAAACAGAGGGAAAAAAAAAAAACCAAACGTTCAGTGATGGATCAGTTCACCGCAATCGCTCCATGGACCGAAAAAAAATTAACTGATTGTAAGGGTATTTTAGGTACTTTGTATTTAATAAGGGCATTTTGATATTTAAAATAAAATATAGATGCTAACATCAACATATAAGTTATATTACTTAACAGTGATTGCCGGTAGGGGTTTGATTCTAATTTGATGAAATAAATGGGACGCTTTTATAATAGTGGCATTCTCTAGGGGGTAACGCTGTAAATTACCCTTTTTTAAATTTCAAGTTTATCCTTGAAATAGAAGACTGTGTTGAGCTGTTATCCTATCTTCCACTCTTGTTTTTCTCTCCTCTCTCTCTCTCTCTCTCTCTCTCTACTATGTTTGATGGCCTACAAATGATCGAATGAGAGAATTTTAGGACTATTCCACCAAATCCCCATCAAGATTCAACACTTCAAAGTCCTCTAATATCAGCAGATATGAAATGGGTCAAATCTTAATCCTCACAGTTCACACTTAATGGGGACTCAAATTAACTTGCTACTTCCATTGTTATTACCGTAGAGAAAAAAAAATTACAAATTTATACTGTGTGGGTGAAGAATAGAATCACATCATTCTTATTCCTTCATCGGCAAGCGTAGAACTCGATGAGCTCATCTAAAGACTCTGGTTGTGGTTCTGCAGTCTCCAGCTTCCAAAGCATGTGATTGAACAATACCACTTCGCACTAGACTGTTATCGAATCCGACTCTTCTGATTCTCCACAAGATCACGGAATAAAGGGTGGTCAATGATATAGGACCTGATAAGGTATCGCCAGCGAGACTTCCCGACGTACACTGGGTGAAATCCTGCCGGAACATTTCCGATATTGATTTCCCTACAAATATTTCCGATTTCTCCACATGCCTACTGGAACATTTCCAATTTCTCCCGTTGAAGTTGCAGTTCGGGAGTCCCAAAATGCCAACTCTCTATTCTAAATGGGTCATGGTCAGGCTGGAGTACCTTGCTCCAACTCTCCAATTCCTCACCAATGTCTGTATTGTTCTCTTATACAGTGTCGATTGTTTGATCCAATGCTTGGGTTGCTTCTAGATCCGATTGAGGAAAATCAAACCAATCCCCCCAAACGGATGAATGGTGATATTGAATCCAACGATGGGAATGCAGACAACTTCTTCCTCATGGTTCTGGTTCAGATTCCAATATGCAACGAGAAGGAGGTAGCTTTCGCCTCCCTAAACTCCCCTGCCTAAGGTTTTTCTTCCTCTTCTCTGTTTAAAGTTGAGCACATTTTAGGGTTCAGGTCATGATGCTTCTCACTCTTTTTTATTCATATTTGATTTTAGGGTCAAAAGAGTAATTTCCATTTCTAAACTAACGGTATTAGACTTTGAGGGCACGTTTGGTATTTTTGAAAATTTAGGGTGGTATCTCATATAAAGTTTGAAAAGTACTAAGGGTGTCAATATATAATCGAAACCATTTACCGGAATCAAAATTGATTGGTTATAACTGAACCGAACCGCACGTTGTAAATTGATCCGATTTTGGTTTTATAGGCCATAATTCCGGTTCAAAATCTAATCAAACTGAAAAACCGATGGTTAACCGGCACCTAGTATTAAAGACTTAAAGTGTTTTGAATTTCGATGGGTCTCTACAAAAAAAGGGGAGAAAAAAAAAAGCAAAGTACTAACCGAGAAGGGAGCTTCACTTTCACACAATGACACTTGTTGATTTTCTAATTTCAAGGATCATAGTTAATTAGTTATAATATGTGTAGTCTTTTACATAGAAAGTATATTGTCCTTGGCAAAATAAATGTATATTGTCTTAACTCTTTAGGAAATTTAATATATGTATGATTCACGCTAGTTGTAGGATGCAAACCATTTTCTAAAACGACACTATTAACCCCATATAAACCAGTTGTGAATCGAATAACAAAAACCGATTAAAAACCTCTAAAATCGAAACCGAGTAAAAACGATTCTGATTTCACCTTATTCCTATCCGGTGCGGTTTTGGTTTCACCTTATCAAAATGTAAACCGAATCAAAACCAAACCGAATAACCAAAACCACACCGTTTGACACCCTTAGGTGGTACAAGATAATTTTCCATATATATATATATATACACACTAGCTAAGATGCACGTGTAAATGCACGTGTGGCCATATGAGAGAGAGAGAGAGAGAGAGAGAGAGAGAGAGAGAATATGTTATTTAGGCTCATACTAATTGTATTGTATCTTCAATAACTAACTCTACCTAGTGATATGAACAAGATTCCATTAAAAGATTAAGGATAGGGTAAAAGTCAGGACTCAAGAGGATCTGGGTAGAACGGATCATAAGCTAGTTTCTACATAATGATGGTAGTAATGAAATCATTAACAAAACACCATTACTATATTATGGTGGAATCTATTTTTGGGCATAATTTTGATTTCAATCATTCAAGTAAATTCTGGCTTGATTGTTCCCACAATATTTGACTGGGGAGAACTATATTAAAATTGATTTTCAATTATTTACCATGGGAGAATCCGAGGCACTTAGATACATATATAGGAATAATCAAAGGCAACTTGGTGCATCATGTAGGTACATCTGTGTCTCTATAGGGTAGGAAACTTAGTAACAATGTAAATTTGAGCAGATTATTTCTCTTTCTGAATCTTCAAAGATCAAACAGTGTTGCCAAAAAATTAGAATATGAACCCTATATTACGATAAACGCTAGCTTCTCATGAAGCATATAGAAGCAAAAAAGATCTCTACCTTGAATATGACTGGAGAACAGAAAATTTGATATTTGGATGTAAAACCCTAGAAGCCTACAACAAATGAAATAAAAAATCATTAGGCAACGGTTTCTGTTGTTGCATAAAGAGACCGATGGCAGAGATGGACTTCTCTTGGAAGATGTGAGCAGCTGAGTATGTGATCGCATAGACCTTTTCATGAACATTCTAGGGAGAGAAGGACATGTAGGGCTTGGAGGATGTGGGCGGTGGTGACTTGTGGCTATGGGGATGAATAGTAGGGCCTTAAGGGAGTGAGACGTGAGGAAAAAGGCCAATTTGTAGCCTGTTAAAGGGGGTGGAACTCTTTGAGAAAAAAGGAAAGTGGAAGGGAGAGACGGATTGAGTTTGAGAAGAAATTCTCTTCCAACTCAAAAGTTTGGAAGAGAGAAGAGATCGTGGAGAGGAGGGGAGATCATGGGCAAGAGGAGAGTTTGGGAGAGTGAAGGAAAGAGAAGAATTTCTCTCCCAAACTCATGTTCCTATATTCTATGTTTTAGAAGTCACTCTTTGACCATATTATTGGTTGGAGGGGGGAGTTTGAGAGAAAAGAGGAAAGTAGTGAAATGTATAAGAAGGGAGAGGTGTGGACAATAGGAGAGAAAAGTTTTTTGTGGAGTTTGAGAGAAAAAAGGAGTGGAGAGAGAGAGAAGAGAGAATAAATAGGAGGGGAGATAAATAAAAACCCCTCTATTTGCCATCTTACGTAAAGATAAATAAAAGGGTACCAATAATTTATGAAGAGAGAGAGAAGGATAAAAGGAAAGGATAGAGTAGTCAAGTGAAAGATTTGCCCCTTCGTGCTTTTATATAATAGTATGATATATATAATTAGACAAAAGTTGACATGAACGATGAGTTTATATTCCCAAGGGTATTTTAGAAATTTTGGCCTTTCCTAGGAGATTCAAATATCCTACTGGAATCTTTAAGGCCCTATTTGTTTAGAGGAGTTTTGTTGGGTTGGGATTTAAGGGGGGGGGGTTAGTTGTATGAACTATTCCACCTCAATGTGATTTGAGACTGTTTGTTCATTGGGGTGGGGTTTTTGGTTGACAACCACTGAACATCACTTATTCCTTGTCGGCTGATGTGGCACTGTATTTCTCCCACCCCAAGCCCTCCCAAAGGAATTTGCTTAAAAACTTGAGGGAAAAAGGTTGGAGATGGCGGAGGCACCATTACACTGTGCATCACCCTGCCTGCCTAGCCATTGCATTCATGAACCACTGATCACCCCTACCAACTTGCCATCGCACCTACCCCTACCCTGCCTCTGCACTCGCCATTGCACCCACCCCAATCTGAAATCCGCCAAACCTCCATTTGAAACCCTTTTCTGCAACCACCCTCTCTGCAATCTTTTGGGCACTCGCAAAGAACTCTTTGCCCGCAGCCCTTGTGGTTGGGCTGCAAGCTTAATAAAAAAAAAAAAAAAAGGGGATCGAAGAAGAAGATGATGCCAATTATGTGGGATCAAAATCGTTTGCAGCAAGAGAATTTGGCAAAGGCTAGCAAAGGCACCCTTGGATCGCGACATGTGGATAACCACGTCACACCTCATTCACACAGAACCGAATTGGTGATCGAGTTAACTTCTATTAACCCAAAACGTCAAGATCATCTGATATAGTAACCATAGCACAACATTCACACACATTAAACAAGGTAAAATATGTATTTCAGTGGAAGTCTTACATATATTTACCTATAAATATCCCAATACTCTTGATACCTAAATTGTATTACATAATAACTTTACATTTGGGCTCGTAGGTGTGATATGTACACAAGAAATATAATTTATACATCTAGAGCACAAAAGAGGTAACATTACAAAAATAATCAAAAAGAATCCCGGTATAGTATCAATGTTGCTATCCTGCAACACAACTCTCGCACGGGCACTCGGTCCCGTGCCCAAGATCTTTAGGACCCACTAGTCCTCAGCTGAAACTCCATAATGGGTCACGACTCTAGCTCTTTATCTAAATAACCTGCAAGATCATCTAAAAAAAATGGTGTGCACGTGGGATGGGCTCACTAGCCCAGTAAGTGAAAAGAAAGATCAAGCAATCATTCGCAATACAAATGCATTATATGTATGCAAGTCAAATTTTATTCTCTTAAACCACCTAAACATCACATCTAAGTCATAAGTCATATGCTACTCGCAACCACAGTGCACGTATGTCCCAGGTGCGAGCCGCGAACCCCATCACATGATACGCCCACAGGGTTGTCGAATAAAGCCAGCCATGGGTGCCAAAAAAGTAAATGGGTCTTGCCCTGCATTAAAATAAAATGGGTTTTACCTTGCATTAAAGTAAAATGGGCTTTGCCTTGCATTAATTTAAAAGCAGTAAGTTTGGCCCTCTTGTTACATCACCAAAGTTATCGACCGTCCTAGTGATCGGTCGGACGTTCTTTTAACTGCCACCGTTGGTACACAACCTTGGACTTCCCCCCAGTGATATGTATTGTGTGTAGTCTAGCCATCCTCGAATGCCATTTACATGCATTGATGTGTGCATTATGAAATTCATTTATGACTTGATATGCTAATATCTTAAATTGTTAAATGCTTATTTCTGCTTTGAGATATGAGATGAATGACTTTAAATTATTGAATATGGTGTATTACTGGACTAGATGCCGTAGTCGACTTGGACAAGAATGTATTGGTGGCCCATAGAATGGGACGTGGTGGCACTATGTAGTCATACTCTCACATATAGGAGCATGCGGTTAGGAATGACATAGCCCTCTGCTACGACCCTTCCCAGCAGGGGTAGAGTCTAATCCTAAACTTTATAGCATTAGTTGGAGATGATCCAATAGTATGTCATGTCACATCTAAGGCAGGACTATAGCTCTATAACTTCTAACAATGTCTCAAGTGTGGCAATCAAGAATATGGCAAGTACCAGATCCGTCTAGGAGATTGGTGAGGTGTTCCCACCAATAATACGGTAAGTACTAGGGTGTGACACCCAAGTATATGGCAAGTAATAGACACGTATAGGAGATCGGTAAAGTTTCCCCACCAAAAACACAGTAAGTATTAGCGCTTGGGAGATTAGTGAGGATGTACAAACTTTAGTCCCACATCACCGATGGGAAGATTACTGGGCTAGTTGATAATCTCTAGCCTCCTTAACATGGTACAATGCGTTTTACAGGCTTAAGGCCCATGAGCCAAAGAGGAAAATATTATGCCAAGATTAATGGGGTCGGGGCTTCTTACGTACCATGGTATACAGTATCAGAGGCACCATCTCCGAGTTCATTATCTGAACAGAAATTATTGGTGGCTTCTTCGAGCATATCATAGGAGAAGATTGGGACTCCAAAATGGGTGTTGCCCTTTTCAAAGTCTGTCTTCAAGGATAAGCTGCGGAGTACTTTTTTGTTATGTTCAGTCCGGTATTTGTAGATTAGGAAGAATAAAAAGCTTGTCAAAAGGATTCCTCCTGCAACTTCTGCTGAAATACTTGAGAATGGAAGAGGAAAATAGTTAGAAGCTTTTCATTAATTTGAACTTGCAGAGTTGGAATAAGGATAGTTTGAAGTTATGTTTGAGTTTCAAGTAAATTACCTATTGCAATAATCTTCGTTTTGGTCTTGTTCCCTGCATCGATCAGTCAACATAAATTACTTCTTTTAGTTTAGACATGAACTAATTTCCAAAGTTGTTATTGATCAGGCCAAAATAAGTGATCAAAGAATGAAGAAGAAAAAGGTTATAATATATAGGGAATCTAAGAGTTTTGAGCTGTTACCTTTTTTGGGTTACCTGTTAGATTGGCACAAAACAAGCTTTCATCGTCAAAGCGGACACAAGAGGTTTTATTCTTGTCACACTGATGACATATTTAGGGTAGGCTCCAGCGAATATGAAACCCAAAAGGGAATAATTGTGAGATAGGATCAACTGGGCCAAGGAATGTGGAAGGTGGCTCATCCAAGGGAAGGTAAACCAGTTTGCAGTCATATGGATGAAAGCTATGTGTTAGGTCTGACTATGGGTACAAATCCAAAACCCCAATTGAAGAAACCACACAGAAAAACAAGAACACGAATCTAATAATATTATAGAGGATCTAATTGTACCTTTCACCAAGTATGTTGAAGAAGATTGATATTGGTCACTCCCACTTTCGCTCTCTTGGCTTGGCTATGGATCTTCTACAGCCCTTTAAACCTTCTTGGTTCTCTCACTTTAGTGGTAAAGTGGGAAAGAGTGAATAATGGCTGTAGGGACCCAAAACCTAGTATTTATAATACTGTCCTACACTCAAAACCCTAAACCACAATGAATTGAGCCAGCATATCCCTAAACTTGAGAGTGGACCGAACCGGTTCATACAATTTGACTCTCACCCATTTAATCAACCCGAATAATTAATTTAGCCTATAAATCCAACATTATGAACATCAAGAGTAATAGCGGGTGGTGGTACAGGTGCATCTGCTATACCTGGTAGTGCCTTAACTTTGCAATAATTGCTGTAATTGACCCCAACAGAATTGCATACTCTAAGGGCCCGTTTGATAACGTTTCTGTCCGTTTTTGTTTCAAGAAACAGCAAAAACATAAATTTCCATTTCTAGAAACAGAAACGGAATTGAAGGTGTTTGATAAGTTATATTTTTAGAAGTCGATGGTAACCAGTGAAAGAATTGCCACAAGTCGTTTCCAGAAACGGCGAACTTGTTTCGCCTGGGTCGTTTCTTGAACCATAAATAAGTAAAAATTTCTATTTCTATTTCTAAAAATAAGTGAAACGAAACAGTTTTATCAAACGCTTTTTGCTCCGTTTCTACTGTTTCTGGAAACAGAAACGCGTTTCTTGAAACGTTATCAAACGGACCCTAAGTGTAAGCTTTGGGCTTAAAACTTGACCTAAAAAAGATGATGGAAAAATGGTGGCAAATAACTAAAATTGTAGAAGAGGAACTTGCATCTCTCATTGTCATTGGGCAAGTCTTTAGCCAACATCAGGTAATAAGCTAATACAGTTTTCTTGGTGTAGTCAATGCTATGAATCTCATACATACTATCATCAGTACTATTTAGCTCGGAATTGATCACGGCGTTGAAGCATCTATACAATGAAGCCTTTCTAATCCACAACCCCAGTTGTCACTGAAGAAGGGATTACTGATATTTAAATTCCCATAGAATTGGTTCTGAGAACAATATGAGAATTGATTATCTGCTCTACCTGAGAGAAAAGGAAGGTCTAATATTACAAGGAAGAGAGGAAAGGCAAAACTAAGTAGGCAACATTCAAGGAAAAACAGATAGAACCACCCATCCCTTGCAGAACTATTATCACAAAACCAATGTCCACAAACAAGCTGATCATACTCATATAAGCTCCTCTTGCTTTTAAAATCTTAACTTTTTTTTTTGGATAATAAAATAATGACTCAAATCCGTAATCAATCCTGCTACCAATAGGAGTAACTGACAATTAAATCTCATTTTCCCATTATTTTCGTATTTGTAATAGTGCCCAGAAAAGCTCAACTCCAACAAGAAGATGGAAAACGATTCATACCCAAAAAATGAAAGGTTACAAAGAAACTACCAAGAAAATCCTTCAAGACAAGATTTCAGAAATAAAAATCCCTTGAAGAAAGTAGATCATGGTTTACATGATCACTCAGTTGACTTGGACAATATTAATTGAAAATTGGAACTATTTTGGCTCATATTTCAAAGTCAATTGATCGATTTGGTCTAGATTAATTGGTTTCAAACTGTTATTGGGTCAACTTTAAACCAAACTGTTATAGAAGTGTTATTATTATTATTATTATTATTTCAGTTTATGTTCAGTTTCTTATTAAGATTTGATCCTGCTCAATGAAAATTGAATTTCAACCCTAGTATGACTTGATCCATGTAATTGTAGAGTCAGTATGGACCTACGAGACTAGTTAATTACTATTTTCATAAATACCCAACCCAAAACTAAACCAATAAAGATTCTAGTCGATTAGATCCAAGTTAAACTGATCTATTTTGATCAATCCAACCAATTCGAATTGAACCTAAAACAATACACTACACGATAGAAAAATATGCACAAACCCAAAATTTGCTCAACAAAGATTTGACTCTTTGAGCAGCCAAGTGACGACAAATTGAGGGTAGCTGTTTACAGAAATCGAAATCATAATTCGATTACTACTGGATCTATTCTATTCTGGTTTTATGTATTATAAAATAGTAAATTACTATGATAAAAGACTTGTTATCTTTTCAAATGTCATACAAGGCATCTATTTTAAGAAAATATTATCAATTCAGTTTTATTTTTTAATTATTAAACTATTCAACGGAATATACTTATAATTAAACCGATTAACATCGGTAACCTTATGCTTATTTGGAACGTAGAGCTTAGTTTATTGTATATTGATACTAAAAGAGAAACAATATGTAGATGTTTGTCGTGTTAGAGATAGGTGTCAATTTTGGAATTTTTAATCCAAGAATCATGCCTCATGTATCATTAGAGCATTTCATTTTACCATATAGAGAGACTTAAGGGCCGTTTGATTTTGTTTCAATCGTTTCTGTGTCTAGAAACAGTAGAAACAGTTTCTCCCGTTTCTATTCCAAAAAACAATTTTTTTACCTCAAAAAAGTATTTGATTTTTCTGTTTCAAGAAACGGTTTCTTATGCATGTATCATTAATTACAGTTATGCCATTAGAATTTTGACAAAAGGGAAGACATCATACATGATTAAAATGAAAAAAACCCAATGTGATAGAGATTCAATAGGAAATATCTTTTTAAATGTCATATAAGTAAATAGAACATAGAGTTTTCTATTACGTAACATATACTCTAACAACTAACATAAAATCATTAATGGTTGCAACTAACATAAAGTCATTAAAATCAAAACATCAAGATCCATCAATTGGAATCATAGGCATTCCCTTCGATATAGCCATTTGATTTGCTATATTTATCCTCAACATTGACATCTGTCTTGCTCCTCTCTGACTTGTGTTTGTAGTTGGAGCAATGAAGTCTTGATGATTAGGAGGATTTAGTTGATCAATTACATTCTATTCACAGCCATATTCATCAAAAAGATCATCTTTAATAGTTTGTTCTTTGATGTAGTTGTGAAGCCCACAACATGCAACTACGATGCTGGCTTGGTCCTCGATATGGTAACCCTTCATTTTTTGTAAGATTTGGAATCTATTTTTCAATACACCAAAGGTTCTTTCAATAACATTCCGTAAGGAGGAATGTCTGTGGTTGAATAACTCCTTCGGCGTTCTTGCACCCCTTCTTTCCCCACTAAAATCTGGTAGGTGATACCTTTCTCCTCAAAAGGGTGTCAAATACCCAAGTTGACTTGCGTAACCTAAGTCCACAACATAATACTTGCCTTCAAGTATTATGGATAACATTTATACAAGTGAGTATATTAGTTTAAAAAGACACTTAACGTACAAGTGATTTGTTTGTTGTGAATTACCTGGAGGAGGATGAGGAAAACCTAAGGTAGCATTTGATCTCGCCTCTTCAAAAACCCGAGCATCATGTGCACTACCTTCCCAACCCGCATACACAAATGTAAAACGCATGTCGAACGAACAGGCACACATAACATTTTGTGTGATCAATGCCTTCCGATTTCTGTATCGGGTTTGCTCTGATCTGGGTACTATGATGCTAATATGAGTACCATCAATAGCACCAATGCAATCCTAAATGAAACACAATATGGATATCTATTAGAATTCATTCATTAACTAGTAACTGATAATATTTGCACTTAGCATAAATCATAAAGGTTACCTGGAAGAAAGGGCTAAACTTTGGGTTATGTTGAATTTCTGAGGGGACCACATCAAAATTAGGTGGTCTGATTGTTTCATTCACTAGTTGAACCATAGTGTGCAACACTTTTTGAAATACAATACTAATTGTCTGTCCAGATCGTTGAAATTTCTTTGCAACTTGTCTAGTATTGCTTCCATGCGCTACTATTACAATAAAAATTGCAAGTTGTTCATCTACCCGTATATAACAACTATCATCTAACCATCCTCTATGTATCATCATATCATGTAGATTGATGAAGACATGTCTCTCAACTAATGTAGCATAGATTTGAATGTCCATTCAATGTCTCTATGACCATGACAGCTCCTGTGTAGTTACTATCCATACATGGTTCTCTAATCCGAAGGCAATCTAAAAACGTTTAGAATGTATATAGGATGATGTCATTATCACTAGATGAATCATCTTTGAAATTAGTAGGATTCATTGCCATACCTATATATAAATGAATATGAGTATCAAAATACTATATAGTAAGAACTGAAAAAATGCATTCATCATTAAGGCAATAACAAATATCCATGTCATCCTTAAAAAAATCATGTAAACAAATCAATATATGAAAGAAACTCCCATATCCTACTTTTAAATCAAATCATCCATCAAAATCAATCAAAAAAACAAATATCCATATCATCCTCAAATAAACTCCCATATCTTACTTTTAAATCAAAATATCCATCAAAATCAACAATCAAAGAAATTTCCATGTCATCCTCAAAGAAATTCTCCTATCCTACTTTTAAATCAAACCATCCATTAAAATCAAACAAACAAATATCATGTCATTCTCAAATTTAAAATGAAACCTATTGTTTTTAAGAAACTCCCAAATCTTACTTCAATGCTCTAATCATCCACATCCTTTTTTCAGCAACAACTTCTACAAATGATATTCTCCAAGCAGCACTCTTGTGTATCTTTTGTTGAGCCTTCACCCACATCTCTTTTGTTAACTCTGTCATGTTGTCCAACAATACCTGACACGCTTTGATGCTATACATTCCATCCACTAGATTATTGACAGTTGAAAGAACTAGTCTGGAAGTGGGAGTACTACTACCCCCCCGTTCCATTTTTTAGGCCACATATGAGTTGAAGTCATGTGCAGATTTGGTAATGACGTAGCTTATTCATCTTATTACGCAGCTGCTCTTTTCGAAATGGACGTTGGAAAGTTGCTTCTAGTCCTGCTTTAATGTTATTCCACCCAACTTTACTGAATGTGGAGTTGGACTTCTGACCATTCCTTACATTATCAATCATTAATTTGATGAATTTGTTCAATCTAGAAGCATTCCAAAGGATTGTGGTTGTGGTTGTGGTTGGAGCAGGAGTAGGGTTTCCACTATATGACATATTGTCTACATAAAGGAAATATTAATCATGTTAAAGTCAAGAATCATCAGCTCACAATCGGATATGCATATTGAACATTCATAGATTGGCATTCAACAATGACAAAAGGAAATCTCTCAAAAGAAATAACCAAAATTTCCAAAGTGAGTAAAACAGTAAGCATAAATGGAAACAAAATATCAGCAAGAATCCTATTTCCTGCAAAAAATATAAAAGATAACTACTACAAAATAACTCACCAAAATAAGTGAATTCACAATAATAGAAAGTATAATCTTAACATGGAATCAAGGACGTGACAAACAAATCAACATAACCAACAAATTAAATAGTTTATATATATGAACCTCATTTCTTTCCTCTAGTATATATTTTCCTTGGACTCCTTCCCTTTTCTCCTTTTAGTTTTATGGATCTATTATTTTCAAGAAAAGTATCTATGTGCACCAGCATCATTTTATAATTAATTCATGTCATGCCAAATCAACCATCGTGTGTCTTTGCTATCATGATATCACATCACCAAATCACTAGGATCAAACTCAGCATTTAATGCTAAAATAAGCATGGATTCAACCAATAACAAAGATATTTTCTGTATGTTAATAGCTGTAAATGAAAGAATCTACAAATTGATGCTAGAGAAAATGGAGGAACATGGCTGTCCACCCAACACAGTTACTTATAATTCACTTGTTAGAGGGCTTTGTATCCAAGGGGAATCTGCAACAAATTTTGCAGCTTTTGGATAAACTAATGCACAAGGGGCTGGTCCCAAATGTATTTACTTATTCATTCTTGCTTGAAGCTGCTTACAGGGAGAGAGGGGTAGATGAAGCAATTTAGATTAGTGAGCGGTGTAGAGCAATGACTATGATAACTCAGGATACATAGACAAAGCCCCCAAAACATCAAGCAACAGTTACTTGCAAGGCCAAAATTAACAGGAACAAAGGAGTGATGAGAGGTAGTTCTAATAACAGAAGACCAACTAGAAGCTAGGTCACTCACTGAGACATCTTCAAAATTGTATCCATTTTCTGTGGATTTAGCACCTTAATTAAACATTTTGTATGAGTACTTATGAGGTTCTTGGAAAGTGAGTTGTAGACATATTGTCTACTCGCAATAACTCATGAGGTTCTTGGAAAGGGATTTCATTATCCAGATGCAGGCTCACATTATATTAGGTTTCCACACAGCAAGCATGGATGGGATTACATTGCCAATTAGAATCCCCTGGTCTCAACCTTTAATGATCTATAAACATTATTTGTGATAAACACACAAGTGAAGCTTAAAAAACCTTCAGTGAGCATTCTTATAATTGGGAAGGAAGAGCCAGCGATGATTATCTGCTATCCATTTCTCAAACTTCAAAATATTTATTTTTTTTATAGCCTCTGCTTATAAAAAGGGAAACTGCGAGGAGTTCAAAAAATTTGGCACACTTGTATTGTATATTCTAGAGGCCTACTCTGATCTTGATAGTCAAGAAAACCAAGGAAGTAAAATGATATTCTGAATTTAGTGTATGTAATTTCCATTAATTCCCAATAACAGAATTCGTCTTGGAATTCATGGACCGCACTCCAATGCAAGTGCGGTAGAACTGAAGAAGCCATTAAATTCTTCAGGGGTTTAGGCCAAATGTTGTGAGTTACAACATTTTATTGAGGAATTTGTGCTTTGAGAGGACATGGGAGGAGGCAAATGTGATTCTGGCGGAGATGGATGAAGGGGACATTGTAATCCTAATGACAGAGAGCAGCAAAGTAGATCTTGTGATTAAGTGTCTAGACCAAATGATGTATCGGCACTGTAATCCTAATGACGGAAGCTACAATGCTCTTGCTGTGCTCTGCAAGGAGGGAAAGGTGCAGGAAGCTTTCTCTATTATCCAAAGCTTGGGTAATAAAACAAACTCTTCCATGCATGACTTCTATAGGAATGTTTTATCAAGCTTGTGTAGGAAGGGAAACACTGTGGCAGCATTTCAGCTCTTATATTAGATGACAAAGAATGGATTTACTCCTGATTTCTATACCAAATCATCCCTGATCAGAGGCCTGTGTATGGAGGGGATGCTAGCTGAGGCAATTGAAATTTTTACAGTAATGGAAGAGAATGATTTTAGACCAGCTATTGACAATTACAATGCCCTTATACTTGGCTTATGCAAGGCCAGAAGGACAGATCTTTCACTCGGAGTCTTTGAGATGACGATTGAGAAGGGTGACATGCCTAATGAGACAACTTATACTATCGTAGTCAAAGGGATTGCCCATGAAGAAGAAATGAAGTTGGCCGCAGAGGTTCTGAGGGAGTTGTATCATAGACGCGTTCTGAGTCTAAATACTGTGGAAAGGCTTGTGATGCAATATGATTTGGAATTATCAACTCCTTAACTCAGATCTGGGGAATAAAAAAGTGGAAAACTTTACCTATAGCACAGTAAACCAGAGAAGACACAAAATTTGATCTATACAAAAATGGTTGAAGCAATAGATTCTGATAGATAGATGAAGATAAGCATGAATTCTATTGAGTGATGCATGGAGAATTTGGGTTTTAAGCTTGATACTGGTCTCAAGATTGTTTGAAGGCGGGAAAAGAAAAGATTCAAGCTTTGATATTATTCTGGAGTTGAGGTTATTTCAAGTACATCCTTCATATTTTGATTTGTAAAAATTGGTGCCAAGTTGATTTCATTTTGGTCTTATTGTCTGCCTCACTTTTCTAGCAACCACTGGAATTCTATACTAGGATCTTTTGATGATAACTAAGTCAAATTCCTGCTTTCATTGGCTGAATCCTCTACTCAACCAATTTGTGAGCAAAAAAATAGAGAATTCTTAAAACCCCCAATCCCAATTTCCTTCTGTTCTGTCGAATTTTTTTTTTTTGGCTGTCTCATTAACTCCCTACTCTATCCTGTTTCTGTCTGTGTATTCTGCCATATTGTGCCCATGTTGTATTTGAGAGCTTACAATAAATTAAATGCTTCAGTTATGATCCTCATCTTCTTTGTCCCATGTTCACTGGAAACATCCGACATGAGTAGAAACAATTTTTAAGTTCCATTGCATCGTGTAAAGAATGGGTGAGAGATTGGTTTTCCTTTTTAATTGTGATTCTCAGTTTCACATCAGTTGGGCTTATGCATTTACAATCGCCAAGATGACACATGATGCTCCAAACAACAGAAGAGTTTAGGGAAAGAAAAAGAAAATTAGACTCATGTCTTGGACCCTCTAATTCTGTCTAGTTCTGTTCTCCAACGGTTCTATTGCTAAAAGTTGTTAAAAACTAACAGAAAAGATATTGAATATGAATCTAAAGTTGTTTGAATATGAATATTTCCTCATACATTAATAAATGTGCTAGCATTGCTCATTTTGAATGTTCTCATTGAATACATGCATTATGGAGGAACATTAATCTCATCTAACTTCAGAACCAGATAATCACACTTCACTTGATCTGAGTACTACGATTTCATACTTACCCGAAACCATAAGAATCTCCATTGCTCAAATAAAACATCAAAAACATCAAAGAGTTGGAAGAAATGAACTTTGTAAACTATAATCAACTAAATAAAATAAAATAGAATTAATAAGAGATAAAAGTTAGAATTGAAGGCGGCGTAAGCAAACCGCATAATCAATAAATTCAACACAAAATACTCAATTACCTACTTTCTAAGACCACAGAGAGCCCCAGAACTAAATATCAAGTAACCCACCAACCATTACAATCTACAAATTGATTCAGAGACATTATAGTAATAACAATATTCAGGAAGAAAAGAAAATTAAATATCTCGACCAGCCAAGAATTAGGGAAGAACAGCAACAACATCAGCAATGGCAATAGCAAACAGAGAACTTAAATCCATCAGAGATCAACAAGACAACCCCCAAATCCCCACATTACAGAGATTAAATCAGATCTGTGATTAGTGCTTGAAATGATACCTGAGTTTGGCGATCGTACTTGTCGTTGTTAGATTTATGGGCTAAATTAATTATTCGGGTTGATTAAATAGGTGAGAGTCAAATTGCATGAACCGGTTCGGTCCACTCTCAAGTTTAGGGATATGCTGGCTCAACCCATTGTAGTTTAGAGTTTTAAGTGCAGGACAATATTATAAATACTAGGTTTTTGGTCCCTACAGCCATTATTCACTCTTCCCCACTTTACCACTAAAGTGAGAGAACCAAGGAGGTTTAAGGGCAGAAGATCCATAGCCAAGCCAAGAGAGTGAAAGTGGGGGTGACCAACATCAATCATCTTCAAGATACTAGGTGAAAGGTACAAATCGATCCTCCATAATTTTATTAGATTCGTGTTCTTGTTTTTCCTGTGGTTTCCTAATAGGGTTTCAAACTCAAACCCATAGGGAGTTTTAACAAGTGGTATCGGAGCGCACACATGGGACAAGAATCGATTGAATTTTTGTTGTATATGAGGATTTTGATTATTACTTAAAACGATTTGATAAAAAAAAATTGTTTTTTTTCCAAAAGACAAAAAATTTTTATTTTTTTTTTTTGGTAAAAAAAAAAAACCAAACCTGCAGAACATTGCAAGGCGGCGGCTGACTTCTTAAAAAAAAAACCCAGAGCCGTTGCAAGGAGGCGGTATGTACTGTTTTGTTTTGACCAAAAAAAAAAAAAAAACCTTAAAGGCTTGTTTGGTTTTTGTTCCTTTTGAGTTTTTATTACTTTAAATTTCATTTAAAGGTTCGTTTTAATGCCAAATTGAAATCTGTTTTTTGCGTTGGATTCCTTGTTTCGGGCCACATTTAATGATCTAATTTTTAATATGACATGTTTATTTGAAATTTTATATTGTATTTAGTTTCAATCATTGAAATAAGAGGGCATAAATTAATGCTTTAAAAATATATATGTTATTGGTTACCAAGAAATTGAGAAAAGTTTTAAATTGAGATAAGTTAATATGAAAAAGTGTAACAATGTAATTTTTTAGGAAACCATGAAAGGATGAGGTGGAATCCACTAAAGTGGTACATCTTATTATTTCATGATTTTCCACAGGATAGCAATGTAGGTGACATTTGCCCAAAGGTGATGTCACCAAAGTTAAGAAAATGACAGTAACCTAGAGGTTCCTAAGCCCAAAGGTGAGGGGATTTTAAAAGTTATTGTTCTTTTCATAGTAAATATGAATTTACAAGAGGACCAGTGCATTCTTAGCCCAAAGGATAGGAATGTAGTTGCGGTTGTGACTCTTGTATGGTTATTGTTGTCCTAGTGACATATTTATATGTATGCTTTGAACATAAAGATATACATCTCCAATGGGAAAGATATGATAGAACTGAGTGAAACCCACCAAAGTGGTACATTCAGTTCGATTGTATCTTTCCCAATAGTAAAGGTGATACTTTCCCAAAGGTTATATCATCAAGGTTTGAGGATAATTATCCACATTTCAGAAAAGGGACATTGAATTTAGAGTTCTTTTGCCCCAAAGGTGATTGAATTCCGAAGTTAGTGTTGTTTTCACAGTTAAAAGAATAATATAAGAGCATCAGCTAATTCCTGTCCCAAAGGATAGGGATACATTTTTAGTTGTAACTCTTATTTAAAATATATTGATGGTGTTACATGCTTTTATATTATGATTTATATTTTCATATTTGGCATGTATTGTGTTGTTGTTACTGGTGAAAGTAGGATGACCATTCCCTCAAATTATGTATCTTCCATCCCAATGCTCACTGGTAACAACTATCAAAAGTGGGTGGAGGAATTAGAATTGCATTTAGGTCTTCTTGACTTAGACTTGGCACTTAGGGAGCCTAAACCTGAGCCTCTCACAGACTCGAGCAGAAGTGCTGAAAGGACCAAGTTTAAGAAATGGACTAAAGCAAACAGAAAGTGCATACTGGTTTTAAAAAAGGCAATTCTTGAAATTATACGTGGGAACATAGAGATCAAAGACACTGCAAAAGAATTCCTGGATGTTATTAAAGCTAGATTTCAACACAACAAGAAAGCTGAGAAAACCACATTGATGACAAGGCTAATGAATACAAGGTATGATGGATGTGGGAGTGTTAGAGAATACATTTTGGGTGTAACTACGATCTTGGTAAACTTAAGGATCTTGGAATAGATCGATGAAGAATATATTGTACACATTGCATGAATACCCCCTAGTCAAGATAAGGTTATCCAATCTACCTATATTGCACTGAAGGACGATTGGAGCCTAAATGAGCTCATTTCCATTTGCACTCAAGAGGAAGAAAAATTGAAACAAACTAAGTTTGAGAGTGCACATGCAACTTCTGGTGGACCAAGCAGAAGCGTCAAGCCATATGACAGGATTAATAGTTCTCAAGAACTTGACACATCTCAAAAGGCTCAGGATGAAGAGAATACCAACAACGTAGAGTGTTTCTGTTGCCATAAGAAAGGACATGTGAAGAAGGACTGTTTTATTTTCAAGAAATGGTTAGAGAAGAGGAAGAATTATGGGGTTGATAAGCAGGATGATACTAAGAAAGGGTGAGGTAAACTGATCACCAGCAATTGAGAGCAAGTAAAATTTGGTCCCATTAAGTAGTTAGGATTTCTTTACATACAGTTATTTGAAATGCTTGATTAGTGGGAGCTCTGATTTTGTTTAGTATTTGTTTATGCTTTGAACCTTAGCCTGTATGTTTTGGGGCACAGTTTGATGAATTATGGTTAAGTTTTAGCATTTACATTATGCACAGTTATTTCTTCAAATATTTGGTTTATGATTTCATTTGAGAATGTTTTTTATAGGCAGTAATTGTCTTAGTTATAGGCAATATTTTGCTACAGTTCAAAAGGTAATGTTTGCCACATTTTAAGACAGTATTTGTCATAGTTCAAAGGCAATATTTACCACAGTTTATAGGCGGAAGACCACAGTTAGATATTAACCACAGATCAAAGACGATTTACCACAGTGAAGGTTAATATCACAGTTAAGGACCTACATGGAATGACAACAGTATAATTTGAGGATATGTCAATATTTCTATGATGGTATCCCACATAGATTCGTGTTAAGAAACTTACTTATGTTTGTAATAACAGAAAGTTGTATGCCATATATTGAGGTGTATCTTCTGCTGTTATTCGATATAAGTGGTTTTTCAACTGAATCACAGTAAGAGTGGTTAATGTAATAAGATTCTATGGCCACACCAATTTAAAAGACATCCTTATAATTAATGTAGCCCAAGTGGGAGATTATTGGATTTATGGGCTAAATTAATTATTCGGGTTGATTAAATGGGTGAGAGTCAAATTGCATGAACCGGTTTGGTCCACTCTCAAGTTTAGGGATATGCTGGCTCAACCCATTGTGGTTTAGGGTTTTGAGTGCAGGACAGTATTATAAATACTAAGTTTTGGGTCCCTACAGCCATTATTCACTCTTCCCCATTTTACAACTAAAGTGAGAGAACCAAGGAGGTTTAAGGGGCTGTAGAAGATCCATAGCCAAGCCAAGAGAGCGAAAGTGGGAGTGACCAACATCAATCATCTTCAGCATACTAGGTGAAAGGTACAAATCGATCCTCCATAATTTTATTAGATTCGTGTTCTTGTTTTTCCTGTGTGGTTTCCTCAATAGGGTTTCAAACTCAAACCCATAGGGAGTTCTAACAGTCGCTACAACTCTCTGTTGCTTGACGAAAGAGAGAGAGAGAGAGAGAGAGAGAGAGAGAGAGAGAATGTCGACCTTCGCAAGAAAGCAGAGATGGTCGCTGGAGCTTCGCGAGAGAGCAGAGACGGTCGTCGGAGCTCCGAGAGAGCAGAGACTATCATCGGAGTTTCGTGAGAGAGTAGATACGGTCGCCAGAGCTTCGTGAGAGAGCAGAGACGGTCGTCGGAGCTTCGCGAGAGAGCAGAGATGGTAGCGAGCTTTATAGAGAGCTGCAACTTGTGGAGAGATGCAGGGAGATAGGAGAGGGTAGGGCGTCGGGACTCGGGATTTGGGATTTCATGATTTTCCCCCTCACCTTGTTTCAAGAAACAGAAAAGTAACTAAGGGCCCGTTTGATAACGTTTCAAGAACGCTGCTTGCTTTCTTTCGAAAGCAGAAACGAGTAAAAGCGTTGATAAAACTATTTCGTTTCACTTATTTTCGAAATAGAAATAGAAATTTTTACTTATTTATGGTTCAAGAAACGGCCCAAGCGAAACAAGCTCAACTTGTTTGAACTTGTTTCACCGTTTTTGGAAACGACTTGTGGCCATTTTTTCATTGGTTACTATCGACTTCTAAAAACATGACTTATCAAACACCTTCAATTCCGTTTCTGTTTCTAGAAACGAAAATTTATGTTTCTGCCATTTCTTGAAACAGAAATGGCAGAAACGTTATCAAACGAGCCCTAAAAGGTATTTCTTCATTCTTGTTTTTGGGAACAAAAGTAGATATAAATTTTAATTTTTATTTCATAAATAGTGAAATAGAACAAAAAAATCAAACGGGCTCTTATAGTACCGTGTTAATCTATAGACACAAACTATTCAAAGAGTTGCAACACTTTTTATTTTTTAAGTAAGATTATGGTAATTGTCAGAAAGAGAGAATAATATATGTATAGGTTTTTTTTTTTTAATCATCTATTGTCAATTTATATTAGAAAATTTTATTTTTGCGGCGTTTAAGGCAAGTTGATCATGGCATGGGTGGGGGGCAATAAAGCACACAGCGTGAAAGAGACCAAATGCAATAGCAATAGCGCACCTAAGCCAACAGGCATGAAGGAAGGCCACTTGTTGAGTAAGGATGTGGGGAAGGAAGTGATCGAGAATTGAAGCCGACAGCCGATTAGTTGACATATTCTTTTTCATTAACATGGCTAGTCTACAATAATTATGGAATGATGTAAAAACACTCCCAAAATAAAGTCAATGTCCTCTTCCCACTTACCTAATTGTGTACAATGATCACCCTTGGTACGAAGAAGATCTGGCATGCGATGATGCTAGTTTTAGTATAACCTATCATAAATGAAGTCACGTTTAGTATAACTCCATTTTAGGTTCAAGATCAATGGAGTACGATGATCCTAACACATTTAAAATCATCAAAGGAGGTTGCCCGACAAATTTTGACCCAATCGGAACCCGAAAAGTCAGATTGATGGGTCAACCGACAGGCAAGGCATCCACCAGTCCTTGCTCGTCGCTAGACCTAGGGACTCTGCCTGGACCAACGGGCTAGGAGTAGTGGGCCAGGTGCCCACTAGTCATTGCTCGTCGCTGATCTAGGGACCCTGCCTGGATCGACGGGCCAAGAGTGGTGGGCCAGGTGCCCACCGGTCTTGCTTGCTAGTCAAGCCAGTAGCCCATCTAGGATAGGCAAGCTCCGGATTGTTGGGACTAATCATTTTCAGGCACCCACCACTCAGAATCGAGATTTTACTGTTCACTCCCATTCTTCATCCCACCTTGGGAAAACCATGAGGGGTTGATTCAACCTCATTTTCCACAAATCTAAGGTCTCATATCATGATCCTAACCCAGATCTAGGGTGGATCCAAAGTCTTAAGCATGGATCTTATCTCTTTGCTCAAGAACACCTCAAAACCCCAAACTTCTTCTCTAGCTCAAGAGATCAACTAATGCTTCTCAAATCTTGCAATTTCTTCCTCCAAAACCTTCATAAACAAAGTAGATTCCTTTATTAAACCTTAGATTCATATTCTCAAGAGGGATTAATAAGATCTTAAAGATTTTTACCCCAAATCATAGGATTTCACTTAGGGTTTCATGAAGGTTTAAGAAATATAATCTTTACTCACCTCAAATTGTAGATCTCGAGATAAGAATCGCTAATCCGCATCAAAATCAAAAGATTTAACCTCGGCGACGCACAAGTATTTTCTTCCCTTTTTTCTTCTTCCTTCTTCCCTTCTCCTTCTTTCTTTTTCTCTCTCTTCTTTACTTTCTTATCCACCGTGTAAAACGATAAATGAGGGGAAATAGAGGATTATAAATGCTATTTATACCTGGGTCAAAATATCTAATGACCAAAGTGGGAGGTCACACTAGTGGGTCCGACCCACCTATGACCACCCACCAGTAGACTAAAACTTAGCTGAGTAATGAGGATTTCAATGGGGCATGGCCCCGACACGTATTTCACACATGGTGGTCGACCTAAAATGCGTACTTGACATAATATACGGCTACGTACCTTTATTGTGCGTACATGGCCCGGGGATATGTGCAAGTGCATGGCTTGGGCACGTGAACTTCATTAGGTACCGACTCGACTTGTCTGGCCAACCCAAGTTTAGAGTCACCCTTGCCATCATGTTCCGTAGGGTACCCGACTTGGCTCGCTCGGTGTCAGGTCCTGTAAGGCCAAACCAAACTAAACCAACCGGGTAATTAGACCAGGTTTATAATGTAGGGTATCACAAGCCGATGAGAGACGAAGCAGGGAAACTTGAATTTGGCCAAACGCGTCTACCATTTCCCCCTTTTCTTCTTCTTCTCCCTCCTTTGCTCTCTTTGTTGAGATCATAGTGAAGAGAGAAGAGAAGAGAAGAAAGAAAGAAGAGAGAGAAGAGGACATAGAGAATCTACCATCGTAGGACCATATGCTACCCAAGAGAATAATACTGTAGGGCACGGAGAGAGCCAACACAAACTAGACAACGTTGCCTACACCACCACCCCAGACAATCAAATCCCTCTCACGCCTCACAGCTTCAACAGAGCCCACATTGCCGGCAAACACATCCGCCTCCCCATCTCCAACGATGACTGCCCCACAACTAGAAGGTCTACTTCTACATTTCACCCTACCACCATACTCACTCCACCCTTAGCGAAATCGCAAGTACTTCCCCAGAAATTGAATCATTGAGGTCAGGGAAGAATGCAGAATTAGGGAACAGGATTTCGGAAATTTTGAAGTAAAGTAGCGGATGAAAGCCATTAAACACACCCATGAGCACTTCAGCCACTTCTTCTTTTGCTTCTAGGATGGAGAATCCATCACCGATTTCTTCGATTGCCTTTCTAGGTAGAGGAAATAGCCTCCTCCGTGTGTTGTGTTGCAGAGAAATAGAGAAAGCGAAGGAGGAGAAGAAGAAAAGGGGGCAATGGTAGACACGTTTTGCCATATTCAAGTTTCCCTACTTCGTCTCTCATCTGGCCGTCCACGTGTCGCGATCCAAGGGTGTCTCCGCCAGCCTTTGCCAGATTCTCTCACCACAATTGATTTCGATCCGACTGTATGCTCCAGTAGCTCTTCATCTTCAACCGTTTTAGTTCCGGTAGCTAGGCATCTTCAACCAATCTGATCTTGATGATGCCAACTATGTGCTCTCTTTCGTTCTTTCTATTTCCTTCTCTCCATCTCTTTCCTTCAACCAAACAAATATAAAAATAGGAAAAAGGGAAAGATATGGGAACTTTTAACTTTACCTCACCTTTACTTCCCTTATCTTTTATCTCACTAACATGTAGGTCCCACTCTAAACAAACGGGCCCTAAGAAATTGGGCTCCGAAGCACTTTTTCTCTAGATTATAGATCTTCTCTAGAACTCAGGTGTATTGAAATGTACTGCGTATTAAGTTATGAAGAATTAGGCCTCTATTTATAAAGATTCACGAAGCAAGGGAATTTTAAGCATTTAAAATTAGTGGCACCACCAGGGGGAGACATGGTGACCCGATTGGTTCTCCCAAGTAGATGTGGAAGCTTCAAGAAGGCCTAGAAAAACCCTAAGGTCGCTTGGGTTTCATCGCCACCTATACTGAATTTTGGACAATGATTCTAGAAGGTTCAATTGTTAAATTTCGACGAATTATATATCACTAGAAATGCTTTCCAGAGTACTATCCAATGATGTATTCAATGATGTATCAACAAAATTTGTCTAGGGACATAGTCAGAATTATGCTCGAAGCAAAAGACCGTAATATAGGTATAATGATGAGATGATGGCCAATCAATGTTGTATTCACCCCATTGGATTTAGCATTATTACAGTACGAAAAAGAAAAATTATAAATATTTGGAATATTTCATCTTTGGCAATATCATTCGATTGAAGGTTTGGGATTCATGGTATAAGGATTAAGGTTGTAAGATTTTATGAGAACTTTGAATCAAAGTTTTTCAACATAATAGGTAAGGTATGGTCTGGATCACTCATATCTCAAACTTAGAAACAAATTAAATCACATGGCCTCCATGTTTAGCATTTTCTTTTATCTTTTTCAGTCATCCACTCCTTTTCTAACTTTTTACATATGAATTGTAAAGCTTTATCTTATCACATGATTAACTCTATTTAGGTTCAAAATATATGAACAAAAGACACTGGCCCTACCCACCCACAAGGTTTGGGTTCCACCAAATCCACCACGTGATAGATGATAGGATTATGAAGGGATTTTTTCCTATGGGGGCCATGTAGGAAACTGCAGCATCAAAATTAGTTTTAAGAGCTTCACACACATCCGATGAAAGATCAGATTTTTATCAGATTTAATTGATAATAATGAAGGATCGAAAGATAAATCAAGAAGATGTGGTTTAGGAATTAATCAATTGATATAAAAATATTTGAAGAGTGAAAGATGTTCACAACACCGGACTGGGGATTGCTTTCATACCCTCTCACATAATGAGTCATAAGATTCATATTAATCTTTGTCCTTAGACAAAATGTGGGCTTCCTACTAAAAGAATTCCTCTCCCATCCTCATTGGTATAGTTCCTCACTCTAACATTGTAGAAAACTTTTGCCTACATTTAAATTAGGATTGTTGTTTAAATTATGATTTCAAATACATCAGTTTATTTTAATCTAATAGTACACTAATAGTACTTCTTCCATTTGACCTTGAGAGAATAAGTTAATTTAGCCTACATTGTCGTTTGAAATTTTTTGAAATGAGTCAATTCAAAATAGGAAAGTGATAATTAATTAAATTAAATTCGAAATTAATCATAGATGCAAGGTTGAAAACACTTAATGAATTGTCTTGATTCCAAGGACGTAATAAGGAGTTTTTTAATGTTTCTATTTTTGTTTCTTAATGTTCTATTAACACCTTTGATGATGACTTGCAGAGTGGAACTGGCAGCAAAAAATAAATAAAATAAATAAAAGACTTGCATAGTGGAATATAACTGTATTAGGTAGGTATAAATCTACCGAGGATGGTCATTTTATGTGAAAATGGAAGAGAGAGAGAGAGAGAGAGAGAGAGAGAGAGAGAGTACCTCCCCCCTCAAAAAAAAACACACACTCCTCTACGCCCACACTAATCGGGTTTGAAAAGATTGTTTGATCCCTAAACCGTGCACTATAGTCTTTACTTGTGCCTGCCCTCTCATTGGTCTACACGTCAATGCAGTAGCGATGTGACTAGGAACCGTTTTATTGCCTCATATATATAGGGAAAAGAAGACTACCTAGTCGAGTGGACCTAGCGCTGAGAGACATTGAATGGTTTGAAATTACGTTCCCACCCCCTATAAAATTACAAAACTGCATCCTTGTTGATGCCCTTACACATGCTCTCATTGATGTAGGAGCCACACAACCAAGTTACGCCCATATATAAAAATGGGAAAAAGGCTTCCTGACTGAGCCTTGTTAGAACTTCCTATGGGTTTGAGTTTGAAACACTATTGAGGAAACCACACAGGAAAAACAAGAACATAAATCTAATAAAATTATGGAGGATCGATTTGTACCTTTCACCTAGTATGCTGAAGATGATTGATGTTGGTCACTCCCACTTTCGCTCTATTGGCTTGGCTATGGATCTTCTCACTTTAGTGGTAAAGTGGGGAAGAGTGAATAATGGTTGTAGGGACCCAAAACCTAGTATTTATAATACTGTCCTGCACTTAAAACCCTAAACCACAATGGGTAGAGCCAGCATATCCCTAAACTTGAGAGTGGACCGAACCGGTTCATGCAATTTGACTCTCACCCATTTAATCAACCCGAATAATTAATTTAGCCCATAAATCCAACAATCTCCCACTTGGGCTACATTAATTATAAGGATGTCTTTTAAATTGGTGTGGCCATAGAATCTTATTACATTAACCACTCTTACTGTGATTCAGTTGAAAAACCACTCACATCGAATAACAGCAGAAGATACACCTCAATATACGGCATACAACTTTCTGTTATTACAAATATAAGTAAGTTTCTTAACACGAATTTATGTGGGATACCATCATAGAAATATTGACATATCCTCAAATTACACTGTTGTCATTCTATGTAGGTCCTTAACTGAGATATTAACCTTCACTGTGGCAAATCGCCTTTGATCTGTGGTTAATATTTAACTGTAGCCTTCCGCCTATAAACTGTGGTAAATATTGCCTATGAACTGTGACAAATATTGTCTTAAAATGTGGCAAACATTACCTTTTGAATTGTGGCAAAATATTGCCTATAACTAAGACAATTACTGCCTATAAAAACATTTTCAAATGAAATCATAAACCAAATATTTCAAGAAATAACTGTGCATAATGTAAATGCTAAAACTTAATCATAATTCATCAAACTGTGCTCCAAAACACATGGGCTAAGGTTCAAAACATAAACAAATACTAAACAAAACCAGAACTCCCACTAATCAAGCATTTCAAATAACTGTATGTAAAGAAATCCTAACTACTTGATGTGACCAAATTTTACTTGCTCTCAATTGTTGATGATCATCTACCTCACCTTTCTTAGTATCATTCTCGCTTATCAACCCCGAATTCTTCCTTTTCTCTAACCATTTCTTGAAAATAAAACAAATCATTCTTCACATGTCCTTTCTTATGGCACCGTAAACACTCTACGTTGTTGGTATTCTCTTCATCCCGAGCCTTTTGAGATGTGTCAAGTTCTTGAGAGCTATTAGTCCCTGCATATGGCTTGACGCTCTCTGTTGAAAAATTTTGTTCCTTCCGCTTGGTCCACCGAAGATCCCTTGTGAAAAGTTGCATGTGCACTCTCAAACCTAGTTTGTTTCAATTTTTCTTCCTCTTGAGTGCAAATGGAAATGAGCTCATTTAGGCTCCAATCGTCCTTCAAGCAATGTAGGTAGATAGGATAACATTATACCGACTAGAGAGGGTATTCAGGCAATGTGTACAATATATTCTTCATCGATCCAGATTCCAAGATCCTTAAGTTTACCAAAGATCGTAGCTACACCCAAAATGTATTCTCTAACACTCCCACATCCATCATACCTTGTATTCATTAGCCCGGTCATCAATGTGGTTTTCTACTTTCTTGTTGTGTTGAAATCTAGCTTTAATAGCATCCAGAATTCTTTTGCGTGTCTTTGATCTCTATGTTCCCACGTATAATTTCAGGAATTGCCTTTTTAAAACCAAGATGCATTTCTGCTTGCTTTAGTCCATTTCTTAAACTTGGTCCTTTCAAGACTTCGCCGAGTCCGTGAGAGGCTCGTTTAAGCTCCCTAAGTGCCAAGTCTAAGTCAAGAAGACCTAAATGCAATTCTAATTCCTCCATCCACTTTTGATAGTTGTTACCAGGAGTATTGGGATGGAAGATACATAACTTGAGGGAATGACCATCTTACTAAAGAAGAATAACAACACAATACATGCCAAATATCAAAATATAAACCATAATATAAAAGCATGTAATACCATCAATATATTTTAAATAAGAGTTACAACTAAAATGTATCCCTATCCTTTGGGACAGAATTAGTCGATGCTCTTATATTATTCTTTAATCGTGAAAACAACACTAACTTTGGAATTCAATCACCTTTGGGCAAAAGAACTCCAAATTCAATGTCCCTTTCTGAAATATGAATGATTATCCTCAAACCTTGATGACATAACCTTTGGGAAAGTATCACCTTTACTGTTGGAGAAGATACAATCGAACTGAATGTACCACTTTGGTGGGTTTCACTCAGTTCTATCATATCTTTCCCATTGGAGATGTATATCTTTATGTTCAAAACATACATATAAATGTCACTAGGACAACAATAACCATACAAGAGTCACAACCGCAACTAAATTCCTATCCTTTGGGCTAAGAATGCACTGGTCCTCTTGTAAATTTATATTTACTGTGAAAGAACAATAACTTTTGAAATCCCCTCACCTTTGGGCTTAGGAACCTCTAGGTTACTGTCATTTTTAACTTTGGTGACATCACCATTGGGCAAATGTCACCTACATTGCTTCCTCAGGAAAATCATGAAATAATAAGATGTACCACTTTGGTGGATTCCACCTCATCATTTCATGGTTTCCTAAAGTAAAATTACTTTGCAACTAAGAATGAGCGGAAGCTTACACCCTTTTCCATATTAACATATCTCAAAAAAAAAATTTCTCAATTTCATGGTAACCAATAACATATATATTTTTCAAAGCATTGATTTATGCTATTTTGTTTCAATGATTGAAACTAAATACAACATAAAATTTCAAATAAACATGTCATATTAAAAATTAGATCATTAAATGTGGCCCGAAACAAGAAATCCAACGCAAAAAACAAATTTCAATTTGGCCTTAAAACGAACCTTTAAATGAAATTTAAAGTAGTTTAAATAAAAAAACCCAAAAAGAACAAATTGAAACCAAATACAACATAAAATTTCAAACAAATATATCATATTAAAAATTAGATCATTAAATGTGGCCCGAAACGAGGAATCCAACGCAAAAAACAGATTTCAATTTGGCCTTAAAACGAACCTTTAAATGAAATTTAAAGTAGTTTAAATAAAAACCCAAAATGAACAAAAACCAAACAAGCCTTTGAGTTTTTTTTTTTTTTTTTTTTAAATCAATCAAAACCAACCGGTTCGGCCATATGAGTTCCGGGTCAAATTCGGGTCAATTGGTCAACGACCCGGTCAACCTTTGACCGAGTCAAATAGTACATATGAGTTGACCCACTGTGTCACCGGTTCAAATCGGTAGGGTTTCTGAGTTGAACCGGCGATGACTCGTCGCTTTTTTTTTTCTCTCTCCTCCGGTAGCCGGTTTCCGGCGGCACGTCCGGAGGTTTCCGGTGACTTTCGGCATACCGCCGCGACCTTCTTCTCGTGATCTACAACTTTCGTGAAGAAAGTTTTCCCATACAGGATCTTTAAGTGATGGTAAAATTACGATTTTTATGATTTTCATGATTTTTAATCAAATCAGGTTTTAAGTAACAATCAAAATCCTCATGTATAAGAAAAATTCAATCGATTCTTGTCCCATGTGGTCTGCTCTGATACCACTTGTTAGAACTTCCTATGGGTTTGAGTTTGAAACCCTATTGAGGAAACCACACAGGAAAAACAAGAACACAAATCTAATAAAATTATGGAGGATCGATTTGTACCTTTCACCTAGTATGCTGAAGATGATTGATATTAATCACTCCCACTTTCGCTCTATTGGCTTGGCTATGGATCTTCTACAACCCCTTAAACCTCCTTGGTTCTCTCACTTTAGTGGTAAAGTGGGGAAGAGTGAATAATGGTTGTAGGGACCCAAAACCTAGTATTTATAATAATCGTCCGCACTCAAAACCCTAAACCATAATGGGTTGAGCCAGCATATCCCTAAGCTTGAGAGTGGACCGAACCGGTTCATGCAATTTGACTCTCACCCATTTAATCAACCCGAATAATTAATTTAGCCCATAAATCCAACAAGCCTAAGGTGTACAATACAGCGTGCCTGTTCACATGAATTATTATAATATGTTCTTTATATTTAAAAATAATAATAATTAAAATAATCCATGTGAAACAGTGAAAGGTCGTGGAGTATATATAATTAGGGAGAGATTCTAAGAAAGCTATTGTGGAATTGAATTATAATAGTACATAATGGATCTGACACTGTTGAGGCATAAATATATTAATTTGTGAATAAACATTGTCGTTTGAAGAAAATTTTGAATAATACCGTTCACATAATAAAAAAAAAATTAGAAAAACAAATTTGGTGAAAAATATGGATTTATGGGAGTAGAACAAAGCCTAATGATTGGGCTTGTTTCTTATATTTGTTGTTTCATAGTTTTAAAATAATTGGAATAGTTGAAGGTCGAATAGAAAAGAACTAGAACCACCCTATATTGGAGAAAGTTTAGGGCACGTTTGATAACGTTTCTGTTGTTTCTGTTTCAAAAAATGGCAAAAACATAAATTTTCGTTTCTAGAAACAGAAACGGAATTGAAGGTGTTTGATAAGTCATGTTTGTGGAAGTTGATTGTAATCAGCGAAAGAATGACCACGAGTCGTTTTCAAAAACGGTGAAACAAGTTCTACTTGTTTCGCCTAGGTCGTTTCTTGAATTATAAATAGGTAGAAATTTCAATTTCAATTTCTGAAAAACAAGTGAAATGAAACAGTTTTATCAAACACTTTTTGTTCCGTTTCTGCCGGACATAAAAATGGTAAAAACGCGTTTCTTGAAACGTTATCAAATGGGCCCTTAGCTCTGCTTTGCTCTGTTCTGTTCTGCTCAAGTGATTCTGTCAAAGCTAGAGAAGGGGCAGATTGATGAATGAATATGAATAGCACCATGAGAAGGATTATGATCCAATCAACTTAAGAATGATGGTTTGAAACTAAAGGAGCAATCCAGTGTGATGATTTCAATGACACACTATCAAAAATAAAATAAAAAAAAAAAAAAAGGGCCCTTTAGAGGCGGTTTCTAACGCAACTGAAATCAATCTCACCACCTCTAATACTTTTAGGGGCTTTTTCTAAACATTGGACAACTATTACTAAATGTGCCGCTACTATTGCTTTAGGGTAATTTTTCCATCTTTGTGCGTAAAAGGGTTTTTTAAGGGCGCTTTAGAAATCTACCCCTAAAAATAGCATATAGGGGCAGAACAATACAACCCCTAATGTGGAATATTGTGTTTTAGAAAATGTCTAATATAGTTTAGGGATTTTTTTTTTACATCCACTAAAGATGGCAATAGGGGCATATAACATCCCGCCACTAAATTATAGTTCTTCTTTGCACTCATAAAACTGCCCCTAAAGAAATCTGATTGGGGGCATACATAAACTACTACTAAAAGTTATTGTTCTATTTGGAGAGGTTATAAAATCACCACTAAAAAGCCTGCTTTTTTTTTTGTTAAGCAAAGGTGTCACACCCTGCTCACACCGAACCGAGCGGTGACCGAGTTAACACCGTTAACCCAAACTCGCCAGATCATCGATATCAGATTCCACCACAAGATACACACACTAACATAAATTCATCGATCGTGAAGACTAAGTTTTACCCCAGAATAACTCTCATATACTTGATACCCAAATGGTGATACAATAATTATATACAATTGGGCCAAGGCATGATATATACACAAAAGAATAAAATTCAAATATCAAGTATATACAAGAAATCATCAAAACAATCGAGTGCAACTGCCTCGGTCTCAAGGTCGAGCTCACTCGGCATAAAGGATTGTGCCCACCTAAGCATCATATAGAAGAGCTCACCGGCCTCAAGTGGAGCTCAAGACGGCCTCCAAGGTGGAGCTCACTGCCTCGAACTGTCCCAAGACAGCTCTCGCACAAGGCCCACGCCGTGCTCAAACTCCTCGTGGGTCCACCACCTCTTCAGAAACTCGACGAGGACCCACCCCATGCTCCTCGATGTATGACCCGCAAAATCATCTAAAAGGGGTATACACGTGGGATGAGCTCACTAGCTCAAGAAGTAGAAAGGTGGACCACACACACCCACACATCACAACACATCATATGCACTACATGCCATGCTATACATTTTAAAACACATCCACCTAAGCAACATTACTAAGTCTTTGGTTTTAGTGCTACTACAACCACAAGGCGCGATACTCCGGCACGAGCCGCGAACTCCTCCCGCTGACACCATAGGGCTGTTGGAGAAGGCCCACCGTGAGTACTGAAAAGTAAAGACAATGCCGCCATCGGCTCTCAATGTAAATGTAAATGACTGAAAATAAAGGTGCCGACTCAAAGAATTTAAAAGCAGACGATTGGCCCTCTTGAATGTACCACCGGTTGCCGATGTCCTACATGACTCACGGGCGTAATGCCTAACCGCCTAGTGTCCGACAACCGTGACCCTCGCTTCCCCAAATGGCAACCCAACACCTTAACCCTCATGGAAGGGTCGAGCACGGATGGTGAGAATCCTAATACCGCATGCTCCTATATGACAATAAACGATCGATAGTGCCTCCGTGTCCCATTCCACGGGCCACCAATGCATTCGCTTCAAGCCGACCACGGCATCTAGTCTATCAATGCATTATGCACCATGATGCCCACATTCAACATATAAACATCTCATTCAATTGGCATTTGAAAAGTAAACATAGAATATATGCACATCAATGTGGAGTGACTAATCTAGATAACATATTCATGATGACATGACTAGATTAGATATAGTTATATGAATGCCAAACAAATGCCTTGAAACAAGGCCAACGCCCCTCTCCACTTACTCAGAAGGATAAGGATTCTCCTGTGTACGGGTGAGATCCGAGCGAATCGGGTAGGATTTGGTGAACCTAACATAGTTGAGCGGGTTAGTACTTCACCATTTTAGAATCAAAATTAATGAACCGATGTCAAAATCGTGTTTAGAACGTCGAAGAAGGTCACACGTCCGATTTGGTTCGATCGACATAAGGATCACCTTCGGGGCCACACAGTGGGTAAGACAGTGGGTCGCTACCCACCGGTTTCTACCCAACGGTTATGACCGGCCGGTAGGTACCCATCGGTTATACCCGCCGGTTGTACCCGTCGGTTTGGCCAGGGACCCTGCTTTCTCGTGGGTACTCGTGGTAGGTACCGCCGTTGTACCCACCGGTTTTAGGAATGACTGCCTCTTCTCCATTTTCTCCATCCTTTGGGAATCAAATGGGGCTTTCCCCCACCCATTCTTCACACCTTTGAAGTCCTATAGGATGGTTCTAACCTAGATCTAGGTTAGATTCAAGTGAGGGAAGCCATCTTACCTTCTTTGCCCAAAAATGACTTCAAACCCTTCAAATCACTTCAAACTCACAATGCTTCTTCTACCTTGTCAATATCTCTTCAAATCCTTCAAGATCAACACATAAATCATCTATTAAACCTTAGATTCATCATTTCAAAGGGTATTTACAAGATCTCAAGAAACCATACCGAATCAAGGGTTTAAAGCTTGGGTATGGTGAATGTTCATAAATCCCAACTTTTCTTACCTCCAACCTAGATCTAGAGTTGAAGATTACTCTCCGCACCGGAATGGCAAGATCTAGCTTCGCGCCACTCGAAATCCTTCCTTTCTTCCTCTTCCTTTCTTCTTCCCTTTCTTTCTCTCTCCTCTTTACTTTTCTCACCAAACGACGAGGGTAATAAATGGAAAGAAAAGAAATCATAAAGCCTTATATACTATTCCTAATTAAGTGAATAGTGTTGATGGGTCACTTGTGGGTGGGTGTACCCACTGCTTTACCCACCGAGAGCCAAAACTTGGGATTTTGACCGGTTCGACCTCGCTCGAACCCCACCCCAAGCATACGAGGTAGTATACGATATACCTTAAAGTACGGATATAATACCTGCTTTATCCGTGACATAGCCTTATGGTAGGTGCACGCATACGGTTTGGGCACTCCGCCTCTTCCGGCATCGGCTCGACTTGTCGGGCCAGCCGTGTTTAAGGTCACCCGTGCATCATAGCCCATAAGGAACCCGCTCTAATATCCTCCGCTCGGTTCCGCATGGTTAAACCGTTCAACCGCGAATCGATCGGTTTAAGAAGCGGGCATTACATTACCCCTTCCGAAAAATTTCGTCCTCGAAATTGCGTGCACTGGTTGATCAAAAGATGAGGGTACTTGGCTCGCATTTCTTCTTCTACCTCCCATGATGCTTCTTCAGTGAATGATCAGCCCATCGCACCTTTACATAGGAAATGGAGCGTTGCTAGGGTTTTCACCTTCCGGTCCAAAATTTCAGCCGGTCACCTGTAGGTCATGTCGACTTCTAGGTACTGTTCCACGGGTAGTACATGAGATGGATCATGCACGTTTCTTCAGATGGATACATGGAATACATTGTGAACATCCCTGCAAGGTGGCGAGCAAGCATGTAGGCTAATGAGCCAACCCGGATAAGATCTCAAATGGTCCCATGTATCTTGGGCTCAACTTCCCTTTCTGTGAAACCTTGCAAACCTTTAGTAGGAGAGATCTTGAGAAATACCTTTTCCCCGGCTGAAATTCAATCTCCTTCCTCGGTGTCCGATAGCTCTTTTGACGGATCGAGCTGCTTTAATCCGTCTCTAATAACGCCGACCTTGTCACAAGTCATCTGGATCATCTCAGGTCCTAACATTCGACGTTCACCTACCTCATCCCAATACAAAGGAGTTCTGCACTTTCTACCATATAACGCCTCATATGGAGCCATCCCAATTGTGGCTTGGTAACTGTTGTTATATGCAAACTCCATAAGAGGTATATATTCTTCCCAACTGCCACTCATCTCCATTGCACATGCCCTGAGCATGTCTTCTAATATCTGTATGGTTCGCTCCGACTGACCATCCGTCTGTGGGTGAAAAGTCAGACTCAAATTCAGCATCATCCCAAGGCACTGTAAGCTTTTCCAAAATCGAAGTGAACCTTGGGTCCCTATCTCAAACAATGCTCACTGGCACTCCATGTAAGCGCACTATGTTGTCCATGTAAAGTTGTGCTAGTTTGGTCATGGAGAACTTGGTCTTGATAGGAATGAAATGAGCAGTCTTGGTAAGTCGATCCACAATCACCCATATCGCATCCATTCCCTTAGGTGTACTTGGTAGTCCGTGACGAAGTCCATTGTAATCTTTTCCCACTTCCATTCTGCATCGGAGTGGTGAAGGGTACCATAAGGTCGATGCCTTTCACTTTTACTTTCCGTGTAAGACAAGTCACATATAAAGCTATGGTGACTTTCATGCTTGGCCACCAGAGTTTGTTTGAGGTCTTTGTACATTTTGGTACTTCCCGGTGAAGTGAGTACTGAGCTATGTGCTTCTTTCACTATTTTATCTTGTATATCCAAATCATCTGCACACACAACTGCCTTGAAACATCAATGCCCCATCACCGCTAAAGTAAAATCTGGTCGTTCATCGTTGGTCTTGAACCTTAACTCTAATCCGCGCAATTCGGATCCAAAGGTTGCTTCATTATCACCTCTTGCCTAATTGCCGGATGCACCGAGAGCCGACAAGGATACTGTCAACCATTTAAGGTTTTCTCGTTGAGGTTCAAGCTCTAAGGTTGCCCTTCATACAAGAGGGTTTCATCCATTAGCATCGCCTCTGCACGAGTGGTGAGCTGACTGCTATATAGAGCGACATACCGTGTCTTCCGACTCAATGCATCTCGCCACTACATTAGCCTTGCGGATGATACTGAATATCGCAATATAATCCTTCATGAGTTCAAGCCATCTTCTCTGCCCATGTTCAGATCCTTCGGGTGAAGAAGTATTTTAGGCTTTTGTGATCATCGATATCTCACACTTCTCCCCATACAAATAATGTCACGATCTTAAGGGCAAAAATGATCATGCTAGTTCCAAGTCATGAGTGGGGTAATTCTTCTCATATTCCTTTAGTTGTCGGGATGCATACGCTATTACCTTCCCTGCATGAGAACACAACCCAACCCAACTTTGAAGCATCGGATAGATCGTCATTCCACCTGTCCTTCGAGAATAGTCACAGAAGGGCCACCAACTTTTCTTTCAATTCGAAGCTCTTCTCACATTCCTTCGCCAATAATTTCACACCCTTTTAGTCAACTTGGTCATTGGTGCCGAGATCCGAGCAAAATTTCGATGAAACGCCGTAGTATCCAGCCAAACCCAAGAAGCTTCTAATTTCAGAACATTCTTGGGGCTTTCCCATTCCACTCATGCTTTCACCTTAGCAGATCTACTTATTCCGCTTTAGACACTACGTGCCCGTGAATCCGACTTGTTCAAGCCGTAATTCACACTTGCTGTACTTGGCAAACAACGTTGATCTCTCAACCTCGTAACACCATTCTCAAGTGTTGAGTGTGCTCCCTTCGGTCTTGGAGTAGATCAAGATATCATCAATAAAAACAATTACCCATTTGTCGAGCACATCCTGAAATACTCGATTTATTAGATCCATAAACGCCGCCGCGCATTGGTTAACCCGAAGGACAACACTAGGAACTCATAGTGGCCGACGAGTCCTAAATGCTGTTTTGGGTATATCAACTCTTTATCTTGAGCTGATAATAGCCGGACCAAGGTCTATCTTCAAATACCTCGCTCCTTGCAACCGATCAAATAAATCATCAATGCGTGGCAATGGATACCGTTCTTAATGGTTAGCTTATTCAACTCCCAAGAATCTATGCACAACGCAAACTACCATCCTTTTCTTGACAAACAACACGGGCACCCTAAGGTGAAACACTTGGGCGAATAAACCCCTTTTCTAATAATTCCGAATCGCATTCAACTCCTTCAATTCATGGTGCCATCCTATATGGAGCCTTAGATACGGAGTGCCCAGAGTCAAGTCTATGGCAAACTCCAACTCTCTATCGTGGTAAATGCATCGATCATCGAAAACATCAGAAACTCTTTAACCACCTTTACTTCTTCTAGGGTGTAACTATTGCATCAACATCGAGTACCGAGGCTATGAAACCCCGACATCCACTTTCTAGCAACTTTACCTCTTGGAGAGCGGAGACAAGGACCTTCTTCACCCTTTTCATTGTATCTCGCCAGATACCCACTCTTTCCCTTCGCATCTGTTACCTTAATCAGCCTTTCCAGACAGATCACATTAGCTCGATGAGCCGACAACCAATCCATACCCAATATAACATCAAAATTTCGCATATTGAATTTAATGAGTTGTACATCAAAGTTCTTCCCACTAATCTCCACCGGGCACGGTCCATACACTTCCTTCAATCGTAATTTTACCAAGAGGGGATACTAACAATCATTCCGGTCTAGGATCCCGGTGACATCCCAAGTTTCCTACAAATCTCTTAGATGCGAATGAATGAGTAGCTCCTAATCAAATAAAACATAGGTGGTATGCCCGATATGGGTAGGATACCTAGTATAACAATGTATATAATTTCAGCAGGGCATCAATATTAATCATAATGAACTTCTTAATTTAAAATGTACCGCACTACTTCAGATTAGCCTCACTTCCTCGCCGATAGAGCATACATCCTTCCCGTTGATTCCTCGAGGTAAGGGAGGTCGGACGCAGAGGGCTGACTGGAGGGCAAGGCTGGTCGGCCGCTTTCCAGATAATGCCCATAGGAATGGCGCTTGAAGCAACGAATCGAGACGCGGAACGAGCGGGCCCTCTCGCACTTGACCGCTGTGATGGAGGTCGAGGTGGCCTTGGAGCTGAGGTGCCACACTAGTGTTCGGCAAAAGAGGTAGAATCCGAACCACCAACTGGCCTAGGAGGGTAGCCGATGGCCTATAGGGCTGCCTATACATAGGCCCATAACCGTATGATCCACGGTATGCTTTGGAGGAATTTCCGATCTGGAATGGATTTGTTCTCTTCCACACCAGAGTGAGGGACTGCTCACCCTTTTGCTTATCTTCCATTGTTTTGGCCTTCTGCATAATCGCCATATTCGGTCAAATCCAAGACTTCAAAGACAGCCCAATAGATGCTTTTAGGCCCTTTAGGAACCTTTGCCTTCTCTTCACTGTCAGATATGCCTTGGGGCAAATGGAACAAACTCTCGAATCTGTTGATACTCAAGAACAGTCTTACCTCCTTGAGTTAAGGCCATGAACTCGCCTCCTTTCGGTCTCTCGAAGCATGGATAATGGTTGTCCAAGAACAACTCCTTGAACTGCTCCCAAGTAGGTTCGGATGAGCAGCCATCAATATAGGTTTGGAGGCTTGCCACCAAGAATTTGCCTCTTTCTTGAGTTGCAACCCAAAGACAAATAAGTTTCGGGCATCCGTGCACTCAAGCACCTCAAATATCTTCTCCAACTCTTGGATCCATTGATCCGTTCCAGAGGATCACTCCCCACCTTAGAGAATACGGGTGGTAAGTTCCTTGAACGACTCCACTACCCTTGACGACATGCGCCGGAAGTTAGGAGCATAGACCGGATAGTAGGGGTATGGAGGAGGCATCCCATGCCGAGGAATACCGAATGGTGGGATTGGAGGTGTACCCACCACTTGTGGTCCTGCCCCGACCCTCTGGTGGGTCCTCGGAGTGAGTACTCGGGAGGTTGACCGTTGAGAAAAATCCAACTGCTTCGGATGGCGTCATAAATGCTTGCTATTGTCAAGCATTTGTTGCCGAACGCTTGTTGGGACCGCCGGATTATTGTAGCAACATCTCCTGTGATGACCGGTGGAGGGTCTGGAGTGAAGACATAGGTGGGTCCCCATGTGCCCCACCCCACCAAGGGTCTCGGAGGTAGTGGAGGTGAGGTATGCCCCACGAACGGGACCCCGGGATTTTGTGGTCACACCGACGAGGACCCCATGAGGTACCTCGGCATTACTACCGGATCTAGTACTAACCATCGTATCCCTGCACTGAACACATCACACACCATATTGGTTAAACACCATAGAATTGATTTAGGCACACAATCATATGCCATTACATGAGGTGTTGTAGTGTATGATAGCCTCAGAAATAATCTTAGCTCAATTCCAAGATACGAAAGTCCACAACATACATGCTAATGGTCCCACTTGACCATAGCATATTAATCATAGGAATAACATCCATAGTGACAATCAATGAAATCATTGCTAGAAGGAGAGAAGGGAACAAGAAAAGAAGGAAAATTTTAAAATTTCCCCAACTGTCATAACCTGTGGGATGAACCGGTGGGTAGGAGCCCCGTTATACCCCGGCTTTATCGCTCTTAATCGGGGTGGCACCGCGGTGGCACCGCGGTAGGAGCCCGCCGGTTATACCCGTCGGTTTTGCCCGTGTTAAAACACGAACAGGGCCCTACAGACCCTGTTCTGTCTTGACTTCTTCCCCATCTCCTTTCTCTTTCTTCCTTTCTTCTTTGGCCGATCTTGGAGGTCTCCTCGGCGCTTCTACTCGCGAGTCTACTCACCCACTCGACGCTTTAGGGAAGAGTCAACTCACCCTCATTCAAGTAAGTTCCTCCTTCTTCCTTTTTCAGAACTTCCATTTGTATAGAATGCATGAATAGGGTTTACTTTCTAGGCTTCCTTTCCATATTTTTCACCATAGAATAGTATTACCATGTGTTTGTGATGATTCTACTGTGGTCATTTGTAGTTTATAGGAATTTTCTCTCTTCATTTGGAGAAAACCCCAATTTGTGCCCTAGGTTTCCAAATTTGGGGGTTTCTTCAATCCTTACCCTTTTTCTCCAATTGATGACTTCTTTGTGATGCATTCCACTTGCTTTGTGCTTAATATGCTTTAATTTGCATAGATTATCCATTGTGCTTGGAATCCCCATGTATTTCCATGAAAATCCCTATTTTTGGCATTGGTTTCCTTGATTTTCATCCATACTTGTATTCATGGAACTCCACAGTCTATTTGGGGTATGTTCTTGCACTTTCATGATCCCGTGACTATGGCATTTCGTCTTAGTCCTATGGTTTTCGGTTGTTCTCCATTATGTTCGAATTTGCACCATGGACTCGAATTCCCTCACCTTATTTATACTCTTTGCTTTTGCTGTCATCCTACTGTTTTGGCATGTTTTTATGCGTCGTAATCTACCGTGCTCCAAGTCATAGGTTTCTTATCGTTCCTAGATTGTTGCCGTTCCCGTTTTGCATGAATTGGGTTTTGGATTTCCCCTTTTTAATGTTGCTGTCATTTTCCTTCCTGTACTAATCCTTACTTTCTTTTCTTATTGCCAGGATGTCGTCACGCACCGGCAAAGGACCATCTTCCTCTGGCGTTCGACGCAAGACCACCGCTTCGACGTCAACTCCAGGCCTCCGGCGAACGTGGTGATCATCGACGACGATGACGACGACCAGTGAGGGCTCGGCTCGCCCACACTAGCTGTTTACCCTTTTTCTCCTTTTGTAGACATTGTATATTTATTTCTTCTCATTCCTTGTAATTGGTTTCATTTATGGAATAATATATCTTTGAATAGTGGATTTTGTGGTGATGTGATTTTTCTTTCTGTACTCTTTGTTATATTATTATCTGTTGTTTATCAGGGGTTTGTGTAAAAATTTTTTTGAAATCCCGTTTTTACGTCGTTATGCTGCCGAAATTTCGTCAAAATAGTACTTTATAGGTTATAGTACCAACCTAATTACCTTTTATCTACACTCACGCATGCCATGAATGCAACTTATAATATAACCCCACTTTTATACTTTCTTTCTTTGACTTTTAAATCTTTAAAGCTTTTATATTAGCCCAACCCCATTTTCCTATTATAGAGTCTACGGGATTCTAATGGTATGTCAGGAGTAGAGCAGCATCACGCCTGATACCACCGTTGTCACACCCCTGCTCACACGAACTGAGCGGTGACCGAGTTAACACGTTAACCCAAACTCGCCAGATCATCGAATCAGTATTCCACCACAAGATACACACACTAACATAAATTCATCGATCATGAAGACTAAGTTTTACCGTGAATAACTCCATATACTTGATACCCAAATGGTGATACAATAATTATATACAATTGGGCCGAAGGCATGATATATACACAAAAGAATAAAATTCAAATATCAAGTATATACAAGAAATCATCAAAACAATCAGAGTGCACACTGCTCGGTCTCAAGTGAGCTCACTCGATAAAGGATTGTGCCCATTCGCATCATATAGAAGAGCTCACGGCCTCGAAGTGAGCTCAAGACGGCCTCAAGGTGGAGCTCACTGCCTCGAACCTGTCTCACAAGACACTCTCGCAAGCTCACGCCGTGCTCAACTCCTCAGGTCCACCAGTCCTCTTCAGAAACTCGATCGAGGGACCCACCCCATGCTCCTCGATGTATGACCTGCAAAATCATCTAAAAAGGGTGTACACGTGGATGAGCTCACTAGCTCGAAGTAGAAAGGTGGACCACACACAGTCCACACATCACAACACATCATATGCACTACATGCCATGCTATACATTTTAAAACACATCCACCTAAGCAACATTACTAAGTCTTTGGTTTTAGTGCTACTACAACCACAAGGCGCTGATACTCGGCAGAGCCGAACTCCCTCCGCGATCGCCCATAGGGTGTTGGAGAAGGCCCGCGTGAGTACTCGGAAAAGTAAAGACAATGCCGCCCATGCTCTCAAAAATGTAAATGACTGAAAATAAAGGTGCGACTCCAAGAATTTAAAAGCAAGACGATTGGCCCTCTTGAATGTACCACCGGGTTGCCGATCGTCCTACACGACTCGTCGGCGTAATGCCTAACCGCCGTGTCCGACAACCATGACCCCTTCCCCCAAATGGCAACCCAACACCTTAACCCCTGTTGGGAAGGGTCGAGACGGGATGGTGAAAATCCTAATACCGCATGCTCCTATATGACAATAGTACGACTGCATAGTGCCTCCGTGTCCCATTCCACGGGCCACCAATGCATTCGTTTTCAAGCCGATCACGGCATCTAGTCTATCAATGCATTATGCACCATGATGCCCACATTCAACATATAAACATCTCATTCAATTGGCATTTGAAAAGTAAACATAGAATATATGCACATCAATGTGTGGAGTGACTAATCTAGATAACATATTCATGATGACATGACTAGATTAGATATAGTTATATGAATGCCAAACAAATGCCTTGAAACAAGGCCAACGTCCCCTCTCCACTTACCTGTAGCGTACAAGGATTCCTGTTCGGTACGGGTGAGATCCGGAGCGAATCGGGTAGGATTTGGTGAACCTAACATAGTTGAGCGGGGTTAGTACTTCACCATTTTAGAATCAAAATTAATGAAATCCGATGTCAAAATCGTGTTTAGAACGTCGAAAGAAGGTCACACGTCCGATTTGGGTTCGATCGGACATAAGGATCACCTTCGGGGCCACACAGGTGGGTAAGACAGGTGGGCTGTCTACCCACCGGTTTCTACCCACCGGTTATGACCGGCGGGTAGGTACCCACCGGTTATACCCGCCGGTTGTACCGTCGGTTTGGCAGGGACCCGCCTTCTCGTGGGTACTCTCGGTGGTAGGTACCCGGTTGTACCCGGTTTTGGCGGGAATGACTCTGTCTCTTCTCCATTTTCTCCATCCTTTGGGGAATCAAATGGGGCTTTCCCCCACCCATTCTTCACACCTTTGAAGTCCTATAGGATGGTTCTAACCTAGATCTAGGTTAGATTCAAGTGAGGGAAGCCATCTTACCTTCTTTGCCCAAAAATGACTTCAAACCCTTCAAATCACTTCAAACTCACAATGCTTCTTCTACCTTGTCAATATCTCTTCAAATCCTTCAAGATCAACACATAAATCATCTATTAAACCTTAGATTCATCATTTCAAAGGGTATTTACAAGATCTCAAGAAACCATACTCGAATCAAGGGTTTAAAGCTTGGGTATGGTGAATGTTCATAAATCCCAACTTTTCTTACCTCCAACTAGATCTAGAGTTGAAGATTACTCTCCGACCGGAATGGCAAGATCTAGCTTGGCCACTGAAATCCTTCCTTTCTTCCTCTTCCTTTCTTCTTCCCTTTCTTTTCTCTCTCCTCTTTACTTTTCTCACCAAACGTACGAGGGTAATAAATGGAAAGAAAAGAAATCATAAAGCCTTATATACTATTCCTAATTAAGTGAATAGTGTTGGATGGGTCACTCAGGTGGGTGGGTGTACCCACCTGTTTTACCCACCAGAGAGCCAAAACTTGGGATTTTGACCGGGTTCGGACCTCGGCTCGAACCCCACCCCAAGCATACGAGGTAGCATACGTATATACCTTAAAGTACGGATATAATACATGTTTTATCCGTACATAGCCTTATGGTAGGTGCACGTACACGGTTTGGGCACTCCCGTCTCTTCTGGCACTGGCTCGGACTTGTCGGGCCAGCCGGTGTTTAAGGTCACCCGTGCCATCATAGCCCATAAGGAACCCGCTCTAATATCCTCTGGCTCGGTTCCTGCATGGTTAAACCGATTCAACCGCGAAATCAGACCGGGTTTAAGAAGCGGGGCATTACAAAAGGTGTCTGGGCCTGCTTACACGCGAACCTCAGACTGCGCCTAATCCAAACAATCCCTAGTTCGCCCTAACCATCTGGGTAACCCATGGGTGGATACAAGAATAAATAAGAAAACACACACATACACACACACACTCACATAATGCGTAGGACATGGTTTGATCCCACGACCTCCTCCCCTAGGTGCCAGCTTCACAAGCCGAAACTACCATCACTAGGTTTAGTAGAATTTTAAATACCATCCCTAATTCATACTTTTTAGGAGCGAGTTAATAAAACCGCCCTAATTCTTTCTTTTTAGAGGTCGGTAAAATAAACAGCCCCTATTGACCCTCTTTTTTTTTTTGTAGTGACACTAGTTCTTTTCAGTATAAAAGGTATACAGGGAGGGATCTACAATTCTACACTCAGCCTGCATGTATTGGCATCTTATGTCAAACTAGTGAACCCACGGAAGAAAATACTTCATCATTCATATATAGGGGATCCATATGATCAAGGAGAGAGAGAGAGACTAGATAGTGTGTACATATATCAATTCCCAAAAGATTTAATAACTGACATCTTTGTTTGACACTCCTGGGGGCATGACTTCAATGACAGTTTCTCTTTAGTATAAAAGGCTTGGAAAAGGTTGAGCACACCATTCGCATACAACAAGCTAGTATACTCTGTGTCTGAAGGATCCCTACCACTCTTGAATGATGGCTAATCTTGCACTCTTATGGATACTGCTACCTAGCTAACGGCACGTGAGCAGTGTTGCCTATCCATCCCTCTCCCAAAAGGTATATTTATACTTTACCTTAGTTTGAGGCTATCCATGGCATAAATTAAGTTATCCGTGATTTGAAATTGTTGTTTCGTGAAAGGAGAATATTGAATCATGTTAATTAAATATGAAACAATAAACAATTGAATTAATGTTTTAAAATTAAAGATATGATTTAAGTGTTATAATTTTATGAAAAAGATTCAACAATAAGAAACAAATATTATGACTTAATGGTCAAACAATCAAAATAACCTCTTGACATTATTAAGTCAAACAATCAAAATAACCTCTTGACATTCTCAAGCTAAGACTGCATAGTTTTATCCAGTCCTACGGCCTATAATTCCATAATGCTGTGTTTGGTAACCAAGAGAAGAAAAGAAAAAAGTACAGTTTTTTGTACTTTTTTCTTAGGTGAAGTATTTTTTTTTTTCCACTTGATATATCTTCACCTAAAGAAGATTCACCTTTTGAAATTCAAAATTCCTCTTGGGAGTTGTGAAGTTTTCTTTTGCTTCCCCAAAATTTTTCTTACAAAAAGCACAGAAAACATGAGAAAATATGAAAAAAATAAGACAAAAAATAATGATTACACAATGGTTTCTTATGTGTCTATCTCTCTCCTAAATTTCAAAATTTTTAAAATTTTTATTTTTTTTTATTACCAAATATACATAATCTTTTTATTTTTTTACCATTTCATTTTTTTTTCTTCTTTTTTCTTTTTCCTTCTCTTCTAGACTTTTTTTCTTTATTTTTCTTTTCTTTTCTGCCCTTGACCATCAAACACGTCTAAAAAACGATAAATCGTTCAAAAAATTTAGGGATTGGATGGGGCCCTCGCTTTTGTAACCGAGTTCCCAGACTGGACTGCAAGGCTGTCCCATGACAGTCATGGCACCGCGTTGGATTCTCTTCTGATCTTTTCACAGGTCCCACACCGTCACCCTCGACCCAGCCTGGCCAGCATCACGGGCCCAAGTTTACGTTCACAACGATAGGTAGGTGGGTCAGGGTCAGACCTCAAGAGGTTTTGCTTTTAAGTCGCCGAGGAATTCACGGGGAAGCCGCCATTCTGCCGAGAGATGGGTCCCACAAAACTATTAAGACGCGGTGGTCTGTCTCACACGCACAGTTGCACTTCGTTTGCGGGGGAATCGTAAATCCACTATAACTAATAAACTACTACTCCCACGGTCACATCCTTGATCCCCACGTGCAAAACGCGGCTCTTAATTTTTATAATCGACAGTGTTCAATCTTCTATAAAAAAAAAAAAAAAAAACAGTGTTCAATCCAGATTATGCATTTTTTATCGGTGTACAGCTGGCAATAGCCAACATTGACACGTGGTAAAATTAGATTAAGCTAAAAAATATATTTTATTTTTCACGTGAATTTCGTTTTTTCCATCCTTAATATAAACTGGAAAGAAAATAAGGGATGATAAAATTTAAATCGACTGATAAAGTATCTGATTATCTTTAAGACTATATTTGGTTGTATGAAGAATCTATGGAAAGGGAAGTGAAACAATTATAGGTAATTTTTTTTTTTTTTTTAATTTTCACTAGATTTCATAAAGCGTTATTTTACCGTGTGATCAACTCTCCTTGGGGTGAAACTTGGGGCCCGTTTGATAACGTCATTGCTTCGTTTCAAGAACGACGAACGAAATTTCGTTCGGAAGCGAAGAAATTTCCGTTCGAACGAAACGAATTTTGGGTGTTTGATAAACCTTGTTTCTTGAAACGTTTATCGTCTCTTCTTCCGCAAATAGGAAACCGACAATTCCTCGACACACCGGCTGGCACCGGAACGAACCAGAGAATAACTCCGGTGGCAATTGAAGCCAACAATGGCTTCATCAAAGCTCCCTGCCATGGCTGGGACGAAGGTACTACCACAGCAAAAGAAGCCGAAGCTCGAACAACAACCGACCGATCCAAGAGAGAACGAGCACAATTCGAATCCTTTGTGGTAATCGATGGAAGAACACCCAAGAAAGAATTCTTCAATGAATTAGTACGCGAACAGATCCGATTTTGATACGAGAAAACCTCGGATCTAGTAGAGGATCGAATGTTAACAGGTGACGAAGCATTTGCAGAGCGGGATCTACGACTTGGAAGCGAGCGAAACCCTAGGTTACAGGAGGAAGTAAGCACAAGGGATGCCATTAATGGCTCAACTCAGAGCTTCGTAGTTCAGAAAAGCATAGGGAGAAATGGGAAGAGAGAGAACGAATACTCACCGACGATCACGGAGAAACAGAGGCAACAGCTCGTCTGACTCTTTCTTCTTCGAAGGGGCTTTTGTCTGAACCCGATTCTGCCTACCTCGCTTACGTCTCCCGCTACCTCTGCTGCCCTCTGTAGTCTCGGCTTCTTCCGTTTCCTGGACAATTGAGCTTGAGGTCAGGGAAAATAGGGACAACAGCTCCGACGACCACGACGATGCCAGTTACTTCTCTAAAGCCAACTAAGAACAATCACGGAGAAACAGAGGATTCCGAAGTGCAGAGCAATGGTAGGAGCCAGAAACAAGGGAACTTGCCTTCGGGGTTACGAGTTGTTTGTAAGCGTTTACGAAAGAGCAGGTCGGCCTCATCGGCTATGGCAGCAATGCCGACATTACCGTTCAGGCCGATGAGCGAGATGATTCAATTGCAGTATGAGGATGGCAAGGTGGGGTATCATGACCGGGGAAAGAGAGTTGCCGGTCGGTGAGATGTCGAAGCGGTGGTGATGGTAGTGATGCCAAACTCCGTCTTCAATATCGATTTTTGTGCCCCATTTTTGTTTGAGAACGAGCAAACAAGTAAAACTTGTTTGTCATTCATGTTTCTTGAAGCATAAATTGTTATAAATTTCAATTTATGTTTCAAGAAACAAGTGGAACAGAACACTTTTACCAAACGGTATTTATGCCGTTTCTTTGTTTCTGAGAACAAGAAAACACAGAAACACGTTTCTGGTTACGTTATCAAACGGGCCCTTGATATATGAACAAAGGAACTTGGGTTCCTCCGATTCACAAAATTTGGCTATATTGGATATGTCATGTTGCAAAAAATAGATGTGCTATCAAGGAAATCTCTCTTGACAAGCTGCCCTAAGAAACTAATTGCATGAAAAAGATGGGGATGAGGGTGGAGGGTGGAGGGTGGAGGGTGGAGGGTGGAGTAGGGGAACAAAAACTTTAGAAACTGGAAGCCACATGTGGTAATTTTAATGACATTGGATCTTTTTAGTTCAAAAGTTACCGGAGGAGAGATCTACATGCTGCCAATATGTATTGGAAAACAAGCAAATGAGTGCACGGGAGGGAGTGACTAATGCTTTGTATACAAGAGAGAGAGAGAGAGAGAGAGAGAGAGAGAGAGAGAGAGAGAGTATCCGCAGCCTATACATCATGTTTGAAAAGATACAATAATACTACATCATGATTTGACCATCTCCAGTGTAGGGGTGTCAATTCTAGATCCGCACTGGTAAGCTCAATCGAGCCTGACACATTTATGGCCTAGACTGGCCCGATTAATAAATGTGTTGGGTTCAAGCCCGACATGTTTATAAACAGGTAATACATGATACAACCACCTAGCCCGACGGGTGCCCGATCGGCCCGACACATGTAGAAGCCCGACTTAGCTCAACCTAGCCCGACCCCTTTAATACCACTTGTATATTTTTCTTTTAATAATATTTGTATTTAGTGCTAACGTTATGTGATATGTACAGTTGAGATGGTGATGATTGTTATATTGACATTCATCTTTTTTAGGCATAGTTTAATTAATGAACTTGTTAAACTTGGGTTGTGTAGGCATAATTTAATTGATTTGAGTTCCGTGCGTTAAAGACCGAGTGCCTTAGTAACTTAGTTGTTTTGCCCATCTTTGGCTTAATCCATTTTAAGTATGGGATTTCTTTGCTATGCCCATATTTGCCTCATTTTATTGATATTTCACTTCAAGTATATTTAAGAGACCAATTTTAAAGAGGGTGCATTTAAAGCCCGTTTAAAATTTAAAATGTTTATAGCCCGGTTAAGGCCCGATCAAGGCCCATTTATGATAGCCCGATTAGAGCCCGAGACCAATCGGCCCGATTATCAACCGTACCATGCCTGTCCTAGCTAAGCCCGTTTAGCTAAACGCGCGTTCACGATGTAGCCCTTTAAATTGATGAGCTAGATTAGGCTTGACTGAGACCGGCTTGGCCCGACCACTTGACACCCCTACCACAGGGTATTGATTTCCCTTATATTTTTAATCATCTATTTTTTTTTTTCTTTTCAAAATTTCCATTGTATTTCGAAATTTTTTATTTTGCCATGCAGTTGAACTCTATTTGGATTAAAATTTGACATATGAACAAAAGATCTTGAATTTTATTTTACCAAAAAATCTCAGTTACATTAAACATGTCAAATGATAAAAATATCCGTGTTGTGAAGGAGATCTCAATTGACAAGCTGACCTGAAAAAATAGGTATAGTCCCATGAAAAGAGGGGGGAAATCAACTTAAGAATGATGGTTTTTGAAACTAAATGAGGAATATGATGATATCAATGACACTAGCACTTATTATTATTATTATTTTTTTTTTTTTTTTTTGAGGTACAATAGCTCTTTTTATTATAAAAGGTATAGGAGAGATCTATACTCAGCTTGCATGTATTGCCGCCATTTTTCTTTTTTTTTTATGCCAAACCAATACACCCATGAGAGAAAGTACCTCGTGACTCGTATATAAGGGTTCACATGTTGAATGAGAGAGAGAGAGAGAGAGAGAGAGAACCTGAAGTGTGTACAACATTTTCTAAAAGATACAATAATATATCTTTGTATGACCCTCTCTGGGGCATGATTTCAATGACATGGTTTCTCTTTTGTACAAAAGGCATGGGAAAAGATTGGATGTACGGTTTGCATACCACAAACTAGTTTCATTGTGTGTGAATTTCGTTTCTCTCCAGCCCGATGTATCCTTCAATCATATTCCACACCCATGAATGGTGTGAGATGGAGTCAGAAGGTACAGTCAAGTGAAGAAGATCTGAACTCCTTATAAGATGCTCGGTTTTATGCTTACATTAGTGCACCCATTAACTTGCCACACGCAGGCAGCGTATATTAATACTACATCAAGCTATCCGTGGCATTAATTAAGTTATCCGTGATTTGACACTGTTCTTACTCGTTCGGAGAAATATTGAAACATGCTAATTTAACATAAGACAGTAAACAATTGTATTGAATTAATAAATTATGAGTCAAACGAAAGGGTTTAATGCTTTAAAATTAAAAACGTGATTTAAATGTTTTAATTCCATTAAAGACGTAAAAGCGTTCCCACTTCCCATCTGTGACCTCGCTGTGTTAGAAGACCACCACTAGAAGTGACAAAAGTGAATCGGGTGGGGCCCTTTCTACCTATGGCCCAATTTGTAAGCGGAGTTCCCAGACCAGATCAGTTTTTTTTTTCACTTCTCAACCTTTTTTTTTTTGGTAGAAATTTCACTTTTCAACTCAATAGTCAATTAAATGAAAGAACATTCCATGGTTCTTCCACGTCCTTCAAGACTCCAGGCTGTCACATGACGGTCAGCATCACCGTCGTTCTGGAGGGCTTGGGCCGCGTTGGATTCTTTCATATGTTCATGGGTCGCACACCCACGACCCAAGTCCGCCAACCTGGCCAGCATCACCCGCCCAAGTTTACGTTCAGAATGATGGGGTTGGGTCAGGGTGAAGGTCAGGTCTGGACGTTTTCAGGTTTTTGATTACTCCGTATTCCTTTTAAATCATCGCCGGGGAATTCACGAGGAAAAGACGCCCATCCTGCCAAGAGATGGGTCCCACAAAACAAGTATGCCGTACGCGGTCCTTCAGTCGCAGACTCGTATTTCCACCTGCTTACGTACGGTTAACTGAAGAGGAAAGGAATCATAAATCCACTATAACTAATAAACTACTCCCCATGGTCCCACCCTCCCACGTGCAAAACGCGACTCCTCATTTTATCATTGGCAGCCTTCAATCCAGATTACATTAAGAATCTATATTTTTATTTTTACAAAAAAATTTCTTTCTCTTTACAAATTACAAACTAGAAAGTCCGATTAAGGAATGATTAAATCAACTAATAGAGTAAGTTGGCTCTCTTTAAAAAAAACATGAGAGAGATGGATAGTCTAAATTGAGGTTAAAATCCTGAAGGATAATAACCCAATTGGGAAACATCGAATGTCGCCGGCGGTGAAGGTACAGTTGGAGTGGGCAATTCGCCGGAGATGATCCAACTCTGTAGTAGTGCGTCCTCTTCTAATTCCATGTCCCTTAAATCTCTATCCCTTTTGATCCCGCTTGTGGTTCCAGCCACCGTGTGCGTGGGCAAAGCGAGATTGGCCGAGACGTCGCTGTCGTCGTTCTTGTTTGGCTTCCTCTGTTCCTCCAGTACTACTGATTTGGGTCGTTCCTCCTGGTGATGTTGCGGTGATTGGTTATGCGGTTCTGAGTTCTGGTAATCAGGGAATGGGAAATTGAGCTTCGCACGGGCACCACGGAACTTAATGGCGGCTTTATCGTAAGCCATAGCAGCGTCTTCCGCAGTATCGAAGGTTCCAAGCCAAACGCGGACTGCGCGGTGAGGGTCCCTAATCTCCGCCGCCCATTTGCCCCAAGGCCTCTGTCGAACGCCTCGATAATTCTTCTTATTATTCTTTTTCCGACCCTTTTTCTTCTCAGGTTGTGTCGATACTCCGAAGAGATTGCAACCTAGGCAGCCATCTATCTCGCATAACCCACATTTGTCAGCTTCTGGGAGTGGCAGAGGTATCATCTGTTCTTGTTCAAGTTCAGGGCTTGATTTAATGATGACCGGAGAAGCAGCGGATGAGCTAACCAGTGGTGGAAGTAGGAAATTTTGAACAATGTCATCGCCGTCCACGGAGCTGCCACCAGAAATGACGTGCTTGAGAGCGGAGACGATGATTGAAGCTTCCTGTTCGCCAGTCAAAGGAGAGAATTGGGGTTCGAATTCCTGTTTGAGCTTCTTCCAGTTTCTATCCATTTCTTTAATCATCACTTCTCGTTGTTCTGCAAGGGGAAAAGAGAGAGAGAGAGAGAGGGGTCAGACGGCGTTTTCAGTTTTGTTTATTGCTGAGGAGTTGAGGAGAGGAGACTGGGATGGGATGACTGGCTTCGGGGGCTTTTATAGTTTGGGACGCGTACTGGGGGAAGAGAGAGAGAGAACTACGTGGCAATCAGGTCAACACAGTTCAAACACGGGTTGGGGAAGTTGCCTGGCTTAATTTGGCCTTTTTTAATTCATTTGCCTGGCACGTGGACAATGAAACGTGAGACTGTATGGTGTTAGTGGGGTCCAGCGATCCTTAGGGAAACTGAGCACCGAGCACTGACTTAATTGTTTACGTCCTGGACTCCTCAACGGACGGATTCACGGAGACCCTCTTGATGTGACTTGTTATAGGTTACAGGACTTCCGAGAAGGCATAGAGATGGAACAAAACCCCACATCCCAAACACCAATCATATCCGAACTGGTCCCAACGAAAAGGCCGCAACAGAAAAATCACGACTATCAGATGTAGATATCATATTCAGGTTTTGTCTGGAAATCAAGAAATGAATAGAGGGAAAAAAAGAAAAACGATGGGGCTGTCCCATTGTTCTCTCGAAGGGACACCGTCTTTATCATTATTATTATTTTTTTTTTAAAAGACGCTGCTGCTGATTTAAGTTTCAAATCGTGAAAGCTTGGGATGTAAGTTTAGCTTTGATAATCCAAACCTATCCTAACTCATCTTGAGCTCGAATCCTGTCTAACCCGACTATGATGGTTAATTCGATTCAATCCGATCCAACCCTGTATGGGGTTGGGCCAGACTTGAATTGAGATATATAAAACCCAGCTCGATCCTAATCCGCCCTGAGTCTAACCCTGATTATATTGTACTTTGTAGAATGCAAGTGTTTCTCCTAGTCAAGGGAGTTTTTTGTGTAACAAGAATATGATAGAGAACAGACTAACCAAAAGAGAGAGCACAAAGCCAAAGGAAAAACCCATATCTACAACCATGAAATAAAGAATGAGGAGAGGTGGGGGCTTGCGGTACTTGAGTTTCTTGGTCCTTATATATTGGAAAATTAAGCATTATTGTAGATCAAGATGAAATTCTAACAATAGTGAATGATTGGATTATGTCTTAATATGTCGACTTTTGATGTAGGGGATTAAAAAAAGGGCCACATGGAAAAATAGGGACATATGGAATCTTCATGAAAAAATGATAAAATATCACGTTCAATATGGTTTAATGGAGGAATTCATTTTAGGGTTTTAATTAAAAAATCAGGTTTCAATTCATTTTAGGAATTGAAATCGGAATTGAATCGTACTTATCAGAATGTAATTCCACTAAGAAGACCATCTCAGGTCAACCTGACCCAACCCGGCTCAACTCTGAACCTGGTAGGGTTGGACCTAAGCATGAACTCAATAGGGTTGGGTTGAGTTTTGGGACTTAGGGTTGGGTTAGGGTTTTAAGAAACCCGACCCAACCTGGCCCTGTTTCATCCCTAGTAAAAACATTCTAATATTCTTTTAATCTTACATTGGAAACTTGTAAAAGTTTCTTGAAATATACTAGTAAAAACATACGTACAAGTGCATATCTAGTGAAACATTTTTTAGTGTATTTGTGTGAACAAAAATTACAACAAAGGCATAGATCTCGTGATATAGAGCTAGTGTTCCTGATTCATACCAAAATATCCTCAACTTACATGCAATGATGATAGGTAGTTGTCACAGCCCCAGCTTACAATATCACCCAATAAATAAAATTATCAACAGCAAAAGAAACATGAATACGAAAATCATATAGACAATTTGAAAGAGTGAGGAAGTTCAAGGTGGAGAAAGTGATTTAATAAAGGGAGAGATTTTAACAGTGTATAATTTTACAATATTTGAATTAAATAAGATTAAAAAATATTTAACCCAATTAACAATTGAGTCTTCCATACTTCTGAGTGGCATGAGAGAGAGAGAGAGTCTGCAAATCAAGCTCTAAGAATACAACACGGATTAAACAAATGTATCACCAAGAAAATTATGTAGTAAGTATTATAAAATAACGAAAGCGAACAAAAGCTATAGGTTCCCTATATCATGAAATATCAATTCCTATTACACTAAAATAAAAATATAAAAAGGGGCTTGATGAATTCGAACCACCATCCTCTTGAGGTATGGAATGATTTTTCATATCCTTAGCATTCTACCAATTGAGCTAAAGATCCATATTTAAATTATAAAAGTCATGATCAAAGAAAGAGGAAATACAAAATTAAAATATAATATTTCATAGCTAAGAAAACAATGCTCTTTTGACTGTATGATGATTCTATTAGTGGGAGAATGAAGGTAAAATTAAGAGTTGTGAATTTCCTACCCTGTCCCCATAAAAAGATAGAACAAGCCTCCAAAACCACTATTAAGTGGTTCAAAAAAACTGATTTATTTTATTGCAAATTTATGATTAAACACTGTAAACAACCATCTCTACCATTGAAATACTTGTCAAATCAAGAAGAGTGTTTAATAGACGGTAAGAATAATTTGTCAACGAAAATCCTACTTATTTGTTTGCATGCATCCATGTTGCAACACCTATTTGAACTTTAACTTGTATTTTCTGAAGTTCCACATACGTTAAAAAAAAATCAAGACTACATAGAAATAAAAGCAGAAAGTATCAAAAGTAAAACATGAAACATAGAATTGAACAATTATAAGATGGACTACCAAAGCCTCTAAATTAATTCCTACACATAAATATGCACACAATAATAAAACTTAAAAGGCTATAAAACACGGTGCACACACATATACACATAGAGAGAGATAATTGAGAAATGTAATGCTTAATGGAAAAAAATGTGGGTAGAAACAAATTCATATTGTACTCGAATTGCTCTCTCAAAAATGTCAAAACACTAACCCCACCATGTCATCAGGTTATCAATAAGCATTCTCTTATAAAAATTAAATAAAAAACATATAGCTAGTTTCTTATTAACACAAAAATTTTCTAAACAATTTGGAACAAAAAAAATCAACAAAAGATGAAAAAGTATTGAGAAGATTCCTTTTTTTCTTTTTCTATTCTTCTTTATTCTCCTCTTATAGATATTGAGAGGACCTAATTAGAAAAACAAAACATTTACAAAAAGGACTCTGAAGAACTACTACTACAAGAATTTCCATGATTCAATGAATTTTTGTTCTAATGGACGCTAGGGGTGTCAACAGTCCGGGTTGGTGTGGTTTCGGTCCGGTTCCACCGGTTTTGGTGTGACTTTGGAACTAACCGAAACCGCCCCATTAAGGATTTATCAGTTTCGGTCCGACGTCGGCTTCAGTGCGGTGGGTTCGGGTTGGTACCGGTTTGGATTTACCAGGTTCGTTTTGGTTTGGATCGGTTTTTTAAACCGGTATTGAGCCATTAGCTTGGGCACTTGGGTTTTGACAGGTTGAAGTTGAATAGTTGATAAACGTTGGGCTTGGGCACTTGGGCTAATGTTGGTCCGGTTGGACACTTGGGCTTCGCCCACTTGAGTGTTGGCCCACTTAGGTTAGTGAGTTTTAAGTTCCGTTTTATCTCGGGTTGGTTTGGATCGGTTCCGGTTTTGATGCATATTTTGGCATTTCCGGTGGCCCAATGGTCTAACCTTAACCGAACCGAGACCGGATTCAATTTAAAATACAAACCAAAACCGGCCCAATAAGCCACCGGTTCGGTTTAGATATTGACACCCCTAATGGACGCATAGTAAATGTTGAGACAATGAACTTAAGCCTCTAGGGTAACCCAAAATGCATGATAATATGAATAAGCATATCTCTATTTGTCTCCCCAGGGGGAGAGGTTTAAAGAAGAGATTTCCTCCTCTTGTCATATTAGTTGGTGAAGTTTTCAGAAATAGTCACTCCAATTTGCAGTCAATGAAGTTCAAGCAAGCTGTATAGTTTAATTTGACTTGTTCCTATGAACCATTGGTACTATTAAGTATTAACACAATAGACAGGGATAAGTATCTAAACAGAGATTCCCATGGCATTCTTGTTAGAGAAATCATTCTGAGGGTAGTCATGGACATTCTGGACACCTTTGGATACCAAATTCAATCCCATAGGATCACCAGTACTGAAACCAAATCTCACATAAAGAAACTTCCCAGCCCATTGCACTTTAGATGCTTTAAAGCCTTACGAGTATGCTAGATCTACATCCAAGAGGATTCACAAGAATCCTATTAACATAGGTCCATCGTGCTAAAATTTTAATGCAATAAAGGTCAAGGATCCAAGAACTACATACTCTATATCAAAATGGGCATGCAAGACCTAAGTAACATACAAAAAGAAATAAATTCCAAGCATGGTTTGTTATATTTCAAAAAGTAAAAAATCAAGACCAATTCAACAAATAAGAGAAAAGTTGCGCATCCTAACAATGTTTGATCTGCTTTACAGCTCATCATCTGCCAGACTCCTCACACGCCTTCTTCTCCATGTACAACCTTTTTAAAGCTCCATAATCCCCTAGATTCTACATGAAACCCCATAATTGAAGTCAACTTCACCAATAAATAAATATGACCATCACCTAGAATATTGTGCATGAAATGAAATTATTTCATCACTTCTTCCAGATATTGCCTGCTAGAGGATAATGTTGTATTATTTCTGCAATATAGGATATGATACTATTTTTCAGGAGTAAAAGAGGCCAATGTTGAGTGGAACCAAGTTTCACTTCCACAGACCAAATTAAATTGCATGAAGAACTATACTACTGAAAACAGAATCTCAGCCCAAGACACGCATAGACCAAAGCTTCTTATGAATAGAATCACATAATTGATTCGTAGGAAAAAAAAAAAAAAAATTACAAGGAAAGAAAAAGAAACAAATCATCATCTTTACTAATTCATAAATATATTTTTCTCCTGTTTTTTGGTTCACGCTAGCCAGCAACTATGTACCATCTTTTCAGGATCCCTAGGAAACTATTATCTCCCTTAAAAATGATTGGTAGATGCTTCTTTAACACCATTTTGCTAATGCTATTGTCAGATGGAAACATGGTACTGCTATTAGGGTCGGGTTATTAGAATTTATGGGTCAAGATGATGGTAATGATCCTACCTTGCTTTTGTCATTGGCAGATGTTCTGCTACTTTTTTTTTTTAATTATTTTATTTCCAATGAGGATAAGAAAGAAGAAAAAAAATTAACAAATAAAAATGAGTAACTCAACACAGAAGAAAAGGTAGAAGCAACAACTTATTGGATTCATAAGTGAAGTTGGGGAGGTGAATCTAATTTAGGATCACTCCATCTCAGGCATGAGACTTCTAATGTGGAGTGTAGGATTGGATTCAACCTCAACAAACTCGTGCTTATTCTTTGATAGGGGATCGGAAAGTTGAAATAGTTATTTTATAAGAGAAGAAGATTAATAAATGGAATGGGTTTCTTTGTGGGCAATGTGGACAGGAAAGGAATATCCTTGTCAAATGGCAAGTGGGTTTGACAGTTTGTGATTTAATTGTTTAGAATATTACCCCCCATCTCGTTGATTGGAGCTTATGGCTAAGACAAAGTGAAATGAACTCATGTCACTAAAATCACCAACATCCAAATTTAAGACCGATAATGAACCAAACTCAAAAGAAATAGAACTAAGACCAACAACATCCAAATTTGGGACCAATAGTGAACCAAACTGAAAAGAAAACAAAATTTCCACTAGGCTTTTGTAATAAATAAGCCACCTAGTAACACAATTGACAAATCACACTATCGTGTTTCCACCAAGATTGCAATGGGCTTACAACATCTAATCACCCATGGAATGCTTAAAAAAGCACCTTATTGTCAATCCATATGCCTTTTCACTTCATATTTAAGTACCTATCCAATTATATTATAAAATTTATATTTGCCTCCTAATCAGTCTTAGGTCAATCTAATCGCTTTCAAGTTTACAATTTTTTGTTCAAATCATAGCCTACACAAATGAGCAACCTTAGTAGATTAACAATTAATAAAAGTCGTATGGCCATTAATTCTTTTTTCCTCATCATCCGAAAATTAGTTTATGTTTTCTTTTCCTTGGTCTAGTTCTAAAGCAAATTAGGATCAAATCAAGCAATCGCTCTCCAATAAAAGCATAAGATAATCATTGTTTGCTGGACTCAAAGCCATTGGTATCAGAAATAATGAGTAAAATATATCAACTCATCCTAGTCCATGTAAAGAAAATCCTAGGTATTTAAACTCAACCTAAACCAGAGAGAGAGAGAGAGAGAGATAGTAATTGTTTTGACAGATATCTAAAAGCGAGAAGAAACTAAGGATTCAATTATTCCTGAACTACCTCTCAAGAGGACAATTCCTTCCACGAGTCAAATCAATCTTGACATTACTAGCAATGACATCCTCTTCTCTTAGAGGGACTTCACTACTTTTTTGCATTTACTAAAAACGCCAACAATTGATGTTTTGGTTACCAAAAAAAAAAAGTTGATGTTCTGCACTACACGTTAAAGAACAAATTTTAAACAATCTGAGAACAAACAATATCTTGGGTGGTGATAGTTTTGAAGTGCTCTAGTTTGATATTTGGAACAGTAGACTCATTACAATACTGCCTAAACAACACATATAACGTTACAAAACAAAATATAAATAGCGGAACATTCAGAAAAATACTCGCTCCAAACCAAATCTTGCATCCAATAAACTAGGGCAATGAGTCCCCAATCACTCAAATTCCTTCACCCTTCAAACAAAGATGATAAAAAATAATTAGAAATATACCTCTACTAAGTTCCTCTCTTTGGATGCTAACAACAAACAAAGTTAAAGAATCAGAGAACTTCAATATCTGGTACAGATTCCATGGATACGTTGAATCAAATCCCTTGTATGTGTCGACGCAATTGAAAAACACTCAATCGATTCAACAGGCACCTTGACATCCATCTACTCACATTGGCCAAATTAATGCCTATGTGCACCCCATTATTTCTATTTTCATACAAATCTGATCAATGAGCCAACGAAAAAAACAAAACAAAAAAAACCCTCCAATCCTTCATCTTATACAAAGAAACACCTTGCCATCCTATATATCGACTTAAAATTTGACAAAATACACTAATAACAACTTAAGATACATATCCTTGGTCCAAAAATGATTCTTAAGCTCTTTCTTTGTAATGAAATGTGACAAACTTGTCATATGGAGGTTGGATCTAGGATTTTCCACATCAATTGAGTCGTGGCTTTTTCCCTCACATTGCAAGACACACGAAAGAAGATATCTTTTGCTTGCACAGTCAGCACAAATATATGAAAAAGATTAGTGTCATGATGATACAAGGGGATAACATCATGTAGGTTTATCTTGACCTTGAAAGCGGCAATACCTTGAAGACATTCAATAGAATTTGTGCAGAAAATAAAAAAGATCATGCTGAAACTTGGAAGTCATCATACTTGACACTATTTTCTTAATTCTATGATTTTAATATGCTTCAAATATTTAAATAGAAGTTGGAAGGAAACAAGCCTTGAACATTTGGAATACAACATGAGCTAGTGGCTTTATGAGTCTTCCTCTTTAATATTTTCTATTGATAATGTCCTGGACTGAAGATGCAATCGAAAGTGAAGACTATGGCTCCTTTTTGTACGTGGGGTGAGGTTATTATTCTTGTTAGTTTATTCTAGTTAGCCAAAATTGAAGGACCAAACATGGCTGTTAGGGGGGAATACTAATGCAGTCCTATCGACACTAATTCCAAATTAGAATTTAGCATCAATGAGTCTACTAGAAAGGGCTCAACTAATCTCCCAAATAGGGGGAGTAAGGATTACAACTAATGAAATTGAGGTAAAATTATATCTAGATATTATATGTTCTAGATTTAAAGGTTTAAGGGGAAATCAGAATATATTATACTTAAAAAAAAATATAAGTAGGTGATGATAGAATTGGAGAATGGATCAAACCATAAGAAGAAACAAAGACTCAGAATATATTAATAATAATAAGACAAAAAAGATTCAGAACTAGAAGTAAAGAAGAATAGAAAACAGAGCAAAGTAAATGGGTCGATAGCATAATGATGTATCAAACTGATTAACAGCAACAACAGAACCCTGTGTTTTGGTAACAAAAATATATGAGAGACAGAAATTGACCACCCTCAAGAAGAGATCAAAGAGTACGTACAACAAAAAATCGAGAAGCACTGGAAGAGGAAGAGAAGTGCCTCTGTTTTGTAAAACAAAAAAATAACAGATGTAAAATCCCTAGGAGTGAACAAAAATTAACAGAAATTTTTAAACTAATGGGATAAAAATGTTTTTTGTTCTATTTTTTAATAATCCCTCTACCAAGGGGGGCATTATATAGACCAACGCCTAGTCTATTGGTGGAGATCACAAGAAAAAGAAGAGAAAAGAAGAGTCATTAGACAAAAATCCTAGTAGTCCCTCAAGCTCCAAGACTCCATTAATGTAGATTACACCAGGAGAGCTCTTATGTCGTAACATAAATTCAAAGAGAAGGGCTCATATATTTCACTTCTCTGCAGCTCAAAATCCAAATGAACCTTCCATTTCTGGAACCCATACGAACAAAAAACGAAAACACAAACAGAAAGCAAGAATTAGAATAGCAGAAATGCCTTCGTTTTCTTCCTCCTCCAAACTTGTATCACTACTTATTGAGCAACAATAGGGGAAACCCAGACGAGAGAAGACGAACCCATCTTACACACACAAGGGATGAGAGAGAGAGAGAGAGAGAGAGAGAGAGAGAGAGAGAAATAACTTACCAATTAATTGCAGGAATAGAAGAGCTAGCAGTCACCTGCGTGATCGATAAAAAAAGGGAGATCGAAGTTGAGAGTTAAAGGGATACGTGCCAGGAAAGTCGAGAGGGAGGGAAGAAGGGTCAAGGAACGTATGATTTTAGTTTTCTCTTCTCAGCCTTAAGAGAATTTAGGAAGAAGAGAGTAAGTGCGGAAGATAAGGGAACGTTAATCCCTATAGTGGATTCAGGAGGAGTTAAAATGGGAAAAAAAAATAAATAAAAGTTTCCCACAGAAAGGAGATACGTTTTTTTTCACGGTTCAGTGGTAGATTTGTGGAGAGAGGCGTGGAATGGAAGGAGAGAATGTAGATTTTCTAAAATGGGAAGGTATTCGTTAATTTTTATTTTATAATAAATCTATAAAAATATTGAGTGTAAGGGTACCATCAGTTTGGGAGAGCAGTCAATGTTAAGTAAAAAAAAATACAATATAGAAGGTATTTAAATAAACAAGAAGAGTAAAATATTCAAGAAAAAGATTAGTCACGAACATGTGTACATGCACTTATATAATAGTATGATATATGAATTAATCTTTAAGGGACATTGGGTTCCTTAGAGAGAAGTCTATCTACTCTCCCATGTGTGGGGGTTGTCCAAGTGTTTTTTCAATCATTTACGTTGAGCCAGATCATGACCGAGGTCAAGGTCGGGGTTCAGGTGTGGGTCCTCCTTTACCTTATTTTTTAGTCAACAGTTTTGGTTCAAAAATTCAAAAATTCAAATTAAAGTTTTGACTCTATATGTCAAGGATATTGGATATACTAAATATGTATGGCACATAACATCTACATATTTGTATCAATACATGTCTATATGTATATACATATACTGTAGAGAGTAGATACAAATACATCCTATCTGTGAAAGGACATACCTGTACATACAGGTATTGTAGATGTACAGGTTCATCTATACAGATACGTTTAGGCCTATAAATACCCAATGCCTATACGCAATAAATTAGTAACAAATCCAGAGAGTATTTCATGGGTTTACAATGTCTTTCTGTATGTCAAATACGTATTGTCTTCTTGTCCAATTCTTCTATTCTCTCCTCTCTTTGAGCTCTTAGTATAGCTTGTGGACTCCCTTCATAATCACACTTAGAAGTGTAACTTTTGTGATTAGGGTGTGATTATATCTTGGAGGTAAAAGAGCGGGTCAATCTAATGTGCACAAATTAGGGGCTCTTTAACACCTTAAGGAGAGTATATTTATACAACTTTGCCTTATGTACGGAATCTTCTACATCAACTACTACTGTACTAGTGTACCTGTTCTTTACAACAAACAAGGACAACTTAAGGTCTGTACACCATTTGTAGTTATGTTATATTATAGATAAGTCTAACACTTCCCTTTATTAGTTCTTTTATAACATTTTCAAGGTGTTAAATTATTTTATATGTTAATATGTCTAGCAAAGAAATACTCATTGAGGTCAACGTTAAGGATGGATCAAATGAGGGTCCTGCTACCTAAGATATTATCAAATACTGATTTCATCCCTTTCAAGTTCATGGAAGGGGTTCGGTTAGGTTAGGTTTTTTAAAATCTTATTTGAATCTTAGGTGTCGAAACTCCACACAAATCCAATTCATCCCTTTCAAGTTCATGTCAAATCAACCTGACCCTGATTAATACTGATTGGGCCCGCTTTGACCGGATTAGTCTTAATTGGCGCTAATTTTACAAAGGTCGGGCTAGCTCTGATTAACCCTATTTTGACATTTGTGTTTAATGCATTAAAAATAAATAAACAACAATAATATCTTAAATGATAAATATAAAATAAAATTATGAAGTGCAACACAATAATAGATGTTTAAGACACCTCACCATAAGAAGCAATGACCCAGTTTTCATTATTCTGAATAAAAAGATAGGATGCCACCCTAAATTTTATTATATAAATCATGGTTAAATTAAGGTCAGGTTGTGCTAGGTCTCAACCCAAGCTCGATCCAACCCTAATCCAAAGTCAGTGTTTTTGCAATCCTAACCCACCCTAAGGATCATAAATCTTAGAGAAAATTGTATTGCCACCCTCTGAACTTTGGTTCTTATTCAATGCCACCCCCTAGACTTTTCAAAATACCAAAGACACCCCCTGAAAATTCAAACAATTCAAAATCAGTCATTGCCATTAGCCGACCGTGTCAAGTGATAGAACTTCTATTAGTTTTTTTACAAAATGGCCAAAACACCCCCGGCTATTGTGAGAGGACAATATTACGTTCCCTTTCCCTTCTTCTTCTAAACCCACACTTTCACTCTCACTCTTCACTCATACGAACAAGGAAAGCCCCAAACCGAGAAGAAAAGAACCTACAATTTGACTGCTCCCCTCCGATGTGCAATTCTCAGACCATCTCTTCGTCGATGTGCTATTCTCAGAACCTCTCCTCTCTGGCAACTTGTCCATCCAAGGTATTTAAGGGTTCTTCTTCCTCATGGTTTTTAGGGTTCTTCTTCCTTCTTAGAAAGTTAATATCTCTATTCAAATTGTTAGACTTGATTAAACGGAATTAATTTGTGATTTTGGGATTGTATTCTCTAGCCATTGGGTTGATTTTGTGATTGAAATTGAAGGGGGAAATAAGAAACCATGCTCAGATTTCTGCTATGTGTAAATATTATTGGGCTCAATTTCTCAAGTTATATGCATTAGGAAAATAAACCAACCATTTGAGTCAATAGTAACATGTCTTCAATTAGTGATCAATCCTTTGTTGTTACCCAGATCGGTTGTGAAAAGGGTCATTCCCAATGCTCAACATGAAGGAGATGGCGCTGTTGTTAGAAGAAGCATTTGAAGGTTTTCATTCTCTCTCATACCATAATTCCTCTCTTCTTCTTCTTTTTTTCAGTGTTTTCTCTATTCTAGATCTATGACTTGTGTTCCCTGTGTTTGTGTTCTGGGTCTATATTTTGAACATTTCTCATATTCTGGATGCTAACTATTTGTAATTCACTTTTACCATGTTTAATTTGCAGATAACCGATGTCTACCACGAGTGTTAATGACAGCAACCAAAGTAGGATGCAAATGTCCTGAACCCAAAAGGGCATTGGTGCGAATTTCAGAGTCTAGTTGGAACCCAAACATGTAGTACTACTATTGCCATGAAGCACCAAAAGGATGTCGATTCTTCTCATGGTGTGATCCTATAGCTGCACCAAGACTTTTGCCTCAGGCAACTAATTCAGAAGCAGTTGGTGAAAGAATCCAGGATCAATAGATGAAAGAAGAGATTCGTACCTTGAAGAAAAGAATTAAGCATTTAGAGAAAGCATATGGAACGATGAAGATTGTAATTGGTATTCTTATGGTGGTCTGTTTAGTGTTATGCATTAAAAAATGACTTTATGTGTCGAGTTTGTAAGCATTTGAACTTAATGAAATCGTTCCTACTTTGTTTTTATTACTAAGTTGTTGGTTAATCATGACCCTCAAATTGAATGAGTAACATTTTGATGAGAGAAGACCATCATTGTGATGAGTTCCTAAAACAAACAAGTAGCATTTTGGCCGTAAACAGGCTGCATTTTGGCTATAAAATGATATTTAATATTTATACCTATAAATAATACCAAATTGACAATGCAATTTTCTCTTACCAAATTGACATCCCATGTCTAATATTAAATGGACAACATCTTAATTAAATACCTGTAACATTACACACCTGAAACCAATATATTTCATCACAACCAGAACCATAAAGAAACATCCAGAACATATCCATGAATACCTGTTCAAATACCTATTCATAACATATTCCATACAACCATACCTAATGTGAAATAGAAATAGTTCTTAAAACGTAAATCCATTAAACACATCTAAAACCATAAGGAAACATCCAGCTATCTTCAACTCAGAAAAAGTTAATTAACACATCATTGTTTTCTTGTTCTAAATTAAAACATCCAGATTGCTTGTGCTTCATTTCTTCCCCAACTCCCTTGTTGTCCTCTTTACTCGATTAGTCTTTTGTTTGGTCAGTACCTTGTCCTGTAAACACCCAATTGTGCTTGCCATAGATGTCTGTGATCTAGTCATTCATTAAGATGTGTGTGAGGGTAGTGGGCCTCGGATCCGGATCTCTCATCCCCCGTTCAGGGGAAGGTGTCTCCATCGGATTCGGGCCTTCTCTCTTCTCTCTTGATATCCTTTGGGGTGGATAAGAAAAGTGTTTGTGTATTTCTGTAGGCCCCGCTGTCGTATCACCGCTCAAAAATACGTGGAGGCCTATTTCACGGGTGTACTAGGTTCCTAATAAAGATAGGGTTTGATGATAGTCCAATACGGGAGATTGGATCATACAAAAAGAGTGTGGAGTCGCCACCTATAATTGTGAGCATAGGACCTGAGAGTGGGCTCGATTCCTGAGAAAAGGGCCCATAAGTTGGTATGGTCTAAGATTTAGGGTAAGAGTCAAGTGGTAGAATTGGGAAGGTGTTAGGCACTCAATCTACCCGGTTCAACTAGTCTTCCTACTAGATGCTTAAGAATGATTATTTTCAATAATTATTTCGATTCCGCATGCATGGCTAAATTATCAAGCATATGTATATTAAATAAAAAAACTATTTATCTACACTAAAACAAGGTTGATTAGATATCTATATTATGCTTAAATGAGGAGAGAGATTAAGTTTCGGGTCAAGAGGGGTGGGCCCCTGATTGATACTAACTTTTCTCGTGGATTCTTCCAACTTGGGGCAAGATGGTATTGAACTCCAACTTTCAGTTTTGGGAGATGCCGATTGTGGTAATCTATGAATGAAGGTCCGGCTTAGGATTGGTGACTTTTGGGTTGTTGACTTCGATAGAGCTTCTACTAGGGATGAGCTACTTTCAAAAAAGTAGGTTGGTACTTCGATAGAGCTTCCACTAGGGATGAGCAACTTCTGAAAAAGTCGGGTCGAGATTTTGCTAGAGCTTCTGCTAGGGTTGGCTACTTCCAAAAAAAGATTCTTGTGGCACTTCGACAGAGCTTTCTAGGATGAGCATGAGAGGGCTAGGCTGAGGTGGCACTCCGACAGAGCTTCTGCCGAGAATGGCTATTTTTGAAAAGATTATAGGGGCACTTGGGCAGAGCTTCTGTTGGGTTTGACTATTTTTGGAAAAATATAGATTGATCTAAAAATTGGATTAAAGAACCCCAAAGCCCTGAAGAACACTTTGAAGATTCGAATAGAACTCCGAATCTTGACAAAGATCTCTTCGTAGACCCGAAGAACCTCAAGGGGGGAGGGATTTCTATTTTTGGTAAAAACCAAGACACTCAAAGGAGGGAAACTAAAAACATACTATTTTTGGCAAAAAATGGATTGAATTAAAAACTTAGATTGAAGATCTTCAAAGTCCCAAAAACACTTTGAAGATTCGAACAAGATTTTGGATCTTGACAAAGATCGCTCGAAGACCTGAAGAAACTCAAAGGGGGAGGGGAGGAGGAGAGAGGGCAGAGCTTCTCTACAAGAATGATCTTAAGGAGGCTTTGGTGTGTTTCTTAAATGAGAGGGGGTATTTATAGTTTTTCCCAACCAATGAGATGAGGGCACACATCTTTACCCAGAGGATAATAGAAGAGAGATCTTCCTATTGTCCAATGGTATAATTCAAAGGTGATGGGAAGTGAAGATATTTTCTTGTTTTTGAGAGTGAAGAAGATATTTTCTTGTAAACCAATGGGGTGAGGACACACATTCTTTACCTAGAGGATAATAGGAGGTAGCTCTCCCTATTTTCCAATGGTATAATTCAAAGTGTTATGGGAAGTGAAGATATTTTCTTGTTTTTGAGATGAAGAAGATATTTTCTTGTAAACCAATGGGGTGAGGACACACATTCTTTACCCAGAGGATAATAGGAGGTAGCTCTCCCATTGTCCAATGGTATAATTCAAAGTGTGATGGGAAGTGAAGATTTTTTCTTATTTTTGAAAGTGAAGAAGATATTTTCTTACAAACAGAATCTTTTCACAAAAATTGGGATTTTATCAGAAAACCCGACTGTTGGGGGAATTTTTGAAAATATATGAAGTGTTGAAAAATATTTGGAAGTGCCAGAAAGGATCTTTCTCCAAAAATGAGATTCTAACAGAAAACTTGACTGCCGATGGGATTTTCTGGGAAAACACGAGAGTGTCGGAAAAATATATTTTTGTCCAAAAATCCATTTTTTGACAAAAAAACTAGGGGAATAATCTTCCGGGAAAAAATCCAAGCACCAGGTAGGTCTGTCCTGGCTGCATAGCCCTAAAAAGGGCTCTGTGGCCCTGGGCATCCTTTGTGGCTCTGCACAGGGCCTTGTGGCCCTACACATGGCTGCAAGGCATTGCACAACACCATAGGGCTCTGTACAGTGCTAGGCCAGGTCGATCGATGTCGGATTGGGTTGATCATGTTTGATCAGGGTTCAATCAGGGTTGGTCGAGATTTAAATAGGGTTGGTTTAGACTGATTAGGGTTGATTAGGGTTGGGTTGTGTACGTGTATCGGTGGTGCCGAGTGTGTTCATGCATGGGTGGGGTTAGGGGCTTATGTGCATGGGTGACGCCCATGTGTGTGTATGAGAATGTGCACGCATAGGCAGGGTTATGTGGGTATGTGCACAAGTGTGCACGGGGTTGTGCATGTGCATGCACGGGGGTGTGCTTGCACGTGCGGGGCCACTTCCAGGAATGATTATGGGAGATCTATAAGTCCGATTTTGACGCACCATATATCATTGGAATTTTATTTATGAGTACGATTTTAACTAGATTCCTTCATATATAAAAAATCAAAATTGGACCATCTTTCTTCCCGTATTGGGTTTTTAGGGTTTTCGATTGAGTTGGGGGCTGTCAGGGTGAGACTACCATAGTTAATTGCATCTCGTCTACTGGAAGTGAAGATTTGCGTCCATCATCCAAGTATCATCATTGCCGGGGAGGGTGACAAAATTGACTGTCTACAAAATGCCCTCTTTGGTCGAGGCCTATGCCAATAGCCAAAGGGAAAAGAAAAGAACGACCACATTTTGTTACCCAGGGCATGTACTGCCGTTGTCTTGCTCAACAACAACAGAGTTGAGAATGCATCAAGTAATATTTTCTAACTATTGATAGTTTAGAATGATACTTGATTTTTTGATCTTGGATTACTGTTTGTAGGGATTTGCGCCATTCCCACAAACAAATAGAGTCATTACCTAAAGGGATTAGCACCATTCCAATAGAAAGTGTTGATATTGAGCCATCATTCACAAGGATTCGCACTGTTCCTTAGTTTCCTTTGATCCGGCTTCCATATGCCGGTCTCGGGGGATTTGGTCTCCAAGTTGGGTCTTTCAAACCAGTCTGGGCTATCTGGTCTTCAGGATGAGTATTTCAAAACAATCTAGGCTATTTGGTCTCAAGGTTAAGTCTTTTGAAATAATCTGGGCTATCTGGTCTCCAGATTGAATCTTTGAAATAATCTAGGCTATCTGGTCTCTAAGTTGAGTCTTTCGAAACAATCTGGGAAATCTGGATCTTGGTTTGGATGTACAATGAAATTGGACTCCTTTGGACCGATGCAAATGATTACGGTCGCTAGGGCTGGTTAAACAAGGTTGGCTTGCTTGGGGCCGATATAATGATTATTTGGCCACTTGAGGCCGATGCAATGAGATTTGGCCACTTGGGGCGGATGTAATAATGCTTACCATGGATTGCTCGAATATGGTACAAAAGAGGATGTTAATCTTTAATGATCCTTTCCCTGTAAGACACAGATACAGTGTTTTCTTTTTGGATTTTCTTTTCCCTCCCCATGTTTGTTCATTCTTTTGTTTTTATCTTTTCTTTATCTTCTCTTCATGTACTTTGACATTTTTGTAATGAAGAATTTCTTAATTTTAAGAAAATTTTCTGCATTTTGGTTATTTAGATATGATTAATTCCACAACTCTAGCATCCATCAGGGCAATTAGGAATGTGAAAATTCAAATGCCACCATTCTTTACTACCAAGTGAAAGCAAATGGATTACAAGAATATAATTCTGCTACCAAAGGGAAAGATGAGCTATAATGTAAGGAGACAATTCTTGGGGTGGATGAAAATCCACCAATTCTTCTGGAGTTGGACATATCTCAATGGTTTTGAACCGAAATACATGGAGATCAGCGTCCCAATGTTGAGGTGCTTGTTTAAGTAAGCCATGGTGCAATTTCATACATATGATCTGGTCGAGTACAGATAGATTCACTGATTTCAGCAAGTTTGGCACAGAGATGCCAATGTTCAACGTCCACTTCCTCAGTGTCTCATTTAGAGAGTCCATGACCTTTCCTGAAACTAAAGCAAGCAAAGAAGAGATGTGATGACATCCTTCAACTATTAACATAACCAAACTTTTACCACTGTACATCAAAGTCTTGACTAATCAAGGGTGGGGAATGAATCGGCCTTGATTACTAGTGCCGGGTGGTGACCTTTTGGGGAGAGATGAAACTCTTGATAGGTATCAGGAGGACCATAGGGGAATGGCAAATTCCTAATGGCCATACATGCCAAATGGTGATTCTTGGAGAAAATAAAATTCTAGATGAGATGTGATGGGCCATAAGGGAATGACAAATTCCTAATGATCATGTATGCCAAATGGCGATTCTTGTGGGGCACAAGCTATGATGATCTTTTAAGTACCTTGATTATTAATCTGGGAACCAATTTTTTGCCTTGAGATGGTTAAGACCGCACTTGCACATATCAAGTTGCCTATGTATCCCTTGGGGAATTAGGTCTAGCGTAGTTCGGGCTATTCACTTAATTAAATTTAATATCTCTTGAGTTTATCCATGTTGATCAATCCTGGTATTTCTTCACTATTGTAGTCTATGAGCTTCACTGCTTTGCCTAGTAGAATCTCTTTGACAGTAAACGAGCCACTCCAATTAAGTCAGAACTTTCCTCTGGGGTCATGAATTGGAGCTCTTTATTCACAAAGAACAAGCTCGTCCTCTTCTATGTGTCAGGCTTCACATTTTTCTTGAAAGCCCTTGCTATTCTTAGCTGATACTTTCTTAGATTATCCATGGCCTTCATACGCTTCTCATCAAGAAAGTTAAGCTCATCATGCCTAGCCTTCATCCATTCTCCTTCTGGTAGCTGACTATCCAAAAGTATCCTTAGGGATGGTACTAGGATTTCTATTGGCAACACTGCTTCGACTCGTATACTAAGGAGAATGGAGTTGCCCTAGTCGAGGACCACAGAAGTTCGATATGCCCATAATGTAAGTGGTAACTTGTTTGCCCAATCCTTGTGTGTTTGGCCATCTTCTGAAGAATGACCTTGATGTTCTTTTTGGCTACTTCTACTGCCCCATTGATTAGTGGCCTGTAGGTGGTAAAGTGATGCCTCTTGATGCCAAACTTTATGCAAATCTTATCAGTCTTGCCCGAAATGGGATCCTTGATCTGATATCAACTCTTACGGCACTCCATACCGGCTAATGATGTTTTCTTCAATGAACTTTGCTACCTTGGCTGAAGTGAGCACTGCATATGATTGGGCTTCTACCCACTTGGTGAAGTAATCAATGGCCACCAAGATAAACTCATTCCTGTTGGATGCTTTAGGGTTGATCTTCTCTATGATGTCGATGCCCCAAGTGGAGAATGGCCAGAGGGATCTGAGTAAGTGTAATTCTGTTAGTGGGATATGTATGATGTTAGCAAATATCTGGCACTTGTGGTATTTCTTGACATAGTTGACACAATCTGTTTTCATTGTATTCCAATAGTATCCCAATCTGAGGATCTTCTTAGCTAACAATTTGGCATTCATATGGGGTCCACAAAGGCCTTAATAAATTTCTTCTATGATTGTTTAAGCTTACTTTTCATCTACACACAATAGCTGTATCCCATCATAAGATCTTTTGTACAACAAATCTCCTTGGAGGATAAACTAGGTAGCATATCTCCTCAGGAACTTCATCAGTGGCTTCAACTAGATACTTCCTTTCCCTGATGAAGTCCACAATGTGAGCAAACTAAGATCGGCCATCCATGGTGAGAGAATTCACTATATTCTGGTAGATGGGCTTGCTTATTTGTTTCACTAAGAATGGTTAGATTTTGGCCATCGGATTGCATTCTACCATTGAAGCTAGGGTTGCAAGGCATCAGCAAACCAGTTGTTATCTCTCTGGAAGTATTCAAATGAGATCTTCTCAAAATGTCCAATCACCTCTTCCAAATGTTCTTAGTACGGCTTCAACTTTTCATCTCTGGTCTTCCACTTTCCTTGTGTCTGACATCTGACAATGGCTGAGTCCTCATACACCTTGATTCTTTTACTCCAATGGTTAGGGCTATCTCAAGTCCCAAGGCACAAGCTTCATACTCAACAATGTTGTTGGTACAAGGAAAATCAAGGCAGAATGATGAAGGTAAGTAAAGGTCATCTGGGGTGACAGGAAAAATTCCTACACCACATCCCTTTTGATTGGCTGCACCATCAAAGAATAATTTCCATTAATTGGATGCGTCTTCTTCTTCAATTGTTGAAATCTCTTCATCTGGAAAAGCATGATCTAAAGCTCTTCCATCTTCTGTTGGGTAGGTAGCCAAATGATCGGCTATGGCCTGCCGCTTGATAGCTTTCTGAGTGACATAAGTGATGTCAAATTTTGATAACAATAGCAGCCTTCGAGCCATTCTTCTTGTGAGAGCTAGTTTCTCGAAAAGGTATTTGATTGAATCCATCCTTGAGATCAATCATATCGGATATGCTATCATGTAGTGTCACAAACTCTTGGTGGCCCAAATTAATGTAGCACAAGTTCTCTCCAGAGATGTGTACCGTGTCTCATATTCTAAGAATTTCATGCTGAGGTAGTATATGGCATGCTCTGCCCCTTCTCTACTTCTTTATGAGCTAGCAAAGAGCCCACAGAACTTTCTCCAACTGATAAGTATAGTAAGAGTGGTTCTCCTTCCATTGGTGATGTCAACACTGGAGGGGGTTCATAAGATATTCTTTTATCTTGTCAAAAGCTTGTTGGCATTGGTCATTCTATTTTGTGGGCTGATCCTTCTTTAGCAACTTGAAGATCGGCTCACAGGTCATAGTCAGTTGAGCTATGAACCTACTAATGTATTGGATGTGTCCCAAGAATCCTCGTATCTGCTTCTCCGTGCAAGGTGCAGGAATTTCTTAGATTGCCTTGATCTTGATGGGGTCGACCTCGATGCCTTTTTCGCTCACCAAGAAACCTAACAACTTTCCTGCTGTTGCCCCGAACACACACTTCTGGGGGTTCAACCTCAGCTGATACTTCTTGATCATTTCGAAGAAACATCTCAATGCGAGAATGTGCCCCGGCCCATCTCTCGACTTCACAATCATATCATCCACATAGATCTCCACATCCTTGTGTATCATGTCATGTAGGATTGTTGTAGCTGCTCTTTGATAAGTTGCCCCGGCATTCTTCAATCCGAAGGGCATGACCTTATAATAATAAGTACCCCATGGAGTAGTGAAGGTTGTCTTTTCACAATCCTCTGGGTGCATACTCACTTGATTGTATCTTGAGAATCCATCCATAAATGATAGCAAGGCGTGCCCTGCGGTGCTATCGATCAATACATCAATATGAGATAATGGGAAATTATCTTTCGGGTTTACTTTATTGAGGTCTCGAAAATCCACACACATACATACCCTTCCATCTTTCTTTGGAACTGGTACACGATGTTGGCCAACCATCGGGGGTACTTCACCACTTGTAAGAACCCAGCATTCCACTGCTTCATAACATCTTCTCTAATCTTCTCACTCCATTCAGGACGCATCCTTCTAAGATTTTGCTTGATGGGCCTTGCCCTAGGGTAAGTTGGCAAACGATGTTGTACAATGTTGGGGTCAATTCCAGGTATATCTTCATATGACCAGGCAAAGACTTCTGCAAATTCCTTTAAGAGGCTGATCATCTGTTTTGCTTCTTCATCTTCTAGTGTGCTACCAATTTTTACCTCTCGAGGGGCATTGGTCGGTTCCTAAATTAACAACCTGGATATCCTCACAGATGGGTTGGGCTTTCTTTGGTTTATTAAGTTTTGATATTCATTAAGATCATCATCGAAAAAAGGAGGCAAGTCATACTCGGAATAGAAAATTTCAATCATGAATGAAGGAGTAACAGACCCAACATATATGGACTCTTGGCTTTCCTCTACGGGAACAGACTCATAAACAAAAGACTCGATGACAGAATTATAAACATAAGGTTCATTGATAGACTCGACGACCGACTTGATGCTAGTGGTACTTTGGTTGGTTGACTCAATAACATGGGTGAACTTAAAGTTCTCTCCAATACTCGTCCAGTTCAAGAGTGGTTCAGTAGACTGGTGAATGAGTAAGTGAGGCAAAGGGCTATCTTCTTCTCCCTCTAAGCTAATTACTGCTATCTTTGCCACTGTGGTGTACTTGCTTTGCTGCTTCATTGGGCAGTACTGCATTTATCTAATCACATGATCTCTGAAGCCAAATTTACCAAGAGGCGAGTGGCGGTCGAGACTGCTCAGACCCTTCTCGATGTAATCCAACTTCATGAGCCTGTTGAGTGAGGCCATTCTTGGTCCTTGGTCACACCTTTGACCACTTTCACGGGCCTTCCTGTTGAAATTGGTTCTAGCACAGTACATACAGACCATTATTCTTTCGGCTCTTCTCTGACGTAGATGCTTCTTCCTCTGAAAGGCCTTGGCTTGAGATCATGGAGCTCTTGAGCTAGAGGTTCTTGAAAGAGAGTACAGATGTGTACTTTCAGATCAGTGGGAAGAGGTAGGCTCTAGGTGAGTCTTATCTTCTTCTCCCAATCCTTCTTCAGAAGAATCCGAGGGCTTGGTGGCTCCTTTGATTGGATCAAATCTATGGGATTGCTACTGGAAGATCTTTTTTCAATCATCGCAACTTCAATTATCCCAGTAATACAGCTTTCTTGATCATTTCCCTTAACTTGTAGCTATTCCACCTCATGAGTTCCCAGTCGAACTCATCTTGGAAGAACACTTCAAACCCAGTTGCATTTTGGTGGCGGTTCGATCAAAAATCCTCTCCTTCCTTCACAAAATACCCATTAAGTGTAGGGTAGTATGTGGCAAATATTTTTCTGGTCATCTTCAATATTTTGTTTTTGCCCTTTCTTGGAGGAATATACCCCAAACCATTCTTACCCTTGTTGACAATGGGAATGGACAACTTGGATACACCTTGTGTGTATTTTCCTAATCCCATGCCGGGGAAGTATTGCATGTTTTTCATCATCCGGACCCACTGGAGGGCTCGAAGTTGCTTTATATTCAACTGGGATGCTTTCTTCTACTGCCCCTTTTGTGAGCACCACACAAGTCCCCTCTATTTCAAATCCACCGAGGTGGACTTCATCTGTTTGCTCTTCCCCTTTCTTTATGTTAGCCAATGTATTGAACACTTCAAGGTCTCCTGAGACAACGGTCACTTTTCCTTTATGTAGGAATTTGATCTTCTAATGGAGACTAGATGATATTGCTTTGGCATAATGTAGCCATGGGCTTCCTAGAAGTATGTTGAAGGAAGCCGGTATATCAATCACTCGGAAGTCTACATCAAAGTTCACCGAGCCAACTACCATAACCAAGGTGATTACTCCTAGAATTTCCCTCTTTGTGTTATCATAGGCTCTGATGGTTTGACCTGATACCTTCATCTTCTCAACATTGACGTTGATGCTACTAGCCGACCTCAATGGTAGGACATTTAAGGCGGACCCATTGTCAATGAGCACCTGAGGAATGGTCTTGTCCAGATAATCCACCGTGATGTACAAAGCTTTGTTGTAAAATACCCCTTTGAGAATTTCAAAGTCTGAGAATATGAGAGACTGCACTGCATATGTTGCCCCTACTATGTGGGAGAGGTGCATTGGGTTTATCTCAATCGGTACTACACATGAGTGAGGGATTTCAATACTGCCTCACGGTGAGAGGGAGAGGCCATCAACAATCCCCAGATGGAAATGTTGGCTTGAGCCTTCTTGATTGAGCCAACACTAGATTTTCTGGTTCCTTCTTCAAGCTATTGGACCCTACCTCATACTTGTTGGGTTGTTCCACTGCTAGAGCCTTGCCTTTGTAGTCTTTCCCACTTTGGGTCTCCATCACTCCGGTGGACTTCTTTATAATAATCTCAGTGGGGTACTGATCCTCATCATCGCTATCTGTAATGGTGATAATTCCAACCATCCGATCATCTTCTTTAGATTCTCCTTCTCAACTTGGAGTGGGAAGTCAAGGTCCTCCATAAATTTGAGAGCCCTGGCTCATAACTTTTTGACTGCATTAGAAAGCTATTGGAATGCGGTATCTACTACCCCTATGAATGTGTCGTCTGACCCTATTTCCTCTAGATCATTTAGCTGCTCACGGTAGTAACGATCACTGATAGTTACTTCACCCAGCATGTTGTCAATTTCTTCTACTCTTTCCTACATCCTCAATGTGTTTGAGTATACTTCACATAGCTTTTCTTCCATCTCTAATACGGATTCCCGTTTGTCCATATGAACTTGTGTCAACTCTCCAGATTCCTCATCATTTTTTGAATCTGATGTAGAATCATCTCTTCCCATGCAGAGGGAAGGCTGAATCCCACCTGTCGGATCAGCTATTAGGTCATCACCACCAATAGCATAAGCTGAGAAGCATGTTTGGTGACCTGGTGAGTAATACTTTGACTCATCATCCACTCCTGATTTTCAGGCCCAAGGTAATCATCCTAGTCTGGAAAATTGTCATCACTTTCATCTTCTTCATCATTATTCAAATCTTCGTCCTCTTCCTCATCGTCATCATCACTGATTTCCCCTTCACTCAACTCTTCATCAGGCCCCCCGAATTCTCCTATGACCAAATATTTATAATACTCGAAACGTATGGACCAAAAGATCTCTGTGGGGTTTGACCCGTGGTCATTAGCTTGAAGTTGGGTCAAATCAGACTCATCTTCCTCTGTGTCACTCCCTATGTGGATTAGGGAAGTATGTTCCTTGATCTGTTATCCTACTGATAGTGCTATTACTGCCCTCAGGAGATCATCTGTAACTTCCTCAATGGTCTCGATCTATCCTCTTGTTATATCCTCGGTGAATCAAAGGCGTGGGATCTATGACTTGATCTTCTTCAAGGGCATTGATTGAACTTGATGATGAAGTCATTTTTGGGGAGTCGGGCAATCCTTGCATGCTACTCTAATCATATCCACCAATCCACCCTTCTCTTGGGTTATAGACTAAACCCTAGGAATGGGAGTCATATGAGGTTGACGATGGGTATGAAGTGGGGTGATATGATGATGATGATGTTATATGGGAGGTGGGAGGTCTTGATGGAGATGGTGAATGGTAAGATTGCATATGGTAGGATGAAGACGGGGTCCCTTCCCTTTTAGGGGGAATAAAGGTTGTTGGTGTGGTAGTGGGTGATAATATCATAGAGGTAGAGGATGAGGGTTATATGGCGGGTATTGGAGATAGTTGGATGGAGGTAAAGGTCGATTGGATGATGATGGAAGGTTTGATCCCGGATAATAGGAAGGGAATGGTTGGTTGGATGAAGGAGGGAAGGTGGACATCTGCTCTCCCTTTTCTTCTTTTGATGACTTTGATGATTCTTCTTCTTGAGGAAGTTTCATGGCCTTTGTTCTTTGTGCCAAGATCTTCCGATAGGCACGGGTGGTCAGATGACCCTTTTGCTTCTTAGGATGAATGACTTGAGTGGGGTCACTTTCTTTCGACTCATCATCATCCAACTTGTTAACCGTACCATGATCTGGGAGTGGGTTGGTTGTAACATTAGGAGATTGTTTGACCTTGACTTCAATCATCCTATTATCTACCAGATCTTGAACTGCATGTTGTAGCCCTAGGCACCTTTCTGTGGCGTGCCTCTTATGGGTATGATAAGCACAATACTCATGGTCTCGATACCAAGTCGGGAGAGGAGTGGGAATTACTCTTGGGGCCACTGTTCCCAACAACCCTTGCTTCTTCAGTTTCTCATATACTGTTGTGATTGGCATCCCCAAGTCTAAAAATTATCTTCTTTGACGAGGGGCTTGAGCCAAAGCATCCGCTTGTATCACAAATGGTTGTGATGGAGAGATGGCCACCGATTGTTGGGTTGAACTGACAGCGTTGGCTTCGGGACCTTTCCCTCGTCCAACCTTTGTACCTTTTCTTGTATCCTGAGAAGTTCCAAGGTATTGTGCTTCTCGTAGGATCCTATTCTCAATACGTGTCCATGTGGCTATCAACTCCTCAAAGGTCTGCAAATGTTGGTAGTAGAGGATATCATAATAGGGCTTGGACATGTTTTCAATTAGCATCTCCACTTGCTCGGCTTCTGAAGGTTGCTCTGCTATCTTGGCGACCTTATCCCTGAATCTCATGAGGAAGGCTGTGAATCTTTCTCTTGGCTGCTGCCTTAAGGTTTCTAGCTCTCGACACTTCACATTTACCTCAGTATTGTAAGAGTATTGTTTGGTGAAGGCTTTCACCAATGCTACCCAATTCTGTGTCTATGCTGACTCCAACGGTGTGAGCCATCTCAAAGTTGTTCCTGACAATGTCAACATAAATGATTGACCCATCTGGTTATCTGCTAGCTGTCATGACTTAGCAATACTGAGGAAGACTTTCAAGTGAGCCTTAGGATCTCCTAATCCATCAAATCTATCAGTTTACCACTTGGATTTCTCAGGGATTCTTGCTCTAGAGAAGAAACTCATTTCATCAGAGTCTGCCATCTGACTTTCTTGACTCTTTCCAACTCGGATTAGATCCTCCAGCTTTTCCAATTGCTCTCGAAGCTTTCTTTCTCTCTCCGTCTCAGGAGGTTCCATTCTGACATGTGCTGTAAATTCTTCTTCTTCGTCCTTGATCACCACCCTTGAAGGGGGGACTCGAGAGTAGACTCCTCTCTGACCATTCTGACGGGTGGGGGAAGCTCCCTGATGCCCTGTAGGTCTATTCTACTCTTGTTCTCCTGGAGTTGGAGTGGGATCGACCCTGGAAGGGTTCTGAAGTAGGTGGAGTACTTGTGCTAACCCATTCTTGACCTCAATCATTTCTTCTTGTAATGCCTCAATGGGACGTATCCATGCCTGAACTGGAGTTTCACTGTCTGCTGGATCTATATCTTCCAAAGCGCAGGTAGTAGATAATCTCGGAGAGATGACGTAGGTGACACTGGACTTAAACGAGTCAACTGACTGCCCTGATGTGTCCAAATGGACTGCGGCGAATACTTGAGATGTGGAATTGTACCAGAACCAAAAGGCGGTTTATTTTAGGGTTATGATATTCCCATCCCATGTTCAATCATTCATTAATTTTGATCAATCAATACTTCAACCAAAGTCAGTTCACCGTATGATAGAAAGTGGATAGGGGAACGTGCCCCTAGTCCACTTGATATCATTGGTGAGAATCTTCTACAAATGGCTTGTCAAGAATATTCCCATAAGACATTCCATGTAATAAAATCATGCTTTCTTTGATCTTTTTCCCACTAGGTGTCCTTCCTCCTGATTTTCTTAAGACTTCTCGGGACTTTATGTGACTTTGATGGGATTGCCCCTGAGTCACATATTTGGACATTTTTCTTGAGGAGGGACACCTTTTATCCAAAACCCACTTAGGAAAATAATTCTTTATGACAGGAATATAATATAGGAAAATTCCTTTTCAAGACCGTAAACAAGTTCTACAGTTAGCTTGTGGCACTTCTAGCTTCTCCATCTATTTTCTATATGATGTTGAGTATGCAGTGGTTGCAATAAGACCGACAAGGCTACCTTGACAAGATCGATATACTCTAGGTACTGATCCTTTAACGCACTTCAAGGGTACTTGGCCAAGGGTGTAGCTCCCTACCCCTTTCTACGTGACTTCACACGAGGAGATGGTAAGGACCATTGACGGGGTTGGTGGAACCATAAGCGAACGTGTGTGAGGTGTAGTGTAGGGTAACCATCATTCTATCTTAGAATGCCGTAAAGTGCATGGACCTCCCCGAGGGTATTGGCACAATTACAGACATCCTCGCTGTTTGATGATGCATTCGATCTCAAAATGTCATAAAGTGCGTCGACCTCCCCATGGATGCTGGCACAATTATAACATCCTTACCATTTGACGATACCTTCCACTCTTGTATAGGAAGCGGCTATCATTTGCTCTCAGAGTATCTCCATATCATACACTGACCTCCCCGAGGGTGCGAGCATGATAGGGAGTCCCTCACCAAATGATTTCACTTTGAGCACGATGCATAATGCAATTAGTGAATACAATTTACAAACATGGGGTTAGCAAAACATATTTTCAAACAGATGTGATGGAAAATGTTCTTGCATTTAAAGGTATCATCTAGTATTAGAAGCTTGACAAGTCCCCAGTGGAGTTACCATGGTGAGCATAGCGGGCATCGGATTTGGATCTCTCATCCCCCGTTCAGGGGAAGGTGTCTTTGTCGGATTTGGGCCTTCTCTCCTCTCTCTTGATATCCTTTGGGGTGGATAAAGAAAGTGTTGTGTGTGCTTCTACGGGCCCCACACCGTCGTACCGTAGCTCAAAAATACGTGGAGGTTTATTTCGCAAGTGTATCGGGTTCCTCATAAAGACAGGATTTGATGATAGTCCAATACAGGGGATTGGGATCATACAAAAAGGGTGTGGAGTCGCCACCTATAATTGTGGGCATAGGATCCAAGAGTGGGCCCGATTCCTGAGAAAAGGGCTAGAGATTTAGGGTAAGAGTCAGGTTGTGGAATTAAGAAGATGTTAAGCACCCAATCTACCTGGTTCAACCGGTCTTCCTACTAGATGCTTAAGAACGAACATTTTTCACAATTATTCCTGTTTTGCATGCATGGCTAAATTATCAAGCATATGTACATTAAATAAAAATAACTTTTTATGTACACTAAAACAAGGTTAATTAGATATCTATATTATGCTTAAATGAAGAGAGAGATTATACCTGAATTTGACCCCTATTTCTGGTCAAGAGGGGTGGGCCCTTGATTGATACTGAATTTTCTTGTGGATTCTCCCAGCTCGAGGGAAGATAGTCTTGAACTCCAACTTTTGGTTTCGGGAGATGCTAATTGTGGTAATCTGCGGACGGAGGTCCGGCTTAGGATTGGTTACTTTTAGACTATTGACTTCGGTAGAGCTTCCGCTTGGGATGAGCTACTTCTGGGTTTTGATGAGGTGACACTTCGATAGAGCTTTCGCTAGGGATGAGCTATGAGAGGGATAGGCTGAGGTGGCACTCTGGCAGAGCTTTCACTAGGAATGACTATTTTTGAAAAGATTCCAGGAGCACTCGAGGAGCTTTCGCTGGGAACAGTTATTTTTAGCAAAATATAGATTGACCTAAAAAATCGATTAAAGATCCCCAAACCCCCGAAAAACACTTTGAAGATCCGAACATAACTCTGGATCTTAACAAAGATCTTTTCATAGACCTGAAGAACCTCAAGGGGGGAGGGATTTCTACGTTTGGTAAAAACCGAGAACACTCAAAGGAGGGAAGCTAAAAACATACTATTTTTGGAAAAAAATTGGATTGAACTGAAAACTTGGATTAAAGATCTTCAAAATCCCAAAGAATACTTCGAAGATCTGAACAAGATTTTGGATTTTGATGAAGATCGCTCCGAAGACCCGAAGAAACTCAAAGGGGAGGGAGGAGGAGAGAGGGTAGAGCTTCTCTACAGGAATGCTCTTAAGGAGGCTTTGGTGTGTTTTTTCATGGAGAGGGGGTATTTATAGTTTTTTCCAAAGTGTGATGGGAAGTGAAGATATTTTCTTGTTTTTGAAAGTGAAGAAGATATTTTCTTGCAAACCAATGGGGTGAGGACACACATTCTTTATCCAGAGAATAATAGGAGGTAGCTCTCCCTATTATCCATGATATAATTCAAAATGTGATGGAAAGTGAAAATATTTTCTTTTTTTTGAATATGAAGAAATATTTTCTTACAAACATAATCTTTTCACAAAACTAGGATTTTAAAAGAAAACCCGACTGTCGAGGGAATTTTTGGAAAAATTATTGTACTGTCGAAAAATCTTTGGAAGTGCCAGAAAGGAACTTTCTCCAAAAATGGGTTTCTAATAGAAAACCTGACTGTCAGTGGGATTTTTTTGGAAAACACGGAGTGTCAGAAAAATATATTATTGTCCAAAATCCACTTTTTGGGAAAAAAAACCAAGGGAAAAATCTATCAGGGAAAAATCTAGGCACCAGCCAGGTCTGTCCAGGGTTGCATAACCCTAAAAAGGGTCATAGGGCCCTATGTAGGGCCATAGGGCACTACACCTACCAGGGCTCTATCTGATGCCATCGATGCATCAGTTTGCACAACCCTAAAAAGGGTCATAGGGCCCTATGTAGGGTCATAGGGCCCTATGTAGGGCCATAGGGCACTACATGACACCATGAGGCTCTATCTGATGCCAAGCCGGTCGATCGAGTCGAGATCTGGCTCTATCTGATGCAGACCGTAAGTCCGATTTTGATTCACCATATATCATTGTAATCATATTTTTGAGTACTATCCATTCATATGGTCACTTTTGACTAATTCCTTCATTTATTAAAAGTCAAAATTAGACCCTCTTTCTTCCTACATTGGGTTTTAGGGTTTTCGGGTGAGTTGGGGGCTATCAGGGTGAGACTACCACAGTCAATTGCATTTCGTCAACTAGAAGTGAAGATTCGTGTCCATCATCCAAGTATCATCATTGCCAGGGGAGGGTGATAAAATTGGGTGTCTACAATGTGTTGATCTCATCTTGACTCTTTCCTTTTTATTTTTTCTGCACAACATAAAATAAGTATGTGATACTTATTAAACAAGTTTCAACTAAATAAATAGAGTTTCATTTACCTTCATACTCTTCTTTTTACTAGTACATCCATCACCTCTCCATCTCCAACCCTCGGGCATGACCTCCTATTGTGTCATTCCTTCTTGCAGATGTCATACCTAATTGATAATGATCTCTTCCTAAACTCTAAAGGAGGTGCTTCTCTTGGTTCTCTTTTCCTGAGTTTGTGAGGTCTACCTGGTAACCTTTTCAGATTGGGTGGTAGTACTCTCTCATTAGGAGCATCATCCTTCAACCCTGCCAGATCTGAAAGTGGATGGATCATCTCTTTGTATGTATCCATGTATTTTCAATAGTGAAAAATGGATCACGGTAGTTGACCAACTCTCCCCTTATGTATGATATAGAAATTGTAGCATGGAGACAAGGTATGCCAGTGGTTTCCCAAACTCTACAATCACATCTGTAATCTTTCAGATTAACTACAAATCTGTTTCCAAATTTATCTACCACTTCAAATTGACCTTCACCTGCCGGTTGGCACTTGCAATGCCTTGCTTCTTGCTGAACCTTGTTCAACTTCATCATAACCCTTGGTGTTACTTTACCCTCCCACATGGATGCCTTCTCATGTCTCCTATGTAGCCTACCCATTATTTTCATCCTTAGTTGATCAACTAATCTGAGAATGAGTTTGCTCCTTAAATCTCCAACCCAGTGATTAAATGACTCAGTCATATTGTTCGTGATATGGTCACTCCTTGCTCCTACATCGAATGCATGCCTTGACCACATCCTCGGGGGTTTTCATTCAAATACATGTATGCATTCTCCTTAATCTCCTTGATGCTATTCATTTTTTTTTTTTTTGAAACGAGGTTCAGTTGAAGCTTGTGAGGCTGCCAAAAATGTAGTCTCAATAGCATACTAGGGTGCCTTGCCTTCAGGTTTTGATGTAGATGCCTACTGTAAATTCTTTGGTGAGCATAAGGGAAGACTGTGGAAATTACATTTGACAGTCCCTACACAACTCATATAAAAAATGTTAGGACATGAAAATGAGTAATTGAAAATGCAGATTTGAATACACAATGTTCTACAAAGATAAAAAAAAGTATACCTTATGTCTGTCTGACATGAATGTGAGTGACATATCATCACTGTTATCGAGTAGAGCATCTTGTAAATAATCCAGAAATCACATCCAACTGTCCTTACACTTAACTTCAACTACACCATATATAATAGGAAAATTACCGTTGTTCTCATCAACAGATATTGCACTCAACAGAACTCCTCCATATCTGCCCTTGAGGTGGCAGCCATCAAGACCAATAAATGGTCTACATCCTCTCAAGAAACCATTCTTGTAAGCATCAAAACAGACAAACATTCTTTTAAAAATCAAATTATCTGACATACTGTTCCTGGTCTCAAACTGGAGCTTAAAAATACTCCCAACATCCTTCTGAAGTACCAACCTACTATAAGCAGGTAATTTTACATATGACTTGGAATGGCTTCCTTCATTAATCTCTTGGGCTATCCTGCATGCCCTGTACAGCTTGGTGTAGTGGAACTGAAGACCATATGTTTTCTATAGATGATCAGCCATGGTCTCTATATTTATTTCTGGTTTAATCTTCAGATGTTGAAGAAGTTTCATTGTTATCAATCTAGATGTAGCGAGACTTGTTCGTGGTTGCCTTAATATATGTATGAACTGGGTTATATGTCTTTATCATGTAGATGACACCATTTGATATTAGTGAAGCATGTAATCTCCATAAACAATTTGATGCTCTGCATATAGCTGTAACTTTTATTTATTTTTTAGTATGATAATATCAAACCACTCTTACAGTATATACTCTCTCAAAGCTTTCCTGAAATTGTGTACACTTCCATACACATTATCTTCAGCTTTCTTCACCTTTCTATCTTCACCCACATATTTTTGTTCACCAAATTTACCATACCACTCTTTAGATTTATATTCAAATAGGTCATCATCAAATGAATGCTCAACATTTTTTCCATACCCATCATCCTCTGTAGCTTCACTGTCATTCTGACCATCTTCTCTTTCACTTTCATTATCCCACTCATCTTCGCTGCTAATTTTTCAATCTTCATCAGATCCAACCATAAAGTCATCCATCCGAACATACATTGCTCTTGCTATTAACCTTGACAACCTCATCAGACACTCTCAGTCTCTTACCAGTAGCTTCACTTCTGCTACTAGCTCTTCCACTAGAAGTAGCAGTGCTCATACACCTTACAATAGTCATAGTACCTTTACCTCCCCTAGCAGTAGCTGTAGCACAAGCAGTAGCACTTCCACTTTCACTTCCACTTCCACTTCCACTGCCACTACTATTAGCAATAGTAGTAGCCCTACATACAACAATTTTTCCCTTGCTCTGACTAGGACCAGAACCATATGGTTGTAGAGGTTGTTGACATTGTCCAGTAGGTTCATCATTAAGGTCACCATCTCTATCATTAACCAGACTGCTAGGGAACCAGTTGACTATAAATTCATCGATTGCAGACTTGCTATGAACAATGTCATCCACATACATATTAATCATATCACAACTATGCAAACCAACCAGCTCATACACTGATGGATCATCTGTTACCTCCCTTATCTCATTGTTTGATAGTATACATTTCACTTTGAAAACTATATTGTGACCCACAGACACATGTGTGATGAGTTAATTGTAGATATTATACACCATGTCTAAGTAGCAATATAAGTCTGGATCAACAATTTTAATTACAAACTTCCAACTCCAATGGTATTGAATAGCACACTTAACAGTCATTGCTAAAAAAATCAAATGTGAAAACAGAGAAAATCTGTAATAGTACTTAATACTCATCAATACTAATGATTGGATTGTAAATATCATGAAACATGAAAACTAAGATTCATCAGCTAGCCATAAAAGATTGAAGCAATCCATGGTAAGGATCGAAGCAAAATAAACCCTTACCTATGAGGGAAAAGGTTTGTAGCAATGGAGATCACTTGCTACCAATGTCTGAGGAGTAGAAATTGTATGATTACAAAGATTATACACTAAGCAAAACAAGGTAAAACAAAACAGTCAAACAACGATATAAAAAAATAAAAAAAAATCTACGCATAAAACCTGCAGCTATATACAATATCCCCGGATCTCTAATTGTTGGTAGTAACATTTATGAGTTCAGAATGATATCATTTGCAAATAGTAAATATATTTTGAAATCAATTTTTTTTCCCTTGAGGAACCAGGCCATCAGAAATCACACTATCAAATGAAAAATACCGGCTTGTCCAGAGATCATATTGCATCTAATTCTTTAACAAAGGCATTCATCTCATCTTTCATCAAAATTAAAGAAGGCATCTTTTGATAGATAGAAATCTGAACACAATTAGCCTAGATTAGTGAAACAAAGAAACCCAAATGCAAAGAAGATCGAAACATTTCTATCTTCATTAACTAACTCTAAACTGTTAAAAAAAAATTAACTTTAATAAAAAACCGGCCAGAGAGCATTGAGGGGTTGTGCAAGTGGCTCCCAACTCCAAAGGGTGGAGATCGAAGAGTTGAACTCAGGTTCTCTCCCCTTCTTGAGGCATCGACAATGTCCTTGCTTATTAATTACCTAATACTATCCTTAATTTAGGTTATTGCAACAACAATGCCTTCATAGTCAGTCACCAGCTTGTTTAACCAAGTCTAACAATTTGAATAGAGATATAAACTTTCCAAGAAGGAAGAAGAACCATAAAAACCCTTAGGAAGAAGAACCGTTAAATACCTTGGATGGACAAGTCGCTAGAAAGGAGAGGTTCAGAGAATTGCATGCCAGTGGGGAGATGGTTTGAGAATCGCACGCCGGACGGGAGTGGTCAAGTTGCAAGTTCTCTTCTTCTCGATTTAGGGCTTTCCTTGTTCGTATGAGTGAAGAGTGAGAGTGAGAGTATGGGTTTAGAAGAAGAAGGGAAGGAGAGGGTAATATTGTCCTCTCACAATAGCCGGGGCTGTTTTGGGCATTTTGTAAAATAAATAACAGAAGTTTTATCACTTAACACGGTAGGCTAACTGGACTGATTTGGAATTGTTTGAATTTTCAAGGGGTGTCTTTGGTGTTTCGAAAAGTCCAGGGGGTGGCAATGCAATTTTCTCTAAATCTTAACCTAAATTTTGCTTGTGCTAAGGGCAAATTCAGGCCGTCAAAGCCAAACTTATACTCCTAGGCTTAGGCATAATTTTCACTTGACATGAGCCACAGAAAAACCCATGGAGTAGTGAAAGGACTAAGTTCTAGGGAAGTTGTCCACGTTAGTCACTCACTTCACTCTTCTCTTCTTTTTTATTCCACTAAACAAAACAAAATAAAGACTACACATTGTAGTAGTATTAATACACCATATTAACATTATTGAACAAGCATTTTCTAGTCATTGCCTCTTCAAAAATATATTTATACCCCAAAATTAGGTGGTTGTTAGTTTTTAAGAAAAAATATGGGTAAGTCAAAAAATGCTTTGTTTCCACGTGGAGGGGTATTGTAATCCAAGGCCAAGAATATTTGTAAGTTCCTTAAAAAATATGAGAGAGATCTTGATCATCGCTCCAAATGTTGTCCACCTCCCATCCCTTCTCTCTTGCCTTCATCATTTCAGGTTAAAGTCTCCCCATTATAGTCTCACCATCTTTTCCAGTCATTAAATAATTAGCCTGATTAATCCAAAAAAAAAAAAAAATTGACCAGAAGTAAGATACTTTTCTCTTTATTTATAATAGCATATGCCCAGCCAGAAAAGCAATGAGTCAGTCACTCAATTGAACTGATAAAACAGGCCTAAGGTTTTAGTGCATAATACTTGGTATTGGTCATTGCCTATACTCGTGTGACACGGATACATACTGGACCCTATTATGTGAAAATAGTCTCTCGACTCGCTCCTTAACGATAACGATACCAATACGAATGAACACGAGTGATCCGATACCAATGCTAAGAGCCAAAAACCGTGACAATTAGTGCATAACGAACACACAAACTCTGCCGGCGCAGGAGGCTTGAGCAGTAGAATGTCTGGGCCCACAAGCTGGTTCCCTGTGGTAACATTGTAGCTTTTTTTTTTTTTTGGTAAAATTGTAACATTTGTAGCGAACTCCCCCGATCTGGTTCAACTGATGAAGTACTAAAGACAAGATAGCTGAGTCCATCGCGTACATAATGATATAATATGGAGCTTAAGACTATCTAGAACGAAAGTGCACTTTTTGGTGCTTTCTTACCAAGACAGCAAGACTAGTTTGCTCTCCAGTTGTTTTTTGGTAGAGAACTGGATTATTTATTGCTTTCCAGTTGCGTTCTTAACGTATGAAACCCTTTGAAAGTCTTACAACTTATCTAAAAAGCTAACTTGCTGGCTATTAACCTCGTGGGGGTTTTCGGCTGGTTTAGGACGATGGCCTTCGAATCCTAAGAGATGAATCATCAGCAGGCCGGTAGGGGATTTAGTTAGTAAATACATGTATCAAATATGTACATGTAGAACTTCTGACATATATATATATATATATACATGTGGGAAAATGATTAATATTAAATCAAAGTTTCATGTGTTGTCTTAGGGTTGAAATCGTCTGCAATTCCGATCTCGTACAATTTCGTGTAATACCACCTTCATGTGGTGACACGTGTATTGATACCAATACAATGGTCCAGATCTGGTATAACTAATAAAACATTAAATCAGTGAAGAGGCATTTAAATCGGATATGGACCATTGTATTGGTATCAATACCGTGTCACCCTTTGAAGGTGGTATTGCAGGAATTACGAGATCGAATTGCGCGATTTTTTCCGTTGTCTTATGTTGTGAGAGAGAGAGAGAATAAATTTTGCTGCATAAATACATTAAACTCTTTCGCATAGATACATTAAAGAAAAGAGAGCTTTATTAATAAAATATTGAATACAAACAGTCTCCAAACAGGGGCATTTGTAGAATCTCAAACATATCAGACTCTCGAGGTTCCGATCAAAGAGCAATATATGTCAACACAATCTAACAATCAACAACAATAAGGATACTTGAGAAATTATTCTGATAAGGACCTGACCTTTGAATGATCAGCTTAAGGAAATTATAAGAAATTCAGCAAAAACTTAAACTTTAGATGAAATTAAACTTAATCATAAATACATTAAAGAAAAAAAGAACTTTATTAGTGAAATATTGAATAGAATCAGTCTCCAAAAACGTGCATTTTGTAAAAATCCATCAGCTATTTAAAGAAGTAACAATGCAATCAGGATAACGGATTCTTAGGAACAGAGAGCTTTATTAGTGAAATATTGAATAGAATCAGTTTCCAAATAAGGGCGTTTTATAGAAATCCATCACCTATTTAAAGAAGTAACAATGCAATCAGGATAACGGATTCTTAGGAACACAGTAAAACAATGATGAGAAGAAAATATAGATTTAAATGCAAATAAGCAACTGAAATGAAATATCCAACAATAATATAGCAAACAGTCAAAATGGATCATAAGCTGAAAGATTGCAAACTGTTTTTTCAAGAATTACATAAATTACGAAACCAATCATGAGAGAAAGACACGTAAATAGGCATTGTTGGGTACCTTATGATCCTTCAAAACAGTATAGCTAATTGATTCTGAAATTATGCGTTCTACAACTATAACATCCCCATAAATTTCTGGCTTAAAAGAATTTCACATTGATTTTTCATTTCCAATTGAATATTGGCGTAGCTACAAAAAAAAAGAAAGCATAATATTTTTAATTGGGTGAGATAAAGCTATCCGATGAGTTACAATTATATTATTTTGGAAAAAATAGGCCTAAACGGAAGCATGGCCCTTATGCCCGGACACACTCACCCCTCATGAAAGTTGGAAATTCTACCCTTGTTGATGCTTCTATTAGTGCTCCCATTAGCCCACGTGTTGGAGTATGACCACACTGTCTTTTCGGGTACCCTCCAAAAAAAAATATGAGAGAGAGAGAGAGAGAGAGAGAGTATTCAGGAAACACATAAAATTCTGAGATTCAAAAAATGGGGAGGTCAATCACTTTATTCTTCTCATCTTTTTTTTTTTTTTTGGAGGGGGAGTTTAATATTCAACAAACAGAAAACGAGGAGTGCATGATGAATTTATAAATCTACCACTATCTCCAGCAATTCTAAAGAGATTGGTAATTAAGTCATCCAGAAACATGTCACCAGATAGGTATAATTAACAGGATGGATTTTCACGTTGAGCCAAGTTTTCAGGCTTTAAAACACCAGTTCAGTCAAAGGAAAGGGAGCTTTCAAAAGCAACTCCAATTAATCAAGAATGATTATTCAATCTAAACAATCTACTTTAAAGTCCTCTACAATATGCATGCAGCTTGGAACTTTAACTAATCCAAGATGTGAACTCAGTTTTTAAATTTCGAATTTTTTTCCTTTTGGCTATGTAACAATTTATCTCTATTTCCTAGTTATTGTTAGGAATAAATACAATTAATTCCAACGAAGGAAGAAATGCATGATTAATCTAAACAGACACCTACACCCATTCTTTATGAAATCCTTCAGTGTTGAAGCCCTTTGGATCCCCTTAGATTCGCAACCGAACGCGCAACACACTGCTATCAATATTGCACTTTTTCTGGTTGCAAATGAAGCCGAAGGAAACGAATTTATATATTTAAGACACCCAAAGCAAAAGGAAAAAACCATACTTTAAAAAATATATACAGTTTGGAAATACATTGATTATAGAGAATTGATCAATCACTATAAAATCCACTCGACTTACTCCCGTTTTGCCCAGTAACGAAATTAACGTAATCACCGAACTCGATCTCTAAGCTATTATGGCACATGAAAATTTCCAAACGAATCTAAACTAAATTCACCAAAAACTTGAATTTTGGATGAAATTAAACTCTGCTGCATAAATACATTAAAGAAAAAGAGAGCTTTATTAGTAAAATATTGAAAGAACCAGTCTCCAAATAGGGGAATTTTATAAAATCTCAAAGGCATCAAACTCTCGAGGTTCCAATCAAAGAGCAATATATGCCAACACATGCCAACACATGCTAACAACTAACAACAGTAATGATACCAAAGAAATCATTTTAATAAGAAAATGACCTTGGAAGGATCAACCTTCTGAAGCTCTTGACCACGTCCATAACTCTTTCCATCACTTCTTCCCTATCAGGATGATCAGTTACAACTCTAACTGAAATTAATAAAAGTAAAAAAAATTAAATTTCATTACCTGTCTTTGTAGAGTTTCAACATCAAACAAAATTGAATATAAAGAGCTTGAAGGAAATTACTCGTCTTCATGGATTGGATATCCCGAGAACTCCTCCAGTATTTCTTTGTTGGGTCTTAGGCATTGTGAGATGAGATTGAGGAGAAGAAACAGAACAAGAACAAGAAGTAGAATGTAAGAAGGTGAAGGCAGCGCGAGAGAGGAGATAATAGGAGAAAGAAAGTCGAGAGAGAGAATACTGAAGTGAGGGTATTGATGCGAGTAGTAGAGAGAAAAGGAAGGGAGAGAGTAGAAGGAAAGTTGAGAGAGATATCGTATTCACACTAAAAATTGGAAATTTTATGTTTTTTTTTTTTTAGTAAAGAAACTAAAAAAGATTAGGAAATCAATTGACATGAGAAAATTTAAAAAATATAGAGAGTTTGAGAGAGTGGAGAGTGAGAATCTACTATAAAAACTAATAATTATTGAATAAAAAAACTAATATTAGAATGAAAGAGAATAGAGAAATAAGGAGAGAGATGATGGCGTGAGAATGAGGGTTCCTTCTACCTGTACAGTGGTGCGAGTTCGAGTCCTGGGAACCAGCCTCTCCGTAAAGGAGGTAAGGCTGTCTACCTATATACCCTCCCAAAACCACAGCAAGTGCACCTTAAATGCGGAAGTCTTCTACTGAGTAAAGGCCTTTTTTTTTTTTTTTTTATGGCATGAGAATGAATTAATACCAAGAGTTTCCTTTTAGTATATTCCTTAAAAATAGGAAAGTGAATTAAAAGTAAGTTCTGGTATCTTTTTAACCGTAAGGGTGGGACCGTATTTTTTTTTTTTTTTTCTATATAGTAGGGCCGTGAGATTTTGAGAGAGTGGAGAGTGAGAATCTAATATAAAAACTAATAATTACTGCATAAAAAAAAAAACTAATATTAGAATGAAAGAGACTAAGAGAGTAGAGAAATAAGGAGAGAGAGAGATGATGGAGTGAGAGTTTAATAAAGATTTTTTTTTTTAAATTAATAAAGAAACAAATATTCTAAATATTAGAGAGAGATATGATGGCGTGAGAGTTTATTTTATTTTTTCTATAGATGGAAGAGTTAAGATTGAGTGATTGTGGAGGGTACCAAAGAAATAGAAAAAATAAGAAAGATGAAGAAAAGTGATAATGAGGAAATTAAGGTATTTAAATTTGAAAGAAGGATAAAATAGTCTAAAAAAGATTTTCCACGAAGTATGAAAACATGCTTTTATATAATAGTATGATATATATTTATTAAGAGATGCCAATTTAAACACATATTTTTCCTATTATTAATTTTAAAATATTATTTTTTAATTAAAAAAATCAAAATCCAAAATTCCTTTCTCAATTCAAACCTAGAGGGGAATGTAGGAATACTCCTTATATTCTTCTTTGCCCTAATATTTATTTCAACTAATCATAACAAGTGTCTTTTAATATATATATATATATATATTTTTTTTGGGTTAAAAATCTTAAGTACATATATGTTTTATAGTAAATGCCATATTTTTGCTTACAGAGCAACCGTATGAAATACGTATCGTATCATTGCTGTACATGTTTTATTACATCGGATTTTTGACAAGTATTACTGTTGTCCGACCCGTTCAATTGTCATATGTATCCATGCTTGTATCATTGTTGTTCCCAAACTTACTATGATGAGGAATGCTTTGTGTAACCAAGGGTTACTCCTAAATCGTAAATTTGGACAGGTTCAAGGGCTCTTCCTATACAAAAAGGGGAAAAAATGGCTATTAAAATCAAATAGGTTGATGATTATTTATTTATTTATTTTTAATGATCTATTTAACCCATAATAATCTCACTTTCTAAATAAATTTGTTAGAAAATTGAAAATTTCCTGTGAAATTTGGTCCCCCAAACAAGACAATATTATCTTTAATCGGTAATATATATATATATATATATATATATATATATATTAGGAAAAAGAACCATGCCGTTCTGGCAGACATTCTTCCTCCCAAATATATTTTTCTCTTGTTTTGAGAAGAGAATCAACACAGGTAACACTGGCGTGGACTACACTCATGGACAGAGAACCACTTCCCTACGAAAATGGTACAAGTTAGATCCAAAATATGCCACAAGATCAGCCCAAGTCTGGGAGTTTAGAAATTTGGAGTACTCTACGAAAAACAAGCTCTTTCTAAAGGCTCAGAACCAGTGTTTCCTATGGTTTAGTTTCTTTCTTACTCCAGGACCAGAAGCAAAGTCCCTGCATTTAATAATTTGTGCATGGAGTAGCAAATGGCATTCACGATGGACGTTAGATCTATACAAAAGTCTGGAGGTGCATCATTCAATAGTAGGCAAGACCCAAAGTCCTAATGAAGGATAAAACCATGGCATCATGTATACTTTGAGGACCACTGCGTGGTTGAGAATAATATATATATATATATATATACACTAGCAAACTTCCACATGCAAATGCACATGTGGGCATTCGTCAAGTTGTACTTAGAAAGTACTTTTAACCCACAAGTTTTTAATATTTTATGCTCTTAGAAAGTACTATCAAGTTACACACATAGAATAATTAGAAGTAGATCGGTGGTTGATAACCTAGCAGAAAACGTGATTCCCAAAAAAAAATTGATGTATGGAAGAAACTTTAATAGAATTACTTAAAACATTTACAAAATACAAGTTCTTCAACTAAATTTCAATGAATTTTCCAATGCAAGTTCCTTAACAAAATTTTCATCTGAGCTTGATGGGAACATTTTAGTGGCCGATGGCAAGAATATAACTTTGAGAGCACTTGATGGGAAATTAATATCCAAAAGCTAGATTGGGCATTTTCCTTCTTTCAAACAAGTACTGAGGTGAATCTGAGGGATTCAAAAATCCTCAGTGTTGGAATCCCCACTACATGATCAATAGTAGAACGCAAGCCAATAACAATGGTCTCCTTGTGGCATACATTTGCAGTAGTTGAACTACTTGGTCTCAGGTAATCCCATTGTCCTAATATAATTTGTGATAAAGATGAGCTGTTGTCATTTTCACCTTATATTCTGTCCTGCGGACACCAACCGAATGGCAGTTGTAACTTTGGCTTGTTAAGCTCATCTAAGCTGCCCTCCCAGTGCTGGTTGAATTTGTAAATAACCGATAAATTAGTAAGAGATTGAAGCAATCCATGTAAAGGATCCAAGCAAAATAAAGCCATACCTGTGAGGGAAAAGGTTTGCAGCAATAAAATCCTACAAATGGGCACAACTTTTAAATAAGTAGTAGTTTGGTCATGTATAATGACTGGCAATGACATTGGTGGAACTTTAAGGCTTTTAAAAGGGTAATAGGAAGGTTGAAAATTGTTGCATTCGAATTAGGGAGAAACATGAGGCTCATTAATGAAAGATCAAAAATAGATTACATCGGGTAAGAGTGATATGATCATGTACAATGAAGAGCAATTACTCTGCAAGTGACAGATGGTGGACCTTGAAGGATCTAACAAGGACAAGAATAGATTACATCGGGTAAGAGTGATATGATCATGTACAATGAAGAGCAATTACTCTGCAAGTGACAGATGGACCTTGAAGGATCTAACAAGGACAAGGAGAAAGGTCAAAATTAAAGAAGAGAAGTACAACATGAGGATTATGGTTCCATGAAAGACATCCCCTTCCATTAAAATGTGATGGGAGAATAGGATTGATGAATTCAGGTGCTTAGAATAATCTTTCTTAAGTTAAATTAAGTTGGCCATATCAAAGATTTTCCTTATGCTAATTTCTTATATCTTTTGCGCATCATATGGTGGTTGTGCAGAATCTTTTAGGTGAACAAAGGCCCTAGTCACTCTTTGACCCACTCAATGACATTGCCATGAGGATCTCACATCATTTGCCAATCATAATATATAACAGAGGGCTGACACAGCTAAACAACCATTATCATAACTAAAACACTTGGGCTCACAATCAAAACGAACAGGCCAAATACGCTATAAGTTCATAGAGAATGTTTTGGAAATAAGATAATCTTTAAGAATTCCTTTCAGTAGAAATGTCTTACCCTATCTGAGGATTTGAAGCTCAGCCATTGCTGAGACCTCCCTGTGCTGGTTTAACCAATCACAGATAATGGGAATGAGAATGCCATATTGCAGGGGAAGGTCTTATTTCCATGATGATGACAAAGACAATGAGGTTGACTTACACTATTAATAATTACAGCCTCGGTCACTCTAGACAAGCCAAATCATTGTATGAATCTTCTCTACTCAAACTAATACCAATACATATTGGCATACAATACTGACACCTAAATCCATGACTGTAAATATATACTGAATTATTCAGTTACCTATTCAAAAAGAATAAACAGTTGCTTTGAGATAGAATTAAGTAAATGATTTTGAGTAATTACAAAGACCACATTGATTGAAGAAAAATATGCAATAATGCAATTTCTTTTAGCTGAAATACGATAATGCCTTATCCCAATTCAATGGGGTCAGCCTTCTTTCAGCTAAAATAAAAGGGAAAACGTGCATGAGGAAAAATATGAGATTTAGTATTGGTTTACATACCATTATAGGTTTTCTTGGTATTGTAGTTGCAAAGTCAGTACTCTGACCAACTGAAACCCTAGAGACATGAGTTGGAAAAAATAATATGAATTTGTAAATTAAAACACCAGTGATTGACAGTTCCAGGAATTTTTTTTTTTAAATGATAAAATTAAGAATGGGAAAGGAAAAATCCCATACCTTGACCCATAAAGCTTTCCTTCCTTGAATCTTGCTGTAAATTTTTTTAAGAAGCGACATAATTATACAAGTAGGAAAAGTAGGAGGTTCATTTGGATGCATCTCAAAATATAATTGGCAACAATCTCTTAATTTGAGCCAAATACATATTGGTACCAGTAGGCTTCACTTAAAATGTTTGTGGCTCTTTCCTCCCATCCTTCATCTTGACTAAAAAAATTCTCTAAAGCTAAATAAGCAAGTTTGTGCATCAAAATCGGTCAATAGCACCATGTCTCACCATAACTACTAGGTTTGGGATTACTTTTCTTAGAACTATCAGCAGTACCCTAGATGAAATGAAAAGCAAGAACCATAAAGGAAAACATGATCAAAGTAACCCACATATATAATTGGAGTTCTAAGGGAAAAATAAAAAATAAATAAACACATTAAAACGTGAAACTATTAAATTCAATTTAACCTTCAGAGGATTCAAATCAGTCTGTTAACACCTGTCAAAGAATGACTTCCTACAGCCAAAACAAAGCAGAAAGTAAGGAAATGCAAAGCAGTTTAGGAAAATAACTTGAACTCACAACCCAAACAGAAAAGATCTCACTTTTACTCACAGTGGTTTGGAGTCATCACTTGCTCGACTTCTTAGGATGTAATTCCTTACAATGCTGACATCAGCCAATACTTTCCTCCCATCCTTTATCTTGACTGGTAAAATAAAAAAGATTCTCAAAAGCTACATAAGCAAGTTTGTGCATCAAAGTCCATCAATAACACCATGTCTCACCAGAAATATCAGATTTGGGCTTACTTTTCTTTGAACCATTAGCAATACCCTATAGATGAAATGAAAAAGAAAACTTGAAACTATTAAATTCAATTTAACCTTCTGATGATTCAAAACATTCTGATTAACACCTTGTTAGAGACAATGATTTTCTGCAACCAAAACAAAGCAGAAAGTAGGGAAATTCAAAGCAGTTCAGGAAAATAACTTGAACTGTCTTGGTTGTACTTCACATACACCTAGAATGATATGGTACATCCTAGCTAGTTTTACCATAAAATCTAAGCCCTTTCAATCATTCCCAAAACTGTACCCGGGTCAGATATCATGAAGGCAAGATTTGCATTGGGCATGAAATCCAGCAAACCTACGGCTCCAAGTTATTCCAATTGTTGATAATTTTATGAGATTATTAGTGGCTATCACCATCTTTTCCTCACCCACTTTCGGTTCCTTCGTCCTTGTATCCTAGAAGATACTGCCCAAATAAAGACTTTGATTTAAGTAGGCTTTTAAGCACTGAGGCTGATGCCCTTGCGCATTTGTATCTCCATCAATGGTATCTATACCCTCGTAGGATCAAGAACAGAGCTAGCTGGTAATGAAAAACCTGCAACCATATAGACATATGAGGAAAATTGATGCAGCATGTATAGTTATAGAGCCTAGATCAGATCAAAACCAGTTACTGTGATCCATGACCATATTTCACTTGAAAAAAGCTCATAATGCATCGATATGAGATTGAATTAATGCCATCAAGGGTATGTTAACTGTTGGGTCCTCCTCACAAGTCGAGGAGGGCCAGCTGTCCTTGAAAAGAAAAAAAATAATAATAATGAAATGAGAAGAAGACAAGAGAGGGAGTGGGGAACAAGTCACTACTCTCTCTCTCTCTCTCTCTCTCTCTCTCTCTCTCTCGGTCGGATCTCTCTCCGTCTCTTTCTCCGTTCCAATCTCTTATCTTCTTTCTCTAAGAAGAAAAGAAAACAGGTTGCAGACAGGTTTGCATTTTTGCTCTCTGTTCTTCTCCTTCATTCTGGTCTGTGAAATCAGAAGGTGAGCTTTCTGAGAGGAGATCTATAGCAGCATGGCAGCGTTCTTCGCGTCTAGGGAAGCAAGGGAGGTGACAGTTCTTCCTGTATTTGTCATTTCCATTTGATGTGAGAGTGTTACTGTCATGTGATTCCACCTTGTTATTTGGTGAGATATTTTATTATCCAGGAGTAGGGTATTACTCATGATGTTTATTGATAGCCTCTAGTACATCTAGAGAGAACTGTGTAACCCCATTATTTACATAGTGGAAGTTTGATCTGAACTACATCCCGTGGTTTTTACCTTTCTCATTGAGAGGGTTTTCCACGTTAAAAATTGGTGTCTTCTATTGTGGTGTGGCTTGATCGATTTTATCTGCATTATTAGTTCTTTGCACATTGTTATTGGTTTTGTATCTCTATTGTTTGCACACAGGTGATGAGAAACGGATTTGTTTTTTTCCCAACAAGTGGTATCAGAGCTTGGGTTGTGTGTATAAACAATGGAATGGAAAACTGGAACAAGGATGGTAAGTTTGAATAGAAGCAACTAGATGATTGCGAAAGTAAAAATGGAAGACTTACTGTATTGTAAAGATCTGTATGCACCTATAGAGGGTGACATAGCAAAGCCATAAAAATGTCTAATGCAAATTGAAAAACGTTAGACCGAAAAGCCATTGGCTTCATTCGACAATACTTGGATGATACAGTTTTCTATCATATATCCACAGAAACATCGGCTCGTTCACTGTGGAAGAAATTGGAAGGGATGTACGAACGAAAGACTGTTGGCAATAAAGATTTCTGATTAGAAAGCTTGTAAACCTGAAGTACAGAGAAGGAAGCCCAATTGCAGAACATTTGAATGAGGTGTAAAGTATTATGAAACCAGCTCTCCACTATTAATGTTGTACTAGATGACGAGTTACAAGCCTTATTACTTCTCAGTTCATTACCTGACAGTTGGGAAACATTGGTGTTGTTTCTGAGTAATTCTGCTCCAGATGGAAAACTTACAATGGGTCAAGTAACTGGAAGTCTGTTGAATGAAGAAACAACAAGAAAATCCATAGGTGCATCTCAACAACTAGCACTTGTCACAGAGAATAGGGGGAGAAGCAGACACAAGAAACCTTAATACAGAGAGAAGTCAAAAAGGAAGATCCAAGTCAAGAAAATGGATTACATGTTACTACTGTAAAAAGGAAGGACACATGAAAAAGGAGTGTATGAAGCTTAAGAGAAATACAGTAAAAGGAAAAGGGGAAGAGAAGAAAGAAGAAAATGATATTGCTGCTGTCAGCTCAGATGGAGACATTATTGTTTTCTCAAGCTGTGAAAAATCTTGTCACTCTCTCAGGTCATGACACAAACTGGATTGTTGATACTGGTTCTTCGTACCATGCTACCCCTCATAGAGAGTATTTACCTCTTATAAGACAGGTGATTTTGGTGTTGTAACAATGGGCAACAGTGGTACTTCAAAAATTGTGGGGATAGGTGATATAAGTGTTGAGACAAATGTTAGTTGCAAATTGGTTCTTAAAGATGTGAGACATGTACCAAAACTTCGTTGAATTTGATCTCTACGGGGAAGTTCGATGAAGATGGTTATGACCATAGTTTTTAAGGCACTGCTAAGGCGTCGCCTTACTAGTGCCTTGGCGCTGATGCGGTCTAGAGATGGTAAGGCAGTGCTCCGCCTTACGTGAAGTGGCGCCTTATGATTTTTTTTTTTTTTTTTAAACACATTTTAAAATTACTTGATGAAGATTCCATATATAGATTTTTTATTGGTAAGTGTATGGTTTTGTTAACACTTGAGATGTATGGGATCAGCTTTACTCCACCAAAAATAACCAAAACAAACAAAACAAAAACACGATTCAAAAACAAGGTTTGGATTTTGTCAAGGTTTTAAGAAAGGGCTTTGAGAAGGAATCAAGGAACAAGGAAGAACCACTGATCTAGGCGACCATTTTGCTCCGGCAGCGGTGAGCTTCATTCTTCTTTGACAGGAGTAGAAATATAGTGGATGACCTTAGGGCTTAAGCACTCATTTTGGCATCATAGAGGTAAGTATAATAAATACTTATATTTTTATGTCTTCTTTTATTTATATTTATAATTTTGTTTCATAATTATGTATTTATATTATATGTTAATATGTTATGATGATTGATGATTGATGATTGATGAAGATGAACTTAGTTTATTCACTTTATTGATTTATTTTCTTGATGAATATCTTACATTGGGATGAATATGAACCTTTAATATTTATTTAACATATGAGTAATAGAATTCAACTAGGATTTGAGCCAAATAGATTGGTTTTATAAAAAAATTACATAGGAACGCTTTAGTCAATAAGGCGACATTTTACGCCCGCCTTATCGCTAAGGCACTCCGAAAGATCCTCAAATGCCTCCATCGCCTTTCCGCCTTAAAAACTATGGTTATGACAACCACTTTGGTAATGATCGATGGAAGCTTACCAAAGGATCCCTTGTGGTGGCCAGAGGAAGCAAATGTTTCACACTGTACCACACAAAAGCACAAGTGTGCAAGGCTAAGGTGAACACAACAGAGGAGAAATCAGTTACAAACTTGTGGCATCGGCGACTTGGTCACATGAGTGAGAAATGAATACAAATTCTCACCAAAAGCAATTTGCTTTGCAACATGAAAGGTACGCCTTTAAAACGATGTGTTCATTATTTGATTGGTAAACAATATAGAGTTACTTTTCATAAAAAGCTTCCTCAAAGAAAAAGAAATATCTTGGAATTAGTGTATTCTGATGTCTGTGGTCCTATGAAAGTGAAAACACTTGGTGGTGCTTCTTATTTTGTTACTTTCATATATGATGCTTCTAGAAAAGTGTGGGCATATGCATTGAAAACTAAAGATTAGGTTTTGGATGTGTTTAAAAATTTTCATGCTATGGTTGAAAGAGAAATAGGGAAACCTCTTAATGCATTCGTACAAATAATGGTGATGAGTACATTGGTCCAAATGAGAAGTATTACAATGATCATGGTATTCGTCATGAGCAGACAGTTCCCACCCCTCAGCATAATGGTGTTGCTGAAAGAATGAACCGCATAATTATTGAAAGAACCAGGTGTATGCTCTCATAGGCAAAGTTAGCACGGTGTTACTAGGGAGAAGCTATGAGTACTTGTTTACTTGATTAACTGATCTCCATCAATCCCTCTGAATGGAGATGTTCCTGAACGTATGTGGAGCAAGAAAAATATTTCCTACAATCATTTGAAGGTATTTGGATGCAGGGCATTTGTGCATGTTTTAAAAGATGAGCGGTCCAAGCTTGATGACAAAGCAAAACAATGTGTTTTCTTGGGGTATGTAAATGATAAGTTTGGTTACAGGTTATGGGATCCAGTTGAGAAGAAGCTTATCAGAAACAGAGATGTGGTATTTCTTGAAGATCAGACAATTGAAAATTTTGAAAAAATTGAAAAGCCTTAACCATTTGTTGATGATCTGATTGATCTTGATCCAGTTCCTCCACCCATGGTGCATGATGATGGGGGAGACGAGCAAGATGGTGATGGTAATGTTCCTATAGATAATAGAGGTGATGATGAACAGGGGGAGCAGCCCCCTCAAGAGCCACTAGTTGAACCTCAATTGAGAAGATCTACAAGTGAGCGTCAGCCTTCAACTATGTATCCACCAGATCAGTATATCACAATAACAGATGCAGGTGAACCGGAATGCTTTGAAGAAGCAAAAGCCAACAAGCATAAAGCTGAATGGTTAAAAGCTATGGAGGATGAGATGGATTCTTTACATAAGAATCACACTTATGATTTGGTGAATCTACCTAAGGGTAAGAAGGCACTCAAAAATAAATGGGTGTTCAGGTTGAAGACAAGGAAAACAACTCAAAACCTAGGTACAAGGCAAGGCTGGTCGTGAAAGGTTTTGGGCAAAAGAAAGGCATTGACTTTAACGAGATTTTCTCTCCTGTAGTGAAGATGTCATCCATTCGAGTTGTGTTGGGTCTAGAAGTTCAACAACTTGATGTGAAGACTACCTTTCTCCATGGTGATTTGGAGGAAGAGATTTATATAGAACAACCAGAAGGTTTCAAAGTCAAGGACAAAGAACACATGGTTGCAAGTTAAGAAAGAGTTTGTATGGTTTGAAACAAGCACCAAGGCAGTGGTACAAGAAGTTCGATTCATTCATGATGGATCATGGGTACAACAGAACAACAACCGATCATTGTGTATTTGTTAAGAAATTTTCAGAAGGTGATTTCATTATCCTTTTGCTCTATGTTGATGACATGTTGATTGTTGAAAAAGACAAGTCCTTTGCTATAAAGGACTTGGGACCAGCACAACATATTCTAAGCATGAAGATCTCTCGTGATAGGAAAGCAAGCAAAATTTGGCTATCACAAGAAAGGTACATACAGAAGGTGCTTGAAAGGTTCAAGATGGATAGAGCAAAGTCAGTCAGTTCCCCACTTGCAAGTCACTTCAAGTTGAGCAATGAACAGAGGCCTTCAACTAAGCAAGGAAGAGCAGAGATAAAGGAAATCCCCTACGCATCAGCTGTAGGAAGTTTGATGTATGCTATGGTATAAGAACTGACATTGCACATGCAATTGGAGTAGTAAGCAGATTTCTTGCCAATCCAGGAAAAGAGCACTGGGAAGCATGTTTGTGTTTTGGAGGTGACAAACCTGTGTTAGAGGGATACACAGATGTAGATATGGCAAGTGACATTGACTCAAGGAAGTCCACATCAGGTTACCTATTCACTTTTGAAAGGGGAAGCAGTGTCATGGTAGTCCAAGTTGCAAAGTGTGTGGCATTATCAATTACAGAAGCTGAGTATATTGCTGCTGTGGAAGCCTACAAAGAGATGTTGTGGATGAAGCGGTTTCTTCATGAATTGGGTTTGAAGCAAGATAGATACATTGTTTACTGTGACAGTCAGAGTGCCATCCACTTGAGTAAGAATCCAAGTTTCCATTACAAGTCCAAGCACGTTAATGTGAGGTATCACTGGATTAGGGATGTTCTAGAATAAAAGCTTATGGAAATTGAGAAGATCCATACTTACAAGAATAGTGCAGGTATGATGACAAAAGCATTACCCAAAATGAAGCATGACTTCTGCAGAAGCATGGCAGGTTTGGATGTGTCAGATCTCTCCCTGTGAGTTGGAGGGGGAGTTTTGTTGGGTCCTCCTCACAAGTCAAGAGGAGGGCCAACTGTCCTTGAAAAGAAAAAAATAATAATAATGAAATGAGAAGAAGACAAGAGGAGTGGGGAACAAGTCACTACCCTCTCTCTTTCCCGCTCTCGGTCTTATCTCTCTCTCCCTCTCTCGGTCGGATCTCTCTCCGTCTCTCTTCGTTCGAATCTCTTATCTTCTTTCTCTAAGAAGAAAAGAAAACAGGTTGCAAAGAGGTTTGTATTTTTGCTCTCCGCTCTTCTCCTTCATTCTAGTCTGTGAAACCAGAAGGTGAGCTTTTTAGGAGATCTATAGCGGCGTGATAATGTTCTTCGTGTCCAAGGAAGCAGACAAGGTGATAGTTCTTCCTGTATTTTCCATTGTCAGTTGAGGTGGGTATTATTCCACCTTGTTATTTGGTGAGATATTTTGTTATCCAGAAGTAGGGTATTACTCTTGATGTTTATTGGTATCCTCTAGTACATCTAGAGAGAACTATGTAATCCCATTATTTACATAGTAGAAGTTTGATCTAGACTAGGTCCAGTGGTTTTTACCTTTCTCATTAAGAGGGTTTTCCACGTTAAAAATTAGTGTCTTCTATTGTGGTGTGGCTTGATCAATTTTATCTGTATTTTCTTTTGATAAATAGTGTGTATGTATTAAAAAAATGGGAAAATATACAAAGTAAGGCAACCTCAATCTCCTTCTTAGGCTGAACAGAAGAAAGGAAAAGAGGTCCCTTGAAACCAAGTTGGACAGGCCATGCTTTATAAGACGTAAAATCTGAAAGTAAATTACATTCTATTATAGACCTTGAACTCAGCATCATCCTTCACTAAACTATTCAGCTCCTCTGGGAAGTCCTGAGGTTGAATAATAGTCTCATCCTGGGTAATTGCAGAAGTTGCCAAAAAATCAGATGGCCTATTCACCTCTCTCCATACATGCTTGAACTCCTTCCTTACTACTGACCTTGAAATAATCTGAATCTTACTTTTAAGAACTTTGATTTGCCAAGGTCCTTCAACCATACCATTTAAAATGTCTATAGCCACTTTAGAGCCTGACCAAATAGACACTCCCATAATATTCTTTTCCACACAAATGGTAAGTCCTCTGAGAATGGCAAATAATTTCAGCCACAAGACATTGGAAACTTCACCCAAACCCGCAAAAGCAACAAGTCACCCCCCTCCTATCTTTGATCATTCCTCCATATGATGCTCTATCATGTGTTAGAGAACCATCACAATGCAAAGCAACCATATCCTCTGGTGGCCGAAACCAGGAACAAGCTCTAGGAATTCTACTTTCCAAGTGACTTCGATTCCCCAACTTGCTACTAAGAATTGGTTTCTAGAGTTGCATTCAGCCATAAAATTCATAATTGAGCACTTTACTTTAACTTCTGAAATTATAGCTTCCATGATCTGTGATCTATTTTGGATTTTGAATTTAAAAATCCTGAAGTTTCTTTCTTGCCATATGTGTTGTACAGTGGCACAAAAAGCTAACTTCCCAACAACTCTTAACGGATCACCATCATGAAACTCATTTTTAACCCACAATGCAATATCCATAACATTATCAGAGATTTTTCCATTTTGATTGCAAAGTAATGCAACCTCCCCCCATATAGCACATGTAAATGGACATTTAAAAAATAAATGATTTCTACTCTCCATACCTGCCCAACAGAAAATGCACTGAGGATTAATATTGACCTTTCTCTTGATGAGCCGATCCTTAGTTGGCAGAGCATCAACTAGACACCTCCATGTTGTAAATGAATGCCTTGGAATATTACCTTCAAACCACACTGCTTTCTTCCAACCAATCTTCCTCTCCTTCTCACTATCTCCCATGCTGATTTGGCTGTAAATACTCCTATAGGATCTCCTTTCCACACCACTAAGTCATCTTTCTCATAGTGAAGTCTATGGATAGATTGAAGGCATCCCCAAGCTTCTCTAAGATCTAATGTTGTAGCTGAAGTAGGGTGCCATTTTCCATCTCTTAAAATTTCTTCCACTGTAGCAAGATGAGGTAAACCAGAATCTTACCTTATCCTGTCACCAAATCCTTTAATAAGGAGACCCCTTGGATGCCAATTATCCTGCCATAACTTAGTGGATCTTCCATTACCTACTATATGCATAATAACATCTTCCACTTTATTCCTATACTTCAGAATCTTCCTCCATACCCAAGAAGCCTCACTAATTGCCTTCACAACCCAAATAGTATCCTTCTTCAGAAACCTCTTGTAGATCCATTCCACCCATATGCTCTTTCCTATGAGATGCAATCCACCATATTTGTTTCAAAATACCAGCCACATTCATCTCCTTCACTCTTTTCAGCCCTAACCCCCTTCCTCCTTAGGTTTGCATAAAGCCTCCCGGGAAATATAATGCAGCTTCCTCTCCAAAGAGGGACCAGACCATAAAAATTTGAGAAAATAGACTCTACCTTTGCTATAAGATTACTTGGAAGGGCAAAAATACCTGACCAATACATTTAGCATCTTTGAAGAACTGAGGTGATCAACTGAAGCCTTCCAGCATAAGAGAGAAATCTAGCTTTCCATCCTTCAAGCTTCTTCCGGATCAAGTCTAATATAGGAATGCAATCTCCTAAAATCAGCTTTCCTGCAACAAGAGGGACCCCAAGATACCTTATTGGCAGCTTGGTTTCCTTAAAACCTATTAATTCCAAAAGCAGCACACTGGTAGCTTGAGTAAGGCCCCCTAAAATAATAGAGGACTTAGCCCTATTGAGATGCAACCCAGAGAAGGCTGCAAACTCAGCTAGAGCCCCCAAATTAGCTGTGACTGAGTCACTAACAGCCTTTACAAAGATCATGAGATCATCTACAAAGATTAGATGGGACAGCTACACAGGTTTGCACCTAGGAAGGAGAGTGATTTTACCATCCACTACAAGCTTCCTCATAACTCTAGAGAACCCTTCCATTGCTATGGTAAATAGATAAGGTGAGAGTGGATCCCCCTGTCTGATCCCCCTTCCGCCCATGAAGTATCATGCTGGACTTCCATTATTTAGCACAAAAAACATAGGAGTAGAAACACAAGATTTATCCAACTCATAAACATTGGAGGGAATCCCATCCTCATAATCTCCAAGAGAAATTTCCCACTCAATAAATCATAAGCTTTATGAAGGTCAATCTTCAACACTGCAGTAGGGTGAGCTCTTCTCTGTTCAATGCCTTTAACAATATCAGAACAAATTAGAATATTATCTGCAATAGACCTCCCTTTAATGAATGCTGATTGGTTCTCACTAACCAGCCCCCCAATCACCCCTTGCAATCTGTTAGAAATTATTTTTGTAATAATCTTATAAATGAGATTGCACAATGCTATAGGCCTGTAACCAGCAAATGTAGCCACCTGGCTTGTCTTAGGGATGAGACTGATGAAAGTAGCATTAATAGAAGATGGCATAATTGAACTCTTGAAAAACCACTTCACAGCAATTGTGAGTTCTTCTCTTACTAACTCCCAAGAATGCTTAAAAAAGCTAGCACCAAACCCATCAGGACCAGGTGCCTTGTCATTCTTCACTGCCAACACTACCTTCTTTATCTCATCATTTGATACAGATTTTTCTAACCTCTCTTGCTGGTCTACTGTAAGAGTACCACACAAAGGGATATCATTAGGACAAAATCCCACATCCACCTGATCAGCCCCAAACAAATTCTGAATTATCAGACTTGGATCTTCCACCACTACCCCATCTCTACCTTCAATTTCAAGAATGTTATTCCTGTGTTGTCTTCCCCTCATTGCCTTATGAAAGAATTTATTATTCCCATCCCCTAACTGCAACCACTTCACTCTAGACTTTTCTTTAAGAAAGCTTTCCTCCACCTTTAAGGCCTCCCATAATTTCCTTTTTGCCACTCTCTCTTGACTGACCAAGGTAACATTTCCATGATCGGAATTCAATTGACCTTGGATATCAGCTAATACACCTTCAGCCTCTTTTAAAGCCTTAAAAACTTCCCCAAACTGCTCCTTATTCCAACCTTTTAATTCCTTCTTAACATTCTTCAATTTAGCAGCAAATCTAAGCATAGGGTTCAAATGATTCTTCACTGGCATATCCCATCCTCTTTTCACAGTATCATTAAACCCCTTATGCTCAATCCAAGTTTCAAAAAACTTTAATGGCTTCGGCCCAAAATTTTTTTCCTCCATGATGTTCAACATAATAGGGCAATGATCAGAAATCCCAGGACACAAAAATGCAACTTCTGAAAATTTACACTGCTCAATCCGATCATTATTACACAACACCCTATCCAACTTACAGCTCACCCTATTACTACCAGCCTCCCATTACTCCATGTGAAAAAATTCCCTTTCCATTTCAAGTCAAAAAGATCAGCATCAAATAAACAGTTGTTAAATTCTTCCACCGGAACTTGCCTAACATCCTCCCCTCCATGCTTATCATGTTGGCCTCTAACCACATTAAAGTCACCTAATATGACCCAAGGAGCCGCCATTCCTTAAGCCAAATGTGTAACATCCCTCCACAACTCTCTCCTTTCATCCACACTATTAGAGGCATACACTGCAGTGCAGAAAAACCCCATAGACGATCCTTTAATTTTAATTTTCAAATGGACTAATTGTGATGTACTACTCAGACAATCTACTTCAAAACAAGCATCATCCCATCCCACCCAAATTCTCGTAGCCTCCCCTACTTTACAATTGTGTATGTACTTCCACTCCCTCATCAAAGAAGAAAACACTGATATAATATTTTCTTCCTTCACCTTTGTTTCAACCAGAATCCCCAACTTTATATTTTTTTCAACAATCAACTTCTCAACCCCACCCCCTTTGTTTTTCAGAAGCATTAAGCCCCTTACATTCCAACAGAGATAATTCATTTATTAAATTTCTTTAAGGAATTTCCCTGAACCCTACTGGTTCCCTTCAGTACTCCTACCTCCTGTATAACTTTCCTCATATTTGAATTCAATTCTACCCATTGAGATTGTAAAGTCAACTTCCTCACACCAACCCTCTCACCAAATTGAATCATTCTGGAAGATAAATGAAACTTAGAATTATTGGCCATACCTTTTTTCATGTAAGGAACAGTGCTCAAAGAAGATAGAGAAGGAACAGCAACAATCGGGTCCATAAAAGGGCATTTATCGAGCTCTCCCAAGCTTTTATCCACCGCATGTAGCTCCTCCTGGCATAAAGGAATATTCACCAAATATTCCCCAGCATATTCCATATCAGCAATTGGTTGACTCGGCAAAACTCCCTTCACCTCATCACCCGATCCCTAAACAAGGGAGAGGAATAGATTCTACCTCCATCAAGCCTATCAGGTTTAGCCAAGTCAGCAATTAGGTTACCATTCCCCATCAAAATAGGGTCAATACCACGTCTATCCCCTCCTAAATCCGTGTGAGCAACAACCAAAGCCGTGTTAGCACCCTTCCCTAACAAATCTCTATAATTTCTCCATTTGACTTATTCTCCTCCAACCGCAAGCAACCAATAGGCTGCCCACGGTTATCCTTAGTAATTTTCACACATGTAACAGGCGCAGCCATCCTATCCCGTACTGCCACCTCAGATAACATCTCTTCCCCAATCTCACCCTCTTCTAACAACTCATCCACCTCATCAATCAAATTCAAATTACTTGCAATTAAAGAGTTAGAGCCCATATCCACCTCGTCCAATGCCGAGAAGGGATTCGAATGCACAACAGCCCTACCCGAACCAAACCCTTGCACCACTTTCCTCCCTCTCTTCACAATCACAAAATCTTCTAAAATTTGTTTTCCCTTCCCTTCCACATTTGATTTTTGAATCAGAATTGAATTTGAATTCAAATTTGAAATCACCAAAGTTTGCGAGTGTTTCTCCATGGACTCTTCTACCGGAGATCATGTAGCAGCCACCCCAGCAGCCGCACTTCCTTCCCCCACCACAGTTCCTCCACCATGCACCACCTCCTATGGCAGATCTTCCTCTGAACAAGTCACCTTCCAAACCCATTTCTTCTTGGCAACTAACCCCCTTCATTCCCACACTGAGAAATATCATGACCAAAAACCCTACATATACTACACAAAACAGGTCTCCATTCGTACATCACAGCTTGTGAGAAAACAGCTCCACTTTCATCATGCATATGAATGAACTTTGGCAACTCATCTCCAGCTTTAATCTCCACACATAACCTTGCAAACGATAACCGATCCATGGTACAAGTACACTTATCCGTTGTGATGGGATTGCCAATCACTCCCAATAGTACTCAAAGCATCCGCAGTCCACTATTGAAAAGGTAAATTAGGCAAGGATATCCATATAGGTAAAGAATTCAACAGCACTTTATCCAACACGATGCTCGGACTCCAAGGTCTCAATAACAATGGCCTCTTGTTAACGAACCACAGGCCACCTTCCCATACCTTCAAACGGTCCTCCTCCACATTAAAACGAAATATGAAAACTCCACTCTCAAGCATAGACATATCCACATGACCTGAAAGCTTCCATTGTTTAAGCAGTATCTCTTTGGTAATAGAGAAAGAAGGTCTTCTACCTAAGATATTTCCCACCAAAGCTTTCTCCCACCTTTTGACCCCTTCCTTCGTCATTGAAGAACACTGTGCTACGGCCTTTCCATCTACTATCAGAGGCTTAACATAGTCCAACCATAATCCATCCACCCTCTCGATTGATTTTCAGAAAACAAACCTACCCAGCTCTTTCCCATAGCAGCCAAACCTTCAGTGCTTCCTCCTTCCACAGTAGCTTCAACTCTAGAAAGGCTGCCACTCCCACCCAAACCAGCATGAAAAGGAAGACTTGTCTTCCTTGCATTAGAATCAGGTCCAATAGCCGTGGCTATTGGCCTTGCAGCCATAGCTGAACTTTTGCAGCCATAGCCGAACTTCAAAAATCCTTGGGTTCTCCTGTGAAATTCCGGAGCTCCTCTCTCCTCTCCTCCCAATTTGGGTTCTGAGTTGTGGGTTCAGTCCTCCTCCTCCATGATGTTCAACATAATAGGGCAATGATCAGAAATCCCAGAACACAAGAATACACAGCTTCTGAAAATTTATACTGCTCAATCCAATCATTATTACACAACACCCTATCCAACTTACAGCTCACCCTACTACTACCAGCCTTCCCATTACTCCATGTGAAAAAATTCCCTTTCTTCAATTTTACCTGCATTATTGGTTCTTTGCACATTGTTGTTGATTTTGTATCTCTATTGTTTGCACACAGGTGGTGAGAGACGGATTTGTGACGGATTTGTTTTTTTCCCAATATTAACATAATGGTTGTTCATACAGTTCCTATAATGCATCTCCTTTTTCTTTTGATAAATATTCGATTTATGATGCCATATGTATTAAAATGGTGTGTGGATATCAATCACATATTATTTGTAAAGGATTACATCAGAACCAATAGGAGATAAATTTGTATTGCATATATGAAGTTGACAAATCTGTAGCTACATTTCCAAATTAGAGGTAACAATAACATCCTATCCATCATTGGATTTCATCAAATACTGCCCAAGTTCAATATTATCTTAAAAGAATTTATTTAACAAGTCGTAATGCATAAGAGAACATGTTAGGGTTCAAGAGAGCCTCTCTCCATAGCATCTCTAGACTCAAACTCACTCAAGGTCGCTCTATCGGCAACATTTTACAGTAAAGCACCAATACAATGACAATCAATTAGGCATCGTTAATTCAATTCAATTTATATTGATAGCTTTCAGAGATAGACAATAACAATAATCCAAAGTAAAATTGAATTTAAATAATACCAATAAATTAGTAAAAGATTGAAGCAATCCATGTTAAGGATCGAAGAAAAATAAACACATACCTATGAGGGAAAAGGTTTGCAGCAATGGAGATCACTTGCTACCAATGTCTGAGGAATAGAAATTGTATGATTACAAAGATTTTACGCTGAGTAGAACAGGGTAAAACAAAACAGTCAAACAACCATATAAAAAATTTTTTTAAATCTACACATAAAACCTGCAGCTATATATAATATCCCATGATCTCTAATTGTTGGTAGTAACATTTCTAAGTTCAGATGGGTATCATTTGTAAATAGTAAATATATTTTGAAATCAGTTTTTTTTCCCCTTGAGAAACCAGGCCATCAAAAAATCACAATATCAAATGAAATATGTCAGCTTGTCCAAAGATCATATTGCATCTAATTCTTTAACAAAGGCATTCATCTCATCTTTCATCAAAATTAAAGAAGGCATCTTTTGATAGAGAGAAATCTGAAAACAATTCACGGACTAAAGCAACAAACAAGGTATTGAACACAAAAAAAAAAAAAATTATACAAATCAAAAATAAAAAATCAAATCTACAGCTACACTATAACCCTGCCGACTCAAAAATTAGATTAATCTAGAACCCATTATCCTAATTGCAGTAAACAACTCGATATGGATGAATTTGGGAACTCACCTTGAATGATGATATACCCCTACTTCAGGCTCCCATCTACCACTTTTCCAAAATTCATGCAATCCAACACAAAATGGTGAACTTCTAATTGTTTCTATTAAGCATTCTTTCTAGATCTGCTATATAAGTTAGTATCTAGAGATTTCTGCAATGCTAATACATTTTCCCTTCTTCCCCAAGAACATTATGTCTAGGAACAAAGCAATTCTCAAAAAACAAGCCCACATCTTCACCATTGTTTAGTAAAGCATCAGACTATGCCAATGTAGAAGACAAATTCAGAACAAAATATAACAAAAACACAGAGACTTTCTATCTAATGGGCAGTACTAAAGCTGTAATTAAATAGAGAGGGTAACTGTTAACTTGAACTTCTTCTGTATCAATCCAAATATTACTTACACTGGAAAATTATGTGATTTGATGACATATCACCCTCTCTGTTTCTCTCTTTTGAATAGTATAATTGAGAGAGAGAGATATCAAAGTTTCTTTTGAACAGCATAACCAATGGTTAAAAAATCAGTGAACTAGAATCTCATTGCCCTTGTGCCCCCCAAAACTACAAACGTTAAATGATGAAAACATACAAAGCTTCACAAAGTAGGTTGAGTTATCCAATTATTTGTGTGCTGTTTAGGAGCATAGTACAAACTTAACTATCAAAACATCTACTTCATTATAAAATATCATTAGTTTATGATGATGATGCTATCATAGATGTTGCCATAAGGATGGGCCATCATCAACAACACATGTTTAATGAAAGTCATATAAAGCTTCCACAATATTGATACAAATTAAAACAGCCTTTGACTTGTTCTCCTAGTGGTTGGGCTATTATGGACAGAAAAAACAAGTAAACAAACACACCATGCAACTAGTGACCAAAGTTAGAGATTGGCTAGCCACCAAAATGGCTTCTAGCTTGTTTTTGTTCAATGGTGCTCAACTGTCTCATGGAGGACTAGTATAAAGGATATTAAAAAGGCCCACTACATATATAATTCATCCTTATGATTTTAATTCTAATAACGTAGCTCTTTAGTTAATTTATCTATCAAATACATCAATGGCGAAGAGCAGCAAGCATCTTCTTTTGATCCTACTCCTTGTGTTGCTTCTTGTGGCTACAGGTTGCTTCTTTCCCAGGCATGCTCCTGGACATTAAAACCATTCAAGTTCTAAAATAAAAAGACATCCCAGTTCAAGTGCCATATATTTTCCTGTACACTCTACTTGTCTTCGATCATTTGTAAACATGATGGATTCTGCGATTTAAAAGAGAATGAAGCAAGAGCACCAAGGAGAGAGGAACATTAAAATCAGGGATCATATGAGAATTGGCCTTGATCTTTTTCATGTTATTGTTGGACAAAATTTCTAACCTGAACCTCACAAAAAATGATAGAAAATGGAAAATAATCCAACCCCTGAATCTATGCTTCACACATAATTATAGCAGGCTGTATGACACATAAACTGAAGAGGACAAAAGACAAAGGACCATGAAAGAATCCCACAACCTAACTCATGATTTCCCGATTAATTAAAGTAAAAGAACGTAGCTTTCTAAGCAACACAATAGTTAAAATAACAGAGAAGAAAAACCCCAAACACAGATCGACAGATGAAGATGACGAAAAACCCCAAACACAGATCGACATTGCAGAAGAAGAGAGAGAATGTGTGAGAGTGAGAGAAGAGCGGCTTACCTCTGCTACCTCTCACACTCGACGACACCCAGCGACTGAGACCGAACAAAAAGGGGAAATATCATATCCGACGATGTCCGCGACCGACCAAAGAAGTTGTCTCTGAAAATTTTCTTCGGCTTTGGATCTAATAAACCTTAGAACATCGAAGTTTGAAATCGGAACTCCGGAACTTTCACTCGAACGCTGCGAAAACTGATTGCAGAATGTAGAAAATGAGAAACTCAACGGTCGCACCAACGTCGCTTGCGATCCCAACCAAGATTTTCTCCACTCTACGATGAGAACGAGATAGGCTCTGAGATGAAAAAGGAGAAGAGAGCAGATCGGCTCTGAGATGAGAAGGAGAGAAGGTAATCGGCGGGGAAGAGGGAAGGAGGAGATGAAGAATGAGTCTAAAACCCAATAGGTTTTCCAAGTCATTTTACCGATAAATTCTAGGGTAAATTTTCCATCCAATTATAGGGTAAATTTTCCACCATTAGGGATTGGGATTCCTTGGCCTTCGAGAAACCTGTTGCCTCCTGCTTAGATCGTCTCGACGATCTCCTCTAGCAGTCTATGTTTCGCCTTGAAGATGAGTTCCGATTGCTGATCAAATGGAAGACGAATTTGATTAGACTCCGACGACGACGGCGGCGGAGAAAATTTGATTTGACCTCAGTCGATCATGCGAAAATTCTGAGATCACTGGGACTCGAAATTTCTCATTCGACTTCAACGACGACGGCAATGAAGATGGGTACGGTGACCTTAATGGAGAGGGAGAGGATAGTATCCCATCGCCCACCTGGTCTCAGATTACGATGTCTTGATTGATGGGATCATGGGAGCACTGTTTAATATATTGAGCGCTTAAGCACTGCTACCACTCACCCATAAAACTTTACCAATTTTTCAAACTAGAAAACAAGCGAAAAAAAAATCTGATTTTACGGTAAAATTTTAGAGGGAAAATTTTTGAGCGAAAACAAACGGAGCCTAAGTCTAAATTTCCTAAATAAATCAAGAATTTCTCGGTGTAGGAAGAAAACCGTAGTCTTGTAGGGCTTGAAAAATAAGTAGAAAAAAAGAATCATTTCCAGCATGAAGTGGAAGTGGGAATTATCAATGGAAAAAGAAACAAATATAACAGTGGTGTGAAGCCCACGCTCTCCTAAAGGTCTTGATGAGTTCAAGCATATTTGCTATTACCGTTCTCTCCCTACCTATAAAAAATAAATAAATAATTAGAGACAAAGTCAATTAATTTGGTCTTTGATTAGAAAGTTGTTATATATGCACGGATTAGGGTTACATATATCGATCACTCTAAAACTCTCTCCTCTTAAACTCCCCTTTAAAAATCTAGCTCCATGTGCTTTGCTGCATCTTCTGTAGAAGCTCAACTGGATTTCTAATGTTTTCAAACTGAACACACCTAGATATCAAAATATTCTAACTAATATATATATATATATATATATATATGAGAGAGAGAGAGAGAGAGAGAGAGAGATCATTACAATTAGTAAGTTGCTTACCAAGTGATGTAGACGAGTCAGACTCAGAATTTTCTTTTATTCAAATCAATATGACTAATTCACACTCATTTATTTCATTAATAATACATGTATAATCTGTATTTGCACTCAGCATCACAGATTTTAAGCAACCATATTTCAGTATTTTGACCATAACATAATGTAAAATGAATCTTATTCTTAACCTTTGGTAGGTACACCTTTTCCTAATATCTTTTTCCTACACCTATCATTATTATCTCAATGACAAACGAGGAACTCATCACTGTTTTTTCTCCCATACACAGTAGCCGTCGCCATTGGCAACAACCTGGAACGTTGGGGGAATAACATTCCCGACATTATATCTTGAACCAATCTTGGCAATAACTTTTTCGTCAATTGCAGCTACATACAGATCAGATTCAGCAGTAATAATATGCACGGTGCTACTTGGTTTGATTCCATTCCTTGACCTTATTGCAGTCAATTTGTTAATCTCACCCATGATTCCATATTCGAATAAGTGATCATAGAACTACACAAAGAAGAAACTAGACAAATTAACAAAAGTAGCATATTGACAGTGAATTCATGAAAGTCTTAAACCTGTACCATGGCCATCCCAAACAACTTGACAAGGGAAGGGAGGCTCAAACACCAATCAAGATTTCCTTTAAAGTTTGAAATCAAAGAAGGTTTGGAAATATTAGGATCAGAAAGGACTTGAAAAGTTAGCTCCACTTCCTCATCCAAATGTTTGTCTAGGACAGGTTGCATGCTAGGAATGAAACTTGTTTAAGCAAAATTAAGACTTCAAAGTTAATAGTGTGTAACACATCCCTGTAGTGAAAGCCAAGGAGCAAGAACATAAAAGAAAATCCAAAACAAATTAAAAAACTTACTATGGAAGGTATCCCTGGGTGAGTGAGAATGTAAACATATCCCTGCAAAGTCATGTTATATGGAAAAGGCGACATCCTCTGTGACCCTGTGTCATGATTGTCAATGAAAGTTACAGAATTTCCTGGCGAGAGCCCAATCAATCCTGGTGGCCTTCCTTTGAATCTTTCATCCGCCACAGCTGTCCCTGCACCGCATAATTCAGGATAAATTTGGTTGTGAAATCAAAGGCAGTGACAGCCCCTCCTGCACCTTGTACCCAGTCCATTATTGTATAACGGTGTGAATCCTGGTCATACAATGGATATCCATCCTGACCGTAAGTAAGATTGTACCAAACCTCTCCAACTGCAAAACTTGGATTTGTTTGTTGCATATAGAACTTGGCTATAGCTGGAGAGTATCCAATTGCAAAATCCAATCTCCATCCAACAAAACCAATTTCAGTCTTCAGCCAATTCATCCAATCTGATAGCTCTCTTTGGACTCTTGAGTTGAGGTGGTCAATTTCTGGAGCTATTCCAAAGGATTTCCCTGTGTCAGGATGCCCTGTGCCATCAGAATATTTTTTGTCATCACTACAGATGCAGGATGGCCCCCAGTCAAGGCGATCATCTGGGGTTCCTCCCTCGAAGATGCACAAAATCCCTCTCCCATCTTTCTTCTCTGCATATCTATGGTTTATGACTATGTCTGCAATGCACTGGATTCCGTTGTCATGAAAAGCCTTTATCAGTGTCTTCAATTCATCCTGATTTCCATATTTTGATGCATTCAGATCATACAATCTTCCTGGTATATACCCTGAAGAAAAACACACCAGATTTTGGGAGTAGAAAAGGTAAGGCACTTGGGAAGGAGGACTATAAGAACTGTTCTATTGATTCAATACATGACTAAAATCCAAATAGCTCAAAAAACTTAAAATTTCACTCTTTTCTAATGCTTCCTTCATTCTATTATAAAAAAAAAAAAAAAAACAAACCTTACTTTTGTGCCACCATCTGGGACCTGCACAAGCTTTAGTTCTGAGTTGGGGGTGGGATCTCAAGGGTGTTAGAAGGACATAGTCAGTGATGTGAGTCAAGATTCCGGGAGAGTAGGGAGAGTCTAAGTAAATGGATGGAGCCTACTAACTCTGGTTATATTACAATAGAATGAGATAGGAAAGTGCAGAGAGTGTGCAACCCTCATTTCAGACAGTCCAAACTTATTTTTATCTTTTTGAAGAAAGCAGCCCACACTTGTTGTCTAAGGAAATTACACAAACAAGTATAATGTGCAAAATCATAACAATTGTGATCTTCTCAACACTGGGCTAAATTCACTTGCTAACCACAATGAAGTTCAATTAATTAGTATTTTCCTCATCATTTCATACTTGTCCAATTAATTAACCATCTCAGATCCATAAAGCACATTATAGGCAATGTTAATCTTATTACTACTGAGTCATGACAGACATGACAGACATCTCAAAAGAAGACCCATGTTGATAAAACCACAGAAAGGGATACTATAAATTTTCTGAAGCAAATTCATTAGATTGAGGAAAGGGAACCATTTTAATCAACTAAGGTGTGAACAGATATGATTCCCTATAATAATCTTGACAAGAAGAAGAAGATTCTGCAAAACGAATACCTTGGTCTGCAGCTGATTGAGAGGGTGGAGGAAGCCAAACATGTGTGATCCCAGCGTTTACCATATCAGGAATGTTCTTCTTCAGTGAGTTGTACCATCCTCCTGCCGTCGTCCATGATGACCAATTAAACCCCTGCAAATAAAACACCAATATTTTAAATAAACGAATCTAAATACCATGAGTCCATGACAATTACTCCGTATGGAGAGGATTGACGTGTCCCGCCTGTGCTCCCATGTGAAAAAAACGTCTCTGCCCCCATATTTCAGGGAAGAGAAAGATAGGCACAGGGAGGGTTGCCGTAAACAGTGCTCACTGACAGAGAACCACTTCCTGGAAAAACTAATATGAGAAGTAATTGAGAATGGATCTTCTGCATGTATGGATTGTATATGTAAGAATCCAACATCAGTCCCTTTTGCTTTCACATTCTTTCACCATTTAAATGGCATGAAGTGGGACTGGTGTTGGATCCTCACATGTATTTTCACCATGCAAAGGATTCAATCTCAAAGTATGAAGGATACAATCTCTTAAAGTGGTTCTCTCTCTCTCCTCCCTAAAGAAGGGATAGGAATATCTTCTCACATGAAGAGAAGAGAGACAGACACATGCGAACGGCTTAGGCCTCGCATTCAGACAGAGGTCTCAAAGATCCAAAGACAAGGACGAGAAAAGACGACTGCCTAGGGTGCTGAAGATGCTGGTGCGCATCCTTTCATTGGTGTTGTGTGCTAATTTTTCCTGCACCAACAAGACAAGATTCTTTTACTAGTAATATATACCTGAAATAATATTTGGGCATAGGTGAAGGTGGGTTGAAGAGAAACTGAGAGGCAGAGACAGAAGAACACAGCAACAAGATTAAGACCCATTTTTTCTCCCTCCTTCAGGGTGGGAGGGAAGCATGGAGAGTGAGTTTGAAAGAAAGAAGGCAATCCATTCAGATTTATAGAATGGCTGTGTGGAAAAAAAATGCAGTCCTTTTGCTTGACAAAATTGGAGGAACAAATAAAACAATAATTGAAGATGGAAACAAAACCCAAATCAGTGAAGTGCGTCAATCATGGAGGGATGACTCATATACAGAACTTTTCAATTTGAGTAAATGCAAGTTTGATCGAAGTGCGTCAATCATGGAGGGATGACTCATATAGAGGACTTTTCAATCTGAGTAAATGCAAGTTTGATCAGAAACCAGTGCTCAAGCACAGTTTTCTACCCACGGCAGGTAATCTGACACCTTTTATCATCTCTTTGGCCTTTACAGAGTGGGTCAAAACTTTACAGCTCTAACCAATTCTCTGGTTGACTTAACATTGAATTGAATTGAATTGAATTGATTATTATTATTATTATTATTATTATTATTATTATTATTATTATTATTATTAGGAAAATTATCTTGTATCATCCTTATTTTTAAAACTTATATGAGATACAATCCTAAACTGTCAAAAATATTAACTTTATCCCTAAAGTCTAACACTGTTACTTTAAAAATCAAAATTACTCTTTTGACCTTCAATGTAAATATAAGGTTAGAAAAGGGCAGTTCTATTTCTTATCTTCAAATCGGTTTCTCTCTATTCAAACGATTAACGAACCCTAGAATTATGCATTGAAACTCGATCCTAGTAGGAGGCATTGAAGCTCGACCATTTCAGCAGGAGACTACAGGAAATCGATGTTACTGGGGACTAACAAACAACTTTTATCTTCCAAACACAAACAACATAGACTGATACCAATTGCAACCAATTGCTGGATAAACCAATGCCCATCCTACTTGGATTCCAAAAGAAAAAAATATTAAGTCCCTAATTTTTTAGTTCAATAGAATAACTAATTTCAGAATAAAAAATGAAACTCTTATTTAAGATCTATCGAGAAAATGAATTCAGTAAAAATTTGATAGAACAACAACAAGATGAATTAAGCTCTTGTTCACTTGAACCGCTTTCATGAACAAGAAATAGATCAATTACCTGTTTGAAAGGAGGAAAGAGGGAGATTAATTAGATAAAGTCTGCAACCATTCTAGAAAATGGACCTGAGATTAGCAGAACCGAACTTAGCAGCAGATATTATCCCAAATTTGCATGCACTTCTACTTCGAACTTATTGATATCAATGAGAGTGGGCATCACTGGGCTGAAATTTATTATAGCAGAGTGCCAATGTGGTTGAAAGTAGTGCATTCCACTAACCAAAAAGAGAGTGTGCACTAGCACAGAGGATCGACAAAACCGCTGCTGTTGTTCATAGGCTCAAAAGACAGTAGGCTATGCACTAACACAAAGGATCGGAGGTTGAGGTTGCTGCTACTGCTGCTGCTATTCCTGTTCGTAGGCTATGAAGAACAAATTCCCCTTTCTTCTATTCACATCGCCACTGCTATTGTTGTTCGCAGGCTATGAAGAACAAATCCAACTTCCAAATCATCGCCTGCTGGACGTATGGTCGCCTTCAAGGATTTCAGCCTTAAATCCCTAAATCGATCAAAGGAGAAACTCACGCCACGGCTAAAATCACTAAATCACGTTGGAGGAGAAGGGGGTTTCACCTTTTATGCCTAAATCGATCGGAGGAGAAGGTTTCTATGATGTGCTGAAATCCCTAAATCGCGTCGGAGGAGAAGGGGGTTTCACTTGAAATCGATTAGAGATGAAGATGGAGAAGGAGGCTTCATCTTCGTGGGGTGAGTGTTTTTACCTTATAGAGGAAAATACCAAGGGGTAAACTTATCTTTTAAAAAAGTTCAACGGTGCCACATCATCACTTGACGCTTGGGAGCTGACGGAATGGATGTAAGAGACATTATTTCTTCAAAATATGGGAATGCATTAGATATTTTTGACACTTTAGGATTATATCTTATATAAGTTTTAAAAACAGGGGTGGTACAAGATAATTTTTCTTATTTTATATATATATATATATATATATAAAATAAATTTTAATCAATTTGATTCGTCTAAATTATTTAATTAAATGGTCTTCATTTTGAAACTAAAATCAGACAATAATATTAAATCGTTTCACGATTTTGAATTTTGATGTAATCGGCTCGATTTGATTTCTAGTAAACAATTTAAATTTGATTTTGACACAGAGAAGCAATTATGATGATGTCGTGAAGCACATGTCTTATGTGTGTCTGATTTTGAGATAAGAAGTATCACAAGCAGAGGAGACTTTATCAGAATGATCTGCAAATCTTTTCAGACTTTTTGATGTTGCAAAGCTTATCAAGGGCAGTGAGAGCATAGCTGTATAAAGAACCAATAGTATATGAGGCTAATAGAATATTCTGGTTCTTCAAAAATTGTGTATCTACACCAAGAGGCTCTAGAAAATAGTTTAAAAATACTTGCTTTAAGTTTTCATCATCAATACCACCAATTTTATGAAATCGGTCGGTCATTCTAGAGAAATGTCTGTCAAGATCTGGCCGAAGAAGAGAACAACACTTCATCTGGAGAAATTCATCTCGGGCCTTTGAGAGGTCATTTGAAACAGGGCTAAGAAACTCTTGATAGAGAGTGGTAACAAATTGGCTTTCAGTCAGCTGTACAATTTGTAGTTGTCTGTAAGGACCAAGAGCTAAATACCATTCCCTGAGTTTGCCTTGGAGTCTTGCAACAAATTTGGACAAGTCAGTGACTGTTGAAGCTCCTTCATGAAGTAGTTCTGGTCATAAATACTTTGACCTCTGTGACTGTGATGATTGTCTTCAAGATTTTGACGATGACTTCCCTCCCTCTCGTTGTTCTTCTAGACGAAAGTCTCCTCAGCACCAATTACAAGAACGATATGAGGTGTGAATCCTTTTGATGGACCCCTGAGCACTGAATCAAAATACCCTTTCTTTGTCAAGTATGGTACCCCCAAGACTTCTCCTACATCTTCCTTCTCTCCATGTAAACCTCCTCCAAAACCTAATTTACATCCTCCAGTTGTTCTTCCCTGTTGTATGTATACTCTAGGATCTTCCTCTTCTTCTCCTCTTAAACCATTTCCCAGCCTCCATGATACTAGTCCAGATGTTCATGGTATTCGACAAGTCTAGAAGGTTAAACCACCAGTTCAAGCCACAGGACTTTCTAAACACATTTCTCCTGCTGAAGCAGCTTTGAATTGGCAAGCAAAAATGCTACCGTCCAGAACCAGTACCTTGAGCGTATTTTGGTTCAGACTCAATAAACTCATGGTACTCTGTCCCATCATGATCATCTTCTTCAATCTCTTCGAAGAGAAATTGATCAAGTCCATATTGAACTTGTTGGAATTACTTCTAGTGTTGTTGATACTACTACAGCTTTTGCCCTTATTGGCCAGAAAGAAAAGCACCTCCGGTACCTTGAAGCTCAACTTCATCAAATGCAACAACAACAACCCCATGCTCCTTCTTTTGCCTCTTCTCGGCACCAGCAACCACTTCCGATAACAGTTCCCAGCTTTGTTCCACAAGTTCCTTTTGCTCTATATACCTCTCCTGCACCACCTGCTATTTCTTCTTCACTAACTTTTCCTATCAAGAATTGAAAGAACTTCAACGACAACAACGTGCTCTTCCCAAAAGAACACGAGCAGTCAGAGGATGTGCTCGCAGTAGAATATCATCAGCCTGGACATCCACTGCAGCACTTATGGATCTTAATGACTATGAGGATGAATTTGCAGATGCCCTACCAGTACCACCTCCATTTACCCCTTATCCTATGCCAGTCTCCTACCCTGCACCTCCACCTCCTGACCCCCTTAGGACAACTACACCAGTTCCTCCATCTCCTACCCTGTGTCCACAACACCTCCTAAATCCATCCATACCATCATATCCCCTCCAGAAAACAATCTCTCTGCGTTCCTTACAAACCTTACTATCCCCGACCTCTTCCTTCTTTCATGAATGAAGGACCAATACCTGCACCTCATGTTTCTGAAATGGATGATGACCCTGAAATACAGAATCCTGAAGAAACACCTAGACGGCCCCCTATCCCACCTACTCCTTTTACCCCATATCAAAACTAGGACCCTAAGCAATTTTTTACCCTGGATGATATTCTGTTTCTAAATGGGCGTCTCGAATTGCTGATTTTCATGCATGGATAAATGCAGAACTACTTCATGAAGGAGCTTCAACAGTCACTGTCTTGTCCAAATTTGTTGTAAGACTCCAAGGCAAACTCAGGGAATGATATTTAGCTCTTGGTCCTACAGACAACTACAAATTGTATAGCTGACTGAAAGCCAGTTTGTTACCACTCTCTATCAAGAGTTTCTTGGCCCTGTTTCAAATGACCTCTCAAAGGCCCGAGATAAATTTCTCCATATGAAGTGTTGTTCTCTTCTTCGGCCAGATCTTGATAGACATTTCTCCAGAATGACCGATCGATTTCATAAAATTGGTGGTATTGATGATGAAAACTTAAAGCAAGTATTTTTAAACTCTTTTCAAGAGCCTCTTGGTGCAGATACACAACAGTTTTTGAAGAACCAGAATATTTCGTTAGCCTCATGTACTATTGGCTCTTTATACAGCTATGCTCTCACTGCCCTTGATAAGCTTTGCAACATCAAGAAAGTCTGGAAAGATTTGCATGATCGTTCTGATAAAGTCTCCTCTGCTTGTGATATTTCTTATCTCAAAATCAAATGCAAAGGTGACAAATCTTGTGACTGTGCTACCAAAAAAACTTCTCATCACCAAAGGTTTCCCCCTTTCTCTCAGAAATGGAAGCCCCGACTCAAAAAGAAGTTTTCCTTTCATTCTCCAAAGAAAAAATGGAGATTTCTTAAGAAAAAACAACGTAGAGGAAAAAACAAGTTCACTGCTTGTTATGTTTGTGGAAAAAATGGACATTTTGCCAAGAATTGTCCCCTGTCTCGGAAGAAAGATAAGGCATACACATACTATCCTCTCTTCACCATGAAGATCTCTAGGATGCTGACCTCGAATCCTTATATTCCCTTGATGAAGCCCCTACAGATCTTTCTTTATTTGCAATTGACTTCCCTGATACAGACTCAGACCTAGAGTCTTCTCTCTCCGAGTCCGAGGAATCTGATCCCCTCTACCAGGTGATACCTTTCCTTTCTCCTACCCAAACCAATGCCCAATCCCCTCTCCTTCAAAACTAACCAGTTTCCCTCCCTCATGTCTCCATCCAAATACTTCCTGAACCATATGCTAAACCCATAAACCTTATTGCTTTCATAGACACTGGAGCTGCTACAACAATCTTGAATCCAAAGGTTCTCCCTAAACCTTTTTGGAAACCTCAAAATCCACCCTTACCATTTCTTACAGCAAATGGTGAAATCTTCCATATCACCTTCGTGTCTCGCCAACCCATAAAAATCCAACTTCTTCCTACCTTGTCTATTACCCATATAGTCCTAGGAACCCATTTTCCTGGAAAAGACTTCATCATCGGCTTTGATGTCCTTAGCCACCTTCCTCTCCGATGGACTCCCCAAGGTCTTGTCTATAAGCAATAGCTTCTTCCTTGGTCCCCTATTTCTAACCTCTTTTTTGCATGTCCCTCTCTGTTTGAAGAAATTAAAGCACATATCTTCAACACCTCTTGTGCAGAATCTCATTCGGATTTTCTTATTAAGTGTTCTAAACCTTTATGGCAGAACCCTGATTTCTTCATCACACTTCCTTTTAAGAAAAATGAAGATATCAATCCGACAAAAGCCAGCCATCCAGGTCTCAACCCAGAGCATCTTTCACTGGCTATTCAAGAGATTCAGCAACTTCAGTCCCAAGGACTTTTGGAACCAACCTTCTCTCCATGGGCATGCTAGGCCTTTTATGTCAACATACGAACAGAACAAATTTGTGGAAAATTGAGAATGGTGATTAATTATCGGCCTTTAAATTTCTTTTTGGCTGATGAAAAATTTTCTCTCCCAACACGATCGGCCTTACTTCTTCAGTTAGCCCATGCTACTGTGTTCTCCAAGTTTGACCTCAAAGCAGGATTTTGGCAACTTGGAATTGTCCCGGAAGACAGACCAAAGATAGCTTTTTGCATTCCAGGCTATCATATGCAATGGACAGTCATGCCTTTTGGTCTCAAAGCGGCACCTTCTATCTTCCAGAGAGCTATGATGAAGATCTTTGCTCCCATCCAAGACCATGCACTCATATATATAATTGATGATATTCTCCTCTTCTCCAAAAATGAGTCTGATCATCTTTTGCTTCTCCAACAATTTCATCATATTGTTTAGAACTATGGTCTAATGCTCTCTCCCAAGAAGATACAAATTGGCATCCCTTCTATTGCTTTTCTCGGTGTTACCATCTCTAATGGCCAATATCAACTGCAGCCTCATATTGTAACATCATTACAGTTATTTCCAGATGGTCTGCTTAGCAAAAATCAAGTTCAACAATTTCTTGGGATTGTCAACTATATGACAGAGTTTCTTCCTTAACAGATTATTCATACTTCTCTGTTGCATCAGCTTTTGCGAAAGAAAGCTCCCCCATGGTCTGCTGTTCACATATCAGCTATACAGGTTTTAAAGAAACTCTCTAAGAACCTCCCCACACTCCAGATTCCCTCTACTGGAAAAAGAATCTTACAAACAGATACCAATGACACTCACTGGGGTGCAGTCCTTCTGGAAGAACAACCTTCCACCACTACAAGAACTGTTTGTGGATACAAAAGTGGATCTTTCAAACCTTCTGAAACTCATTATCATTCTACTTTCAAAGAGATTCTAGTAGTCAAGCGTGGCATATAGAAAAATTCCGATTCCATCTAATTGGTCATAGTTCCTTGTTGAACTCGACATGTCCAGCTTCCCACATATGCTTGAATTTCGACAGAAGCATCTCCCTCAGGCACAACTTCTCCTATGGGCTCAGTGGTTTTTCCAATGGTCTTTTAATGTTAAACACATTAAAGGAAAAGAAAATGTATTGGCAGACTTCCTCTCCCGACCTCCTTCAACCTTTGCCATTATCCCTTTACTTTTTCCTATAACCCCTGGTGTCTCTACTTCCCAATCTCCGCCACTACCACCTGGCTATAACCTTTGTTGTTCCCTTCCTCCAACCCTTCCACCAGAAATCCTCTAAGATCTCACATTACGAACAGTCCTCTCTTATAGCAAGTCTACAGCTCTCCAACTCCTCGAAGTATCTCTTCGAAGATATGGAATCCCCATCTCAGGACTTTGCTTTCATCTTGACTATCCTTTCGTAACCATGTTTACCTTCACCTCTCCTGCTGAAATTTCAGACTTCCCCCTCATTTACAAGTGCATTTTCTGGCACCTCTGTTCCACTCACACCATCGCTTTTAACTTTCCCCTTCTCACCCTTCATTGGTTCCTTGTCCGATGGAATGCTCCTATGTACCACCGACCTAACAATCTTGTCCTACAGTTTCTTCAACTATTTGCTCCACCAGATCATTGGCTTGATCTGCTATCTAGGTATCTCCCCTCATCTGATGACCCATATTCGGATATCCCCCAAATCATAATCCTCTTTCACCGACCCCCTATCATCCATCAAACCTTTGACCAACACCAACAACCCTGCCATCACATTCAATATGTGTCTGATTTTCATATCTATGGACTCAAATCATATGATCTCTACCACACCCGCTTTGGCCATCAAGAAGAATGGAGACTATTTCTTGCCACAATGTGTGGGCCAATGACACTCTACCACAACAAGTCACCGGCCCACTTCTTGTCCGTTTTGATCAAGCTTGGGATCTTCACCAAACTGGATAGCTCACTGATCCTCGAATCGAGCTTCTCCTCGATGCACACAATGACTAGCTCATTGATCATGCTACCTTTTATCCTGCCAGCAGCACTGACAGTTCGGACACCGAATAAATGGTCCCTACTGTGTTTCCTTCTGTGTTAAATAAGTAAAAAGTGTGTAACGTTATCTTCTAGTATTTCGTGTCTGTTGTCCTCCAATGACACGTGATGCATGGCCCACATGTTTGGGATCCAAAGTTGTAATACTATTTGTGTGCGTGTAGTGTGTAATATGTAATCCTGACCCTATAAAAAGGGCCCTTGGCTTAATGAAAAGAGGAAGTCCATTCCGTAGTGAAAATCATCTGTGAAAACCTGGTATCAGAGCTAGGCGGTGTGTGGATGTAAGTTCGATGCGTGTTTGGCGGGTACTAACATACTTAGTCCCACATCAGGGAGACTTAGCCAACACCGCGATCATATAAGTCCCTGAACGCCTTCCCTAGACAAGCCGGTTTTAAAGGGAGCATAGGGCTCCACCCAGGGCTTGTCACTGTTTGAAAACCATGGGAGTATGGGACATACGTCACATACCACGAATAAACCATGTAAATGTGCTTCCATTGCCATTTCTACTCCTTAGGTTTGTGATAGGTAACTGAATTGTATTGAAATGTAATAATAAGGGTACACATCACTCCTCTCCTCTGAACTAAGGCGAAATATCAACTTGACCCACCACCTTTCCGAAAATATCACTCCCCTCCCCTACATGAAAAAGATGCTATCTAATAGCCCCAACCATTAGATTTGGTTGTTAAGTCAGGTTAAATTTTTTTATAATCCCCAAAATGCATCCTAATTATGAAATGCCCAAGATACCCCTGATATTCAGCCCTCTTCCTCTTCCTCTTTCTCTGTCGCTAAAACACGAACAACCCTCTACCTTTGTGGTTGAACTGAAGGAGAAGGAGAAGAAGCTTCATCCTTCTCGTTACGCCGTGTACAGTCGTAGAGATCGGCGCTCTTCCTAAGGGCTAGAGTTTATAAATAGTACAGATCTGAGAAGTGAGAACTGAGATACATTCGAGATTCCAGATCCATCTGAAATCTTGAAATCGGACTCTGCCCTGGTTTCAATTTCACAACTGCTACATTCATTCCTTCTCAGATCGATTCGAGTTGTTCGTGTTTCAGTGACAGAGAAAGAGAAAGAGGAAGAGGAAGAGAGATGAATATCAGGCGTATCTTGGGAATTTCACATAACTTTAGCATTGTACTTTTTTTCCCCGCATATCTTCCGTTTTTCAGAATATTACTGCTCGGAACACAAGGAAATGCCTGGTTTCCCTCAAAACCTCCATTGAGCTTCCAACATTTAGGATCAGAGCATTCCTTCAGGACATTTTTAGGGTTCCCTTGTGTTGAATGCAATATAATTATTACCCTCAATTGAAAGAACACTACATATATCCCTTCATAGTTCAATCTCATGCAAAAGAAATAAAATTCTTACATCAAAACCCAAAAAAAGGAAGCTTCTTGTTAGAATTTAGATTTACCTAGAATTGGTTCAAAGACACTGGCTTTCCAAACTCCTTCATGTTATATGCCGAGAAATGGACAAGAGCTGCATAATTGCTACTCGAACACATGTGATAGGATATAACATTCCTAGACTCATTTGCGAAATTCTTATCAATCCCATATTGAAGAGCAGCACCAGAGCATTCATTAATAAGTGAAAGCACATTAATCTTAGCCAATTCAGTAGCTTGAAGCAACCCCTTCCGCTCCGCTTGCCCAAAGTAGGGCGGAACTGTTATAACCGCATCCTTGGTAGGCACCTTAGAATGTACCTCCACTAAATTTCTTCTATAACTAAGAATCATCGCCACCAACTCCTCTACAGAATAAATAGTAACACCATTGTCTATCCTAATAGCCGCTGCTCCTCTTGAATCTTCTACCAAATCAAATGGTAGGTACTGCGAATCAAGAAAGTCCTTCACGTACTTCAGAGGTTTCCTCATCATATCCCTAAGGTTTGAATATACCTTATCAGGATATCTAGCTACAATTCCTACTGCTTCCTCACTAAGAAGATGATTCCCTCCTATGAATGTGACTAATGCTGGGGTTTTTCGCTTCGACATCGCATTAATGGCTACCGAAATCGGACTCTGCCCTTGTTTCAGATTTGCAACTGCTACCTTCATCCCTTCTCAGATCGATTCGAGCTATTCGTGTTTCAGCGACAGAGAAAGAGGAAGAGGAAGAGGGCTGAATATCAGGGGTATCTTGGGCATTTCACAATTAGGAGGGTATTTTGGGGATTATAAAAAGATTTAACTTGACTTAACAACCAAATCTAACAGTTGGGCTATTAGAGAGCATCTTTTGCTTGTAGGGGAGGGGAGTCATATTTTCGAAAAGGTGGTGGGTCAAGTTGATATTTCGCCTTAGTTCAAGGGAGGGGAGTGATGTTTACCCTAATAATAATAATAATAATAATAATAATAATACAAGAAAGGGCATCACAGTCACTCCCCTTGCCATTGCTCCTTTTTTTTTTTTTTTTTGGATGCCATTGCTACTCTTTGCTGTGGAGTCTCACTCCATTCTATCATTTCTCAAGAGAATGTGATTGGAGGACTTAAGGGGGTGTTTGGTTTGGTAAATCAAATGGTGTATGTATTGGATATGAATGTCAATCTTTTGATAGACATTCTTCTGAATTATGTTTCTTGCTGAAAAATCGTTTGATTGCCTTGAGGTTGGTACATGTTTCTTACTGGAAAACTATTTGGTTACCCTAAATCTGTGTAGTAATTTTTCTTATAAAACTGTTTAGTTAAACTGAAGTGCTACATTCTTATGACTTTAAAATCTAAGTGTTCTTTGGTATCTTTTATTTTGAACATAAGTTGGGAGTTACCGAGTTAGCACGTTATGATTTATGACCTATGGATCCGGTTCGCTGACCACCATGACTCCTTACCAGAGAAAGGGCGGTAAGGATTCTTCTTGTCATCAGTCATCACTTCACTCCAAAGTGGTGAAGTGAAAAACTGTAACCTTTTTTATTATCTTTTATTTATTTTTAAAATTAATATATTTTTAAATAATTTAAAAGTGATTTATCTTTATGTCATTATTATAATTTATTCTTGCTTCACAAATTTTTTGAGTACACATGTGAAATGACATGATTTATCATTGATTAAAAAAATATATATGTTTTACTGAAAGGCAACGAAGGTATAACTTTCTTTTCACTCACCTTGGTTACAATATTGTTTTTCCATTAAAAAAAAAGACCCCACAATTTTGCATTAAAGCATAATTTGTAGTATGGCTCAAGTATCCGCCACTTTTGCAAAATGAAAGGATCGTAAATTATATATATAAAAAATAGTGCTATGATCTCATTGTTCGTATGTCAGATTTCAGCCATCATACAGTTGGTAGAGTGGGAAAATAAGGTATCAAAAAGTCTTCTGAAAGTTCAATATTTTAAAGAATAATATCCTCAAGGACAAGTTTGCCTTGACCCATGGTGAAGAGAGAATTTCTTAATCCACATGTTCCAGTGGTTGATGAGACTCGTCGAACAGTGTTAAGGGCATTTTGGATTTCTTATAATAAGGGCACAGAATAATGACAGCCCAATGGCTAGATTATCCTCCTCAATACTAAACGAGGGAAAGAATAACAAAATTTTAAAATGCTTCAAATTTCATAAAAATATTTCTTTTACACCAAATATAGTAACCATTGCTGGGACAAAATTCTAAAGGTTAGACAGAAACCAATTCATATCACATTTATTTACAAAAGATCCATGCGTACATTATCTTTGTTGTCATTATGCATTCTTTAATTTAGGTGGCACGAACAACAGATACCTCTTGCGTGCAAGCATCAAGACCCATGCGGTCCTCGTGATTTTCTCCTTAATCATAAGAAGCAAAGCTGAGCTTAGCACAATTTTCAGAATTTGAGCATGCAATCCTTTGAAGAAACCTAGCAATCCTTTGAAGAAACCTAGCAACCCTTCCCTGTTCCAAATTGAACATAATATACACTTGAGACAGTTTTGGAGGACTTGGGTATAGCCTCGTTGGACCCATCACAATCTGGGTCAGCAACCTGGATCATAACTTTACACCTGTTCAAACAACATACTAATGTGATAGATTTGTGCACCAAATTTGAATTCAACAGCCGTACCAATCATTAAGGAGGAAGTGACATCTAAAAGCAGAGTAGTTGTAAGTATTGACTCCATGAAGTCATCACTTGAGTAACTCCACGCATTGAACCAAACAGAACCAACCCAGTAAAAAAGAGGCCAGCGAATAAAAAATCATGGATGCATATCCTTGGTTAAGTTCTCATCTGAAAAGAGAGCCCAAATAAGCCACAAAAGAATGAAATTGTTGATACCATATAATCTGTGTTCTGGAACAGCTAGAAAACAATCATAATTTTAAGACTCAATTCAACCATAGCTAACCACTTCAGTAAAGTTTCTAAATCCTAATCTACATGGGTATACAGGAAACAGGGAACTCAGTCTTAACATTTTGGTTTGACTGCTTCCACATGTCTTCAATTTCTACCTTTTCTTTCTCACACAAGTTTTAGTTTATAAAACTTTGATTCAATCTCTAGGCTTTTCCTCCATCCAATCTCTAGGCATCCAGTCATAAGTGTAATTAACCACTGCTTCATTAATGCAACTTGCAACACTCAAAAGCTAGAAACAAAGGCAAACTGTGATATGAAAGATTGCAGGTTCTTGGTCCCAAGCCCTTGGTATAGTGAAAGAACCTGACCACTTGAAATTGCTTCCCACAAAACATCTGAGATGTCCCCAACTTCAAAATCTGGAATCTCATCAGTCAAAAAAATTGTAATGAAATATATGTTGTCCTTTGAGAATAAAAATATAGCATTAGAAGGACAAACATCCAACTCTGTTACTTTCCAATAAAACTCATAGTACCTTCTTATAGAAGCTTAACAATCACCAGTTGATCAATTTAAGTGAGAGAGTTCAAAAATACTCATTGCGCATTCTCATCAAAAGGATCACGCAACAAAGATAGTCAATAGCAATAAAATAAAGATAGTCATAAACACCAATTCCTAAATATATTGACATAAGGAATAATCTAAGCATTATAAATGTTTGTCATAAATTGTCCAACCATTTACTCATGTTTTGAAACAACACATTAATCATAAGTAAATAAAGTGACGCCTCCTCAGTCTAGACCACCATCTTCGATATTCTTCATGTAGTGTTCAAACACCATAGGCTTATTTGCATCATTGGCATTCAAGAAGATGGGAGCTAATTCCTTATGTTGCATGAAGAATTGTTTAGCACGCAATTTTTTATCAAACTCAACTTCTGGAAGTGCATCAATCTAAGTATATAAGTTTTTTACAAATTCCTTCCAGGGGTCTTGTTTGGCCATCTCCACAAATGCATTTGCTATCACCTTTATAGGACTACTAACCTTCTTGCACCTCCTTTCTTCTTCTTCTCTTTACTTGTCACCCCTGAACTAGGCCTACCATGGGAACGATTGCTACTTACATCGGTAGTAGAATAGGAACTTTCACCAACATTATCATCAACATTGTCATAATTGTCCATGTTAATGAAATCATCAATTGGCACTGGAATGTAAGGCTAGTCGTCATTGAAAGCATCAGATAAGTGTGAAGATCTAGCCCCGGTAGCAATTTCATTATGCAGCCAATCGTCAACTTGTAGGTGAATGGGAAGCACTCTATGCTCTTTCCAAAATCTCTACTCGTTTTTCTACCAAAAAAAAAATGATAATTAACTCTTAGATTGTTAGAATACTAAACTACTAACTTTACTTTTAATTTAAATTTCTAACAATCTAGAAATAATGCTTCTCAAACATTTAATTTACCTTGAATTCATTCCACACATGTTGTGGTGCATCAAACTGCTTATCATGATCATTCCAACCCATTCCACTATTTTTTTGCAAATCACCAAGCGACTTTAGCCTTGCTTTCCATACCCTGTAGTGACTGTGGCACTGTATCCAGTCATATGTCATATGAAATCTATCATATAATTCAGTTGAGATTACTTGAAATTGTTCTTTTTTCAACCCATTGTCTCCATTCTTCCCACTTTGTTGTTGGTGTAGAAGACGCTCCAACAAGTAGTGAGATATCTCAGAAGGCCATGTGGCAATTTTTAAGTTAAAACTCTCAACTGTGTCCATCTTTGCTACAATGAATCCTGATATCAAATATTCAACCCCCCAAAAAAAAAAAAAAAAGAAATAACTGTAACCATCCAAAAAAAGCATAATATTCTAAAGAATGCATATTAATAGTCAAACAATAATATGAAAACAATTATTACAAACCAAGACACACAAAACATGTTCATGTAATTCAAATTACAAAATCTAAAAACGAAACCAAGTCTAGTTCAAGTAGTTGGGACAAAAGAAAAATGGATTCAGTTTGTATCTTCTTGTGATTCATATGAAGAATCATGCATTTCTTCATTTGAATCATCTCCTGCCATCCAATCATTCCACATATGATTAGCCATCTCCTCTCGGAATTGGTCCTAATCAAAGTTATCAACTTCATCATCAACGTCAGAATCTTCATCATTGTCTTCTACTTCTTCATTAGTATTCTCATCTATAACTGCATTCTCCTATGTAAGCCATTCTTCTTCTTCTTGAACACTATTTTGGGTAAGGATATGATTGTGTATCATAACACAAGCTTTTACAATCCTAGCCTGAGTCTTGAAAGGATACTCTGGTTGGGTTTTCAAAATCTTGATTCTTGACTTCAACAGTTCGAAAGCCGGTTCAATTATGTTACTTAATCTTGAATGACGCAAGTTGAACAATTCTTTCTTGTCGGCAGGTGACACATTCAAATTTCTCCACTCTTTCAAGTGGTATCGAATATTACGGTAGGGTCTTAAGAACCCCTTCTAGTTTGCAAACCCTACATCTACAAGATAGAATTTACCTTTAGGAATTGATAGCTTCGCCTCACCTTCTCTGTGAATGGTATCATCTAATATTCGTGAATCAGATGCCGATCTTTCCCAACCAGAAGTATATATGTGAACTTCATATCAAAATCACAAACTACTAGATATTTTGCGATATATTTCCCTTCCTATCACGAAATATTCGATGTTGAGCAATTGGTACCCATACAGGGACATGCGATCCATCTATGGCTCCAATGCAATCCTTGAAGTAAGGGTAAAATTTTCTATGGTTACCCAATATTCGCTCATGTGTTTTGGTATTCGGAGGCTTCAACAATACATGTTATAGTTTGAGAATTACTCCCAAAACACCATTGAAAACCGATTGATAGTTTCACTTGAATGCCCAAACATATGTAAGAGGACGCAGTTCTTAACATTGTGATTGTGTATAAAAAATAACCATTTGTTCCTCCACTTGAACGTTAATTGTATCATACAGAAGACCCTTGGCATGCATCACTTGACATAGGTTAAAGAACCCCTTTTGGCTCATTTTTATCATGTTTTGACATGTCTTATTAGTATGTCCATTAATTCGCTGTGTCTCAACGGAGCCACGTCAAGGCTCATTACGATAAGGTTGTTTAAGTAGAAACAATTTCTTATACTGTTCCACTGCTATAACAACTACAGTAGCCACAAACATTATTACTTTCTTGCACCTTTGATAATACTCATCATATTCATCATCACTATCCATTTTTTACGTAAATCTACAACTCCATGAAATCGAAATAGAGAGCAGTAGACAGAAAAACAAGAAAGTGTGAGAGAGAGAGAGCGACAGAGATTACCAGTCACCGACGGTGGACTCTCGGTGAGAGAGTATCAAACCAGAGAAGGTTCTTCACAATATTGCGGGTTTAGTGGCCTCTATAGAGAGCGTCTTCCCACTTTCCCCTTTTATATTAGGTGTTAAAATGGTTGCTCAAATCTGAGTTTTAGTGTTGACATAAACTCAAATTTGAGGGACATCCTTTGTAATATGGTCATTCATTGGAAGTAGGTGCCTCTCTTATGACGGTCATGCTAGTAGAACCAAACAACTCAAAAATTAAGAATTATCATTCTAAAGAATGTCATCCCGAGGATTTACCGAACCAAACACCCCCTAAGTCTACGCAATGGTGGACTGTTGAAACCCTGTAACGACGGATATGTAGGGAACTTTATGTGCAAGTGGGGATGAGAGGGACAAATGAAGTGCCAGTTACGAGTGTGACAAAGTATCATATACAATGGTTCATCCTTTGATGTGCGGAGGATAAGAGATGCAAGGTTTCCTTTACTTTGATTTTTTTTTTTTTTGTAGGTGTTAGGGTGGGAAATCCACGAGCAAGTGGGATGAGAGGGATCATACACACCTATATGTCTTTTCCTCTTCACATGAAGGGATTTTGATTACTTCTAGCTGCATGTGTGGTCCTGCTTAGTATGGGACCAATAAGAGTGCATGCAAAGGCAAGGGCAACAACGGAGTGGAATTTTTTTTTTAATTTTAGGAAGGGATGTAATTCGATCAAAGTCTAGGGAGGACTTTGTAAATTGTGGGGGAATGTAGAAGATATCTTTCTAACCCCATCTAAGGGTATTGAATGGTCCATTCGATTTGGATTATGTCAGTTTTCTATTTTTAACTATATCAATTTCGATCTATTTTTGTGTACATGATTTTTTGGTCTCAACATAAAAAATATTGGGAAGCCTTGATGTCTTAATGTTACGTACTTAGGTTTGGATGGGTTGCATGTGGATACTAAATTCTCTACATTTTATCATGTAGTTATTGTGTCGTTAAAGGGTAGTTATTATGTAATTAATTAACTCTAGTTATCTAGTTTAGTTGTAGGAGGACAGGTAATGAGGTGGTGAAAGCCTCTTTAGTTTGAGTTGGAAGACATGAAAATCGGATAGCCTTGATGCCTGGCTCTGATATGCACATAGAATTAGCCTATCTTGGTGGTTGGAAGAGATGACGGTGAGAGAGATAATTGGTACGAATAAGAGAAAATAGGAATGTTAGCCTTATCGACAAAGCCATGGCGTCTCAGCTTTATGGAAGAGGCCTTCTTCTCAAATAGAGAAAATTTAGAAACTTTAATAGGCAATTGTCTTCTCCCTTTCATTCCTTCTTAAGACTACTTTATAAGTTTTAAATTAGTTACAACTTAAAAGGAGTTATCCATATATTCTACCCACGTACTACCCCATTACATATAATTCTACCAACTACTAGATAACTTTAGTAATTAATTACACAATAACTACCTGTTAACTACATGATAGAAGTGTAGAGAATCTAGTGCATACATGCAACCCATCCAAACCTAGGTACGTAACACTTAATCACCCAAAATGGAAAGAATATTGAAAAGAACCCAAATAACAAGCTAGCTGCAGACTATTTTCTCAAAGTACTTGAATATTTTAGCAACTACTAAAATACATTTTTTTTTTGGGTGAAAATAAGAGGATTTATTAATAAGCCACTAAACGTGGAAAAGATGTATTACAACAACAAACAAATAAAGCATTAGTAGCAGAAGGGGGGATATACTCCCAGAACGAAGAAGAGCGATTATGAGAGGCATAAGAAGCCAAGTAGTTAATGACTGAATTTCCTTGGTGATAGTATGAACAATAGTCAATTGTTGAAAAGAGGGATAATAGGGATCGGCAGTCCAAAATTATAGCTTCAATGCTAGAGATTCAACTTCAAAATTGCAAACAAGATCAACTACTAGATTAGAATCACTTTCAAGGATATTTTTTGGAATTTGATGATTATGAGCAATATATAATGCCTCTAGAAATACACCACTTGAAACATGTAGAGCAAGAATAATTGAACCATGAAAAATACCTGCTAGATAAGTGGTGATTCGCATAAACTAGCTCACTAATGAGCAATCAACAAGTGGCAAGGAATTAGGTTCAGCTCGTGATTGGCCCAAATGCATAACAGAACAATTGGGATTTGATTCCTCATGTCTTAACAAATACAGGACTCTCCATGATGTCAGTTTAGAATGAAGACAAACCATGTCGCTAGCATTCTCTTACGTGGATTGGGGACTCTCCTCCCTCATCCTATAAATAGTTGAACAGTATCCAAGTACATAGGTGAACTCTTCACTAAACCTACTACTCTTTCAATCCCAAATCCTTACCATTGTTTGTCCGGAATTCTAACTTACACATCGGAGAGTCTCCCAAAGAAATCCACTTTAATCACCTCTCTCTACGTCATTTCTTGACTCTTTGTGCACAGGCGATCTCATTCAGATTTCCCTGAAACAAGCGACATAATTGTTAATTTCACTGGAATTTCCCATAAATATAGAGCTAATATTTCATTGTACAAGATTTCAATCAAACAGGTGTATAAGCATATCTTTAACACACCCCCCCCCAAAAAAAAAAAAAGGTGCATAAACATGTAAATGAAAATGCTCAAATGGTAAAAGTCATGGCTTTGAGGCAAGAAATTCAAAGAAAATAGAAGAGGAAAATTCGCATCAAACAGATAACATGAAGTTTTCAGATTATAGTGATTTCATCAGCAAAAATACTAAGAGTACAAAATTTATATATTAAAAAAAAAAAAAAGAGTCTTCTTCTTCAAAAACAAAGAAGATTTGGAACTTGATAGTGCTCGTGTTGCAATCTTTTGGAGAAGCATGCCACTTGTGCATTTTAGGATAACATGTGTTTGAGCCAAAAAATTAAGTTATTAGATTTTGTACAAAAAGTAGGTATCAACAAAAAATTCTCCAATTCCAACTGAAGAGGGAGAGTGAACCAAGGCCAAAAGTTTGAAGGTTTTTTGGTTATCAGTCTTCAGTGTTCATCATCATTCCATACTTCATTGATTGTCCACCCCTCTACCTTCACCATCTTTATCCCATGAAGAAGCCCTTTTGTTGCAGCCTCAATACCTTCTCCAGTTTGGATTTCTGCCAACACTTTTGCTAGCTTTAACCTTGTAGGCACTGTGGCATGGATACATTATTTCCAAAGGCTATGTTTGGTTGTAAGGGGAATAAAAGGGAAGGGAAGTGAAATTTTCGTACTTAAAAAAGAAATATATGTAATCATTACTCATGTGTCTTTAACATTAACTTCAAATCATTCTATATTTGTTTATAAAATTTCACTTTACTTTGTATCCAAAACCCTTTGCAAAATAAAATACATTATTACTGAATATGTAAAATAAAAATTACATTTAAAATACATTATTACTGAATATGGTTAAAAAAATTAAGTAGTTTATACAATCATATGGGGTAATGACTATAAACATTTCTTTTTAAAGTATGAAAATTTCACTTCCCTTCCCTTTAAATTCCAATTGCAACCAAACGAAGCCAAAGGAAAAATAAGAAATATAACTTTCAGATTTATCTCCATTGAAAGTTTTCTGAAGGAATAATATTCCATCTAAGCAGGCCTTAGTAATCCCTTGTTTTGGTTATGGTACAGATCAAGTATATTATAAGCTCTGGTTCACTACGAGTAGGGGTGTCAGTTGGCCGATTCGGTTTGGTTTCGATCCAGTTTGAGTTTGTGATGTGGGAACGTTGAAACGGAAACCAAACCAATAAGAAATATTCGGTTTCAATTTGACTTCAGTTTCTTGTATCAGTTCATAATTTGGGTTTGATTCACCGTATATACAGAATTATGCCAAAAAAAAAAACTGTTTTTTATGAGTTTTGGGATGATTTCATTTTTTCCGGTTTGATTTCGACTTTGGTTTAAATTTTGAATCGATTGTTTGTTTTGGGTTCATTTGGTTTCCAGTGCGATTCAATCTCGTTTTGGGGTCATAATATCTCAAACCAAAATCAGCCCAATAAGACTTTGATTTGATTTGGTCCAGGCTGTTTCTGATTCAATCGGATCAGTTTTACCGATTTGAGTTAGGTTTTGACACCCCTAATTAGGAGCAAAGCTTGATCTTCGTGATACCCTCACTGATATTAGTGTGGAATAGGGTTTCAAATAGAGGTAAATTCCAGCATTTCCAGATGTGGTAAGTTAAGTCACCTTTTTAACTTCAGATTTTCAAATTACAGATGGTGGAATTCTGTAGGACTCAACACTAAGCTACTGATTTTTTGTTGGTTTAGTTAGTTATTACGTATTAGTATGGTGTTATGGATCACATCAGATCAGCCAAGTAATTCAAAATTGCTTCACATCAGACTCGATTTTGAATGACTAATTCAAGCTCTTTAATTTCATTAAGAATACATGTATAATTTGTATTCGCACTCAGCATTGCTGGTTTTAAGAAACCATCTTTCAATATTATGACCATAACATAATGTAAAGTTGATCTTATTCTTAAACCTTTGGTTGGTACTTGGTAGTTGGTACACCTTTTCTTAGTATCTTTTGCCTGTGCTTATCATTGTTATCTCAATGACAACCTGCAACTCATCACTGTTTTTTCTCCCACACACAGTAATTCTCCCCAGAGGTAGAAATCTGGAACGTGGAGGGAATAACGTCCCCGACATCAGATCTTGAACCAATCTTGGCAATGACCTTCTCGTCAATCGCAGCTACCTACAGATCAGATTCAGAAGTAATAATACGATCCGTGCTACTTGGTTTGATCCCATTCCTTGACCTTATTGCAAATACTTTTTTAATCTCTTCTATCAGTCCGAAGTCGAAGAAGTGATCATAGAACTACACAAAGAAGAAACTAGACTAGTTAACAAAAATGGCATATCAACAGTAAATTCATGAAAGTCTTTCCTGCCCTAATCAGCATTTCCCACATAATTGGATTCCAGAACTCAAATGGTAAAGGGGAGGTATGACCCGTTACACCTGAATAACAATTTTTTTTTTGGGGTGTCCTAAACATGCATTGTACCATGGCCATCCCAAACAAACTGAAAAGGGAAGGGAGGCTGAAACACCAATCAAGATTTCCTTTAAATTTTGAATTCAAAGCAGGTTTGGAAACATTAGGACAGAAGGGAGGACTAGAAAAGTTAGCTCCACTACCTCATCCAAATGTTTGTCTAGGACAGGTTATTGCATGCTAGGTATGAGACTTGTTTAAACAAAATTAAGATAAAAAGCTAACAGAGTGTAACACAGCCGTGTAGTGAAAGCCAAGGAGCAAGATCAGTTGTCTAGTAAAAGAAAAGCCAAAACAAGTTAAAAAACTTACTATGGAAGGTATCCCAGGGTGAGTGAGAATGTAAACATATCCCTGCATGGCTTTGTCAGATGGAAAAGGCCAAAGCTGCTGGGTGGACCCTGTGTCATGATTGTCGATGAAAGTTACAGCATTACCTGGCAAGAGCCCAATCAATCCTGGTGGCCCTCCCTTTGAATCCTTCATCCGCCACATCTCTCCCTGCACCGCAGAATTAAGGATCCCTTTGGTTGTGAAATCAAAGGCTGTCACAGCCCCTCCTGCAGCTTGTACCCATTCCACTAATGCACCACGGTGTGAATCCTGATCATACTCTGGTTTTCCATCCTGACCGTAAGCAAGATAATTCCAAATCTCTCCAACTGCAAAACTTGGCTTTGTTTGTTCCATATAGACCTTAGTAATAGCTGGAGAGTATCCCCTTGCAAATTCAAATCTCCATCCATCAAAACCAATTTCAGTCTTCAGCCAATTCATCCAATCTGATAACTCTCTTTGGACTCTTGGGTTGAGGTGGTCAATGTCTGGAGCATATTCAAACGCAGCCCCTGAGTCAGGATTCCCTGTCCCATCAGAATATTGTGTGTCGTCACTACATATGAAATGTGGGCCCCCAGTCGAGACGATCATCTGGGGTTCCTCCCTCAAAGATGCACCACATTCCTCTCCCATCTTTCTTCTCTGCAGTTCTATGGTTTATGACTATGTCTGCAATGCACTGGATTCCCTTGTCATGGAAAGCCTTCATCAGTGTCTTCAGTTCATCCTGATTTCCATATTTTGATGCATTCAGATCATACAATCTTCCTGGCAGATACCCTGGAGAAAAACACACCAGATTTTGGGAGCAGAACAGGTAAGGCACTTGAGAAGGACTAGAAGAACTGTTCTATCGATTCAATACATGACTAAAATCCAAATAACTCAAAAAACTTAAAAATATCACTCTTTACTAATGTTTCATTCTGTAAAAAGTCCAAACCTTACTTTTGTGTCACTATCTAGGACCTGCACAAGCTTTAATCCTGAGTTGTATCTCCTTTTGGGGTGGAGGGTGGGATCTCAAGAGTGTTAGAAAGACCTAGTCAGTGATGTGAGTCAAGATTCCGAGAGAGTAGGGAGAGTCTAAGTAAATGGATGGTGCCTACTAACTCAGGTTATATTACAATAGAATGAGATAGGAAACATTTCAGACATTCCAAATTTATTTTTCTCTCTTTGATGAAAGCAGCCCACAATTGTTGTCTAAGAAAATTGCACAAACAAGTACTGTGGAAAAATCATAACAATTGTGATCTTCTTAAAACTTGGCTATATTCATTGGCTAACCACAATGAAGTTCAATTATCATTTCATACATGTTTAATTAATTAACCATCTCAGACCGATAGAGCACATTATAGACGATGTTAATCTTATTACTACTGAGACATGACAGACATCTCAAACGATGACCCATGTTGATAAAACCAGACAGACAGGGATACTATAAATTTTCTGATTGAGGAAAGGGAACCATGGCAATCAACTAAGGTGTAAACAGAGTTGAAATAATAATAATAATAATAATAATAATCTTGCAAGAAGAAGATTCTACAAATCGAATACCTTGGTCTGCAGCTGATTGAGAGGATGGAGGAAGCCAAACATGTGTGACCCCAGCGTTTGCCAAATCAGGAATGGAGTTCTTCAGTGAGTTGTACCATCATCCTTCCTTCTTCCACGATTCCCAATTAAACCCCTGCAAACAAAAAGACCGATGCTTTAAATAAACAAATCTAAATACAAGGATCAGAGGCGTGATCATGTAATCCGGAAAGATAAATATATACCTGAAATAATATTTGGGCATCTGTGAAGGTGGGTTGGAGAGAAACCAAGAGATAGAGACCCAAGAACACTGCAATAAGATTAGGGCCCATCTTTTCTCCCTACTTGCAGTGGGAGTATGGAGAGACCTATTTGTTAGAACTCCCTATGGGTTTGAGATTGAAACCCTATGGAGGAAACCACACAGGAAAAGCAAGAACACGAATCTAATAAAATTATGGAGGATCGATTGACCTTTCACCTAGTATCTTGAATATGATTGATATTGGTCACCCCCCCTTTCGCTCTCTTGGCTTGGGTATGGATCTTCTCCCTATAAATCTCCTTGGTTCTCTCACTTTAGTGGTAAAGTGGGGAAGAGTGAATAATGGTGTGGACCCAAAACCTAGTATTTATAATACATCCCATCAAAACCCCAAACCACAATGGGTTGAGCACATATCCTAAGCTTGAGATGGACCGAACGGTTCATGCAATTTGACTCTCACCCATTTAATCAACGAATAATTAATTTAGCCCATAAATCAACAATCTCCACTTGGGCTACATTAATTATAAGGATGTCTTTAAATTGGTGTGGCCATAGAATCTTATTACATTAACCACTCTTCTTGATTAGGTTGAAAAACCACTCACATCGAATATTGCGGAAGATACACCTCAATATACTGCATACAACTTCTTATTACAAACATAAGTAAGTTTCTTAACACGAATCTATGTGGGATACCATCAGAAATATTGACATATCCTCAAATTACTCTGTTGTCATTCCATGTAGGTCCTTGGTATTGATATTAACCTTCAACGTGGCAAATCGCCTTTGATCATGGTTAATATCTAACGTGACCTTCCGCCTATAAAGCGTGGCAAATATTGCCTATGATTGACAAATCTTGTCTTAAAATGTGGCAAACATTATCTTTTGAGTGTGACAAAATATTGCCTATAACTAAGACAATTCTTGCTATAAAAACATTCTCAAATGAAATCATAAACCAAATATCTCAATAAATACGTGCATAATGTAAATGCTAAAACTTAACCATAATTCATCAAGCTGTACCTTCAAAACATATGGGCTAAGGTTCAAAACATAAACAAATACTAAACAAAACCGGAGCTCCCACTAATCAAGCATTTCAAATAAATGTATGTAAAGAAATCCTAACTACTTGATGGGATCATTTTACTTGCTCTCAATTCTTTGGTGATCATCTACCTCACCCTTTCTTAGTATCATCCCCTTATCAACCCCGAATTCTTCCTCTTCTCTAACCATTTCTTGAAAATAAAACAGTCCTTCTTCACATGTCCTTTCTTATGGCACCAGAAACACTCTACGTTGTTGGTATTCTTTTCATCCTGAGCCTTTTGAGATGTATCAAGTTCTTGAGAGCTATTAGTCATGTCATATGGTTTGACGCTTCCTCTGTTGGACATATTTTTGTTCCTTCTGCTTGGTCCACCAGAAGATCCCTTGTGGAAAGTTGCATGTGCACTCTCAAACCTAGTTTGTTTCAATTTTTCTTCCTCTTGAGTGCAAATGGAAATGAGCTCATTTAGGCTCCAATCATCTTTCGGTTAATGTAGGTAGATTGGATAACCTTATCTTGACTAGGGAGGGTATTAGTGCAATGTGTACAATATATTCTTCATCGTCATGTTTCCAAGATCCTTAAGTTTACCGATCGTAGCTACACCCAAAATGTATTCTCTAACACTCCCACATCCATCATACCTTGTATTCATTAGCTCGGTCATCAATGTGGTTTCTCATTTCTTGTTGTGTTGAAATCTACCTTTAATAGCATCCAGAATTCTTTTGCGTGTCTTTGATCTCTATGTTCCCACGTATAATTTAGGAGCGCTTTTTTAAAACCAGTATGCACTTCTGTTTGCTTGGTCCATTTCTTAAACTTGGTCCTTTCGACTTACGCTTTCGAGTCGTGAGAGGCTCGGTTTAGGCTCCCTAAGTGCCAAGTCTAAGTCAAGAAGACCTAAATGCAATTCTAATTCTTCCACCCACTTTTGATAGTTGTTACCAGTGAGCATTGGGATGGAAGACACATAACTTGAGGAATGGCCATCTTACTACATGATAACAAGAACACAATACATGCCAAATATCAAAATATAAACCATAATATAAAAGCATGTAATACTATCAATATATTTGAAATAAGAGTTACAACTAAAAATGTATCCCTATCCTTTGGGACGGAATTAGTGATGCTCTTATATTCTTCTTTTAATCGTAAAACAACACTAACTTGAATTCAATCACCTTTGGGCAAAAGAACTCCAAATTTAATGTCCCTTTCAAATGTGGATGATTATCCTCAAACCTTGATGACATAACCTTTAGGAAAGTATCACCTTCTTGTTGGAGAAGATACAATCGGAATGTACCACTTTGGTGGGTTTCACTCAGTTCTATCATATCTTTCCCATTGGAGATGTATATCTTTATGTTCAAAACATACATATAAATGTCACTAGGACAACAATAACCACACAAGAGTCACAACAACTACATTCCTATCCTTTGGGCTAAGAATGCCTTTGGTCCTCTTGTAAATTTATATTTCTTGTGAAAAGAACAATAACTTTTGAAATCCCTCACCTTTGGGCTTAGGAACCTCTAGGTTCTGTCATTTTCTTAACTTTGGTGACATCACCTTTGGGCAAATGTCACCTACATTTCTTCCTGGAAAATCATGAAATAATAAGATGTACCACTTTGGTGGATTCCACCTCATCATTTCATGGTTTCCTAAAAGCAAAATTACTTTGCAACTAAGAATGAGCGAAGCTTACACCCTTTTCCAGATTAACATATTTCAATTTAAAAACCTTTCCCAATTTCATGGTAACCAATAACATATACATTTTTCAAAGCATTGATTTATACTCTCTTGTTTCAATGATTAAAAATAAATACAACATACAATTTCAAATAAACATATCATTAAAAATTAGATCATTAAATGTATTTTGATTTGATTTAAAACTCCTACCAACTTAACTCATTTAAGCAAGACATGGGCTTTAGGTCTAGTGTCAAACAATCATGGGTTCAGCCCATTATTTAATTTACATGGGCTTTAAACTTAATATCAAACAATCATGGGTTCAACCCATTATTTAACATCTTAAAATCAAGTTTGGTAGTAGAAGTTTGACTCCGACTCCGACTCCAACAAATCCCTGTGGGAGCCGATAACCTTTCACTTTTTTTTTTTTTTTTATTATTTTAAGGATCAAACAGTGGACCTTTAACCCATTAGACTTAAAATAGTAAAACAAAACTTTTATTGAATAGCTAAACATCCATGGGCTGAGCCCATTATTTATTTTAAAGAGTGGGCCATTTCTTTTGTTTTCTAAAACTTTAAAGGACAGCCCATTACGTTTTAAAAGTGGCCCATTTCCATTTTATGAAAATAATAACTTAAAAGTGTGATAGACCGAAGTTTGGGTCTATCATCACCCTAAAAACAAAAAAAACCTATAACTAAACCCTCTTCCTCTCGAGAGGGCAATGACATCGAATCAGTTTTTTTTTTTTTTTTTTTTTTTAAATCAATCAAACCAACCGGTTCGGCCATATGAGTTAGGTCAAATTAAGGTCAAATGGTCAACGACCCGGTCAACCTTTGACCGAGTCAAATAGTACATATGAGCTGACCCACTGTGTCCGGGTCAAATCGGTAGGGTTTCCGAGTTGACCCGGCGATGACTCGCCCTTTTTTGAATTTTTTTTCTTCTCCTCCGGCCGGTTTCGGTAGGCGTGCCAGCGTCCGGAGGTTTCGGTGACGTCGGCATACCGCCGACCGTCTTCTCGTGATCTACAACTTTCGTGAAGAAAGTTTTTCCTCTGAGGATCTTTAAGTGATGGTAAAATTACGATTTTATGATTTTCATGATTTTCATGATTTTTAATCAAATCAAGTTTTAAGTAATAATCAAAATCCTCATGTACAAGAAAAATTCAATCGATTCTTGTCCCATGTGGTCGCTCGATACCAATTGTTAGAACTCCTATGGGTTTGAGATTGAAACCCTATGGAGAAACCACACGAAAAGCAAGAACACGAATCTAATAAAATTATGGAGGATCGATTCGTACCTTTCACCTAGTATCTGAATATGATTGATATTGGTCACCCCACTTTTCGCTCTCTTGGCTTGGCTATGGATCTTCTACCCCTTAAATCTCCTTGGTTCTCTCACTTTAGTGGTAAAGTGGGGAAGAGTGAATAATGGGTGTAGGGACCCAAAACCTAGTATTTATAATCTTGTCACCCTCAAAACCCTAAACCACAATGGGTTGAGCAGCATATCCCTAAGCTTGAGAGTGGACGAACCGGTTCATGCAATTTGACTCTCACCCATTTAATCAACCCGAATAATTAATTTAGCCCATAAATCCAACACTATTGAGAGAAGAAAAATGGTCATCCATTCGGTTTTATAGAATGGATGAATGGAAAAAAAAAAAAAACCATTAGTCTTTTTGCTGTCGACAAAATGGGAAAGGCTAGTAAATCGATGATTGAATACACAAATGGTAACACAATCAAATGGACTTAGTCAATGTCCATTTCCCTACTCTTTCCCATTGCCAGTCACCACCCCATCCATCACCGAAACGAAGGGTATCAATTTGTAAAGTTCCTGTCATTTCGTTTTTTCGCTTAGATTTCATCTCATGAGGATTTTTAGATATTTTTTCCTTTTTAGTAGAGAATTTTTAGATATTCTATTTTTAATAGAAAGTGATAATTTGGTGTCCCTTACTTTCTGTTTTTTTTTTCTTTTTTTTTTTGCTAAAATAGGTACCTAAAGTCTTTGACTTGACTATTCCCTGGGATCTATGTCTACCCCATAGTCACATGATTAGGTCATTTAAGGATTTAATGGAAAGCTATTATATCTAAGTTGACTAGCTTCAAGCAAGGAAGAGGAGTTGAACATATGTCACTCATCGATTTAGACGAACCCCATATCAACTTCACTACCTCTTTTTTATGCTCTTAATTCAATAGGACATTCTCTACCTAAAAAAACAAAACAATTATTCTTCATAGAGACTATTACAACTATCACATTATTTCTACTAGGAGTGTCAATCGATCGGGTTGGGTCGGTCTCAGTCGGGCTTAATTGAGCTTGATCATTTAGAAGTCTTACACTGTGAACGTCCGTTTAAGTAAACGGGCCTAGTTTTGAGGGACATGGGTTCTGTTAATAATCAGGCCGGTCGGTCTTAGGCTTTAATCGGGTTACCATAAACGGGCCTTAACCGAGCTATAGACCTATTTAACTTTAAACGGGCTTTAAAAGGGTTCTCTTTAAAATTATTCCATTAAATGTGCTTGAAGAGGAATACAAAAAAAAAAAAAAAGAGGTAAAGATGAGCATAGCAAAGAAAAAGATCCAATAGTTAAAATGAATTACGCCAAAGATGCGCAAAGTAACTAAATTACTAAAGTACTCGATTTTTAACCCACGAAACTCAAATCAATTAAACTATGCCTACATAACCCAAGTTTGGTAAGTTCAAATCAATTAAATTATGCATAAAAAAGTTATGTTCATATATCAATTATTACCATCTCAATTGTACATATCACATACCCTTAGGACTAAATACAAATAGTATTAAAAAAAAAAATACAAGTAGTACTAAAGGGGTTGGGCTAGGTCATGTTTAAAGGAGTCAGTTTAAATTAGGCTTGTAAATATGTCGGGTAGGTCGGGCGCCAGTCGGGCGCCCATCGGGCTAGGTGGCTACACTGTGTACTGCCTATTTATAAATGTATCGGGCTCAAGCTCGACATGTTTATTAATCGGGTCGGTCTAGGTTGGGCCATAAACATGTCGGGCTTGGCTTACTGGTGCAGGCTTGGAATTGACACCCCTAATTTCTACATATGGCAAGAAGTCTGAAACCTTTTATCATCCTTTTGTCTTTACAGAGTTTCAGGTCAAAAGAAAGCTTTAACCGATTCTTCTAATAAATTTAACATTGAATTGAATTATTTATTATTATATTTTAATCTTTAATTATCTATTATAACCGTGAATGACTTAACTTACTATGCATATATTAGTCAATTTATGATCTTAATTTTAAAACTAAAATCAGACAATAATATTAAATGGTTTCACGATTTTAATGTAAACTTCTCGATTTGATTTCTAGTAAATAATTTTGATTTGATTTTTGACACAGATAAGCAATCATGATGATCCCGTGAAGCACGTCTTTTGTGAGTCACTGCTCCTGACAAGCATGGGAGTATGGGATTTACCACGAATAAACCATGCAAATGTGCTTCCATTGCCATTGCTACTCCTTAGTTTTTTTGATAGTTAACTGTATTGTATTGGGGAAAAAATAAAATTGATAAGAAAAGGGCACCCGTTGAAATTGAGAATTCAATTGGATTGAATTGATCTACTTTATCTTCAACAATTGTGGGATATATATATATATATATATATATATATATATATATTATATACACCTTTGTGATGGAGTTGCCTTATCTAATACTACTCCTATCAATATAGAAATACATATTTGGTATTATTGTCTTACCTAATACTATTCCTACCAATATTGAATTTACAACAAATAAGGTATACAAGATAAGAATGAATAGGTGGAGAGATAAGATCTTAAGACTCCCCCTCAAGTTGGTGTGTGGAGATTACGAATGCCCAACTTTTGCTAACCTTAACCTTGTAGGCACCATGTCATGGATACATTATTTCCAAAGGAAAATAAGAAATATAACTTCCAGATTTAGCTCCATATTGAACGTTTTCTGAAGGACCAATGTTCCATCTAAGCAGGCCTTCATATGCCTGTTTTAAGGGAGTAATCCCTTGTTTTGGTTATGGTACGGATCAAGTATATTATAAACTCTGGTTCACTAGGAGTAGGGGTGTCAATAGGTCGGTTTGGTTTGGTTTCAATCCAATTTGAGTTTATATTGGTGTGGGAATGTTGAAACTGAAACCAAACCAATAAGGAATATTCGGTTTCAGTTTGACTTTAGTTTCTTGTATCGGTTCATAATCGGGTTAGTTTTGATTTTGGTCCAGTTTGGGTTAGATTCACCGTATAAATTTATACAGAATTATGCCAAAAAAAAAAACAGTTTTTTCATGAATTTTGGGATGATTTTGGTTTTTACCGGTTTGATTTCGACTCTGGTTTAAATATTGAATCGACTGTTTGTTTTGGGTTCATTTAGTTTCCGGTGCGGTTCAATCTCGTTTTGGGTTCATAATATCCCAAACCGAAATCAGCCCAATACGATTTTGGTTTGATTTGGTCCAGGCCGTTTCCAATTCAGTCGGATCAGTTCTATCTTGGGTTAGGTTTTACACCCTAATTGGGAGAAAAGCTTAATCTTCGTGATACCCTGAATGATATTAGTGTGGAATAGGGATTGAAATAGAGGTAGATTCCAGAATTTCCAGATGTTGTAAGTTAAGTCACCTTTTAACTTAAGATTTCATATTACAAATGGTGGTATTCTGTATGACTAAAAGTTACTGTTTTTTGTTGGTCTTGTTAGTTATTATCATAGTATTAGGGATCACATCACACCAGCCAAGTCAATTCGAAATTACAGAAGTCAAGACTCAAGACTCAATTTTGAATGACTAATTCAAGCTCTTTAATTTCATTAAGAATACATGTATAATTTGTATTCGCACTCAGTATTGCTGGTTTTAAGAAACCATCTTTCAATATTATGACCATAACATAATGTAAAGTTGATCTTATTCTTAAACCTTTGGTTAGTACTTGGTACACCTTTTCTTAGTATCTTTTGCCTATGCTTATCATTGTTATCTCAATGACAACCTGCAACTCATCACTGTTTTTTCTCCCACACACAGTAATTCTCCCCAGAGGTAGAAATCTGGAACGTTGAGGGAATAACGTCCCCGACATCATATCTTGAACCAATCTTGGCAATAACTTTCTCGTCAATTGCAGCTACATACAGATCAGATTCAGAAGTAATAATACGCACGGTGCTACTTGGTTTGATCCCATTCCTTGACCTTATTGCAGATACCTTTTTAATCTCTTCCGTCAGTCCAAAGTCGAAGAAGTGATCATAGAACTACAAAAAGAAGAAATTAGACTAGTCAATAAAAATAGCATATCAACAGTAAATTCATGGAAGTCTTTCCTGCCCACATCAGCATTTCCCACATAAATGGATTTCAGATCTGAATGGTAAAGGAACATATGATCCGTCCCATGTGAATTACATTTCTTTTCTTTTTTTATTTTGGTGGGGGGTGGGGGGTGGGGGGTGGGGGTGGGGGCGGGGAGAGGGGAGAGGGGAGGGTCCCTAGACATGCGTACCATGTGTAGAAACACAACCCTAAAACAATGCAGAAGATAATGGAAAAAACAAGAACAAGCAACGCACAGATTTACGAGGTTCGGCAAGATTGCCTACGTCCCCGGTGAGATGAGATCCTGCTTCACTATCAATGGAGAATAGGATTACAACTCTCATCCTTCACACCTCTCAGTATTGCTTGCATTACAGAGAAAGAAACCCTCGCTACAAATATATAACGAACGTCGTGCCTGTCGAGGCACTGCACCAGTACTCCTTGGATTAAACTGTGACGAAATACAAGACATCGTACACCAACACCATGGCCATCCCAAACAAACTGATAAGGAAAGGGAGGCTGAAACACCAATCAAGATTTCCTTTAAATTTTGAATTCAAAGTAGGTTTGGAATCATTAGGACAGAAGGGAGGACTAGAAAAGTTAGATCCACTACCTCATCCAAATGTTCGTCTAGAACAGGTTATTGCATGCTAGGTATGAAACTTGTTTAAACAAAAATAAGATAAAAAGTTAATAGAGTGTAACACAGCCGTGTAGTGAAAGCTAAGGAGCAAGATCAGTTGTCTAGTAAAAGAAAAGCCAAAACAAGTTATAAAACTTACTATGGAAGGTATCCCAGGGTGAGTGAGAATGTAAACATATCCCTGCATGACTTTGTCAGATGGAAAAGGCCAAAGCTGCTGGGTGGACCCTGTGTCATGATTGTCGATGAAAGTTACAGCATTACCTGGCAAGAGCCCAATCAATCCTGGTGGCACTCCCTTTGAATCCTTCATCCGCCACAACTCTCCTTGCACCGCAGAATTAAGGATCCCTTTGGTTGTGAAATCAAAGGCTGTCACAGCCCCTCCTGCAGCTTGTACCCATTCCACTAATGCACCACGGTGGGAATCCTGATCATACTCTGGTTTTCCATCCTGACCGTAAGCAAGAGAATTCCAAATCTCTCCAACGGCAAAACTTGGCTTTGTTTGTTCCATATAGACCTTTGTAATAGCTGGAGAGTATCCCTTTGCAAAATCAAATCTCCATCCATCAAAACCAATTTCAGTCTTCAGCCAATTCATCCAATCTGATAACTCTCTTTGGACTCTTGGGTTGAGGTGGTCAATGTCTGGAGCATATTCAAAGGCAGCCCCTGAGTCAGGATTCCCTGTCCCATCAGAATATTGTGTGTCGTCACTACATATGAAATGTGGGCCCCAGTCGAGACGATCATCTGGGGTTCCTCCCTCAAAGATGCACCATATCCCTCTCCCATCTTTCTTCTCTGCAGTTCTATGGTTTATGACTATGTCTGCAATGCACTGGATTCCCTTGTCATGGAAAGCCTTTATCAGTGTCTTCAGTTCATCCTGATTTCCATATTTTGATGCATTCAGATCATACAATCTTCCTGGCAGATACCCTGGAGAAAAACACACCAGATTTTGGGAGCAGAACAGGTAAGGCACTTGGGAAGGACTAGAAGAACTGTTCTATCGATTCAATACATGCCTAAAATCCAAATAACTCAAAAAAACTTAAAAATATCACTCTTTACTAATGTTTCATTCTGTACAAAGTCCAAACCGTACTTTTGTGTCACTATCTGGGACCTGCACAAGCTTTAATTCTGAGTTGTATCTCCTTTTGGGGTGGTGGGATCTCAAGGGTGTTAGAAAGACATAGTCAGTGATGTGAGTCAAGATTCCGAGAGTGTGGGGAGAGGCTAAGTAAATGGATGTTGCCTACTAATTCTGGTTATATTACAATAGAATGAGATAGGAAAGTGCAGAGAGTGTGCAACCCTCATTCAGACGGTCAAACTTAATTTTTTCTTTTTGATGAAAGCAGCCCACACTTTTTGTCTAAGAAAATTACACAAACAAGTACTGTGCAAAATCATAACAATTGTGATCTTTAGAACTTGGCTATATTCACCTGCTAACCACAATGAAGTTCAATTAACCAGTGTTGTCCTCATCATTTTCATACATGTAGAATTAATTAACCATCTCAGACCCATCGAGCACATTATAGGCGATGTTAAACTTATTACTACTGAGACATGACAGACATCTCAAAAGAATACCCATGCTGATAAAACCAGATAGACAGGGACACTATAAATCTTCTGAAGCAAATTCACTAGACTGAGGGAAGGGAACCATGACAATCAACTAAGGTGTTAACAGAGATGAAATAATAATCTTGACAAGAAGAAGATTCTACACATCGAATACCTTGGTCTGCAGCTGATTGAGAAGATGGAGGAAGCCAAACATGTGTGACTCCAGCATTTGCCAAATCAGGAATGGAGTTCTTCAGTGAGCTGTACCATCCTCCTGCCGTCTTCCACGATTCCCAATTAAACCCCTGCAAATAAAAAGACCAATATTTTAAATAGACAAAACTAAATACAAGGATCAGAGGCGTGATCATGAAATCCGGAAAGATAAATATATACCTGAAATAATATTTGGGCATCTGTGACGGTGGGTTGGAGAGAGACCAAGAGGTAGACACCCAAGAACACTGCAACAAGATTAAGACCCATCTTTTCTCCCTTCTTGCAGAGGGAGTATGGAGAGACCTACTGAGAGAAGGCCATCCATTCGGTTTTATAGAATGGATGAATGGAAAAAAAACGCAGTCTTTTTGCTTTTAAGAAAATGAGAAAAAATAATAAAACCCAATTAAATGGACTAAGTCAATCATGGAGGATGATGACTCATATCGAGGACTTAGAAAATGCAAATTTGATCAGAAACCAGTGGTCACGCAGAGGTTTCGCCTTCGAGCGCTTATTCTTCAGAGAGACATAACACAACAACTACTAGAGTATCTCTACCTCACACGGCAGGAAATCTGAAACCTTTATGTAAGGCTCCGCTCTCACATAAAAGTAGAAATTGGGGTTTTTGGGACCCACCAATAAACCATGCGAATGTGTTTCCATGGCCACTGCTAGTCCTTGTAAAATTCTCAAAAGAAAGTGCTTCGAACGAAGACTTGCGTCTACGCTTCAGTCATTGCCTCATTGGACCGCTGGACCCTCTCACGGATTTTGGATCTGGATCCTCTTCATACTCTTCATAGAGCCCATTAATCATAGAGTGATCTCACGATTGAGAAGACCCAGGCACACGTCTCGAGGTCACACCAACTGTGAGATCACTCTTTGGTCCATGATCTCTATGAAGAAGAATCTTATTCTACGAATTATATATCCATTTAGTATTAAAGAGGAAAATCTATGAATTAATGAAGTGTGACAATACAGTATCTTATTACAGAAAGTGATTCAAATCCCTCCACGTGGGTTTTTCTTTGACCGTTGCCATGCTACGTCCTCCACCATCATCACCAGTACTCCCTTTTCGGTCTCCATCCATACAAAACAGTTAATAGGACATGCTAACAACCTTTCAAAGACATATCTTATTGGTATTCCCCAGCAACCTTATTATAGAAACCAATTTTAGGCATAAGCCATTTAGATCTATTTAAAGTTAAATCGTCCAGTAGCCTGTCTAAGACCCATCCGTCTACCCTAAATATAGGTGGCTGGCCGATAGACCAATTATGAACAAGACCATGCCCACCCAACATACGCCTCGTTCGTTAAATGAGCGGTCACACGGTGGAAGAAGTGAAATTGGTCAAACTGCGATTAGTTGACACCCCTAACCAAAACCGCCACCGTTGTCACCTCTACGGTCATTATTTGAGAATTTTTTTTTTTTTTGGTAAAAATTATTTGAGAATTGACTACAACATTATTATCAAGCAATGAGTTACATTTGGGTCAATATTTTCCAATAGAATTGTATATGGCACAACGGAGGGGTTGAAATCGTCTACAATTCCGATCTCGTATAATTCCGTGCAATACCACCTTCAGGCGGTGACACGTGTATTGTTACCAATACAATGGCCCAGATCTGATACAATTAATAAAACATTAAATCAGTGAAGAGACATTTAAATCAGATCTGGGCCATTGTATTGGTATCAAAACACGTGTCACCGTCTGAAGGTGATATTGCACGGAATTATACGAGATCAGAATTACAACGATTTTTTTCCCACAACGGAGAGGTGTTCCGTTGTGAGGCTGAGCAATGGCTAGGGTTGTCAATGGTTGAATTTGACCCAGTTTCAGTCCAAGTTGAATCAGTTTTAATGTGGAATATTGAAACCAAATCCAAATCAATAAAGAAATTTCGGTTTGGGCTTGGTTTCGATTTGACTTCGGTTTCTTGCGTGGGTTAGTAATCAGGTTGGTTTCCGTCTTTTCTCCGATTTGAGTTTGATTTTCCATACAAACTTATACAAAACCATGCAAATCATTTTTATTTTTTATTTTTTATTATTATTTTTATTTTTTATGAATTTTGGACTGCTTTCGGTTTCTTACGGGGTTTGATTTCAGTTTCAGTCTGGGTTTTGAGTCCATTTCTCATTCATTTCGGATCCATTCAATTTCTGGTGCGGTTTGCTTTGTTTTGGGGTTACAATATCTCAAACTGAAACCGGCCCAATAAGGATACAGTTTGGTTCATTTGATTTAACCTGTTCAGTTTAGGTTGACACCCCTAGCAATGGCTACACTGGCTTCATGACCATTCACCTCATCAACCCCGACATGGAGTGAACACTATGAAATAATCTGGACTATCTTCAACGCAAAGTTAGGGTTAGCACGATCATTTTGTGCTGGGCATCTCCTACGCAAGACCGACAGGTTCTTTTTCTCATTATTTAATTATTCACTTGCCCCTCATTATTCTAAATGTTGGGCTTCGTTAGAATGAGAGTATGAGAGAGTTTAGGAATGGACCAGGGACTTCAAAGAAAAAAATCAATTAAACTACCACCTACCACCTACCACCTACCGACCTTGTATTTTTTCATAGTTTCAACACCAAAAATCTTGGGAAAATATTATACAAGTACTAATTTACATTGAAGGTTGACCAAGCATAAATATCCTTTGATGGTGTCACCTCTTTTTTCTGTTAAAGCTAAGGACACTTAACAGAATAAGAGATGATAATCAAACCTTCAAAGGTCCAACTTTTCAAAAGCTGATTCAATAAATACCTACACCACGACCAACTCGACAAGAATATCTCCACATAAAGATGATGCATCAAAATTACTCTCATCTGCACTTAGTCACCATCCTCTGAATCTGTAATTGGAACCATAAGATGTCATTTTAATTAATCAAAGGCTCTGTAAATCCAAATAAAATGCACTCTCTGCCGAAAAGTTTGATTAGCATGGCCTTGATTCAAAATTCAAGTGTAAAAAATCTAGAAACAGGAATCTCAGTTTTTTTTAACACCAATATGAATTCCTATAATCACAGAAGTTTTAAGGCTCTCAAAATGGATAAACAAATGGGGGAATGATTGCCCATTTTTGGTGAATGTTGCAGCTCTATAACAGATTCTTAAAAAAACTTAGAACATCTCAAAACAACAAACAAGTGATAGTTTCCTGACCTTAAAAACGGTTTATCTAATGAGGCATGCAATGCTCTTACCTGATCGGATATCTTCTCCAACTTTCCCTCTATTTTTCAGCTGTCTCAAGACCATTGAGCATATGAGAATCCACCAGTATATGTGGAACACAAGTAGCATCAATAGCATCGTATTGAAAACATAGTACATTGATGTGGGATAAGTCTCCGATAGCATCAGGTATTCACACAAGTCATAGCTGGAAAAATGCCAACCATAAGAAATGAACTAGTAAAGAATAATACAGCTTATGTTATGAGATCAGGATCCAAAAAAAAATTGGAAGGGGGGGGGGCAGTGGAGCATGACAATAACAGGAAAAAAAATAAATTAAAAAGGGGAGAAAGAACCCTGCCAGTTTGGTGTAGGCAACATCAGCGTGCGGGGCCAATGGGGAGGGCATGTGGGAGCATCTTCAGTGGACATGGTGGGAGGCAGCATGGTCTTTTTGTGCCCATCTGTGTCTGGCCGTAGGCCACACCAGACTGGCAGGGTTCCTTCTATTAAAAAAAAAAAAAAAAGGAGGAATGAACAAACCTTGATGTCTTAATCACCCAAAACGGAAAGAATATTAGCCTTAGCACGAGCCATGAGACAGCAAAACACCCAAATAACAAGCTAGCTGCAAACTCTTTCTCAGAATATTTGAATATTTTAGCAGCTTCTAGAAATACATCACTTGTATCATGCAGAGCAAGAATAATTGAACCAATTCGGAAAAACCTGCAAGATAAGTGACAACTGTTAATTTAACTGGAAATTTCCTCAAATTTAGAGTTAATATTTCAGTGTTTCACTGCACAAGAGTTCAATCGCACAGGTTTATAAACATGTAAATTAAATGCTCCAATGGTAAAGTCATGGCTTTGAGGCAAGCAACTCGAAGAAAATAGAAAAGGAAAATTTGCATCAAACAGATAACATGAAGGTTTCAGATTATAGTGATTTTATCAACAAAAAATACTAAAAGTATCTCAAATTACCAAAAAAAGAATCTTCAACAAGGTATTCTGAAACAAGCTTCACAAGTGCTATGCTGTGTACTTCCCCATCCAGTTTCGACCTCAATTGTTTCAATGAGATCTTATTCCGATTGATCTAGGGTCTTCTCATTCTTTGCTCTAGAAACTTAATTTACATGTTCATTGGCCACTTATTTATGAGATGTTATAGTTGATGGAACTATGTGATGCATGAACAAGTGATTTCTGGAGTAACACATTTTCTGCAAACATGCTACACAAAAATGATTTTTATCCTTCAGAAATGTCTCTTTAGAAATGGTCTTTTGAAAATGTTTTCAGAATTTGAGAATCAAGTTAATTAGTCTAACTATATTCCCCTGGAGAATGTCTGAATATGTACATTTGAGGATGTCTCAAAATAATCAAGTGAGTCTGAAACTTCCAAATTTCTGATGATTATTAGATTTTAACTTGCAGGATCGCTTTTTGAATTCAATGGAAGTGACAAGTCAAAAAGACTTGACATAAGACAGGTTTTCCTATGAGTTTCTATAAGATTTTTTATCCAGTCACTATGTATCCAAAAGTGTCATGGTTTTCTAAAATTTTCTGTGTCATTAACATATCTCCTCATACACCAGATCTATCCACACATTCCACAACACACATGAAAGTTTTCATCAGCATCATGTTTTTCTACTATCAAAACTGCATTTCATGTCAATGTCTATGAAAGTATTACAGTATATATTTGTTTTTTGGAACCATGTCAACCAAACACTATCCTTCAGGCTATCAAGCCCTTCAACACTAAGGTATGCCTGTCTATTACTGTCACTTCCATAGCATGTTCAGCCCTAAGAGGAAAATAAGCACAATCTACCTTAAAGATTGATATTATATGCCACTTTGCTCAAGGAAACCACTCTGCCCAAGAATTTATAATAATCTGGCTTTGAGTATATAAGAGCTTGTTTAAACCTGGTCCATCTAAGTACCCCATACATTTATTTATTTATTTATTTTTAAAGATACAAAATATGCACACATTAAGCGTGCAAAGTTTGCTCGCCAAGCCAATGGTGTGCCACCCATCACCATGCTAAATGCCCACGGCCATGTTTCTCCGTACCACCTAGAAGCCAACCAACCCTATTGGGACATTGTTTCCTTATGTATGCAAATCAGTGGGAACACCCAAAGGCAGAAAATATGCAAAAGGTTACCGATAACAATGGAAGCACAGATCTAAACCAAGCAAGTGAAAAAATTAAATTAAATTAAATTAAAAAAAAAATTCCATTTTATTCTTTTTCTGTTCTTTTTTTTTTTTGGGGGTGGTGGGGGGAATGTTTATTGATCTAGTATTATCTTAGCATAAGCATTATAAATTTATATACAAAGTATTGGGGCTGGCATTGGTCTCTTGTATGAAGTTTTTGTATGCTTGTTTTAGTAAATAATAATAATAATAATAATAATAAAAAAAAGCATCTGCTGTCCTTTCCTCGTTTCCTTCTCTCCCTCTTTTGCTTCCCTTCTTTTCATCCTCCATCTAACCTTCGTTCATGCAAACATTGCAACAAGCATGGGTTTGTGTTTGGCTCATGGAAATTAGTTTGTAGAAGTTTGGGGGTTTTAGGGCACAAACATGTTTGTTGGTTGTTTTCAAATGGTTAACAAATTTTGTCACCAACCCAATCAAGGAAAAAAAAAAAAAAGATAACCATCAAGTGATGCAGATCAAAGCTTGAAGAAGACAAAAACAAGAGTCAGAAATTACTGTTCACGAAACACTGTTCACGTGAACAGTAAAGTGGTTCCATATTTCATATTTCAGTTTCCTATTTAGTTTAATTAATTTCTATTTTTCTTAGTGAGTTAGTTAGTTTCCTATTTTTATTAGTCAAGAAAGTTTCTATTTTGTAACTTAGGTTAGTTTCCATTTTATCTTAGTTGTTAGTTTCTAATTTACTCTTGGTAAGCAAGTTAGAAATTAAATTAGAAGGTTTTATTTCCAGCATTGGTTTCCTCTTCTGTTATGTCTTTGTGTCCAAGCAATGTAGGGTTATTTAAAGCCCATCAATTATAATGAGAAGACAGATTTGAGTTAAACAAAAAAAATATGGCTTATGATGTTGTGCTGTGGGATGCAATTGGGCGAGAGCCTAAATCTGAGGGTGAGATGCCCATTCCCTAATTCTTCTTCCCCCTTCTCAACCCTCCATCAAATTCTCTTTATTTTTTTGTTTTCCTTTTTTTTGTTTGCTGTGAGGTAGTGTTTGAGAGCTAGAACCAAACCTATTGGAAGACATCTTCTCTATTCAGCCAAAATTTCAGATCCTGCGTGGGATTAGGATCATTGTGATTCTAGTTCCACATTATCAAGACTTCAAGACTCCCATTCAACCCTAGAGATTTTCATTTCTCATATTGAATAGAACCATCTTCATCTCATCCCCTTCAAATCTTCCTCTCTTGCAAATTGTATCAAGATAAGCTCATTGACCCTTAAAACTATAAATTTCAGTATGTGATAAATGATAGTTCTCTTCGTTATCGGTGTACCCATGATCTCAAGGCATTCTGCCATTATGCATTTGAGAACAAGTGAAATCTATCTTGGACTAATATACAAAGTGATGGAGTAGCCTTAGGGAGAAGAGGGAAAATCGCATAAAGAAATGGGGGAGAGAAGAATCATACAGCCCTAAGGCTCTCAATACTCAAACTCAATTCATATTCTTCAATATGTCTTTCTCAATTGATTACAAGCATATAAATAGGAAATTGAAAAACTCTAACATGGAAAGAAATCCTAAAAGGAAACTAACTCAAAAGGAAAAGAAATCTAAACCAACTCTAACTATGTCCTACGTATGCAAATTCTAAAAATAAACAGAATAAAACAAACTAAAGATATTAGTTTTCCTAAATAAAATAAACTACTAAAATCCTACTAGACTAAGGACTCAATATGGATCTGGTTCATCTCTCGCTTGATACTCAGATGGGTATGGATTGCTCCATGAGTGCATATCTACATCAATTCCCCCTATGTTGAGAAAAACTCGTCCACGAGTTTTGTAGAATAGGAGAATCAACACCAATCGATCAACATCCATCCTTGCCTGTATGAAATCACCATCAAAACTAAGATCAAATGATATGAAATCCACAACGGAAAGTTCATTGGTGAAGTGGTGACTCGGGAAAATAAAATCGATCGGTTCACTGAAAAGATCAACCGATTTAAATTTTTTCACAAGTTGATCTACAACTCCCAACAGTGCCATCTCATATTCTACCATTGGTGATTCATCTTCTGGTTCGTCTACCTGTTGTTCAACGACTGAGATCACATTGTTGAAGGTAAAGTGTACTTGGGTTTTGATGTCCACGTGTTTCTCTATGATCAATTGCGTTTGTTGACGAATATCCAATAAAAGGTCTAGATCCATCGCCTAGGTTGTTGGAATCACTATGGATGCATACTCAAAGCAAGAAGTGAGTGGTTGAATGGTAAATAAGGAGGTTTAAAGAGCAATCGCAGAATGTTTTTTTTTTTTTGAGGCATGGCAGAACTGTAAATACTAAAATTCAATTTAAATCATAAAGGGGCTGTCATGTGTGGGTGCAGGGGTATACTTGGAAGTGACAAAAAAATAGGACAAGGAAGGGATAATGGAGGAAGGGAGGGGTATTATAGGAAATAAAAGATCATAAAAGAAAAAAAGAGACAAGAGGGAATCGTGGGGTTTTAATACTGACAAAAAGGGGAGTCCTTCTCCTCCATGGAGACAGAACTATAGGACAAAGGCCGAAGCTCGACTCAATCGAACCAAGTATGTTCCTCTCTCTTCTTCTTTGTCTTCTTTTTTCCCCTAGTTCTGTTCTTCCCCCTTATCGTCTTCTCCTTCTTCTTCTCTGAAATTCTGCTCTGCTGGTTCTATTGCCTCTTCTTTTGCCTTTTTTTTTTTTTTTTTTTTGGTTGCTAGAAATCTGAAGAGGGGTTCAACTGAGAGGAGTTTTGGTTCTGGTTATGGCTCGGCTTCTCTCTCCTCTCGACTTCGCTTCTTCTTCTTCTTCTTCTTTTTTTTTTTTTTCACAATCTAGAACCCTAGAAGAAGGGTTTTGATCAAAGGGGGTTGAGATAGGGGTCGATTCTGTCCAGAGACAATCGATTTTTTTTTTTTAATTAATATTTCTCAGCCTCTATACGAACAGAACAGAGAATGGGAATGGAGAAGAGCAAAATGGAAGGAAGAAGGGGAATGGGGACCTTCGGATTTAATACCAAATGATGAAGTAGCCTTAAGGAGAAGAGGGAAAATCGCATAAAGAAATGGGGGAGAGAAGAATCACACAGCCCTAAGGCTCTCAATACTCAAACTCAATTCATATTTTCTTCAATCTGTCTTTCTCAATCGATTACAAGCATATAAATAGAAAATTGAAAAACTCTAACATGAAAAGAAATCCTAAAAGGAAACTAACTCAAAAGGAAAAGAAATCCTAAACCAACTCTAACTATGTCCTACGTATGCAACTTCTAAAATTAAACAGAATAAAATAAACTAAAGATATTAGTTTTCCTAAATAAAATAAACTACTAAAATCCTACTAGACTAAGGACTTAATATGGATCTGGTTCATCTCTCGCTGGATACCCAGATGGGTATGGATCGCTCTATGGGTGCATATCTACATCACAAAGCAATACTACAGCTACGATGCAACATTCTCTAACACATAAAACTAGACTGTATGCGGTATGCCACTAACAACAATTTATAATATTTATGCAAAAGAAATCAAATGAATATGCTCCAATTTCATTCTCAACCAATCAGTGGCAGAAAAATAGAAATATAAGTTCAATTCTCCAAGGAGGACATTGCTCCTTCAAGGAAATGAACCTCCTAAAAGTTTAGAAAAAAATTATTTGCACTGAGTGATTAGGTTAACCTCAATAATGTAACAAACAATTAGAAAATTATGCACAGCTATTAAATGGAGAGAATAATACCTTGTAATGTACGAGTATTCAATCAGGATAACTGTGATTATATGATGAGACATCATAATACTGAAATCCTTCCTACGAGTTTCCCATATAAGAAGAGCGGCGATGCTGTAGATATAGAACCCACATTGGCACATGTAGAAAAGCTTCAAAGGTAACCTAAACAAATAAGTTTGTTAGCTTAACTAAAACAATTAATAATAATACTGTAACATCTGTCTTGCTGTTAGAGAATATGAAATGTTCATTAGTACATAGCTAAGCACTTGAGTTCAGTCAAACAAATATGGAAATATGGAATTAATTATGAACTTGTAAATATACATTAATCAGTTCCCCGTCTCGAGCATGTAGCGAAATTGAGTTGAACATGTAGTTGCAACATCAAGGATGCATGTCTAGTGACAAACATAAAAAAGGTTCTCACAAAAGATATGCACAACTTTGACAAGAAAATCACCAATAGTGATGTAGCAGCTGATAACATAGAGGAATCATGGTCAATAGGATGCAAAAAATAGAAGAAAAGAAACTGCTAATAGATTCTTAACCCTCTAATCTTAGAACCACTGAGATCGAGTTCCTAATAAATTATATAAATACATATCTCCATCAGCCGGTAAACTATGAAGCCTACCTGATCTAGACCTCTATAGTAAGTCGAAATTTGTAGAGGACCAAGGCCAAGGGTTAGTTTTATATATTTGGAGATCTGATAGGCCAATTTTATAGGGCCACTGCACTAAACACTAAAAGGAGTCCCACTCCCACTGGTTATGCCACTTACTTGTAGTTGGTCCCACAGAATATAAGTGTGTGTGTTTGTGTGTGTGTGGGCAGGGGGGAGAAGGCTGCCAGGTTGCACAGAGCCCGAGCCCAGACACAGGATGTGCATAATGACCCCGTTGGATGCCCCCACATGCGCTCTCATTGGCCCCAACACTGGTGCGGAAGCTACGCAGCCTGGAAGCTCTCATTGGTTCACATCCTAGGTTGGCTCTGTTTTATTTCTCCTTTCTCTACAAACTAAATTTGTCATTCGTTAGAGAAAATGATACAACAACAACAAGCTTAGCCTTATCCCAACTTAACGGGGCGCCTACATGAATACAAACAAAACAAGTTGTCAAGTATTCATGAAATTCCTAGACACAAGAACAACAAACTTAGCCTTATCCCAACTTAATGGGGTCGGCTACATGAATACAAACAAAACAAAGTTGTCAAGTATTCATGAAACTCCCATACAAGCACAACAGCTAGTAAATGTGATGTAAATAAGTCATTTAATGGGCTTATTTTATTGTAAATAAGCCTTGGGTTGGATTATGTATATGTTGGGCCTTTGATCCCATGGGTTTTATTTGGTTTTATTTGTAATGGGCCACTTTAATGAGCCTAAAATATGGGTAGAAAGTAGGAAAACGGGTTTAATTCATTAGTTTAGTTAGAGTCCTGTTTTGAGTCTATATCCTTTGTTATTTTGTTTCCTAATTAGAAGATAGAGGTAGTTTCTATTTTGCATTAGTTGCTATTTTGAATTAGCTTCTATTTTCATTAATTGCTAAATTGAATTAGCTTCTATTTTCAAAGAAGTTTCTATGTTGTAACTTAGGTTAGTTTCCTTTTTATCATTAGTTGTTACTTTCTAATTTACTCTTATTTGGTTAGCAAGTTAGAATTTAAATTAGAAGGTTTTATTTTCAGCATTAATTACCTTTTTATTATATCTTTGTGTCCAAGTAATGTAAGGCTATTTAAAGCCCATCAATTTTAATGAGAAGACAGATTTGAGTTAAACAAAAAAAGATGGCTTATGCTGTTGTGATGTGGGATGTAGTTGGGTGAGATGCCCTAGGTGAGATGCCCAAAACCTAACCTTCTTCTTCCCCCTTCACAACCCCCATCAAATTCTCTTTCTTTTCTTGTTTTCCTTTTATTTGTTTGCTGTGAGAGAATGTTTGAGAACAAGAACCAAACCTATTGGAGGACATCTTCCCTATTCAGCCAGATTTTAAGATCCTACCTAGGATTAGGATCACTTGTGATTCTAGTTCTACATTAAAATGCCCAAACATAAAATCACAAACTGCTCCACTGGATTGTTCAAAACATAGTTGTCAAGGTGACTAGGCGACCCATGGAGCTGGAGGGGCAGTATATGATATAATTATGCTTGTATTGACCTAATATGAGAAAATCAATAAATAATTAACAACGGATAGGATAATAATATAAGCATATTCATTGAAAAACAAAACAATAAACATAAATCAACATAAACTCGTGAAATGTCAACAAAGCGTGTTGTCACCTAGACCCAAGAAAAAACCGGGATGCCTAGGCCATGCCTTGACAACTCCAGTTCAAAAAGAGACAAACCTGAAAATTATTGTTTAACCCATTGGGAAACAGCCTGCTAGATGCACAATGCTTCTCTTCTATATTAATGATTTAATACACCTCAACTATGACTGCCAAAAAGAAAAATGCAACTCAAAAGGTATAGGACAATAAATAGGAAGTTCCCTACCAAACAACCTGCGGACTCAACAAAAGGAGCCATTCATCCTGTATCTAAAACAAAAGATGAAGAAAACCATAACTCACTTTAGCTCCTGGTTTGGCCAGCCTCTGAAGTATTCTTTTGTATCCCTGAACCAGGGTTCATGGTATGTAATTGAAAGAATGAAAACTTGTACAGCGGCATAGTATGTTAGCTTCCACATAGACTCCGAGAATTTCACAATTTTTGCCTGCTTAGCCTCACTAATCTTCACTGGAACAGCTCCACTACTCAATGACCAGATGGCCAGCCTCTGAAAAATAAAAACTAAGAAACCAGGTAAGGAATTCAATAAAAAAATAAAAACTAAAGAAGAAAAAGACAAATTACCACATAAATATTCCTTCAAAAGTCAAAGATTTATAAGAGAGTTATGCAGCCAGCAATGAATAATGGAACTGAATTGATGGGGATTGGTATGCCGAAACACAAGGGTTCAGAAAGCCAACCCCCACCCCTTTAACAGGATCACAGATGATAACAAAATCAGATTTAGAGAAGTTTCTACAAATTAAAGTCAAACTTCAGAAAAATGATAATCCAATGGTTGGCTTTAGAAAAGCAGTTGAATCTTCAGAATCAGACAATAAAATTCCCAGATTTGGGTGATTTCCTGAAGCACCAGATCACAGTGTCTGATCTGTCCAAGACCCTGGCTGAAGGTCAGTCTAGGGCAGTCCTATAACGCACCAAAATAGGGGTGTCAATGGGCCAGGTTGGACGGGGTTTTTTTAAAACCCCAGCCTAACACTAAGCTCTCTTAACTCAGCCAGCAAGGCCCTAATTGACCCTGATTGGGCTGCACTGGGCCGGGCTGGGCCAGGCTTGGCTTTAGTCTTTAGGATGGGTTTGATTATTTAAAAAAAGGAAAAAAATTAAAAATTAAAAATAATGTGTAGGTGGTTTATGCCAGTGATTAAAAAAACCAAGAATGTGTTTAGTATTGTATGTCGGTGATTAAAAAAAAAAAAAAGAATGTGAGGACGAGCGAGTCATGTATATAATATAAATTGATAATTTATTTAATATACATATTACATCAGGCTGGGGCCGGGTTGGCCTCAGCCCAGGCCTTGTCCGGGCTCAGGGCGGGCTCGGATTGGCCGGGCCAAATTGACACCTCTACCACAAAATACCCTCTAGATCTAATGGTGACTTGGTGAGATCTCTCTCTAGGATGGATCACATATCTGATCAAGAATGCCCCAAACCGAAGCATCTACTGGAGTATTCCAATTGAGTTTCTGACAAACGATAGGCACTAAACAGATCTTATATGAATATCAGTTGATTACTTGAAGATTAGTCCATCAGAACTACAGATTCAACCACTATCCAGCAGTGCCAATCGATGAAAAGATAAAACAGAAACTTGCTTGCACAAAATAGAGTAGAAACAATGGGAATATGACCTTGATTTCTCACCAAAGGCCTGGATCAGATTCCCTGCAATTGAACCAGAGTTTCTCACACTATCTCTCACAGCTCACTGATTATCTCAGCAGTAAGGCAACAAGAGCCAAACATTCATCAATAATTATAATCATGGGCAAGAACCTTACAACCTAATATTCAAATAAAACTAATAACACATTCCTTATCAGTTTAGGTAACTGTCCAACCTATAGGAATAGGGACTCCTACTTGCTGATAACAATAAAACCCCAAATATGAAACCAATATATAAAAGTAAATATCCCATGCAAGGTAAAGGAATTATCCAAATAGAATAGGAATCCACTTGACAACCACAATAAGATTCTTAAACAAAATAAAATAAAAAAACAAATAGACAAAATAAAAGCCCAGGATCTAACCAGGACATATTCCTGTCATGCCAAAAGGCTCTGATGAAGAACCATAGGCCATTTAAGGGCCTTTGTTCTTCTTCTTGCGACTGTAGGTGAGGTACTGCCTCCTTGTATCATGAATGTTGAGCAGCGAAGAAAAAAACATATAAACAAACATAGTCTAGCTGAGATAAGGATGTTGAGATGGATGTGTGATAAAACTAAGAAAGATAAAATAAGGAATGAACAAATTAGAGCTAATTTAGGAGTAGCTCTGATACATGATAAGTTGAGAAAAAATTATTTGAGGTAGATGGAAATGCGAAACGGAGGCCTTTGAATGCTCCAATAAGGAGGGGTGATGACTCAAATTGGAAGAACTAAAAGAGCAAGGTGTAGACCTAAAATGACTCTAGGTGAAGTGGTGAGGAAAGGCATGCATAGCTTAGGTCTGGTAACAAGTATGGCTTTGAAAAAGTTGATTGGGGAAACAAAATCCATCTAACTGACTCTATGTAGTTGCGATAAGGCTGAGTTGAGTTGATGATGCAGACTTGAAGGTCTACTCAAGAAGGAAGAAGAGGGTCGACCCTAGTGGCTGATTTGGTCGACCAGATCTGGCTTATTGGCCCACGACCTGGGCTATTGATGGGGGTTTCTTAGTTTCTAAAATTAGTACTACTTTAGTTTCTAATTTCAGTCTATTGTTAGTTTCTAATTCCAGCTATAAGTTAATTTCTAATTTCATTAGTTTACAATTTGAGTTTTTAGTAGCTACATGTTAGTAGTTTTAGTAACTTTGAGTTTCTATTTTATTGTAACCTTCCATCGTTATTATAAATAAAGGAGAAGGGCTCTCATATGCCAACGATTTGAAGTTTAAGAAAAAGAAAGCTTGCTGCTGCCACTAGCCACTGCTGGGGTTTCCTTGTGTCTGATCAAGGTCTAGGGACTGATGTTTGATCCAGTAGACACTTTGCGGCAAGAAGTCCGTGTGGATCCTTTTTATTTTCTGGTTTTCTTATTGTTCTAGGCTCTTGCTGCATCTCAGGTAAGTGATCCGATCCTCCTGTAAAATTCTGGGCTTAAGAAGTCCAAATTTCTTCCCCACAGACCTGTACTGATCTAAGCATCCAGCCACCTGATGGCTTTGAGCTTCTGGTTAAGTGTTACCCTTGCTGTATGGAAGACTCGATCCAATTTTTAGAGTAATCTGACCAGGGAGTTGTTAGTTATAGGATTTATTCCTATTATGGCTGATTGGAGTTTTTGCCCAGAACTGCTGTTTGATCTGTGTTGGATGTTGATGTTGCATGCTGCCCTTACTCTCCAATGGACTGGACCCTCTAACTGGTGATCTGAGTTTATAACATGCTATCTAATATTTTGCTGTAGAATTTCCTGAAGCTGTTGAGATCGACTGCAAGGTTTCAGAACCTGCAGTCTCAGATTTATTACTATACTGTTATTGGGTTTCTTTGGTGAATTTTTGTTGTTCTTTGGTTTGAAAGTTCCTGCAGATTGAGACTTGGTTAGACCCCTATCCGAGTCTACATTAGTTGAGTACTACAACACAAAAGCAACAAAGCCTCATCAAAACAGATATATTGTTGCCTATCTTTACCAGCAAGAAACAATATCATTACTCAAGAGTAGAGTGCAAAAGCTAAAATGTAATTCACAAGTTAAAAAGACCGAATAAAGTTCATAACAGAAAAATTAAACACATTATCAGATATAACTCTTTCTAGGTGAATGTAATAAATAATTTTCCTCCTCATGAGCAATGATGCAGGGGTTTCAATTTATAAACCAAGGGAATCAAGAATAGAATTTTTGCTCTTTCGTGCTGTGTTCCTCAACAGTAGCATGTCTAACATTCAATACAACACTTTCACAGAAGCAAACAACTCAAGAACAGAATTTTTGTCAAAAGAAGACATGATCTTCAACCACAAGGATGGAGTTAGACATGGTGATATATTTTGTTCAGCAGTATGAAAGGAAGTACTAGTAATGTATGTACGAGAATTCTGAAAACTTTAGATGGAAGAATCTAAAACTTAGTTGTCACAATTTCAAGCAAGGAGTGGGAGCTGGGCGAGGAAGTAGAACCAGCTAATTTGTCCTGTAAAAGCTGCAAGAAGCATTTTGAATGAGCAAGTATGAACCTTCATATGGGCTTTTATAGCGACACTATCCGGATTCGGCCTTAAGTTTGGAATAGGCTCTATAATAGGGCAGATGGACCTCCATCTTTGCATATCTATTGGCCAATTGCTGGTAGCCCACTAGCCTCCACACAAGCCGTATTTTACAATTGTACTAGGTCACACAATAAAACACAAAGCATCTTTCAATAAATCTTCAGTCTATGATTCCATGTTAGAGAGTTTTAGCTCCCTCTCCCACAACCGCCCCCTCCCCCTCCAAAAAAAAAAAAGAACAAACAAAAATTGTTACTAGAGGGGATAGAATTGAATTCTATGAAAGAAGTACTAAGCATTTTCAATTTTTTACCGACTTTGTATGATGGAAATTAAGAAATATGTGACTTTGAGTAAATGAAATTGCTTCTTCTTCTTCTTCTTCTTCTTTTTTTTTTTTATTTTATTTATTTTATTTATTTTATTTATTTTTTATTTTTTATTTTTAATTTCATTTGCTCTCTGCTAATCCTGCTGTTTGTGGTTAGTTTACTTTCATTTTTCTGACTGCTTGTCTGGCCATGAAACAATTTCTTTCACAATATAAGTAGAACTTGTGACCCACAGTGATTCCCAATCTATAACAGTTGTTCTCTCAAAATAACGGATATCTATACTTTCAACAGCCTCCTAAATCATCCACAATGAAGAATTCCTCTTATTGCCTGTTGATCCAAGAAACTTCAAGATTCATGTAGAGCACAGGAAATCATACATAAGGAATAAGTCTTCCAGCCTAATGTAGTACACTCCCTATTCATTGGCAGAAGATATTCTCGTATGTGATTTAGTATAAGAGAAAAACAATAAGAGCTAGTTGATCCAACCCCAGGGTTTCATCAAAAAGTAGAAGAAGCAAGAAAGAAGAGTTTAACTACCACAGGATGCAATAAAAATGTCTCTATGATGAAAAATAACATGTTAATTTTCAAACTTTAGCGCATTGACTATGTTCCTCTTTTTCACATTATACCCAATAAACAGCTCCAAAAAGAAATGATAAAGGGAATCAGAATGAAAAGAGATAGGATATGTGTATCAGTCACCAGTCAGTGGACTCATAAAAGAAGTATGATTGGGCATCTAATATAAAATATGATCAATCGTGTTAATGGTTAATTAGGGATTCCCTACTACCAAATTGGAGGCATATGGTCTAGCACAAAAAGAATCACTTTTACAACATGGAGTGTAACACAACAATGACAATAAAATTGGACCCAACAAGTAAGCCAACATAGATACGATCAGATCTATCTAAAATGAAATCTTCAAAACCCAAAACAATCCCAAATATTAACGAGTCCATTACATATTTCCTCAGTATTCACTTTACCTAACTATTGCACTCAGCTCATAATAAAAATTTAAACTCATTTATTGAACTCAAATCCCATTGTACAATAACAAAAGAAAAGAAAAGGAGAAAAAAGATCCAAGAAGCTCACACGAAACAAGAAGCTGTCCAGGAGGAACCTAGCCAAAACGAAGCCAAAGGCGAAGTAGATGACAATAAGGAAATGCCAAGAGTCGGGAATGCCATGGTGACTCCAGATCAAGTCCATGAGAGAATTGAAGCCGCAATTGGGAAAGAAGAAGCATCAACTGAATGGATCAACAACAACCGCCGCTACAGTTCGATCTGTCGACACTAATGAGGATAACATCGAAGTGCGTGAAGAAAAAACAAATACGTTCTCATTTGGTGATGTCTCATCCAAAAACTGCAAGTACTAGCAGAGCAGGACAAGATTTGCCTTGCCCTAAACCTCGCATAACCAGTAAAAACCAGCCAGTAATGGAGTGTGAGATAGAGACCTGCAGGACTACCGGTCGGCCTTGGCAAGTTGAAATTTGAGAGAGAGAGAGAGAGAGAGAGAGAAAGATGGAAGCAACTGCAAAGATAGAGTAGTGGGCCAGTGGGAAGTGGGAAGTGGGAAGTGTGGGGATATGATCTAAGAAGCGTTGGAAATCAATCTTTCTCCATCTTTCCTACTTGACAGCATTACCAACAGGCCAAACACCTCAACTATTAGTCTCACACAGCTCTTGCGCAACCCCTCATTCCTCTCTTCTTTCATTTCTTTTTATTTTCTTTCTTTTAACCTAACCGGTCAAAAACTTTGACTCACAAGTAAAGGGAACAACCGTCCACGGCACATGGAATAGGGACTCAGAAATAGGAATGGGACCACTGTACCACTTCACACTTGTTCCAACTTAACCGGTCCAACCCGGTCCAACCAAAATCATGCTTGGGTTAGCCGGAGATTTTTTGTTGATTTAGAATTAGGACTCTTGTTACAGACATTTTTATGGATTGCTTAGTGGAAGTCACGAGCTTCGCACGGAGAAAAGATTTATTGATTTGTTTAGTGGAAGTCATTAGCATTAACCGTAGAAAAAAATTATAGGTTAATTAGTGGAAGTCACGACCATCATCACAATTGCACGCTGAAAATTTTTCCTTTCTTTTCAGTATCCTTTCTCCCATGCCTTTCGTTGCCATCACTCTTTTATACTCACTCTATATTACCACAAGTTCAGGATATTTACTCGAAGTCCTTTATCTTGAACTTCTTTTCCGATTTCGTCTAGAAAATGTAAAGTTTGACCTATTCTTCGCCCCTAATATTCTAAAATCTTTGGATTATCCTCATATTATGGTAACCCAAGTGACTGTCCCCATCACCTCTGCCATGAGCATTCTTCAAGGCTCCCCCCCAAAAAAACCCAGAACTCAAAAAGCAACGCCTAAGGTGCACCTTTAATTTCCACATCCCCATAAGTTATGTGACTCCCAATTTCGTTTGTTCCTAAGTGTTTTTGCCTCAATGTTGGCTTGTGGAGATGTGCAAATTAAAGGCATCCCTAAGGCGTCGCCTTTTGGGTTAGTGAATTTTTTTTTTTTTTTCTTTTGAGATAGAGAATGAGGACAGGGAAGTTCACAGTAGAGGGTGATGGGGCAGCAGCCAGTATGTTGGGTTAGTGGGAAATAGGGGTAATCTAGAGTTTTTAGAATATCATGGGAAAAAGTAGAGGTGAAACTTAAGAGGATGATGAAACTGAGTTAGATGAAAACTCACACCCCGAGGGCAACTGCAGGAAGGAATGCATGGGGATGTACCACACAAGGAAGTCCATCAGGAGACCACTTCACTCCCCCAAAGCGACATTCCCCAACTTTCACGACATATTCCATTTGATCCAAAGACTTTCTCAGTTCCTTTTTGACCTTTTATCCCTTTCTCTTTCACAAGCGAGTTGAGTACGCGGGAAGTGATGTCCTTCACAGCAATGGTTACATTCCTGCTTCATGTCTTTGGATAGCTGCATGAGCACAAAGATCCATGTTGTTGGTGATCATGTGCCTACCCTGGAGATGACCATGCAGGGATGGGCAAACTACATAAGTGTTTCTTTAGAGTTTTGACTACCGCAACACAAGCCACCACCACCACCTCCTCAGTATTGATAGTAGTAGTGCAGCCTAACTTCTCTTTTTGGTAATACCATGTTTTAACTAACCTATGTTTAGTGTTTCGGTTTATGTTCAGTTTATCCTTTTTTTGTTTTCATCTTGCACTAGGCGTAACTTGATTGATCAATCCTATCTTCTTCTATTCTTAACTTTCTCCTATGTTTCCCAGTTGATATGTACAACTATATAATAAGTTTATGCTCTTCAATGAAATTATGTTTAACTATCGACTTGTGCACCTGTACTAGTCTCGTAGGCTGTGTACTACATATTATGTCTTATCTGATATATTTTAATATATCTCTAATAATCACCAGTAATTCCTACGATCTTGTGCATTAAGAGTTAGGTGAGAGCTTCACACTCTAATACCACTCTGTCACACCCCGTATCCTATAGGCTTAGGTATGCGACAATAGATTCCCAAACCTAGTCAACCTACCTCCACCGGAATTACTGAAGCTGGCACTTACCTCACAATGCTACAAGATCATTGATATAAAATTAGAATACGCATATAAAATCATAATCGATACATACCACTGGTGATTCACTAGGATGATAGATACATTTACAGGCCCAATGATATCAACCATAGATAAATAATATGTACATCATACCAATTCATTTACATATACAAACAAGAACTATAATAAGAAGTGGTGTTCATCAACATCCCAGTGTCTTGTATACCTAGCCTTTTAATATATTTATGGCAAAAATCTTAGATCAACAGTTACGATTACTTGTCGTCCCAAATATTGTTTTTACCAATTGTTATTATACCTAATACAAAAAGTCTAATGTAAAAATAAAATCATTTGACCAATCAAACTTATTATAGAACAAGATCATTTCTCTAAATGTCAATATGATTATGATGTTCTTTTATGTAATAGGATATATATTGTAACAAACAAAATAACTTTAGAAAATAGTAGAAATCAAAAATAACATATGTGCAATTTGATCGTCGTGGCAACGCCATAAATGGAATTCATCGCCAAATCAATTAGCCATGCCTTGGGTCACCATGACGTCGTGACAACTATGGGTACTTTGTCAATTATTCTTTTCCTTTCCTTGGGAATTTAGTTTTCATTTATGCTCTCTTTGGCATCATTTTTCTTTCTGATTTTTTACCTAATCAACAAAAATCATCAATGAAAACCATTATTTTATCAAAACATAAAAATGGTTTGATAACTACTTGACAAAAATGATTTCTTGTAAAAAATAGTTTGGTATCTCTATGTGCCAAATGGGTTTTTAAAGAAATGGGTGAAGAGAATACCATTTGCTTTCTAACTCTCTTTCTCCACTTTGGACTGAAGAAGAGGGGGCAAGGGCCTTGAATTTCTAATTGCAAAGAAAATGACAACTTTACCCCTCCATATTGGGACTTTAAGTACATGCTCATTAAAGTTAAAAAAAAAAAAAAAATCAATTTTGGCCAAAACACATAAATGACTCTTGATTTCTTTTTGGTTTTTGTATTTTACCAAAAATTTTTTTTTTTTGATAGAAAAAAAGTCCATAAATGATACCAAATGCAGCCAAAACCATTTTTGTGAAAAAAAAAAAAAAGATACCAAAGAGGGCCTTGGTCTTTCAATATGAACACTTATTCTTGACGAGTTCACTTGTACAAGCGATTGCAAAAACAAAAAATGCATGTGCATAGTATTTCTCATAATAGTTGGTGCATATGTGTGTTTCCAGATTGGCAAGGTAGGATATGGAATTTCCTATGGGTAATTATCGTCATTTCTTTAGCACTTCCTCATAATTTTAATTTTATTTTTAATTTCTAGATTCTAAATTTAAATTTAAGGTTCTTAAGTCAATTCTTCTTCCTAAACATAATGCAATTACTCATTTTCCATTTCAACTAGATTAGTGATCTCCTTGGTTGTGCTAAATATTCCTGCACTGGCTAGCAAAGTACATACCATTACAGATTGGTTCAATTATGCACCCATTTCATGAATTTATTTGTCATAGCTAATATCCTTCACTAATATTTCAAAAAGTTGCGCTTAAAATAGAAAGATATAGAAGAGAAATGTAGATGCTCTCTATCCTGATCATGAAAATATGAATGCATAAAAAAGCTCTCTAAATAATAATATGATGGTTCCTCGGCAACTTAAGCCACATGGTTGCATACAATTGTTTCTTTTGGTATATTGGACAAACAGTTCTCTGATGGTGAAGGCAGAATTTTCTTGACTTTCTTTTGGATTGCATCCTTCTATGATTAATACAAGATGACACAAGAGTTAAATGGAAATATTTTAGAAAGAACTTGACTGATGTTTGTTCATTTTTCTAGGTACATACCATTACAGATTGGTTCAATTATGCACCCATTTCATGAATTTATTTGCCATAGCTAATATCCTTCACTAATATTTAAAAAAGTTGCACATAAAATAGAAAGAAATAGAAGAGAAATGTAGATGCTCTCTATCCTGTTCATGAAAATATGAATGCATAAAAAAGCTCTCTAACTAATAATATGATGGTTCCTCGGCAACTTAAGCCACATGGTTGCATACAATTGTTTCTTTTGGTATATTGGACAAACAGTTCTCCGATGGTGAAGGAAAAATTTTCTTGACTTTCTTTTGGATTGCATCCTTCTACGATTAATATATGATGACACAAGAATTAAATGGAAATATTTTAGAAAGAACTTGACTAATATTTATTCATTTTTCTAGGTACTTGCTTAGATTTTCTTTTCTACTTATCACACTTCATAGTTTCAAGACTGACGAAGTAGAGATAGATAGTCAATTTTTATATTGGGTCAGATGAAGCTTTTCACATTTTTATTATGGGTTATGACAACTGGAGTATGGTAATGCTGTCAAAATGACAATGTTGGTTACTTTGTGTTGATTGTGAAAGCAAGTTTTCAAGTTGCTGTCAGAATTTGTAATTGAAATGGTACTTTCACCATCCAATGTGCCAACAACAAAGTGTTCCATCATCTAATTTGGTTGAGTTTGGGTTTGTGTCTTTTCTTTTAAGATAAAGACTTGTTGACAATTACAAATGATGTAAATATGAAATTTTGTATAATTTTATCCAACATTTGTAATGTTTCTTAGTTTTTCGAGTCCTCGAATGGTGATTAGCGTGAATTATATAGTGAAATGCAAGTTTATAAACATGTTCAAAGTAATATATAAAATAAATATATTTTTTTTTATATGCCAACTAGCCTTTACTTGCGGAATACAACAATGGGTAAAAATAATATTTGGGATTGTAAGTAATCATGGTTGTTGACCTAAGCTTTTTGCCACAGATATATTATGAGGGTGTGTCTGCAAAACATTGAGAAGTTGATGGATGCCACTTCTTATTTCAGTTCTTGTTTGTATATGCAAATAAATTGGTATGATATACATATTATTTATTTGTGGGTTGATATCATTGGGCCTCTATAAATGTATCTATCATCCTAGTGAATCACCAGTGGTATGTATTGATTACGATTTTATATACATACTCTAATTTTGTATAATGGTCTTTGGCATTGTGAGGTAAGTGACTGCTTTTGTGATCCCGTGGAGGTAAGTTGACTGGATTTGGGAATCCAATGTCGCATACCTTAGTCTATAGTAGGCGGGGTTATGACAGAGTGGCATCAGAGCGTGAAGCGCTAACTCCCAATGCACAAAATCATAGGAATTCTTGGTGATTATTAGGGTTATATTAGAATCTATTATATAAAAGACATAATATGCAGTACACAACCTAGGAGACTAGCACAAGTGCACAAGCCGATAACTACACATAATTTCAATGAAGAACACAACCTTTTTATATAGATTGTTTATACCAACTGGAAAGAGAAATATAAGAGAAATGTATGAACAGAAGAATGTAGGATCCATCAGTCAAGTTACTACTAGTACAAGCTAAAAAAAAAAAAAAGGATAAACAGAACATATACCGAAAACATTGAACATAGGTCAGTCAAAACATGGTATTGGCAGAAAGAGAAGTCATGCTGCATTGCTACTATCACTATTGAGGAAGTGGTGGTGGTGGCTTGTACTGTAATAGACGGATTTATGGAGGAACACCTAAGTAGTCTACCCATCCCTGCATGGTCGTCTCCAGGGTAGCCACACGGTCACCAACAACATGGATCTTTGTGCTTATGTGGCTGAGCAAAGGCATAAAGCTAAAATGTAAGCTTTGCAGGCTCGTTGGTATGTAAGACATCACTTCCTGCTTACTCGGCTCGCCTATGAAAGGGGAAGGGGTAGAAGGTCCAACATTATAGAACGAAGGTGGAGCTGGAAAGGTCAGGGGATCAAATGGAATATGTCGTGAAGGTTCGGGAATACCACTAAGGGAATGAAATCTAAGGCAGTGAAATGGTCTCCTGATAGACCTCCTCGTTTGGTACATACTCATGCATTTCCTCTTGCAGTATGTCCTCGGGGTGTTCTAATCTAACTCAGACCCATCCTCCTCTTCTTCATTCTGCCCTCCACATTTTGCTTTTGAAGTGGCTTTGGGGGTGCAGGTGCTTCTCCATCGCTTCCTGCTTGTAACCCTAAGTTCATCTTGTCCAAGGTGACCCCGATCAAATGGTGAAGTGAACCTCTATGCTGCTCATCGTCGCAGTTGATGCTGAAGTGGCGGAACACTTAGTCAAGGTCCTTCTATGGAGAAGCTCCCCTCTAGTGGATGGTTGGAATAGTACGTCATGTGCCTCATTATAATATAGGGAACGTTGATTCCTTTCCCACTGTATAAAGAAAAAGGCTGTGAATGCCTGAAGGAATGGGACCTCACTGTAGTAGTCACTGGCTGGTACAAGGCTGTACTGCATGATGCGGCACATAACCTTGGGTGAAGAAAACTAGTTGGAAAAGAGAGTTCCATAGAGGAATGTCCCCCATAACAGGAATAAATAGTGAAAAATCGTCCCTTATGACCCAAACAAAGTTTAAGAAAAATTTGGCAATATCATGTGTTCATAGCTTCCACACTTTAGAAGATGGCAGAGCTCTATAGGGAACCAATTCAGCATCTCTTTTAAAAGAAACTGACCATGTTATTAGTTGCTTTTATAAAGATAAAACATAATTGAAGGAAATAGGCAGGTAATTAATGTACACCAGGGTAAAATGTAGAAGATTAGGAACATTGATGAGCCTTCTTGTAAAGAATAAAGTTATTTGGCCCTGTTATAGAGGCCTTATAGGGTTTAGGATGCACAACCATGGTGGATTCTGTGTATTGCATACCCAAAGGCCAACAGTTTGATATCATCAATCCATCGGATCATCTTCAAGGTTTTAAGTATACCGATACTAACCAATATATATTGTATCTTTAAGTATCGATACGTTACTTATTAATTTAAAAAAAAATGCAACACATTGTATCTGATGGCCCTTGATTACCTCAAGAACAACCATGGATTATAAAGTTAGGTTATCCCTCCAGAGGAGGTTTTCAATGGACTAACTTCCTTTCCTTTGATTCCATTAAAAAAAAAAATCAGACCCAAATACATAAATAACTGATGAGCAGGGTACCTGTGAAAAGGTTATATGTAGTGCTCCATTTGCTGTGTTACATTTGATTTTTAATTACTGTTGGGAATATGTCCAAATTCCTTCAATTAAATGTTTTGGTAATAACAAAAAAATCATAGTTTTAACTATGTGTGCTAAGTGGTGATTAATACAAAAATATAGCTCAAACTATGTTGTGATACCCTACTTTTAAAACCTGGTTTACTTATACGGTTGACCCGGTTTAACCATGCAGGACCCGAACCAGAGAGGGTTAAGGCGGGTTCCCTATGGACTCTGATGGCAAGGGTGACTTTGAACACAGGTTGGCTAAACAAGTCCGAGTCAGTGCCAAAGGAGATGGGTGTACCCAAGCCATGTACATGCACGTATCATAAGGCCATGTACAGGTAATGCTGGTATGTAGCCGTATCCTAAAGTGTATACATATTATATATCTTGTACCGAGAGTGAGATACATGCCGAGAGTCGAATTCCATCGAAATCTCAATTGTTTGGCTAAGTTTTGAAACAGGTGGGCGGTCACAGGCTGGCGAATCCACCCACCAGTGTGACCCACCCATGTGGTTACTAGATATTCTCTAGCATAAATAGTACTTATTGTGTTTTTACTTTTTCACATTTAATGCATTAAAGAGTGGGTGAGAAAAGTAAAGAAGAGAGAAAAGAAAGGAAGAAAAAGAGAACGAAGAAGAAGAAACGAAAAGAAAAGGAGGAAGAAATGATATTAAGTGACGCTGAGGTTTGGTCTTCTCATTCTGGCACCGAAAAAGTGATCACCAACACGAGACCTACGATTTGAGGTGAGCGAAGGCTATACTTCTTAAACTTTCGCAAAACCCCGAGTGAAACCCTTGATTTCGGTAGAGTTCCTTCAGATCTTTTTAATCCCACTTGAGATGATGAATCTAAGGTTTAAAAGATGGTCTATATGTTGATTTTGAAGGTTTAAAGAAGTGTTTACAAGATTTGAGAAGCATTGGTGATTTATTGAGTTAAGAGGTGATTTTGGGGTTTTGGAAGAGTTCTTGAGCAAAGAAGGTAAGATTGTTTTTCAATCCTTAAATCTAACTTAGATATAGGTTAGAATCATCTTATAAGACCTTATATATGTGAAAAATGTGATTGAAATAACCCCATTTGATTTTCCCAAGGTTGGGGAGCGTTTCAAAGGAGAAAAGCAATTTTCGACCCCATAGGTGGGTGAAGACCGGCAGGCGAAGCCACCTGCCTGTTGGGGCAACACCTTAATTCTAACAGGAAGGTGAAGATTGATGGGCAAACCCACCCGCTGGTTGTACCGACGGGCTATCTGGCCAGCCTGTTGGACCGGCCGGCGAAGACAGGTGGGCTATCTGGCCCACCAATCAGATTTTTGAGCTCGAATGGGCCTAAAACGGGCGGGTAACCTTCTTTTATGATTTTAAACATGATTTAAACATCAAATCTCATTAGTTTTGACCCCAAGGTGGTGAAATGTTAACCTCATTCGCTTATGTTAGGTTCCACTAGAATTTACATTTCTCACACCGGATCTCACCCGTACCGAACATGAGCTTTTGTACCCGACAAATAAATGGGGAGAGGACATTTGAATTTATTTTAAGCTTGTTTTGCATCATTAAATTGTATCTAGACTAAACATGTCATCATACAAATTATGTGTTGATTAGTCATCCTCGTATGCCATTCGCACGTATTGCTTGTGCATTCTAAACAAATGATTTATGATATGTGTGTTGTGCTTTACATTCTCAATGCTAAATGATTGATGTGCTTATATGATGAATGGTTGGATTACTGTGCATGATGCATTATTAGACTAGACGCCGTAGTCGGTTTAGAAATGAGTGCATTGGTGGCTCATAGTATGGGACGCAGTGGCATTATGCAATTGTACTTTATCATATAGGAGCATGCGGTTTAGGATTATCATTCCTTATGCTACGACCCTTCCCAATAGGGGTTGAGGTGTTGGGTTATCCCTTGGGGGAAAGCAGTGGTCGGGGTTGTCGGGTCACTGTGGCGGTTAGACATACGCCCGACGGGTCATTAGGACAGTCGGTAACCTCAGTGGTATATTCAAGAGGATCAATCGTACTGCTTTTAAATTGTCAGGGTCGGCACCTTTACATTTTTGTCATTTACTTTTATGTTGAGAGCCGGTAGTCGATATGCTTTACTTTTCTAAGTACTCACGGTGGGCCTTCTCCGACAACCCTATGGGCGTATCGCAGGATGGAGTTTGTGACTCGTACCCGGGGCATACGCACACTGTGGTTGTGAGTAGTACATAACCTAAGACTTATTAATATTGTTTAGGTGGATAAGATTTAAAATGAATTGCATTGCATATAGTGCATATGGATGTAGATGTTTGTGTGGTCTTTCTTTTCACTTACTGAGCTAGTGAGCTCATCCCACGTGCTCACCTCTTTTAGATGATTTTACAGATCACCCACCTGAAGATCAGGAGTCAGGCCCCACAGTCGAGTTTCCTGTTGAGAATTGGTGGGTCCCTGAGGATTATGAGTACGATACTGATTGCATGTGCGAGGGTCATCATGGGATCACGAATGACACGCATGATTTCGCTTTTTGATTTTTGATGACCTCCCCTTTTGTGTACTTGATATGTAAATTGTTATTCTTTTTGTGTAAATATCATGCCATGTATTTGCTTAGAATAAATAAAAGATTAGTTATTTGATTGCATAACCCATCGAGTATGGATTTAACAAAATTTTGGCAGCATAACAACGCTAAAATAAGATTTTCCAAAATTTTCAAATAGAAGCACCTGATAGACAACATACATATATGAATAAGCATAATCAACAAACGCTGTTACAACCGAATTACAATAAGTTTGTCAAGCAGACAAAACTAACAAAAAGTCACCAACAACATCATAATACCACACCAGCAAGTCCAAATTACAAAGAAAAGTACAAAAAAAAAAAAATAGTCCACCATAAACACATAAACAACATGGAGACAAGTAAAAAGCTGATTAGGATAGGCAAGCTAAGTCCTCAGAGACCCTCATCATCATCTAGCTCTACTATTGCATCCCTCCTAGGCCTCGATTTAACTTTGAGCCGACGATCGTAGTGATCAAACCTTGCATTCACTAGTTGCACATCCCTCCGGAGTAAGGTAAAGTCTGCTGAAATAGCATTGGCCGTTGTGTCCAAATCCTCGCTCAATCTTAGGTAGGAATCCTCTAATGTAGCCTGCCTTCTAAGATATTTTCCTCTCTAGTAGCACTCTCATCTAGTCTTCTCAAGAGCTGATCTTGCCCATCTTTTAAGGCCCTCATGCTGGTCATCATGCCCTCAAAGTCAAATGCGCCACTCTCAGGTGGTGGGACTCTATGCTATGCGTCTGTAGCCCTAGCAAAGTCAGGATCAGTATCTCTCAAATCAAGAGGCTCCTCCTCAGGGATATCCTCGTCTAGAAAGTCCTCCTCGAATTGAGGAACATAATCCTCATCCTCCTCACTATTTTCCTCCTCCTCCATGTGGACATCCTCCCTGTGGACATTCCCCCTATTCCTGCCTCCTTGAGCTCATGCCCTCTAAGGTACATCCATAAGAGCTTGGAGACCCATCCTGCATAGGTTTTTCCTGTTAAATTTGTCTGCTAGAGTCTTTTCCTCCTCACCACTCAAATCTACCCCAAAGAACTTGAAAACCCTTGTGAGGGTCCTACCATATGGGAAACCTCTGTCCTCAGGATGTGTGGCATGATGCTCCATAGTCTTAAGTATAATGTAGGGCAAGCATAAATGCTCGGCACCTCCCTCCAAGGCCTTGTAGATGGAAGCTATGTAGGCTGCCATGAAGCCCACTTGGTTCCTATGACCTCTCTAGGAGCAAATTAAACTTGAACCAAGCGAGCAAATACACGAGCCTCCGGTTGAATGTTGCCTCGAATCAGACGCACCTTCTGCCACTAATTGTCTCTAAATGTGATCCTCATCCAACTTAAGGATGGGGCCACGGGCTTACTCCTTGGGGGTTATAGAATTGATGCCTAACTAATGACATATCTAAAATGCTAGCAAGAGTGTCCACATAAGCGAATGTTCATCCCGTCACCATGCTAGTGATTGAGTACTCCATATCTGTAAGAGACAAGCATAAATGCTCGGCACCTCCCTCCAAGGCCTTGTAGATGCAGAAGGCTATGTAGGCTGCCATGAAGCCCACTTGGTTCCTATGACCTCCTCTAGGGAGCAAATTAAACTGAACCAAGCGAGCAAATACACGAGCCTCCAGGTTGAATGTTGCCTCGGAATCGGACGCACCTTGCTGCCACTAATTGTCTCGTAAATGTGATCCTGCATCTCTGAACTTAAGGATGGGGCCACGGGCTTACTCCTTGGGGGGTTATAGAATTGATGCCTAACTAATGACATATCTAAAATGCTAGCAAGAGTGTCCACAGTCAAACGAATGTTCATCCCCGTCACCATGCTAGTGATTGAGTACTCTCCATACTGGTAAGAGACCTCCAAATTATAATAAAATTTTGAACAAGGTGTTCATAGCATGGGTGGTCAATATTAAGGATGGACTACCAACCCAGTGCAGTAAACCTCTCTTGTAGTTGAATCTTATTGAAATCACAAGTTACCACGGTTTTCTCCATCATTATAGGCTTTTTTAGGAAGGTTTGCCAATTCGTTGCTGCCCTCAAACTCCAAAAGAGTCCCTCATCATAGTCTAGAAGATCCATGGGGGCATGTCCTTGTTGCCTTGTACGAATGGCTGAGGAACTAGTCCCTACACCCTTCCTTTTTGAAGTTGTGGCCCTACATCTATTGGAAGAGGATGCGGGTTCCTTGCCCTTACAAGAAGACATTCTAGTAAGAAAAGAGAAGAAATAGTGATAAGTAAGAATGTTGCATGACAAAGGAAGTAAACAGGAGGGTGAGCAAGCACATGTAAATGCACCTAAATACATAATGTGGATCATTATAAAAAGAGGGGTGGTTAAGCCATGGAGAAATGAATAGGAGAAAATCCCCAAACATGACATCCACTAGCATGTTGCAAAATAGAAGAGTAACAAAGGAGTATAAAGCATGGCAAGTGAGAAGTGATAGAAAGCCTCATAAGAATTTCCTCAAGTGGGGTAATTGGTGTCAAATGGTAGAAAGCTCCCAATTTCAATATGCAAGTTCAATCTAAGAGAATGAAAATCCCATAAAAGTGTAGAACTTGAAGCTTACATGTCAATGATAGTAATACCTATCATTATACAACCAAGAATATGTAAAAATTTCTATTATGACATTGAGGTGCAAGGAATGAGAGAGATTCAAAGTTGTTCACAAGTATAGATTCAAAGTGTAAGTCAAACATCATTGCACCAACAATTAATGGTAAGTGATTCAAAGTTGTTCACAAGTATGGAACGAAGTGAAGAGAATCATAGAAACCCCAGATTTTTTTTTTTAAGAAACCTAACACAAAAGAGATGGATTTTCATAGAAATGAGATGGAATTGCAAGCATGTACATGTTTCCATGATCTTTCCAACAATGTAAGTGCAAATCAAGGATAAGAAATCCCATTTGAATTGTTAGTTGGGGAGAAAAGAGAAGAAATAGAAGAAAACCCCATATTGGAGAAATTAGGGCACGGTTTGGGATTCTCTCATAGATTGGGTAGTAAAGCACAAAACTATGAATGAGTCACAAAAGAAGTATCATATTCTCATGGAATGACTATTCTATAGAAAGAAACATGAAAAAAGTCAAGTTTTGGGAAGTATGGATGGATTCAACACCCAAAATATATGTTCCAAGAAGAGAAATGGAGAAGAGACTTACTTGAGAGTGAAAGGTGCTTGAATCTTTCAAAATCCATGGAATCGTGGGTGGATTCGCCAGGTAACCCTCTAAAATTGCTTGAGTTGAGCCTAAATGTAGAAGATGGGAGAAATGAAGGTCGAAGAGGCTTAAAAGCCCCTTTAAGTCCGCCTCGGGTTAGACCGCGGGCCCTGACCTGAGCCGCCCGCCGGTGGCCACCTGTCAGTTGGAAAAGAAAAAATTGAACGGGACCACCATTCTACTTGTCAAAGCGCTAACACTGTACTCTCGGGGCTAAGCTGTGGCTGGATGCAAGACTTCATACACTAGAATACCCTATGTTTTGGTATATGATTATGTGGCTATGTTGAAATTTTAAGGTCAATCTAAGAGTGAAATTGATTTCGTGGGCTATGTCATAGAATGAGAAATAATTATGTGCTTATGTAAATTCTAAGGTACTTAACCAATGTTTTGTGTACGGTATGATCTAGGTGCAAGGACAAGATGGTACGCACTAGATCTGGTAGCAATGCTCGAGGAACCTCACGTGGTTCTCGTCCTATCGGTCGACCACCAAATCTTCGAAGGTCCCACTCTTTAGGGCAAACCCCACTTCCACAATCTCAAGAAACCCTTGACCAGGGTGTGGCACAAAGGGATCCACCTTTGACCACACTTCCGAATCCTCCACCTGTCATCACTCCGAGTGATGTTGTGACCATAGTTCAGCAATCACAACAAGCCTTCCAGCAACAAATGCTCCAGTAGCAGCAAGCATTTATGGCTACTATACAGCAACTGTTAGACTTTCCTCAACCTGGTCAACATCCTCGGATAATTGCTCCACAAGACCCACCTGTAGGGTCTGGTATGGGACCACAAACTGGAGGTGCACCACTTGGTACGACACCACATGAGCAAGCCGGAGGTACACCTCCAATTCCACCACTCAGCACTCCTCCATATATGGTGCCCCCTCCGTACCCTTACTATCTGGCATATGCACCCAATTACCCGTCGACGAATAATACAAGGGTAGTGGAATCTTTCAAGAGGAACTTGCCACCTGTATTCTCTAAGGTGAGGAGTGATCCTCTAGAGTCGGACCAGTGGATCCAAGAGCTGGAAAAGATATTTGAGGTAGTTGAGTGCACTGAGGCACATAAGCTTATTTGTGCAGGGCTGCAACTCAAGAATGAAGCCAACTCTTGGTGGCAAGCCTCTAAGCCTATATTGTTTGTCGCACATTTGGAACCCACATGGGAGCAGTTAAAGGAGTTGTTTTTGGCAAACCATTACCCTCATAGCTTCAGAGACCGTAAAGAGAAGGAATTCATGGCCTTGACTCAAGGGAATAAGACTATTCTTGAGTATCAACAGTAGTTTGAAAGCTTGTTCCATTTTGCCCCTAAGCATATGAGGTCAGCTGAAGAAAAGGCTACAAGGTTTTGAAGGGATTAAAGGCATCTATTGGGTTAGTGCTCGAGGTCTTAAATTTGATAGATTATGGCCAGATTGTGCAAAAAGCTAAAATCATGGAAGATAAGCAGAAGGAAGAACAATCCATCACACCTAGATTGTGGAAGAGGACTAATCCATTTCCGGACATGGGTAACTCATCCAAGGTTTACCGTGGGTCATCTAGTTCTGGGCCTGCATACAGATAGCCCGATAGGCCATCTGGCTACCTTTCTCGACTAGCTGGTGGTCCGGGCTCTGCATCTTTTCGCCCGAACACTAGTACGGTGCCTACAGTCACAAGGCCACCCCGTCCCCCATCTACATCAGGTCAAGTACAAAGGGGCCCTGCCCCAGTTTTGGCGTCACAGATCCGTTGCTTTAATTGCCACTCTTATGGGCATTTTGCCAAAGATTGTCGAGTCAGACCAGCCTTACCATCTAGTCAGCCCTCTGTGTACAGACCTCCCTTAACTCGAGGGAATCAACCGCAAGGAAGAATGTATGCCTTATCAACTGAGGAAGCTGAGGCCAGCACAGAAGTGGTAGCAGGTACATTTTAATTTAAGATTTTTCTTATGCTGAATTTTGATGACCTGCTATACTTATATACATTGTTGCACTAGGTGTTCTACCTATATCGGGTATACCAGCCTATATCTTGTTTGATTCAGGAGCTACACAATCATTCATATCTAAGAGATTTATTGAGAAACTTGGTATGTCGCCCAGGACACTAGATCATGAGATAATTGTTAGTAATCCTATAAGCAAAGTTACACAGTTGAAGGTGTATGGGCCATGCCCAGTTGAAATCAGTGGAAAGAAATTGAATGCACAACTCATTAAATTCAACATGCAGAATTTTGACGTTATATTGGGCATAGATTGGTTGTCGGCCCATCGAGCAAATATGATGTGTGCCGAAAAATTAATTAGGGTGACAAATGATGAAGGGAAAGAACTAGTATACCAAGCAGATAAAATAAAAAGGGCTAGAAAGGTCCTCATCTCCGCTCTTCAAGCAGTAAAGTTGTTGGAAAGTGGATGTTAGGGTTACTTAGCATCGGTACTTGATGTTGATGCAAAGGTTACACCTCTAGAAGAGGTAGAGGTGGTTAAAGAATTTTGATGTCTTTTCAGATGATCTGATGCATCTACCGCTTGATAGAGAGTTAGAATTTACCATAGACTTGATTCCTGGAGCAGCTCCAGTGTCAAAAGCTCCATACAGGATGACACCAGCCGAATTGAGGGAGCTACAGATGCAGTTGCAAGAATTATTGGAGAGGGGGTTTATTTGCCCAAGTGTTTCACCTTGGGGTGCCCCGGTATTGTTTATCAAGAAGAAGGATGGCAGCTTGCGTATGTGCATCGATTATCAAGAATTAAATAAGCTAACCATAAAGAACCGGTATCCATTGCCACGCATTGATGATTTGTTTGACCAACTACAAGGTGCAAATGTATTTTCAAAGATAGACCTTAGATCAGGCTATTATCAGCTCAAGATAAAGAGCGATGACATACCCAAAACAGCTTTCAGGACTTGGTATGGTCACTATGAGTTCCTACTGTTATCTTTTGGGTTAACCAATGCACCGGCAACATTCATGGATTTAATGAATCGAGTATTTCACAATGTCCTTGATAAATGGGTAATTATTTTTATCGATGACATCTTGATCTACTCTAAGATGAAAGAGGGGCATACTCAACACTTGAGGATGGTATTACAGAGGTTGAGAGAACAACAATTATTTGCCAAATACAGTAAGTGTGAATTTTAGGTTAAGCAAGTTGGATTCCTGGGACACATAGTGTCTAAGGATGGAATCGAGGTGGATCCTGATAAGGTGAAAGCAGTAGTAGAGTGGAAAAACCCCAAGAACGTTACAGAAATTAAAAGTTTCTTGGGTTTAGCTAGGTACTACCGACGCTTCATTGAGAATTTTGCTTGGATCTCAGCACCAATGACTAAGTTAACCAAAAAGGGGGTAAAATTTGAATGGACAGAGGAATGTGAGAAGAGTTTTCAGGAATTAAAGACAAGGTTGGTGTCAGCCCCTGTGTTAACCATCCCTGAAGGCACAAGTGGAATGACAGTCTACACTGATACTTCTAAGGTCGGGTTGGGTTGTGTTCTCATGCAACGCGGTAAGGTGATAGCATATGCATCCCGATAACTAAAGGATTATGAGAAGAACTACCCCACTCATGACTTGGAACTAGCCACAGTCATTTTTTCCCTAAAGATTTGGAGACATTATTTGTATGGGGAGAAGTGCGAGATATACAGTGATTACAAAAGCCTTAAGTACTTTTTCACCCAAAGAGATTTGAATATGAGGCAGAAGAGATGGCTCGAGCTCATGAAGGATTATGACTGTGACATTCAGTATCATCCTGGTAAGGCAAATGTAGTGGCAGATGCATTGAGTCAGAAGGCACAAACTGTGTCACTCTCACTTAGCAGTTAGCCCACAAGAGGCGATGCTAATGGATGAAACCCTCTTATATGAAGGAGCAACCTTAGAGCTTGAACATCAACTAGAAAACATTAAATGGTTAACTATATCCCTGGCAGCTCTACAGGTGTATCTGTCTATTAGGTAAGAGGCGATAATGAAACAACCTTTGGATCCTGAGTTGCAACGGATCAGAATTAAGATTCAAGAGCAAACAATGAATAACCCTGACTTTGTTTTAGTCGGTGACGGGGCATTATTGTTTCGAGGTAGGTTGTGTGTGCCCGATGATTTGAAGATACAAGACAAGATAGTGTAGGAAGCACATAGCTCTGAGTACTCACTCCACCCAGGAAGTACAATGATGTATAAGGACCTCAAACAAAACTACTGGTGGCCAAACATGAAAACCACAATAGCCCTATATGTGGTGACTTGCCTTACATGCCAAAAAGTAAAAGCTGAGAGGCATCGACCTTATGGTACTCTTCAGTCACTCCCAATACCAGACTGGAAGTGGGATAGGATTACGATGGACTTTGTCACCAGACTACCAAGCACACCTAAGGGGATGGATGCGATTTGGGTGATAGTTGATTGGCTTACTAAGACTGCTCACTTCATTCCCATCAAGTCTAAATTCTCTATGGCCAAGTTAGCACAACTTTATATGGATAACATATGCATGGAGTGCCAGTGAGCATTGTGTCAGATAGGGACCCAAGGTTCACTTCCAGATTTTGGAAAAGTTTTTAGCATGCTTTGGGATCACAAGTGAACTTGAGTACTGCTTTCCACCCATAGACTGATGGTCAGTCAGAGTGAACCATATAGATATTAGAAGACATGCTCAGGGCATGTGCAATGGAAATGTGTGGTAGTTGGGAAGAATATATACCCCTTATGGAGTCTACCTATAACAACAATTATCAAGCAACAATTGGGATGGCTCCATATGAGGCATTATATGGTAGGAAGTGTAGAACTCCTCTGTATTGGAATGAGGTAGGCAAATGCCGAATGTTAGGACCCGAAATGATACAGATGACATGTGACAAGGTTGATGTTATTCGAGAAAGGATTAAGGTAGCTCAGTCACGTCAAAAGAGCTATGCAAACACTCGTAGGAAAGACATTGAGTTTCAAGCAGGAAAAAAGGTGTTTATCAAGATTTCTCTTACTAAAGGGTTGCATAGGTTCTATAGAAAGGGTAAGTTGAGCCCGAGATACATTGGCCCATTTGAGATTTTGACTCGGGTTGGCTCAAAAGCCTACATGCTTGCTCTTCCACCTTCGCTTGGAAATGTTCATAATGTATTCCATGTATCCATGCTGAAGGAATACGTTCACGATCCATCGCATGTGTTACCCGTGGAACCAGAGTATCTAGAAGCTGATATGACCTATAAAGAATAGTCAGCCGAAATCTTGGATCGAAAAGTGAAGACCCTTTGCAACCTCTCCATTTCCTTCGTAAAGGTGCGATGGGCTAACCATTCACTTGAAGAAGTATCCTGGGAGAAAGAGGATGAAATCCAAGCCAAGTACCCTCATCTTTTGAACAACCAGGTATGGCAATTTCGAGGACGAAATTTTTAAAAGGGGGGTAAATGTGATACCCTACTTTTAAAACCTGGTTTACTTACACGGTTGACCTGGTTTAACCATGCAGGACCCGAACCAGAGAGGGTTAAGGCAGGTTCCCTATGGACCATGATGGCAAGGGTGACTTTGAACACAGGCTGGTCAGACAAGTCCGAGTCAGTGCCAAAGGAGACGGGTGTACCCAAGCTATGTACATGCACGTATCATAAGGCCATGTACGGGAAATGCTGGTATGTAGTCGTATCCTAAAGTGTATACGTATTATGTATCTTGTGCCGAGAGTGAGATACATGCCGAGAGTCGAATTCCATCAAAATCTCAATTGTTTGGCGAAGTTTTGACCAACAGGTGGGCGATCACAGGTAGGCGAACCCGCCCACCAGTGTGACCCACCCATGTGATTACTAGATATTCTCTAGTATAAATAGTACTTATTATGTTTTTACTTTTTCTCATTTAATGCATTAACGAGTGGGTGAGAAAAGTAAAGAAGAGAGAGAAAAGAAAGGAAGAAAAAGAGAACGAAGAAGAAGAAAGGAAAAGAAAAGGAGGAAGAAATGATTTTAAGCGACGCTGAGGTTTGGTCTTCTCATTCTAGCACCGAAAAGGTGATCCCCAACACGAGACCTACGATTTGAGGTGAGCGAGGCTATACTTCTTAAACTTTCGTAAAACTCTAAGTGAAACCCTTGATTTGGGTAGAGTTTCTTGAGAACTGGTTAATCCCACTTGAGATGATGAATCTAAGGTTTAAAAGATGGTCTATGTGTTGATTTTGATGGTTTAAAGAAGTGTTTACAAGAGAATCCTAGGGTCTTCATCTTGACTTGGGTCTTGAAGTCTTCATTGTAGCATGAATCTTGAGGTCTTCATTACTACTTGATGATTCCTCTTTTTCCTTCCATCATTTATAGTCTTTATCTTATCTTGAAGCTTCCGTTCTTGATCTTCTTGTCTTGACTTGATTCTTTAAGAATACATATGTCACACCCCATTCACACAAAATCAGACCGATGACCGAGTTAACTCCGGTTAACGCAAACCTACCAGGATCATCTGATACAGTACCCCACCACAGCATACCCACACCTAAGATAAGTGTTCAAAAGTTCAGTGAAAGAATTAAATTACCTGTAAATATCCCCAATATACTTGATACCCAAATTGTAGTATATAGCTAAGTACATGTGGGCCCGCAGCCATGATATTTACATAAAAAGAATAACAATTTACGTATTAAGTACACAAAAGGAGAGGTCATCAAAATTAAAAGCAAAATCCTGTACAGTGTCATTACTGCGATCTAGCAGCACAACCCTCACACATGCAATCAACACTGTGCTCATACTCCTCAAGGACCCACCAATCCCCAACAAAAAACTCGACTGTGGGGCCTGACTCCTGATCTTCAGGCGGATGACCTGCAAAATCATCTAAAAGAGGTGTGCACGTGGGATGAGCTCACTAGCTCAGTAAGTGAAAAGAAAGATCACACAAACATCCACATCCATATGCACTATATGTAATGCAATTCATTTTAAATCTTATCCACCTAAACAACATTACTAAGTCTTAGGTTATGTGCTACTCACAACCACAGTACGCGTATGCCCCGGGTACGAGTCGCGAACTCCATCCCGCGATACGCCCCTAGGGTTGTCGGAGAAAGCCCACCGTGAGTACTCAGAAAAGTAAAACATGCTGACTACTGGCTCTCAACATAAAAGTAAATGAGAAAAATGTAAAAGTGCCGACCTTGACAATTTAAAAGCAGTACGATTGACCCTCTTGAATATACCACTGAGGTTTTCGACTGTCTTAATGACCCGTCGGGCGTATGTCTAACTGCCACTGTGACCCAACAACCGTGACCACTGCTTCCCCCCAAGGGATAACCCAACACCTCAACCCCTGTTGGGAAGTGTCGTAGCACAAGAAATGATAATCCTAAACCGCATGCTCCTATATGACAACGTACGATTGCATAGTACCATCGCGTCCTATACTACGGGCCACCAATGCACTCATTTCCAAACCGACTACGGCGTCTAGTCTAATAATGCATCATGCACAGTAATCCAACCATTCATCACATAAGCACATCAATCATTTAGCATTGAGAATGTAAAGCACAACACACATATCATAAATCATTTGTTTAGAATCCACAAGCAATACGTGCGAATGGCATACGAGGATGACTAATCAACACATAATTTGTATGATGACATGTTTAGTCTAGATACAATTTAATGATGCAAAACAAGCTTAAAATAAAGTCAAATGTCCTCTCCCCACTTACTTGTCGGGTACAAAAGCTTATGTTCGGTACGGATGAGATCCGGTGTGAGAAATGTAAATTCTAGTGGAACCTATCATAAGTGAATGAGATTAGCATTTCACCACCTTGGGGTCAAAACTAACAAGGTTTGATGTTTAAATCATGTTTAAAATCATAAAAGAAGGTTACCTGCCCATTTTGGGCCCATTCGAGCTCAAAAATCTGATTGGTGGGCCAGACAACCCACCTGTCTTTGCCCGCAGATCCAACAGGCTGGCCAGATAGCCCGTCGGTTCAACCGGTGGGCCCCCTCATGTGGGTAGGTTCATTCGTCGTTCTTCACCCACCTATTAGAATTAAGGTGCTGCCCCAACAAGGGCGACTTTGCCCTTCGGTCTTCGCCCACCTATGGGTGAAAATTGGTTTTCTCCTTTGAAACGCTTCTCAACCTTGGGAAAACCAAATGGGGCTGTTTCAGTCACATTTTCCACACATCTAGGGTCTTATAAGATGATTCTAACCTAGATCTAAGTTATATTTAAGGATTGAAAAGCAATCTTACCTTCTTTGCTCAAGAACTCTTCCAAAACCCCAAAATCACCTCTTAACTCAAGAAATCACCAATGCTTCTCCAGTACACATTTTATGGTGTACATGTATATGTGCATACACTTCATGCATCTTATATCATCATACTAGAATGACTATAGGACATTCCTTGACCTAGCTAGAAGCCCATAGGTGATATAGAACATAATTAGAAATACATGTTCTATGTGAAAATCACTATAACCTAACTCAAGGGTATTTTGGGAACTCCTAGTGTTGGTATAAGGAATTGAACCCTTTATGGAAGTTGTAGGAAATCAAGTCACAATTCCAACACAACTTAAATTGGGTTAATCCAATTTTAGACTGAAGAGTTATGGCCAAAATACTGACAAATGGTCAGTATGACAATTATCTGTCAAAAATAGGATAGAACTATAGGCGGTTGATTGAACCTATCTGAGGCCATAGCCGATCGATCGGATGAAAGTCCCGATCAATCGGCACCTACCTGGACCATTTATAACGGCTAGTTTTGTTACACCCGTGCCCTGACTCGATCTAATTTAAACTGTTGTGATAGGTCTCAGACCGGAGATAGGAACCACGATCGAGTTTTGGCTAGCGACCGCCCATTGTCAAAGGGGGAGAGATGACGCCAAGTGTTCATACATCATGTGTCAATCCAACTGGAGGGGGTTCATTCCTTTCGATCCCAGATGGTAAGTGACCCGACTCCTCACACAAAACTCCTAGCATGTACCAAAGTTACCAAAAGACCATAAGTGTGGTCGAGGGCAACCACTTGGGCAAGACCAAGTATAGGACAACAAGCAGTTAAGACAGTAAGTTGTCTTGACCCTCGAAAATAAGCCACCGAATCCACTGGTGTTGAATCCGATGGGCTCTTTTCAGTGAGCCTAACAAACTATTATCAAGGTTTCGATGCCCGTGGGTCCCACCACTCGCATCGTAGATAGTCTCGGATGATCCCAAGTCATTTCCTTGTGTCATGAGCATTTCATGGACCTAAGTAGTCGGGTTCTTAGGCCTCAAAAGTCGTATTAACCTGATCGGTTTGAATAGGGTCCAACCAAGCAGACCCTAAGGTCCAAAATTGACACTTAACTAGGGAATGAGGATTCATTTCCTCATTTTTTTAGTGTCCAACATAGGAGAGGAGAGAAAGAGGAGAAGGAAGAAAAAGGAAGGGTCTTACCTTGGTGCTGGCTGCCGCCTAGTTGCTGGAATCATTACCGGAGGTAAGTATACTCACTTCCACCACTCTCTATCTTCATTTTGACCTAGATTAAGCTTGGTTTGGATGGAATCCTAGTGGACAAACCATGTTGAGGTCGTGGAATGCGTATTCCACCATCCCAGTGCTGTTGCCGGGCTCAAACCAAGCCCGATGAACTCCGACAACAAGTATTACCAAATGTACGATCGATGTATCTCCCAAATAGCTCAGAGGAATTAGGATTTTATCGGCTTAGAATGATGCTAGGAACATTCCCTACAAACTCCACAGAACAATTCCTGACGATCGGGCCTGAGCCAGGAAGCCCCAGAAGCAAGGCACCGGATCCACTGGACTTGCTTCCGATGGGTTGTTTTCAGTGAACCATAGAGGTCAATGAGCTCTCTATCACCACCATCGGAAACAACACTGATATTTCCGATGGGAATATCCTATTTCTGGTGGAAATATCCTGTTTCCAGTGGGTGTTTGACATTACTGTTACTGGGAAACCTTGTCTGTACCTTTTGGGGGTGATCCAAGAAGGCCTCTCCTGATCTTTCTGACACATACTGATGTACGATTGCCCCTGTGTCTAGGACAGTGGCATGCACAAGCCCCGAGACCAAAACTAAGTGGATTGATCGGTGGCCTTATTTGAACCCTAACACAAGCAAAGATCAACAAGGTGAGGGATGGTTGCTTTATTTTTTAGATTGTTTTATTATTATAGAATTGGTCACATGTGTAGGATTATACATGATTATTAAATGCTAAAATGATGATGTTCTATCACATGTTTCATTTTTATGATTATGATATGAATTGTTATGGAGATGTATAGTGGGATCCGATGTGGCCAAGGTGGTACCGATACTGTGATTATCGTGTGTTTGGTGTTTATATATGGGATAGAATTCGGTATGGCCAAGGTGGTACCGGTGCCGTGATTGCCATATGCTTGTTGCATTCATGCATTAAGTATGTGCATTAGAGTTAATTGTAGTCACGAATTACACTTTATGGCCAATGTGTTAATGGTATCGTGTGCTCCAGGACTACATTTGGAAATAGATACGCTTCGTGGCCGATGATTGGTACCGATGTTGCGTAGTCTATACTCAACTGTTATATGTATGCTAGATTAGCTAAACAGTCTCGGGTTTTACTTTATAGTCGATGTGTTGCCGGTATCATGTACTTATGACTGTATTTGGAGATGGATAACACTTTGTGACTGAGGTCTTGCCGATGTTGTGTAATTCATACTAACTGTATCATTATGAAGGCATGTAGCATATATGTGGTTAGGTATCACTCCCTATGCTACGAACCCTTGCCAATAGGGGTAAAGGTGTTGGATAACCCATTGTGGTATGTTCGATGTGCCTTTTCAGAATGCCAAACCCTCTGTATGACGTGATTGTTACTGGAGACGGGAACTTCTCAAGTATAGCCAATGATTGGTATCGGTGCCATGATAGCTAGGAGGAGTTTATCAGGGGTTTACTAGGTGACCCATGGATGCATACGGGAACCGGTAGGCTTCTATTCACGGCTAGGGTTTGTATCCCTGCGTAGACAATGGAGGTTCCAAGACGAGGGATACAACCTAATGTGCCGTAGTAGCATTTACCAGACTTAGTTGTATTGTTAGGTGGATAATAAAATAATTGAATTGCTTCACGAGCATCATGGACTATGTGTTTAATTTCTGTAATCATACATCATAAATCATTACTGTGATTGTTATACTTAGATGTGCTTGAACCCCACCCCTCACTGAGCGAGTTAGAAAGCTCACCCCATGTATATACCCTCTTTTTAGATGATGATGCAGGTACGATCGTGCCCATGGTTAGTGATTCTCTATCATCTGGACCCGAATATGGAGTGAGCAACTGGTGGATGCCAGATGCAGAGGAGCATAGACAGGATTGTGCTTGTGATTTCTGTGCATACGAGGCACTATGAGGTGTTCGACGTATTTTTGGTGATTTTGATACGAGTATGTGGATGGTACATTTCTTTTAAACTTATTAGTTATACGTAATGGATAATTGTAAAAGGATAATTCAATTATGGATAATATTTTATCACTAGATAATTTTCCCATTTTATTGATGATTCCATTACTATACTCTGATTCCACTACTTTTGGTTGGTTATGATGTGCGATTGTGAAATGTTAAGGTATTGCTATCAGAGATCCTAGTAGGTTTGTAAGACAGGTATGTGTCTTACTCACACCATCGGTATTCCTAATGGTAAGTTGGGTCTACTGGAAGTGGGGTGTGACAGCTATGGTATCAGAGCACGATGTCTCACAATCTCAGCCAAACCATGATTTTGGAGAAATTAGGATTTAAATAAAAATCTCAAAGACAACAATTTGTAGAATTGCACAATTAGGAGACAAACATAGGTATTAAAGTTGTTTCATTATAATAGAGAACTTGAATACATAGCTTATACTTTTCATAAGAAAATAAATTGCTGAAAGTAGGAAATCCTAACTAGCCTAAGTCTAAGAATTTAAACAACTAAAGCAAATGACATGAAATGATGGTTCAACTAAAACCTAAAACATCAAGCTCAAATAAAACTTCGGAGGGAAATCTTAAAAAAACTACAGTGGCAAACATATCACTACTTTTGCTGCTGGTTCTATCCTTGGCCCTGAGCCTAGTTCGGACCATGCGTTCCTGAAGGAGGCATTGGAATATCAAGATGGAAGATCATTGCCAACATCTATGCCTCTAGGGAGGCCACTCTATTGTCCATAAGACAATAAGTCCTGTTTATGCTCTCGAGGCGGCCATCTATGCTCCTCATTAGTGATATGGTGGTGTCCAGACGGGCCATAACATCATTGAGACCGTAAGACCTAGCACCTCTAGTGCCCTGGGAAGTGGATGTAACCCTAAAACCCATAGTCTGGGTCAGGTGGTGGGACACCACTAGCCCCAGCAGCTCCTCTCCCTATTCCACTGGCACCTCTGCAGATGCCTCCACCAACATCACCAGCACCGCCACCCTCTACCTCCATAGGCTGCTCATCTGCCTCTGGATCAGGTGTCACCTCCCTCATGCCAAGGGTCATCTTCCTCAGGGAGTCTTGGTTGAAATCTGTGACCTCATCACCCAAGCATGCTTCTCCCTCCAAATCTACCCCAAAGCGAAGGAAGATATCTGTCAGTATCCTTCCATAGCATAGGTTCCCGACTCGACGATCCTGTCCCTTAGACTGAATTACCACAGTCCACATTAAAAGGTAGGGAAGATGTATCTGTGCCCCCATGTACATGTAGTAAGTCACATAGGCATGCAATGTAGATATCTCATCGTAGTGCCCACAGGTGGGGAGGATGTTCAACTGGACCGCACGACAGATAACTTTTGGAGCGGCAAAGTAGTTAACTGTATGATCTGATCCACTAGCCTCCTTGGTCAACATATCATTTATCTCCTAAAAGGTGTCGGGACTCTGGAAGTCATAAGCTGGAGTTCGAGGTGGGCAATACACCAGGTCATCAGCATTGTCAACCATCAGAATGTTGGCCAACTGCCTCATGTCAAAGGAGATCTCAACCCGCTTCACGTAGGGGGTGATCTGCATCTCTTCGGTACCTTGGTTCATACATTGCAAGTTGGAGTAGAACAACCTGACCAGTGTTCGGTAGTAGTACTTGTTGGGTTTCAGAATACTACACCACCCGACCGCCTCAAAGCGTTGATAGAGATGGAATGCATGGAAGTCTCTTGTCCTCACATAAATTCTTGGGTCCACATTGTGGTGCTCGAAGAGATCCCAACGATCTCGCTCAACCATAGAGCGAAATAGGATTGGGTTGAACTGAGCGACAACGGCTTGCTCCTCTTGTTTAATGGCACGGTGGGTATGTACATGACGTCCAGACATCATTGCAAGATGATTCCTAAGGATTCAAGAGTGAGAACCTAGTTCATTGGCTGAAAGTAATGCTCACATAGAAGAAAATCACAAAACTAGGCTACAGAGAGGAGAAACATACCTTTGGTGAGAATGTAGTTGATGAGCACATTTATGTGTGAAATCTAGGGTAGTAAATCATGCATTTTACATATTTAGAATGGAGCTACCTTGGGTTTTACTCTCTTTTTACAGGTTTTATACTTTCAATACCTTAAGGACTATCGGGTGCTATATCTCTAATTTTACACGTAAAGAGGTCCTATTTCTTTTCATGGTTGCGAAGAGGACGAAATTCTGAGCAAGATGGACATGTTCAATAAAAAGTACACATTCGTTTGGTCAACCGTACAAGTGATTATTCTTTTCGGGAAAGAAAAAGAATAATGGATCAGAACTGAACTGAGATGCAGAACCAACCCGTCTGCAGTTGTCCCAAGGCTATAAGGAATATTCCAAATGCTAACAAGGATCAATGGACCACATCCTTAAGTGATTGAAGATTCGTTTTTGGTAACAACAACTACCTAGCGTAGTTGGTGAGTTGTGGTATGCAAAATCTCTTCCTTATTAGGGGGTCTCAAGTTCGAACCTCTTAATTGCTATTTTGTTGAGTTTTTTTTAGAATATTTTCTCTCTCCTACTCATCACTCAAAGGAGGTCCCCCAAGATAGTTGTACGCAAGTTTGAAGAAGAGAGACAAAATAAAGACAAAAAAAGGAAAGAAGAAAAAGAAAGAAAAGAAAAGACAAGGGCATGGATGGAATTTCCCATTTAAAATAGAATATTGTCCAAATCCAAGCAAGGAAAATCGGCCAAGGGGGGTTCCTTGTGCAAGAAGAGAGAGAAAAATAGAAAAAGGAGAAAAAATAGGGAAAAAGGCAAGAAAATCGTGGGAGATCTCTCCACACGTTTTCTCTCTTCTCTCTCTTCCACCTCACCACAAAATCGTCCAAGGGGATCCACCCTTGGACATCCTTCTCTCTCTCCTATTCCCTATAAAAGGGAGTCCACAAAACTCTAAAAATCTGTCCCTCTCTTCCTCTCTAATTCATTCTTCTTTTAGGGTTTTTTTTTGCTCTATCTCTTTCTCTAGTTTTCTCATTCTCTATCTCTAGTTCTAGGTTTATGCTTTAAACACTTTTGTAAGTTCTTTTATTCAATTAATGCAAGCACTTTTATTTTTGATTCAGTCTTTTATGTTTATTATTTAAGTAATTGAAGTTGTAATTTTCAAGTTCTAGTTCTAGGCTTAGTTCTAGGTGACAAGAACAAGCTATGAAGCATATCTTTCAAGTTCAATTTTTTTTCTTCAGATTTGTTTTTTCTAGTACTAGAAATTTCAGATTTGGTTTATTCTAGATCTGATTTTTAGTACTGGTAGTATCTCAAATCGATCAAGTTTTCAGTTCAAGGGTTGAAGTTCATGTAAGTAGACTCCCTCAGTAGTCTCCCTCCTCTCATTCCATTTTCTGACTACCCTTTCTTTCTTAATTTAGGATTTTAATTTTAGTCGTTACATTATTGCTATCCCTTTGCCCCAAGGTTCATGGCTAGTGTATGTGTTGGCTTTGCCCCTCCTAGCCATAGAACCATCAATTTATTACTTTTATTTTAATTGTCTCCCTTTCCCTAAAGCCAAGTAGAGTAACCCTTGTGAGAGTGACTCTCTGGTCAAGTAGGGAAGCTCATATCATGATGCATCCCTCGGGCTAAATAGAGAAACCTACTTGTGAGTCTCTCTCTAGCTTTCTCCCCTTTCTTTTACTTTATTTTTATTTCAACATTTTTTTTCCTTTATTTTTAATTGCGTGGGTTGTTTATTTTCACTTATTTATTTATTTAATTTTAATTGCGTGGCTTGTGTCTTTAAATTCTTAGATGACGAATGGTTAGGACGTTATTTTAGATACATATGTTTAGGACGGTAGTTAGAATTAGATCACAACCATTAATAGGTTCACTTTCGCATTATTAAAAGAAAAAAAAAATAAAGTGGCTGCTCTCCCTGAGTTCGACCCATAGCTACACTGATCCGTACGTTTGTGGTTACATTTAAAATCTCAAACAGTGGTACCAATCGATTATGAAATAGCAAGAGGGAAGTGGGGAATGGTTTAAAAAACTCTCCTTAGCTATTTCCAAACCTTTTCCATAAGTTAGAATAGGGTTTTGTGACCTAAGACACAAACCCGAGCTATTTATAAGCGTTTTATGTCCACCGAAAACAACCCATCGGAAACACTGGACCTATTTCCGGTGAGAGAATGGGACCCAGATGGCTCTCTGTTTTGCCCACCAGAAATAACACTGATATTTCAGTGGATTAGTCCATATTTCCAGTGAAAACCCTTCTATTTCCAGTGGACTATTTTGGAAATAAATTATTTTCATTTTCCAAATCTTGTTTTTATTTTATTGCTTTAATGGGGTGCCCCCTTCGCTATATGTGTGCGATCGGATCCAAATATGTGTGGACCCCACTTATGCATGCGCTAGCCCTAAATTTTGCCTACTATATACGTGTGGTGGTCCACTATATATATGCATGTGTTCCAACTACATGTAACCTTGTATATGCATGTGAACTAACCGGATTCCTCCACAGGGGTCATGTCGTGTCGGAACACCTGATCCCAATCCTAGTCACACACGTCACCTCCCACTTCCCCTACACGAAATTGGGGTAGGCCCTGCAATGCACCTTAGCTCCATCGGTACTTACAACACATGATGTGGCATCCATCATGGATAATATGATGCGAGTATGTGGCACCCATCACTCTATAGATACCCGCTCCAATACCTGTTGGATCGGCTACCCTTCAAACATCAGGTGGGGCACAAGTGTATGGGCAAGGGCATCCAAATGTGCATGGGCAAGTGCAAGACCCGATGTCAGATCAAGCCCAGGCCCATGTAGAGGGCTAGACAGACTTGACAAAGATGATGGAGAAGTTTCAATGGATTAGGCCCCCATGCTTCTCAAAGGTGGGTCAAGACCCGCTGTATCCATCAAGGTGGATTAATGGAATGGAGAAAGTTTTTAGACTAATGAGCTGCACTAATGAGCAAAAAATTTTGTGTGCGGGCTATCAGTTATAGAATGAAGCGGATGATTGATGGAGTGTCATCGTGACTATTTTGAGGGCTAATAATTCGAACCCTACTTGGGTAGACTTCAAAGGGGCCTCTTTGAGAACGATTTTCCAGAAAGCTTCCAGGATAGGAGAGAGAGAGTGAGTTCTCTCAATTGGTGCAAGGATCCCAGTCTATGTTGAAATACAACAATGCTTCGAGGAGCTGTTTCACTTTACTCCTGAGCATCTCCGAGGGGATAGGGCTAAGGCCAAAAAGTTTGAGAAAGGGTTGAGGCCAGGTATTAGATCAACCATAGTCGGGTTGAAACTGCAAACATATGCCAAGGTGGTCCAATTGGCCAAGTCTATTGAAGACCAGTATAGAGATAATTTTACGGTCCAGCAGGGAATGGAAAAGAGGCTAATGGGATCTACTGATTCTGAGGGAGGTTGTAAACCCTTCCTAGTGCCTTATATCAATCCAACTCCAGTGCAATTCAGGAAGCCTGAAGCTAGTCAGACTTCTCAGTCCTCCTAATCTAGTGCTGTATCTCAATCTACGCGATAGAGCTCGAGGTGCTTTTATTGTGGTCAACCGGGCCATATGGCAAGGACATGCCCCCATCCGAGGCCAGGTGATGCACCATACACTATGCCACTCAGGCCCCAACAGACATATGCAACCCCTAAATCAGCATAGTGCCCACAGGGCTAGAGACCATAGGGCAAAGTATTTGCTATGACTGTAGAAGATGCCGAGGCTGTACCCGGTGTAGTGACAGGTGTATTATTGATATCATTATTGCCTGCACATGTGTTATTTGACTCAGGAGCCCCGCATTCGTTCGTGTCACCGATATTTGTGAAGAAGATGAGAATTCCACCCAAGGGATTGACTCAATGTTTGGTAGTGAGTACTCCTACAGGGAGTATAGTAGGTCTGAACTATATGTATGAGCCTTATCCAGTGACCGTAGGTGAACATGAGTTGAATGCTCACTTGATCGAGTTGGATATGACCGACTTCGACATGATTTTAAGAATGGACTAGTTGTTTGCATACATCAGTGTGCTATATGCAGAGAAAACTATCATTTTCAAACCTCGTGATGATGATAAGTTTGTGTTCCAAGGGAATATACCCAAGAAACCCAAGAAGGTTATCATATTCGCGCTCCAGATAAAGAAGCTACTGGATAAGGGAAGTCAAGGCTACTTAGCATCTGTGATGGATACTGAGATAGAGATTAAGCCATTGACCAAGCTTGATGTGGTGAGGAAATTTTTTGATGTATTCCCGAATGACTTGACAAGTTTGCCCCCAAACTGAGAGACAGAGTTTACTATGGACCTACTCCCTGGCTCGGCACTAGTGTCAAAGGCCCCGTACCATATGGCCCCATAGAGTTAGAGGAATTGCAGGTGCAACTTCAGGACCTTCTGAAGTAGGGATTTATTAGACCTAGTGTGTCTCCATGTGGAGCACTGGTATTGTTTGTCAAGAAGAAAGATGGAAGTATGAGGTTGTGCATTGATTACCAGAAGCTTAATAAGCTAACTATCAAGAACCGGTATCCTTTGCCAAGGATAGATGATCTATTTGATCAATTACAGGGTGTCAAGGTATTCTCCAAGATCGACCTTAGATCGGGCTACCACCAACTCAGGATCAAGGATAGTGATGTTAGTAAGATAGCCTTTAGATCAAGGTATGGACATTATGAGTTCTTGGTAATGTCATTTGGGTTGACCAATGCACCGGCTGCATTTATGGACTTGATGAACTGTATTCCAGGATATCTTGGATAAATTTATAATTGTGTTCATTGATGACATATTGGTCTACTCTAAGAGTGCATAGGAACATGCTGTTCATCTGAGTTTAGTATTACAACGCCTGAGAGAGAAGCAACTCTATGCCAAATTCAGCAAGTGTGAATTTTGGTTGTCACAGGTGGCATTCCTAGGCCACATTGTTTCAGGTAAGGGTATAAAGGTTGACCCAGGCAAGGTGAAGGTAGTCCTAGAATGGGAGACTCCCAAGAGTGTAGTAGACATACGTAGTTTTCTGGGATTAGTCGAATACTACAGGAGGTTTATTGAGAACTTCTCCAACATTGCTACCCCGATGACCTGACTCACATAGAAGGGTGTTAAGTTTGAGTGGTCCGATGCTTGTGAAAAGAGTTTCAAGGAACTAAGGCAAAGGTTGGTATTAGCTCCAGTGTTGACTATTCCGACCAGTACAGGTGGTATGGTTGTGTATAGTGATGGCTCCAAGCTGGGATTGGGTTGTATGTTGATGCAGCACGGGAAAGTCATTGCTTATGCATCCCGCTAGTTGAAAGATTATGAGAAGAACTATGCCACCCATGATTTGGAGTTGGCGGCTATGATTTTTGCACTGAAAATTTGGAGACACTATCTGTATGGTGAGAAGAGAGAGATCTTCAGTGACCATAAGAGCCTTAAGTACTTCTTCACCCAAAAGGAGCTCAATATGAGACAGAGGCATTGATTGGAGTTGATGAAGGACTATGATTGTACTATCCACTATCACCCAGGAAAGGCCAATGTGGTAGCTGATGCACTTAGTCGAAAATCCCAATCACTAACTCTTGCATCACTGACCACCAATGAATATCTCATAGAGGAGGCCAGGAAACTAGATTTGGAGCTATTAGTGGAAGGTGTCACTTTACCACTATCGGCATTGGTGGTACAACCTAGTCTGGTGGATAGGATCATTGCAACTCAGGGTAATGATGCAGAGTTATAGAAGCTGATAGCAGAATGCCCGGTAGGAACCCAAAAGGACCCAGATTTCTCTGAACTGAAAACGAGATTCTCAAATTCCAAGAGTGGTTATGTGTGCCTAGTGATAGTGATTTAAGAGATACAATTTTGGGAGAGGCACACAGCTCTCCATATTCCATTCACCCTGGCAGCACTAAAATGTATAAGGACCTCAAAGGATCCTACTGGTGGAAAGGAATGAAAAATGATGTTGCCACGCATGTGTTTAGAAGCCTCACGTGCCAACAAGTCAAGGCTGAAAGGCAAAGGCCCCATGGTTTGTTGCAGTCACTGCCTATTCCAGAGTGGAAATGGGAGATTATTACCATGGACTTCATCACAGGCCTACTCCGCACACAAAGGGCATGGATGCCATTTGGGTAGTTATGGACCACTTGACCAAAGTAGCTCACTTTATCCTAATTAAGATTATATTTTCTACAGACAAGTTGGTCAAGTTGTATGTTGATAACATCATCAGGTTGCATAGTGTACCAGTTAGTATCGTCTCTGATCAAGATCCTAGGTTCAATTCTAAGTTTTGGACATGTGTACAGAAAGCTTGGGCACATAACTGAATTTCAGTATAGCCTTTCACCCTCAGACCAATGGTCAGTCGGAAAGGACTATCCAAACATTAGAGGACCTACTTCGAGTATGTGCCTTAGATATGAGTTACAACTGGGATGAGCACATTTCCCTTATTGAGTTCTCCTACAACAATAGTTATCAGCATCAGAATGTCCCCATTTGTGGCACAGTATGGCAGGAAGTGCCGGACTCCAATCTATTAGGATGAGGTTGGTGAACGACATATTTTGGGTTCAGACTTGATACGGGCTAGTAGTGAGAAGGTGAATATGATTAGAGAAAGGATCAAGGTAGCTCAGTCTTGGCAGAAAAGCTATGCAGATGTCAGAAGGAAACATCTGGAGTTTGGAATTGGAGACAAAGTGTTCTTGTGGATTTCCCCAGTTAAAGGGGTGATGTGGTTCAGTAAGAAAGGAAGCTTAGTCTGAGGTTTATGAGGTCGTACGATGTACTGGAAAGGATCGGAATGGTAGCTTATCGGATAGCTTTCCACTAGAGTTGGAGGGTACACATGACGTCTTCCATGTATCCATGTTGAGGAAGTACATTCCTGACCCTACTCACGTCTTAACTTACAAAACCCATGAGTTGGACGAGGATTTTGTCTATGTAGAGTATCTGGAGAAGATTGTTGACTGAAAGAGTATGTTCTCCGCAACTGCACCATTTCCTTCGTTAAGGTGAAATGGATGAATCACCTCGAGCAGGAAGCATCTTGGGAGCGGGAAGATGAGATGATGAAGCAATATTCTGAATTGTTTGATTTGCCAGGTATGTTCAATTTCAAGGATGAAGTTCTTGTAAGGTGGGGGGAATGTTACACCAGTGCCCTGACTCGATCTTATTTGATATGTTGTCATAGGTCTCAGATCGGAGATTGGAAGCACGATCAAGTTTTGGCTCATGGCCACCCATTACCGAAGGGGGAGAGATGACCCCAAGTGTTCATGCATCTAAAATTGACACTTAACTAGGAAATGAGGATTTATTTCCTCATTTCCTTAGTGTCCAACATAGGAGAGGAGAGAAAGAGGAGAAGAAGGAAGATGAAGAAGGAAGGGTCTTACCTTGGTGCCGGCTGCCGCCTAGTTGCCGGAATCATTGCCGGAGGTAAGTACACTCACTTCTACCATTCTCTCTCTTCATTTTGACCTAGATTAAGCTAGGGTTGGATGGAATCCTAGTGTACAAACCATGTTGAGGTCATGGAATGTGTGTTACACCCTCCCGGTGCTGTTGCTGAGCTCAAACCAAGCCCGGTGAATTCTGACAACAAGTATTACCAAATGACCAACTAGGATTTCGATCGTTCAATCGATGTATCTCCAAAACGGCTTAGTGGAATTAGGATTTTATTGGCTTAGAATGATGCTAGGAACATTCCTTACAAACTCCATAGAATAAATTTTGACAATCGAGCTTGAGTCGAAAAGCGCCAAAATGACTGGACAGTCTTTTATTGCCACCAGAAGCAGGCCAACGGATCCACTGGACCTGCTTCCATTGGGTTGTTTTTGGTGAACCACAGAGCTCAATGACTTCTTTGTCACCAACATCGGAAATAGCACTAATATTTCTGGTGGAAATACCCTATTTTCGGTGGGTGTTTCCAGTGATATTATTATCATTGGGAAACCTTGTCTGTACCTTTTGGGGATGACCTAAGTGGGTCTCTCTCGATCTTTCCAACATGTACTAACGTACAATTGCCCTTGTGTCTAGGACAGTGACAGGCACAAGCCTCGAGACCAAAACTAAGTGGATTGATCGGTGGCCTTATTTGAACCTTAACACAAGCAGAGATTAATAAGGGTGAGGGACGGTTGCTTTATTTTTTGGATTGTTTTATTATTATAGAATTGCTCACATGTGTTGGATTATACATGATTATTAAATGTTAAAATGATGATGTTCTATCACATGTTTCATTTTTATGATTATGATATGAATTGTTATGGAGATGTATGGTGGGATCCGGTGTGGCCAAGGTGGTACTGGTACTGTGATCATCGTGTGTTTGGTTGTATGTATGAGACAGAATCCAACGTGGGCGAGGTGGTACTGGTGTTGTGATCGCCGTATGCTTGCTGCATTCATGCATTGAGTATGTGCATTAGAGGTAGTTGTAGTCACGGATTACACTTTGTGGCCGATGTATTACCAATATCGTGTGCTCCGGGACTACATTTGGAAATGAATATGCTTTATAGCCGATGATTGGTACCGGTGTTGCGTAGTCCATACTCAACTATTATATGCATGCTAGATTAGGTAAACGGTCATGGGTTTCACTTTGTGACTGATTTGTTACCGATATCGTGTACCTGTGACTGTATTTGGAGATGGATTATACTTTGTGGCCGAGGTCTTACCGGTATCGTGTAATTCATACTAACTGTATCATTATGAAGGCATATAGCATATATATGTCGTTAGGTATCACTCCCTATGCTATGAACCCTTGTCAACAGGGGTAAAGGTGTTGGATAACCCATTATGGTATGTTCGATGTGCCATTTCGGAATGCCACACCTGCGGTACAATGTGATTGTTATTTGTGATTTTGAAATGTAACCACAAGTGTACAGATTAGTGTAGCTATGGGTTGAACACAGGGAGAGCAACCACTTTATTTTTTTTTCTTTTAATAATGTAAAAGTGAAGTTATTAATGGTTATGACCTAATTCTAATTACCATCCTAAACATATGTATCTAAAATAACGTCCTAATCATTTGTCATCTAAGAATTTAAAGACGTAAGCCACGCAATTAAAATTAAATAAATAAATAATTGAAAATAAACAACCCACGCAATTGAGACAAAAGACAATAAAGGAAAAAAATGTTAAAATAAAAATAAAGTAAAAGAAAGGGGATAAAGCTAGAGAGAGACTCACAAGTAGGTTTCTCTACTTAGCCCGAGGGATGCATCATAATATGAGCTTCCCTACTTGACCAGAGAGTTACTCTTACAAGGGTTACTCTACTTGGCTTTAGAAAAATAGAGACAATTAAAATAAAAGTAATAAATTGATGGTTCTATGGCTAGGAGGGGCAAAGCCAACACATACACTAGCCATGAACCTTGGGGGAAAGGGAAAGCAATAATATAACAACTGAAATTAAAATCCTAAATTAAGAAATGAAGGGTAGCCAGAAGAGGGAATGAGAGGGGGGAGAGAAGACTATTGAAGAAGCCTACCTACCTGAATCAATGCTTGAACTTGAAAGCTTGGATGATTTGAGATACTGCCAACCCTAAAAACCAGATCTGGAATGAACCAAATCTGAAATTTATGGGCCTGGAGAAAACAAATCTTAAAAAAAAAGAGATGCTCCACGGCTCGTGATCTTGTCACCTAGATCTAAGCCTAGAATTATAACTTTAAAAATTACAACTCAATTGCATAAATCATAAACATAAAATACAGAATCAAAAATAAAAGTGTTTGCATTAATTGAATAAAATGAACTTACAAGAGTGTTTAAAGCATAAACCTAGAACTAGAGCTAGAGAAAGAGAAAACTAGAGAAAGAGATAGAGCAACTAAAAAAAAAATCCTAGAAGAAGAATGAAGTGTCCCCCCTCCTCTTACATGAGTTATATTTATAGGGAATGGGGAGGTAGGGTAACAAATTTCTCTTTCCTAAAAGGGAGAAACCCATAATTGGTAGTGAGATCTTTTGAGACCAAAAGTGCTAAGGTGAAGGAGAGAGAAGATTTGGACAAGATTTATTTCTCCCTTTTTTTTTTCTTTCTTTTTTTTTTTTTCTCATCTTACGGAAGAAACCCCTCCCACGATTTTCCTTGCTTCTAAATTGATGTGGAAATCCCCTCCATGCCCTTAGTGCTTTAAGTGAGTGAAAAGTAAGAAATCTTCAACAAAATTCTCTAAAAAAAAGACAACCATGAGATTTGAACTTGAGACCTCCTGGCGGGTAAGGGAATTTTGCACACCATAGCTCACCAACTACACTAGGTAGTTGTTATGGGAGAGAAATGATGCCCGATAATGCTTAAAGTCTTTAAAATACAAACCTACAAAAAGAGAGTAAAACCCAAGGTAGCTCAATTCTAAATATATAAAATGCATGTTTTATTACCCTAGATTTCACACATAAATGTGCTCATCAGAATTCCCCCACACTTAGACTTTGCTAGTCCTCGATCAAAACAAAAAGAAAAAGAATAAAAACAAAAATCCTAACTCACTTTCGTAGGAATCACGGTTGCACTTAGCATGCGCAACAAGTCTTTAAACACCTAGGTCACCCCCAGTGGACGAGTTGTGTCTCGTGGGTGTTTGCAGTGAATATGCACCCAAAATTCAGAATAAATAAATTCCAACCTTGGCTAAAGGTAAGACTCATACCGATCCGGAGCAAAGATAATTTTTCTTGCAAGGGACCCCCACACTTGAACTTTTATTACCCTTTATCAATTACAGGCACTAGCATATTTCTTAATTTGGAACTCACCTCGTATCTTCCAAAACATCCTTATCTTAAGGTAAAACCACTTGTGAAGAAATAGGGAACTAATGACTAAGACGTTGGAGTGTTTTTGACCAAAACATAATACCAAGCATTAATGATATTTGCATATTTTTTTCTCCTTTTTTTTCGCTTAATAAACTCTATTCTACTTCACTACTTTTGGCCTGAATGACATGGTGGAGCAAACACCAGACACCCAAGTTACTATGTAGCTTCGCTTTTTGCATATTCCCACAAAGACAGTGATGCTAGAGTTCTTTCATAAGTTTCCTCCCAATAAATTTCGATCAAGACACCACACTTCCTGAGGCGCAATGACCTGTCTAGTTCCAAGGGAATCAGTTCTTATTCTTCTTTATACCACATTTCACATTTCATTTAAAATTATGCATTTGTCAACTCATGCCAAATTAAAAAGAATGTCTCAGCTCCAAATCAAAAGTACAAGGAACCCACAAACTTACATATGGTCCAACACCATAAAATAGGAGTCTTATTTTTCAAAAGAAAGTCCTATCTCAAGACACAAGCTTGTTTCTTTATTCTCAATGGGGTTTTTATACGTTCAAAATGGGTACATTAGTGAAAACTTTTATTTTTATACATCAAGCAACCGAATGGTATGATCATTAGCCAAAAGCCAAAGTAGGACTTCATCCTTTAGCAAGTTCAAAAAAAAAAAAAAAAAAAACAAAAAGAAAAACAAATAAAACAAAGTGGAAAAATCAGAAACTGGTTTCCTTCCCCACACTTAAGTCATGCAATGTCCTCAATGTATGGAAAGAATTAAAAACAAAGACAATGCAAAGGGGGTCATACCTGATTAAAACTTAATCATCAGTGTAAAGAGTTTCATGGAGATCCATGACCTCTTCACTACCAGTAGTAGGAAACTCGAGGAAGGGTTTCAAACGCTGACCATTAACCTTCAAAATTACCCCTGTTTCTGGATTCAAAATCTCCACAGCCCTATGGGGATATACATTATGGATAATAAATGGGCCATCCCATCGGGATCTAAGCTTACCGGGGAAAAGATGCAATCGAGAGTTGTACAATAAGACCTCATCACCAATTGCAAAAGATCTACGCAGAATGTGCTTATTAAGGAAAGCTTTGATCTTTTCCTTGTAAATCCTAGAACTTTCATAGGCATCATTCCTAAGTTCCTCCAACTCAAATAGTTGGAGCCTACGATGAATTCCCGCATCAGACAAATCAAAGTTGAGCTTCTTGATGGCCTAAAAGGCCTTATGCTCTAACTCAACTGGTTAGTTAGACTGGCCAAGGTCAGTCTTGAATGCAGTCCAATGGGCCCACAATGCATTAATGAGCTTAAGGGACCAATCCTTACAGTTGAGATTAACTATTTTATCCAAGATTTGTTTGATCTGCCTATTAGACACCTCCACTTGGCCACTAGTTTGGGGGTGATAAGAGGTAGATAACTTATGGGTGATCACTCTCACGCATAATTGAGACAATTTGGGTGAGTTCCTCGTAAGATTTTGATGGCTTGTCATGAGGAGGGCCATATTTTTTTTCTGAATCACTTATTCTATTTGCCTCTCCTGTGTTGGTAAACCCAGGGGGTTGCTGATAAGATGATAGGAGAGGGGCCCTAGGAAAACTAGCCTGAGGTCCTACATTTGACATAGGAAAAGTATTTTGGAAAAAAGATTATTGTACAAAGGGAGGCCTTTGGAGTCCAGGTTGACCTTGATTATGGAAATTGGAAGGCCCTGCTTGGTTGCCCTGATTCCAAGAGAAATTTGGATGATTTCTCCATCCTGGATTGTAGGTGTTACTATATGGATTCTTCTGGTATAAGGCATTAACACTATCATTAGAAGTGCCCCCAGAGGTGTTGGGGCATTCTTTTATGACATGTCTAGGGGGCTGGCACCAAGCACAAATCTTAATCAAATTGACTGATGATGGCTCTCTAGGAACAATAGCTTCAACTCTCTTTATTAGGCTATCCAAATGGGCTTCCTTGGCTACTATCCCATCCACAGAATATCCTTTTCCTCCTATGGTTCTTTCACTCTCTTGGGTTGATTCCCACTCACAGGTTTTGTCAGCTAAGTAAAGTAAGAATTCCCATACCTTTCCTTCATCTGTAAATGATGTGAATCCCGTAGGGCACATAGACTCTATCATTTGTTTAGTTGGGTAATCAATACCCTCATAAATTATTTGACATAAATGCTATAAGTCTAGGCCTTGGTGAGGGCATTCTTGGAGTAGATCCTTGAATCTCTCCATAAGTTTGGAAAATGACTCACTAGGCTTTTGCCTAAACTGAAGGATATCACTTCTAAGCTTATTGGTCTTGTGAGTTGGGAAAAACTTCTTAAGGAAGACAACTGTGAACTATTCCCATGAGGTTATGGAATTTGTGGGTAACCCATACAACCACTTCTTAGCTTGGTCTTTTAATGTAAAAGTGATAAACCTAAGCTTAACAGCATCATCAAAAAGCTATTGGATCTTAATTAGAACACATACCTCTTCAAATTCCCTTAAAAATAGGTATGCATCCTCAGAGGTCAACCCACGGATGTGGGGCAGCATAGTGATGTATTGAGGTTTGAGGTCAAAATTATTGCCCTGGGCTTGTGGTAGAACTATGCAGGAAGGTTGGGCTGTTCTAGCAGGGTAGAATCTATTTATTAGAGATTTAGGTGAAGGCTTTTGATGTTGGTCTCCTATAGTGAAAGGTTTTAAAGAGAGCAAACGTATAGGATTACTACTTGTTGGATCAATTCTTTCTAACCGATTCTTAGTATTATGTGCCCACCTAACACTCATGTAATATAAAACTACCCACAGCTAGAGTAAGACAAGCACAAAAAGAATGGATAGCAAAACTTTTTTTTAATGATTTTTTGATTTTTTTGATTTTTTTTATTGGCTTTTTGGGAGCTTACCGGCAGGGATCTAGGGCTGCTCAGGTCAATTCCTGAGGTACTGCTATAGGGTAAAACCTGTCTTTATCATACTGTGAGGCATGGCGACCTCCATCTATATAACTTTTATTGCAAGTTGTTCTTCTCAGGAATTCAATAAAAGAAAAGAAAAAACAAAACAAAGCAAACAAAGCACTCGGATTTATAATGGAACTGTCTCCCCAGCAACGGCGCCAAAAGCTTATTTAAGATTTTAAAATGTAACCGCAAGCGTACAGATCAGTGTAGATACGGGTCAAACACAGGGAAAACAACCACTCTATTTATTTTTCTTTTAATAATACGAAAGTGAATGGATTAATGGCTGTGATCTAATTCTAATTACCGTCCTAAACATATGTATCTAAAATAACGTCCTAACCATTCGTCATCTAAGAATTTAAAGACGCAAGCCACGCAATTAAAATTAAATAAATAAATAATTGAAAATAAACAACCCACACAATTAAGACAAAAGACAATAAAGGAAAAAAATGCTGAAATAAAAATAAAGTAAAAGAAAGGGGATAAAGCTAGAGAGAGACTCACAAGTAGGTTTCTCTACTTAGCTCGAGGGATGCATCATAATATGAGCTTCCCTACTTGACCAGAGAGTTACTCTTACAAGGGTTACTCTACTTGACTTTAGGGAAAGGGAGACAATTAAAATAAAAGCAATAAATTGATATTTCTATGGCTAGGAGGGGCAAAGCCAACATATAAACTAGCCATGAACCTTGGGGGAAAGGGAAAGCAATAATATAACAACTGAAATTAAAATCCTAAATTAAGAAATGAAGGGTAGTCAGAAGAGGGAATGAGAGGGGGGAGAGAAGACTAATGAAGAAGCTTACCTACCTGAATCAATACTTGAACTTGAAAGCTTGGATGATTTGAGATACTGCCAACCCTAAAAACCAGATCTGGAATGAACCAAATCTGAAATTTCTAGGCCTAGAGAAAACAAATCTTAAAAAAAAAAAAAAAAGAGATTCTCCACGGCTCATGATCTTGTCACCTAGATCTAAGCCTAAACTATAACTTTAAAAATTACAACTCAATTGCATAAGTCATAAACATAAAAGACTGAATAAAAAACAAAAGTGTTTGCATTAATTGAATAAAAAGAACTTACAAAAGTGTTTAAAGTATAAACCTAAACTAGAGCTAGAGAAAGAGATAGAGCAACTAAAAAAAAACTCTAGAAGAAGAATGAAGTGTCCCCCCTCCTCTTACATGAATTGTATTTATAGGGAATGGGGAGGTAGGATAACAAATTTCTCTTTCCTAAAAGGGAGAAACCTACAATTGGTAGTGAGATATTTTGAGACCAAAAGTGCTAAGGTGGAGGAGAGAGAAGATTTGGATAAGATTTATTTCTCCCTTTTTTTCCTTTTTTTTTTTTTTCTCTTCTTGGGCAGGAAACCCCTCCCACAATTTTCCTTGCTTCTAATTTGATGTGAAAATCCCCTCCATGCCTTAGTGCTTTAAGTGAGTGAAAAGTAAGAAATCTTCAACAAAATTCTCTAAAAAAAGACAACCATGAGATTCGAACTTGAGACCTCCTGGCGAGCAAGGAAATTTTGCACACCATAGCTCACCAACTACACTAGGTAGTTGTTGTTGGAGAGATATGACGCTTGATAATGCTTAAAGTCTTTAAAATCCAAAACTTGCAAAAAGAGAGTAAAACCCAAGGTAGCTCCATTCTAAATATATAAAATGCATGTCTTATTACCCTAGATTTCACACATAAATGTGCTCATCAATTGTTGTCGGAGGTGAAAACTTGTCAAGCGTGGCCGATGATTGGTACCGATGTTATGACAGCCAGGAGGGGTTATCAGGGGTTTGCTGGGTGACCCATGGATACATACGGGGACCGACAAGCTTCTACTCATGGCTAGGGTTTGTATCCCTGTGTAGTCAATGGCGGTTCTGAGACGAGGGATACAACCTAATGTGCCGTAGTAGCATTTATCAGACTTAGTTGTATTGTTATGTGGATAATAAAATAAATGAATTGTATCATGAGCATTACGGACTATATATTTAATTTATGCAATCATGCATTATGAATTATTACTGCGATTGTTATACTTGGATGTGCTTGAAACTCACCCCTCACTGAGCGAGTTGGAAAGCTCACCCACGTGTACACCCTTTTTTTAGATGATGAAGTATGGTCGTGCCCATGGCTAGTGATTCTCTATCCTTCAGACCCGAGTACGGAGTGAGCGACTGGTGGATGTCAGACACGGAGGAGTATAGCTAGGACTATGCTTGTGATTTCTATACATATGCGGCACCATGAGGTGTTTGGCGTATTTTTGATGATTTTGATACGAGTATGTAGATGGTACATTTCTTTTAAACTTATTAGTTATACGTCATGGATAATTGTAAAGGATAATTCTGTTATGGATAATATTTTATCACTAGATAATTTCCCATTTTATTGATGATTCTGCTACTATACTTTGATCCCGCTGCTTTTGGTTGGTTGTGATGTGAGATTGTGAAATGCTAAGGTACTGCCATCAGAGATCCTGGTAGGTTTGTAAGATAGGTACGTGTCTTACTCACACCACCAGTATTCCTAATGGTAAGTTAGGTTTATTGGAAGTGGGGTGTGACAAGTTTTCTATCTCCAACGGCTCTTTCTGGTCGACCGGTTATAAGTGGCGATCGACCGGCAGATCCAAAATATGACCGTTAGAGTCGATTTACTACCTAAAAAGCTCCTCTAATCTCCCCTATAAATACCTACGATGCTCATAATTAATTATACTTTTAAGTCTAAGCATTAAGAGCTTTATTGTGACCATACAAAAGTCAAAAGGTCACTCTATCCCACTTGAGCAGTTTGGTCTTCCACATTTCAAAAGAGTTGAAGTCTCAATCAAGTCTTCTACATCTTTCTATGCATGTCAAAGCTACAAGAAGATTTATAAAAAGGTGCATCATTCATTTTTCATTATCATCATTTACACCACACCAGAGGTATTCTTCTTTATTCTTCTTTCTCTATTTTCTATTTTACAATTCTAGGATGTACTTCGGATGTAAGGATTCTCATATTCTAAAAAGAGTAAGGTGCCTCTCTGCCTGCAAAGGAGATTGTAAAGGAGATTCTCTGCCTATAAATGGGATTTGTAAGGATACTCTTATCCATAAAAGATTGTAAAGTGTTCTTCCCTGCCTACTGTACTGAAAGGGAGAACTAGTGGAATACCTTACAAGAGGATTCTTCTAGGGAGTGAACTAGACTCGGATTGAGTCGAACCACTATAAATCTCATGTTGTGTGATTGTCTCTATTTTACTTATTCTGCATTATTTTTAATTTGCAATCATACTTTGGGATATTATTTTGAAAAGATTAAATTTTCAATTGTATAACCTATTCCCCCCCCTCTAGGTTATTTTAATTACTTCCATCACATTAGAATATAAATCTTGAAATAATTGGATATTCCTAGATCCATAGGCATTAATGGCACAAGCGATGGCATTGAAGTATATCTCATCTGTATTATTTTCTTTGTCATGTGAGGTGCATCTTCCATAAACTGGGTAACAAACTATTCCATTCTTTTGTTTATGAGGAAATGGAATGATGGAGAAAGAATACATTATAAACCAACATATACTTCAACAAATATATAAACACTGAACATTTTCTCCTTTCACTTTCTTGTTCCATTCAACAGCATAATAAGAATTTTTCATCTTTGATTCTTAATTCTTATCTTCCCACCATACAGGAGCTCTAAGAAGTCTAGTAAGTGATTAGTAGGTTAGAATTCCCTAATGAGAAATTATAGCATCTCCTGATTTACAGCTTCTAAAATTTCAGCTAAGGATTTAGGCAATAGAAATCTGTTAAACTAATTTGCAGTATATCGTGTTCATATTTTATACTCCAGTCTCTTTAATTTTTATTTATTGTTTGAAGTTTGTCTATTTCAAATAGATCAATTACTTCTATGCTTCTCTATTTCTATTAATTTTGGTTGTTTGGTGGGATACTGGTTTTTGGGTTTTGTTATATGTTTGGATTTAGCATGGTTTTAAGTCTTTCTTTTCCCTAAAATGGGGTGAGTTCTTTTATTTGTAGGACAATTCGGATATCCAGTTCTTATTCATGATTGCCAGATTTTTTTTTTCTTTGGTTGGTCTTTCGGAGGGCGGTTGAACAAGCTATACGTAGAAACGGAACCAAAAATGATGCATAAAAGGAATAGAAAATGCAAAAAACATTCACACGATTGCACACAAAGATTTAAGTTGTTTTCCAAGATTACCTACATCCATGGTGAGATGAGACCTGCTTGTTATACTCGTGCCCTAAAATTTCCTCCTATGACTGTACAAATGAGTACCGGAGGACACTAGTACCAATGAATATTGGGTAGCAGCGGTATTTTTCCGGAAGGAAAGGATGACTCCACTTGCAACTGCTACTCATACCTTAAATTGGAAGGGGTTTCGGACGTAGAAGAAAAGGTTAGTCAAGCCCTCACATTTCACGGAAAATCCTCGAGCCTTAATAGCAAAATATATAAGAGGTGGGGCCCTTATTTGATGTTTAAAAGTAAACGCAAGCATACGGATCAGTGTAGCTAATGGGTTGAACACAAGGAGAGTAGCCACTTTATTTTAAGCTTCTTTTAGTAATGTGAAAGAGTAATGATTGATTATGGTGATCTACTTCTAACTACCGTCCTAACACAAATGCATCTAAAAATGTCCTAACAAACACATCTAAGGAAACTGGAATTGAAATTACAATAAAAATTGAATGACCTAACCATTCACATATAACCCTAACCATTCGTCATCTAGGAATTTAAATATTCAAACCACACAATTAAAAAGCAAATAACTGAAAGTAAAAGTGCTGAAAAGTAAATAAATAAAATAAAAAGGGGAAAAAGCTAGAGGCAATACTTAGCCTGAGGGATGCACTATAAATAATATGAGCTTCCCTACTTGACAAGAGAGTACTCTTATAAGGGATTTTCTACTTTGCTTTAGGGGAAAGGATGTGATATAAATAATCAAAATAAAAGGATGGTTCCTTGGCTAGAGAGGGTCAAAGCCAACACATGCATCTAGCTATGAACCTTAGGGCAAAGGGAAAGCAATGATGTAAAACTAAAAATTTAAAACCTAATTTAAGAATGATGGGTAGCAAGAAGAGGGAATGAGAGGGGGGGTGAGAAGACTACTGTAGAAGCCTACTTACCTAAACTTCCATACTTGAATCCTTGAATTAAAATAACTTGATTGATTTGAAATACTACTAGTTCTAAAAACCAGATTTGAACTAAATCAAGTCTAAAATTGCTGGCCTGGAGAAAACAAATCATGAAGAGAAAAATTGAACTTGAAAGAGATGCTCCATAGCTTGTTCTTGTCACCTAGAACTAAGCCTAGAACTAGAAATTAAAATTATTATGCCTTTGAATAACTTGAACAATAAAATAAAAGGCTTGCATTAATCAAAATAAAAGATTCAAATTAATAAAAAAAAAAATACAAAAGTGCTTGCATAAAAAACTAAGACAAAGAACCAAAGAGAAAAAGAGAGCACAACTAAAAACCTAGAAGAAGAGAGGAAGAGAGAAAACCCTAAAAGAGAAGTGTCCCCTCCCTCCCCTTGGTCGACTCCCTTATATAGGGAATGGGAGGGAGTATAACGATTTTTGGTTTCCTAGTTTAGGGGATTTTTTGAGACTTTTGTTGATGATGTGGAAATTAGGAGAGAAGATAGAAAAAAGAGAAAATAGGGGAGAGAATGAGAAGGATGACTAAGTGTGGGCCTCTCTTGGATCGAATTTGTGTGGTGGAGGAGAGAGAAGAGAAGAAATAGGAAAAAAGTAGGGGAGAGAAAAAACAAATCTCCAAAAAATGACAGCTAAGAGGTTCCAACTTTAGACCTCCTGGTGAGCAAGGGATTTTTGCACACAACTTACCAACTACGCTAGGTATTATTATTACCAAAAAAGAATCTTCAATCACTCTAGGGAGTCCATTGATCCTTGTTGGCATTTGGAATATTCCTTGTACACCTGGGATAATTGCAAATGGGTCGGTTCTACATCTCGGTTCAGTTTTGATCCCTCATTCTTTTTTCTGGCCCAAAAAGAATAATCACTTATGCGGGTGACCAAATGGATGTGTACTTTTAATGCAACATGTCCATCTTGCTTAGAATTTTGTCATCTTCGTAGTCATAAAAAGAAACGGGACCTCTTTACTTGTAAAATTGGAGATATGGCATCCAATAGTCCTTAAGACCTTTAAAATACAAAACCTACAAAAAGAGAGTAAAACCTAAGATAGCTCCATTCTAAATATTTAAAATGCATGCTTTTATACCCTAAATTTCACACATAAATGTACTCATCAGAATTCCCCCACACTTAGACTTTGTTAGTCCTTGAGCAAAACAAAAAGAAAAAGAATAAAAAGTAAAAATCTAACTCACTTTCGTAGGAATCACAGTTGCACTTAGCATGTGCAACAAACCTTATAAACCCCTAGGTCATCCTTAGTGGACGAGTTGTGTCTCGTGGGTATTTGCAGTGAATATACACCCAAAATTCAGAAAAAACAAATCCCAACCTTGGCTAAAGGTAAGGGCCATACAGATTCGGAGCAAAGATAATTGCTCTTACACTTGATCTAGGGATCCCCACACTTGAATTTTTATTACCACATATCGATTTTAGGCACAAACATATTTCTTTGATTTGGAACTCATATTGTTTCATCAAAAACATCCTTATCTTAAGGCAAGACCACTTGTGACGTAATAGGGAACTAAGGACTAAGACATTGCAATGTTTTTGACCAAACATGTTATCAAGGCATTGATGACATTTACATATACTTTCCTGCTGTGTGATTTTTTTTCCCCATAATAAACTCTATCCTACTCCACTACTATTGGCCTGAATGACATGATGGAGCAAACACCAGACACCTAAGTTACTATGTAGCTTCACTTTTTGTATATGCCCCCATAGACAGTGATGCTAGAGTTCTTTCAGAAGTTTCCTCCCTAGGAATTTCGATTAAGACACCACGCTTCCTAAGGCTCAATGCCATGTCCAGTTCTAAGGAAATCAACTCTTACTTTTCATTTATATCACTTTCCACACTTCATTTAAAATTGTGTATCTGTCAACTCGTGCCAAATCTAAAAAGAAAGTCTCAACTCCAAATCAAGAGTATAAGGAACCCATAGAATTATATATGGTCCAACACCGTAAAACAAGGGTTTCTTATTTTTCAAAAGAGAGTTCCATCTCAAGACATAGGCTTGTTTCTTTTTTCTCAACAGGGTTTTTATGTGTTTAAGATGGGTACCTAAATAAAAAATTCTAACATTCTTACATCAAATAACTGAATGGTATGATCATTAACCAAAAGCCAAAGTAGGATTTCATCCTTAGCAAGCTCAAAAACAAAAGAAAAACAAACAAAGAAAGAAAAATAAAAATAAAAAACAAAAACAAAAAGAAACTAATTTCCTTCACCCACACTTAAGTCATGCAATGTCCTCAATGCATGGAAAGAATTAAAAATAAAGACAATGCAAGGGGGTCATACTTGATTAAAAGTTAGTCATCAGTATAAAAAGGTTCATGGAGATCCATGACCTTTTCACTAGCAACAGTAGCAAACTCAAGGTACGGTTTCAAATGTTGACCATTAACCTTGAAAATTACCCCTATTCCTAGATTCAGAATCTCCACAGCTCCATGGTGATATACATTATGGACAATAAATAGGCCATCCCATCGGGATCTAAGCTTACTAGGGAAAAGGTGCAACCGAGAGTTGTACAATAAGACCTTATCACTAATTGCAAAAGATTTATGTAGAATGTGTTTGTCATGGAAGGCTTTGGTCTTTTTCTTATAAATCTTAGAACTTTCATAGGCATCATTCCTAAGTTCCTCCAACTCAGATAGTTGGAGCCTATGATGAATACCAGCATCAGAAAAATCAAAGTTGAGCTTCTTGATGGCCCAAAAGGCCTTATACTCTAAGTCAATTGGTAAGTGTTAGACTTTTTCATGCCCCAAACGGTGGGGAGACTGACTAAGGTCGATCTTGAATGCAATCTGATGGGCACACAAGGCAACAATAAGCCTAAAGGTCCAATCCTTACGGTTGGGATTAACAGTTTTCTCTAAGATTTGTTTAATTTGCCTATTAGACACCTCTGCTTGGCCACTAGTTTGAGGGTGATAAGGGGGTAGATAACTTATTGGTAATCCCATATTTTTTCATCAAGGTCTCAAAGGGCCAATTACAAAAATGAGTTATCACTAATTATAACATATGGTGTACCAAAGCGAAAAAAGTTGTTTTCTTTGAGAAACTGGACCACCACTTTGTGGTCATTAGATTTACAAGGTATGACCTCTATCCATTTAGAAACATAATCAATGGCCAAAAGTATATAAAAATTCCCAAAGGAATTAGGGAATGGACCTATGAAATCGATGCCTACATATCAAAGATCTCAACTACAAAAATAGGGTTGAGGGGCATCATGTTCCTCTTATTTATATGGTAAAAAGACTGTGTAGGCGGGACAAGATTTACAAAAATTAAAAGCATCTCTAAAAAGAATGGGCCAATAAATCAGAATTGGAGAACCTTTGCGGTAGTCTTTTTAGCTCTAAAATGTCTACCACATGCATGATTATGACAAAAAGATAAGAGTGAGTATTGCTCATGATCAGGCACACAACATCTGATAATTTGGTCAGGACAAACTTTAAAAAGATAAGGATCTGTAGACACCCAATTTTGTCACCCTCCCCTAGCTATGATGACTTACGGATCATGGACGCAACCTCTCGCTTCCAATCTATGAAGATGACATTTGACTGAGGTAACCCAACCATGAAGCATTCCATACTCACCAAAAACCCTAGAAATCCCATATGAGAGAAAAATAGGGTCTAATTATGACTTTTCATATATGAAGGAATTTGGTCCAAAGCAACTGTATAGATAGATAGTGCTCGAAATCACGATTCCAATGGTATATGGTATGACAAAATCAGACCATCGAATCTCCAGTAATCATTCCCAGAAGTTACTCAATAAGTGCCCAAACCCTACCCATGCGAGCCCCACACCATGCCATGAGTGCCCAAACCCTACCCATGTGAGCCCCCACACCATGCCATGAACACCTAAATCCCACCCATGTGAGCCCCCACACCATGCCATGAACACCTAAATCCCTGAGTCTTCCCGAAAAGAGAATGGGAAAAGAAGATAAGACTCATCTGGAGTTTATAGCTTCCCACTGATTTGAAAAGCCACATTTGCTCCCTCCTGCAAGAACCACAAGCCCAAGAGTTACATAAGCTCAAGCCTAGGCCCTTTAGAGGAAGGAGTGTGTATGCAAAGCAAAAAAGTGCCCAAAGAATGTTGGTATACATGTACTCTGCCCGAATCAACTGCAACGGAAAGGTCCATAATGGGGGTCAGAGATGTGACCGAGGAACAGGGATAGCCTTCATCAATAGGCTTGAAAAGTTGGACTTCATAGAAAGAGGATTGAGCAGTCTCTACTACCTCTCCCCCTCAGAAAGTTCAGCTTCAGAGAGTATGAGGTTGATCAACTGGTATTTGTGAAGAAGCAGGCACCTGTCTAAGAGAACAATTGCACCATTGAAGAAATAGAAGCGACCTTCTTGGAAGAAGAAAAAGGCCCTTTGCCACATCTACTCATCCATTGAGCCATTGAACCACTCTTGAACAGGATAAGCATTGGAGAGAACTTTAAGTTTACTCATGTTACTGAGTCAAACAGCCTAAATACCATTGATAAAAGCATCAAGTCAATCATTGAGTATGTAGTCGAGTCTGTTGTTTAGTCTGTTGCTTATGATTATGTGTCTGTTTCCCCTTTTGAGGAGAGTCTAGAGTCCTTATATGTCAAGTCTATTACTCATTCTTTCATGAATGAAATTTTTGATTCCGAGTATGACTTGCCTCCTTTTTCTGATGATGATATTAATAAATATCATGATCTAATAAAACAATGTAAACCAAAAAAATCCCAACCCATCCATGAGGATACCCGGGTTATTAATTTGGGAACTGACCAATGTCCTTGAGAGGTAAAAATTGGCACTACCATAGATGATGAAGAAGCAGAGTAGATGATTGGTCTTTTGAAAGGGTTTGCCAAAGTATTCACCTGGTCTTATAAAGATATGCTTGGTATAGACCCCAATATCGTGCAACATTGATTGCCGACCTACGCTGGGGTAAAGCCAGTGAAACAGAAATTCAGAAGAATACGACTATAATGGAGTGAAAAGATAAGAGAAGAGGTCGTAAAATAGTCAAATGTCGATTTTCTACAAGTGGTAAAATACCCCCAATGGTTGGCTAACATAGTACTAGTGCCAAAGAAAGATGGCAAGGTATGAATGTGCGTAGACTTCTAAGATCTTAACAAGGTGAGCCCTAAGGATGACTTCCCACTACCTCACATTAATTTATTGGTTGACAACACAGCGGGACATGCCTTGCTATCATTTATGGATGGATTCTCGAGAAACAATCAAGTGAGCGTGCACCCAGAAGATTATGAAAAGACAACCTTCACCACTCCATGGGAAACCTCTTGTTATAAGGTGATGCCTTCTGGACTAAAGAATGCTGGGGCAACTTATCAGAGAGCAGCTACAGACATATTGCATGATATGATGAACAAAGATGTGAAAGTCTATGTGGATGACATGATATTAAAGTCAAGGGATCAATAGGGGCATATTCCCACACTATGGTGATTCTTTGAAAGGATCAAGAAGTATTAGTTGAAGTTAAATCCTCAAATTTGTGTATTCGGGGCAATAGCAAGAAAATCGTTGGGGTTCTTGGTGAGTGAAAGGGGCATCGAAGTCGACCTTGTCAAGATCAAGGCAATTTAGGAGATGCCCACACCTCGGACTGAGAAGAAAATACTAGGATTCTTGAGTCACATTCAATATATCAGCAGGTTTATAGCTCAACTAACTATGATTTACGAGCCAATCTTCAAGTTGTTGAAGAAGGATCAGCCCACAGAATGGAATGACCAATGCCAACAAGCTTTTAATAAGATAAAAGGATATCTTGTGAAACCACCAGTGACACACCGGTAGAAGGGGAACCACTTCTTTTGTACTTATCAGTGGGAGAATATTCCATGGGCTCATTGCTAGCACAAAAGGAGACAGAGAAGGGGGTAGAGCATGGCGTATACTACCTCAGCAAGAAGTTCTTAGAGTATGAAACATGGTACACATCTTTGGAAAGAACTTGTGCTGCACTGATTTGGGTAACAAAAAGGCTACGATACTACATGGTAGCTTATCCAGTACGTCTAATCTCAAGGTTTGATCCAATCAAGTACCTCTTTGAGAAACCAGCTCTAATAGGAAGGATGGCTCGATGGCTGCTATTGCTCTCAGAGTTTGACATCACCTATATTACTTAAAAGTCTATCAAGGGGCAAGCTATAGCCGATTATTTGGCTGCCCACCCCATAGAAGATGGAAGAGCCTTAGATGATGCCCTTCCAGATGAAGAGATCATGGCAATAGAAGAAGAAGAAGGCACAACTAATGAACGACAATTATTCTTCGATGGAGCAGCTAATCAAAAGGGGTGTGGTGCAGGAATATTGCTTGTTACTCCAAATGACCTTTACTTCCCTTCGTCATTCTGCCTTGATTTTTCCTGTACCAAAAATATTGCCAAATATGAAGCTTGTGCCTTGGGACTAGAAACAACCTTGACCATTGGAGTAAAAAGGATCAAGGTGTATAGTGATTCATCCATTGTCATTTGTTAGATGCAAGGAAAGTGGAAGACTAGAGATGAGAAGCTGAAGTCGTATCAAGAACATCTGAAAGAAGTAATTGGACACTTTAAAAAGATCTCGCTCAAATACTTCTAGAGTGATAACAACATGTTTGTCGATGCACTTGCAACCTTGGCTTCAATGGTAGAATGCAATCCTAGGGCTAGAGTCCGACTATTCCTAGTGGATCAAAGAAGCATGCCCATTTATCAGAATTCAGTGAACTCTCTCGCTATAGATGGTCGGTCTTGGTTCACTCACATTGTGGATTTCATTAGGGAAATGAAGTATCCAGTTGGAACCACAGATAGAGAAAAGAAATTTCTAAGGAGATATGCCGTCCAATTCATTCTTCAAGGGGACCTATGATGGAATACAGTTGTTGTGCATGGATGAAGAGCAAGCTGCAACAATCATGGAGAAAATTCATCAAGACCTTTGTGGACCCCATATGAATACCAAGATGCTAGCTAAGAAGATTCTTAGACTGAGATATTATTGGAACACAATGGAAGTAGGATGTGTGGGTTTTGTTAAGAAATGCCACAAATGTTAGATATTTGTGAATATCATAAACATCCCGCTAACAGAGTTGCACTCACTCAGTTCTCCTTGGCCATTTTCTACTGGGGGCATTGACATCATAGTGAAGATCAACCCCAAAGCAGCTAATGGTCATGAATTCATCTTGGTAGCCATTGATTATTTCACCAGATGCGTAGTAGCTCAATTATATGTAGTCCTCACATCTGCTAAGGTGTCAAAATTCATCCAAGAAAATATCATTTGCTGATATGGAGTGCCCCAAGAGCTAATATCAGATTAAGGATCCTATTTCTAGGGCAAAACTAATAAGATCTACACAAAGTGCATTATCAAAAGGCATCACTTTACCACTTATAGGCCGCAGACCAATGGGACAGTAAAAGTAGCTAACAAGAACATCAAGGTCATCCTATAGAAAATGGCTGAAACACATAAGGATTGGGTGGATAAATTACCATTTGCTTTATGGGCGTATCGGACTTCCGTATGATCCTCGACAGGGCAACTCCTTTTTCTTTGGTATATGAGGTTGAGGCGGTTCTACCATGGAAATCCTAGTACCATCCCTGAGGGTGCTTCTTGATAGTCAGTTACCTAAAGGAGAATGGGTGAAGGCCAGACATGATGACGTATGAAGGCCATGGATAATTTGAAAAAATATCAACTGAGAATGGCAAGGGCCTTCAACAAGAATGTGAAGCCCCGTCACATAAAAGAGGGTGAACTTGTTCTTTGAGAACAAAGGGCCCCAATTCATGACCCAAGAGGGAAATTTAGGTCCAACTGGAGTGGCCCATTCACTGTCAAAGAAATTCCATTAGGCAAGGCTGTAAAACTCATAGACGACAACGGCGAAGAAATACCCATATTGGTCAACATGGATCAACTCAAGAAATATTATGTTTGAAAGGGTGAATAGCCCAAACTATGCTAGACCTGATTCCTCTCAAGGGATACGTAGGCAACTTGACATGTGCAAGTGTTGTCTCAACAATCTCAAGGCAATAAATTGTTTCTTAAATTAATAATCAAGGTATCTAAAAAGATCATCATAGCTTGTGTCCCCCAAGAATCCCCATTTGACATGCAAGATCATTAGGTATCCATCATCCGCCTATGGTCCTCTAAATTCCTATCAGAATTCCATCCCCTAAAAGTCACCATCCGGCACTAGTAAATCAAGGACAGTTCATTCCCCATCCTTGATTAGTAAAAAAAAAAAAAAAAAAAAAGGAAAAAAGCAAAAAAAAAAAAGAAAGAGTTTGATGCAACAGCGATAAAGGTTTGGTTGTGTCAATAGCTAATGAGTGATATTTTGAAAAATCACATATCTTCTTTGCTTATGATGGTTTCAAGAAAAGTCATGGACTCTTTGAATGAGACATTAAGGAGGTGGACCTTAGACATAAACATTATGGCACCAGGATCGCTAGAATATATGAGTATGTCAATGCTTAGCCAGATCAGATGTGTAGAGATACATCACAATCTACTCCGAAAAGTGCCCCAGCATTGGGATACCCATTTTCATATATTTCGGTTTTGGTTGGTTGAGGTCTGCCCAACTCTCGAAGAATTTTGAGTTTGTATGCTATCTTCACTTAAGGGCAAATTGAAACCATCTTTGAAGAAAGAATATTCAGATGAGAAAAGAAGGAAATGAAGCAGTTCATTAGCTATGGAAAGATTGACATTTTGAAGGTGGCCAGGATCTTCATTCGGTATCTATCACTGGGAGGAATCCATCAACAAAGATCATAGGACGCTTATCTACTTTGCATGATAGCTCACTATGTTCTTCGAACTCCGGGATGTGGTGCATCACTTGTTCTGATAGAAGTAGTAAAACAATTGAAAGAAGGAGGTGACATCATCCCCACTATCCTTACAGAGACACTCAAGGGATTTGATGACATAAGCCATGGCCATAGATTTGGACTTGGTCATTATCAAGGAAGTCTTGCTATTTTTCAACTTTGGTTACTTGGAAAACTGAAGCTGATCAGGCCGTTAAATGGATGTCGACTTAGAGCTCTTTGTTACAAGAAAAGAGGGAAGCCCCAGAATTCAAGCTCATCAGTGATTGGGAAGAATACCTATAAGAAAGAATTGCACAAGATATTGCATGAAGATGCCTAGGGAAGCCACAAGAGATTTTCTGATGAAGACCCCTAGATGCAACTGTGTTAAGTTGATGGGCTTGACTCACACGTCCTTTTACTTGCCCACTTACATTAGCTGACAATATGGACTGAAAGCAGAGGACCCAGAAGAGTTGATGACTTCTACCCACCCCCAAAACTGTCTCCACACATTGTTACCTATCTGTCATGTTTATGATAGGAAAGTTATTTTCATGTATTTCACTTGGTAGTAAAGTGAGGTGATATTTGGAATTTTTATGGTTTTCTGACTATTATAATGAAGACTTGAGTTGTGGAATTGATTGTGCCTAAAAATTCAAAACCATAAACAAAGGGAGATTTTCTTTGTGCTAAAGATAGATTTCCATTTATAAAATACCAGGTTTGGCAACACAAAGAAAAAGAAAAAAAATGGTGAACAAACAAGGGGAGGGAAAAAGAAAATGAAAAAAATATACATATGTTTCTGTTTTCAAGAACTACAAGAATAGATCCCTAAGAGTTAAAATCCTAATCTGAGCCGCACTCGGGGTCATCCTCATAGAACATCGGGGAGCTAGCTGGTGCCAATCCCAAGCTCACCATCCTCTGAGTAAGATCTTGAATCTGCGTGTGCTGCCCGAAAATCTCTTGCTAGCAAGAGCTGACTTAGCTCCTTAAGGCAGTATTCTCTCCTTCCTGGGAAATATAAGGAATGGTTAAGAAAAAAGAGTAATAAAGAAGAAGGACAAGGTTAGAAAAAGGATGATACCTTATCAAGCACCACGTCACACAAACTTTGATTCATCCTCCTAATCTTGGCATAGGCCTCCGGAGATACCTGATGAAGACCATGTCCATCAAAAGAGATCAAAAGCCAATTAAATGAGAAGGGGTTGGATACTCACATAGTTATATGGAATGGGCAGCCCAAGAGAAGTGTCTCTATCCAGTCTACACTCTAAGAGATGAGGAATACCGGGATGGGCTGCATTGGGATAAGACATACCTGGGAAACCATGAAAGGGGATAGTGGCCATCCTGAGATATCCACCTACAATAGTAGAAGGCCCAGCTCGGGAAGGACCAGGAGCATCCATTTGTGGCCAAACAGAGGAAGAGGCCACATGCCGTGTTCTCCGCTGAAGGAACATTAATTAATGCAAAAAAAAGAAAAAGAAAAAAAGAAGGATTTGAAGTATGAAAAGGACATTCAAGAAGAGAAACATACCACTGGGCCTCTGGGACCAAAAGGAGTACAGACTGTCTCTTCCTCGAGGAAGGTCTCATAATCCTTGTTCCGATCTAGGAGGGAGTTGTCCCACATTCCTTCAGCCAATCTCTTAATCTGATCCATAGGGATGCACTTAGGGTGATGCATAGTGGATGGAGGAAGACAAGGAGGGATGTGCATATCAGAATCGGATCACTGGGAGGTGACCTGCTCTCCCAAATACCAGGCGTGGCCTCAGATACCCTTGAACAGAACCTGGTTCTTTGTCAAGTGCTAGGCCCGGGTAGCTTCGCCAAGGTTAGGAAACATAAGTTGCCGACATAACCTCCAAGTAACCTGTAAGTTTAAAAGAAGTGAGTACAGCATAAGACATAGAGAAATTCAATGCCAAACATGACTTACCTTTGTAAGCCCATTCGGAGAGAATGAGCTGTGGTCCTTGGAGGATGGCGGTAGCCCCTGAGTACTTGACCATTTCCCCATCTTATGGCTACGGGGATGAATGATGCTTGAGGAGCCTTCAGTATAGGAGCCATAATCTCCAAGTGTTCATAACACTAGGTCTAATTTGAAAAAGCAAAGGAGGTGTACTCAAACAAAAAGAAATGTGTGCATGGATAAGAAGCTACCTGGAGAATATAGCCCGCTCCCTTGAGGCCCCGATCTCCATATGATAAAAGGTTAAGGGTCTGTAATAGGTAAGCATAAGTGGCCCCACCCCAATCCCAAGTGTCTATATCCCAAAGTTCCTGGAAAAGAGCAGCCATGAGAATATCCACCCCACCTCAAAGGTCACTAATAAGGCACTGACCCACAATAAACAAAAGGAAAGAGTAGGTCACCTGCACAATGTTACTGAGGTTCACCCCCAGGTCAATCCTCCACCAACGGGCACTAATCTCACCTAGGCGGACATGTTTCTGATCATCTTGGATGTCGATGCCCGTCAAGTCTATGAACTCCCTAGCTGTCAGAGTCTCAGGAAGGGTTAGGGGCCTCTCCCTAAATGGTATGCCTATCAAGGCATAGAAGCACAAGGGTGTAATGGTGATCTTACTTGTAAGGAGATGGAAAGAGTGAGCACTAGGCCACCACCACTCCATCAGGCCTCTCGCCAATGCCGGACTAAACTTCTGGGTCTCCAGCGAGGTCAATCTGCTTTGATAAGATGAATCAACCATCACCTTGACCCTGTAAGGAAGCACTTTGTACCAATCTCGAGCCGAGTTCGGATGACCATATCTGGCCAATGTAGGTGGTACTCCCCCATTGAACCTCTAAAATTAAAAAAATGATAATAAAAAAATAAAAAAATGAATAAAAAAAATAAAAAAAATGAATAAAAAAAATTGAAAAAAAAAATAATGAATGAATAAAGAAAAATGAATAAAATGCAAAGACTCACCCATATGCCCCATACAGAGTTGCATACATGATCCCAAGTCCTCTGAAGGGTCTGTCCAGTATACCAGTCCGCGGGACCCTCGTCCCCCTGAGATAAAGTACTGCAACTCTCCGTGCCATCTAGTAGGATTCCTCTACGAGTCGTCTTTCTTCTCTTGGCCATATTTTCCAAGATTATAGGGAATCCCAAGAAGTTTTATAATTTATAAAACAGCCCAAAAATATTTCTAATTCTCCAAATGGTTCCCTCCTCAAGAACTTTGAAGATCTTCAAAGAGAGAATGAAGAACTTCAAAGAAAACTTGAAGATCTTCGAAGAAAAATTTGAAGAAACCCAACAAAATGCGAAGAACTTGAATCCTCGAGAAAATTCAAAAACCCGTGCTCACCCACTCACAAATCATTCCCAACTCAGAAAAATTGGAATGAGAAATGGGCAAGAGGGGGGGGGACCATTTTATGATTAAAAAATTCGCTTTCTCAAAAAAAAAAAATTTTTTTTTGAGATTCCAATTCGGAGGTGCAACTCAAAGATTCTTACCACAACATATAAATCCCAAATCAAATCTATTATGGTAGATAAAAATTACATCACATGAAAATGAAAGGTGAAAATCAAATTCAAGTGGAAGGTGAAATACAAAGCAAATTCAAGTGGTAGATAACAATTACATCACGTTCATGTAAAAGGTGAAAATCAAATTCAAAAAAAGAAAGCAAAATTTAAAGCAAATATATGTGAAAAGAAAAAATCCAACTCAAAGGTCCAAATTCAAGATTCCAATCCAAAGGTTCAAATTCAAGAATCCCAATCAAAAGACAAAAATCAAAAATCAAGAAAAGAAAGAATCTCATTGAACTAGCCCAGGTGGCCCAATCTCATTAAACCGGCCTCAGGTTGCCCAATCTCATTGAACCGGCCCCAGGCCCAACCTCTTTGAGTCAGCCTCGAGTGGCCCGATCTTATTGATCAATTCCCTAAACTGGCGCATGGAAGCCCAACCAAGGAAAATTCAAGAATCAAATACTTTTGTCTTTTACAAGATTGAAAGAGCACCGAATTTCTTTCCTATAATTGCCAGTCCCTGATAGCCCAGATTGGTTTGAAAGACCCAGCCTAGAGACCAAATTCCCTAAACTGGCACAAGGAAGGCCAGCCAAGGAAAATTCAAGAATCAAATACTTTTATCTTTTGCAAGATTGAAAGAGTAGCAAATTTCTTTCCTGTAATTGATAGTCCCTGGTAGCCCAGATTGGTTCGAAAGACCTAGCCTCGAGACCAAATTCCCAAAACATGCACGTGGAAGCCCAGCCAAGAAAAATTCAAGAATCAAATACTTTTGTCTTTTACAAGATTGAATGTGCAGAAAATTTCTTTCCTGTAATTGACAGTGCCTGATAGCTCAGATTGGTTCAAAAGACCCAGCCTGGAGATCAAATTCCTTGAACTGGCATATGGAAGCCCAGCCAAGGAAAATTCAAGAATCAAATACTTTTGTCTTTTACAAGATTTAAAGAGCAGCGAATTTCTTTCTTGTAATTGAAATTCACTGATAGCCCAGATTGATTCGAAAGACCCAGCTTGGAGACCAAATATCCCTAGACTGGCACATGGAAGCCCAGCTTAGGAAAAATCAAAGATCAAGAGCAGAGAATTTCTTTGCAAAGAATTTCTTTCCTATAATCAACTACCTAGATGAGATCCTAAATTGTGAGTAGTTAAAGATATTACCTGTTACATTTTCAACTCTGTCATTGATGAGAAAGATGATGGCAGTAGGGGCAAGACGATGGTCGTTTATTTCTTTGCCCTTCGGCTATTGGCACAGACCTCCACCAAATAGAGGCATTCTGTAGACATCCAATTTTACCACCCTCCCGGCTATGATGACTTATGGATCATGGACATGACCTCTCACTTCCAATCTATGGAGATGACATTTGAATGAGGTAACCAAACCCTAAAGCATTCTATACTCACGAAAAACCCTAGAAATCCCATGCAAGAGAAAATAAGGGTCCAATTATAACTTTTTATAAATGAAGGAATCTAGTCTAAAGTGACCATACAGATAGCTAGTGCTCAGAATCACAATTTCAATGATATATGGTACGTTAAAATTAGACCAACGGATCTCCCTCAATCATTCCCAGAAGTTACTCCATGAGTGCCCAAACCCCACCCATATGAGCCCCCACACTATGCCTTGAGTGCTCAAACCCTGCCTATATGAGCCCCCACACTATGTCATGAATGCCCAAACCCTACCCATATGAGCCCCCACACCATGCCATGAGTGCCAAAACCCCACCCATGTGAGCCCCCACACCATGCCATGAACACTCAAACCCTGCCCATGTGAGCCCCCACACTGGCCTGGCACCCCCACTAAGTCCCGGCACCCATTGCTGGAGCACCGGTGCCCCTTACTGGAGCCCTGGTGCCCCTTACTGGAGCCCTGGTGCCCCTTGCTGGAGCCCTGATGCCTCCATCGAGGCCTTGGCACCCCCGTCGAGCCCCAGTGCCCCTATTGAGCCCCGACACCCCTTGTTGTAGTCCTGGAACCCCCGTCGAGCCCCGACACCCATGCTGGAGCCCTAATGCCCCCACAGAGCCCCAGTGCCCCCACTAAGGCCCTGACACCCCCGTTGGCAATCGATATCACCCTTTCGATGATCGGATTTGTGAAGGGATCCCCTCTTTTCCCATTTGTGTACTCCGCACTGCCACACTAGCATACCCTACATCATGAGCTCCTATTGGCCCAAAAGTACATCTTTTCATCTCATTGGCCCAAGAAAGTATCTCTACACCTCATTAGATAAAGAAATTTACCCTTCACCCCATTGGTCCAAAAATTCAATTTGTTACCCCATTGTAGACACCAAATTTTGTCACCCTCCTCTGGCTATGATGAAATATGGATCTTGGATGCAACTTTCGACTTTCAACAAACAGAGATGCTAATGGAAACATTCCCCTACCCAAAACCCTGAAAATCCATGTGCAGGAGAGAGGAAGGTCTAATTTTGACTTTTCATATATGAAGGAATGGTCAAGATGACCATGCAGGTAAATAGTGCTTGAAAACATGACTCCAATGATATATGATACGTCAAAATTGGGCCGATAGATCTCTAGGAATCATCGGTGAAAAATCATGCCTTTCGCACATATGCCGCCACGCACATAGACAGTCCCACTGGAAACCTGGAAAAATCCCTCACCTAACCCAAACACCCTAAAATTCATCCCCTACCTACCCAGATAACCCTGAAACACTCCCGGGTCAGAAACCCTAAGAATCCTTGTGCAGGAGGGAAGGGGTCCAATTTTAGCTTTTTATATACGAAGGAATGTGGTCAAGATGACCACACAGATGGATAGTGCTTGAAATATGATTCCGACAATATATGGTACGCCAAAATTGGATCGACGGATCTCCCATAACCTTCCCTGGAAAGTCATATTTTTACCATACGCATGCCGCACACCCCTACTGCACACTGTGCACGACCCCTCCGCACACTGTGCGCCACCCCATGGCACACTATGTGTGGCCCCACCACACGCTATGCAGGCCCCTGCCACATGCCGTGCACACTGTGCCTGCACATTGTGCATATGGCCCGAACACCGTGCACATTGCCCACACACCCACACCTGCACACACCCGCTGTGCACATTGCCTGCACAACCATGGATTCCCACACCCATGACATCACCCACACCCCCTGCCTAAACTTTCTCTCTCCTCCTGTTTTTTCGAAAACTATCTTTTCTGGCTAAACCTTCTCTCTCCTCCCACTTTTTCAAAAACCACCTTTTCTGGTAAACTTTCTCTCTTCTACTTTTTCAAAAACTACTTTTTTTGGCTAAATTTTCTCTCTCCTCTCGCTTTTTTGAAAACTACCTTTTTTAGCTAAACTTTCTCTCTCCTCTTACTTTTCTAGCTAAAATTACTCTCTCCTCCCATTTTTATCTGAAATCCCCCTTTTCCCCACTGGACAAAAGCCCTCCCCACCCATTTTTGCCTTCAACCCCCCCTTCACCCATTGGGCAAAAATCCTATCTCTTTACTTTAGGCAAGAGCCCCCCTTTTGTCCACTGGATAAAGGGATTCCCCCTCTCCTATTTGGTTGAAAAAAACTATAAATGCCCCCTTCCTTTAGAAAAAAATAGACTAATAGATCAGACCCCCTTTTAGAGTGAAATTTTCCTCCCCCCCCTCTTGATTTTCTTCTGATCTTCGGAGTGATCTTCATCAAGATCCAAAAACAAATTCAGATCTTCAAAGTGTTATTCGGGATCTTAAAGATCTTTAATCCAAATTCTTAGTTAGATATAGTTTTTATCCAAAAATAGTATGTTCTTGAGGCACCTCCCTTGAGTGTTCTTGAGTGTTCTTGAGTATTCTTGACATAGAAACTCCCCTTTTTTTGGTTCTTCGGGTCTATGAAGAGATCTTTGTTAAGATCTGAAACTCTGTTCGGATCTTCAAAGTGTTCTTCGGGACTTCGGAGTTCTTCAATCCTTTTTAGGTCGGCCTGTTCTTTTCAGAAGTAGCCTTTCCTAGCCGAACCCCTGTCTGAGTGTCCTTGGAATATCTCTAAAAATAGCCATTCACAGCGGAAGCTCTACCAAAGTGCCACCTCAGCCTACCCCCCCATAGCCTATCCTCAGCGAAAGCTCTATCGAAGTGCCACCTCATCCCAAGCCCAGAAATAGTCTTCCCTAACCGAAGCTCTGTCTAAACCTAAATTTGAAAGTGATCGTTTCTAGCCAGAACTCTGTCCGAATACCATCACAATCAATATCTCTCAAGAAAGGAAGTTAAGGTTAAGACGATCTTCCCCTGAGTCGGAAGAACATGAAAGACAGTCTGAGCCGGTACCAATCAGGGGCCTACCACTCTTGACCCGAAACAGAGGTCAAATTCAGGTATAATCTCTCTCCTCATTTAAGCATAATGTAGATATCTAATAAACCTTGTTTTAGTATATATAATACTTTGAATTCGATTAATGTATATATGTGTGATGACTTAGCCATACATGTGGAATAGTAATAATTATGGAAAATGTATGTTCTTTAGCATCTAGTAAGAACACTGATTGAATAGGGCCAATTGGTGCTTAACACCTTTCCAACTGTGTAACCTGACACTTACCCCAAATCTCTGGACCAGACCAAATTTTGGGCTCTTTTCTTAGAAATCGGGCCCACCCCTGGGTCCTAGGCCCATAACCCTAGGTGGTGACTCCAAACCCCGTTTGTATGATCCCGATCCCTGAATTGGACCATCATCAAAACCGTCATCTTAAATGATGAATTTTACACTCTTACGAAAGAGGCCCCATGTATCTCCAAGCAGCGATACGGTGGTGCAGGGCCCGGCCCGCAAACAAAGCACAGACGACTCGAACCCCTCCCCCTCATATGAAGGTGAAGGGAAAGAGAGAAGAGAGGACAGGGATGCATAGCCCATCCATCTCTGGCCCCCACCCTCATAGTGGTGACTCCACTGGGGATAAATGTCAACCAATACTAGATGCTACCTTTAAATACAAGAACATTTTCCATCACATTTGTTCGAAAATGTGTTTGGCTAACCCCATGTTTATAATTGTATTTGCTAACCGCATCATACATCATGCTCGAAGTAAAATCATTTGGCAAGACTCCCTGTTATACCCGCACCCTTGGGGAGGTCAGTGCATGTCATGGAAAGTACTCGAGAGCAAATGATACCCGCTTCCTGTACAAGAGTGGAAGGTATCATCAAATGCCGAGGATGTTGTATTTGTGCCAGGACCCTCAGGGAGGTCCATGCACTTTATAGCAAGGAAGTCACCCCCTTGATCTCGTACCTATGGGTATATCAAAAGGATCACATACCTTGCATATATAGATCCTGTCAAGGAAGCCTTGTCGGTCTTATTGCATCTACCCCATGCTCGCATCATGTAGAAATAGATGAAGAAGCTAGGAGTGCCATAAACTAACTGTAGAACTTATTTACGGTCTTAAAAAGGAATGTTCCTACACTATATTCCCGTCATAAAGAATTGCTTTCCTAAAGTGGATTTCAGATAAAAGGTGTCCCTCTTCCTTAAGGAAAAAGGTCCAGCTACGTGACTCAGGGGCAATCACATCAGAGTCACGTCAAGTCCCGAGAAGTCCTGAGAAAATTAGGAGGAAGGACACCTAGTGGGAAAAAGAGCAAGGAAAGCATGACTTTATTTTATGGAATGTCTTATGGGAATATTCTCAACAAGCCATTTATATGAATCTACCACTTATGACATTGGGTGGACCAGGGGCATCGAACCCTATCCACTGCCTAGCATTTAGCGGACTGACTTTGGATGAATCATTGATTATTAATTTGATGAATGCACGAATAAGGGGTTGGGAATTCAAGAATCCTAAAATAAACCACTATTAGTTCAGGCATAATTCCACACCTCAAGTATTCATCGCAGACCCTTTGGATGTGTTAGGGTAATCGGTTGATTCACCTAAATCTAGAATCACCTCCGTCATCTCTTCGAGATTGTCTACTACCAGGTGATTACAGCCCAGTAAGCATGGATGCACCCAACATGGAAACACCTGAATAGGCATGGGTCCATCCTATGGAGACATTGTAAATATAAATGACTGAAGTCAAAAGAGGGATAGCTCAGATACTGCATTCACTTTAGAACCCTCCCAGAGCTGATCCCAGGAATGACCAACACCGGCAACAGGAGATGTGGACCATAATGGAGCTATAGGTCATCATGGGAATTCTTCTCGAGTCGACTTAGGGGAACTAGAGCATGTCTGACCAACCGATCAGAGAGGATCTTCACCTACCCATCCTAATGGTCAACGAGGGGCCTATTCCAGGGTCCCTCCTCCTAGGGTAGTGATCGAAGATGAAGGAGAGGAATTTGTAGCAAACGTTCACTTTGAGTCTCTGGAGATGGAGAAGAAAGGAAGCTCAGAGAGCAGTTAGAGAAGTTGGAGAACATAATTCGAGTAGGAAAAGGCTCAGAAGGCTAAGAAGTGGATTATGAGGAAATGAGTTTCTTCTTTGAAGTGAGAATTCCAAAAAAAATCAAGTGGTAAACTAATAGATTTGATGGGTTAGGAGACCCCAAGGCTCCTCTCAAGGTCTTCCTCAGCATTGGTAAGTCGTGGTAACTTACAGATAACCAAATGGAGCAAGCCTTCATATTAACCCTATCGGGACCAACATTGAGGTGGCTCACATAGTTGGAGTCATCACAAACTTAGAATTGGGCAATAGTGGTGAAGGCCTTCACAAAACAATACTCCTACAATACTGAGGTGGATGTGAAACATCAGAGCTTAAGATGTTGAGGCAGCAGCCTAAGGAAGGATTCACCACCATCTTAATGAGATTCAGAGACAAGGCCGCCAAGATGGCAGACATGCCTTCAAAAGCAGAGCAAGTAGAGATGTTAATAGAGAACCTGTCAAAGTCCTATTATGATGTTCTTTACTATCAGTATTTGTAAACTTTTGATTCCTTGATAGCCACCAACACACTAGTGGAGAATAGAATTCTGAGAGAGGCCCAGTATCAAGGATCCTCCCAAGATGCAAGCAAGAACACCCGAATCGGATGGACAAAGGGTTTGAAAACTAATATGGTGAGTGCAGTTCAGCAGTCAGTCTCACGAGCCACCTCTTCACAACCCTTCATAATACAAGCAGATGCACCCGTCCAAAAGGCTCCTCACCTAAGAAGGAAGTTTTTTGATCTGGGAATGCCTATAATAGCTGCATATGCAAAGTTAAAGAAGCAAGGATTGCTAGGGACAGTGGCTCCATGAGTGATCAGCAATCCTCCTCTAGCTTAGTATAGGGATCATGAGTATTGAGCCTACCACACTCAGAAGGGCACAATACTGAAAGATGTTTGGGTCTACAGTATGTAATTTAGGACTTGGTAGACAATGGAACCATTGAGGTCAAGATCAAACAACCCCCTAATGTCAATACGAACACTCCTTGATCATGTGAACAATCTGGACGAAGAAACTGCAGAGAGTGACCTCACTCAACTCATTATACCTAGAGGTCAGAAGAATCATATGAATGCCTGTGCTTATAGGAAAATTATGAGTCAAAGGGTTTGAGTTATAAGAGCCCTCAGAAGAAAAGAATCATAAGAGGAAGAATTAGAAGATCAGGTGCCCCCCATCCATCCCTCCTCATCAAAAGAATCCACCGCACTGTGTTATTAGCCTCCGCCATATCATTAACCTTTCCCCTACCATCAAAGTGGAGGAACCTCTTCATCCTATCACCCCAATCTTCATATCCTACCTCTAACATTACATCATCTTCATACCATCCCACTTCATACCCCTCATCACCCTCATACAAATCCCATTCTCAAGGTTCAGTGTATAACCCAAAAGAAGGATGGACAAATGTGTACGATTGGAAGGATATGATTGCTCTACCAAATTCCCTAAAGATGACTTCATCAATAGGGTTAGTAAATGCATTGGAGGTAGACCAGGAGAGTGATCCCACTTCTCTAATTAAGCCTACCGTAACTTCAGAAGACAATCCAGAGGTAATTGAAGAGATTACAACTGATCTTCTCAGAGCAGTAACCACATTGGCTATAGGGGAACAGATCAAAGAATACACTTCCTTAATCCACATAGGGAGTGACACAGAGGATGATGAGTCAGGATTGGTCCAACTTTGAGCCAATAATTATAGGACCAACCATATGAGAATCTTCCGATCCATACGCTTTGAATACTACGAGCGTTTGGATGTTGGAGAATTTGATGGTCCTAAGGAATCTGAGAAGAATCAAGTGGGAGTGAAATTAGCAAAGAAGAAGATGATGATGATGACGATGAGGACAAAAATAAAGATGAGAAGGATGGAGATGACTTTGAGGATGATGGGTATCCAGACTGGGATGACTACCAAGGGCCTTGGTACAATGATTATGATGATGAGTCAAAATATGACTCACCAGAACATCCAATATGTTTCTCAGTCTACGCCATTGGCAATGATGACCTAATAGTTGATCCAACAAGTGGTATTTACCCTTCCCTATGCATGGAGGGAGATGATGCTACATCAGATTCAGAGAATGAGGGGAATCTGGAGAGCCAACATAAGTTTATATGGATGAGTAGTACTCCACATTTGAGTTGGAAGAAAAACTGTGTGAAGTGTATTCCAACACATTGAGGATGTAGGAAAGGGTAGAAGAAATTGACAAAATGTTAAGGGAAGTAACCGTCAGTGATCTTTACTACCGGGAGCAATTGGATGATCTGGATGAAATAGGACCAGATGACATAATCACAAAGGCGGTAGATGTTTCATTCCAATAGCTTTCCAATGCAGTCAACAAGGTACGAGCCAAGGTAATGGATATTTGTGGAGGTCCTCAACTTCCCACCCCAAGCAGGGAAGGAGAATCAGAAGAAGATGATTCTATGGTGGGGATAATCACCCTAACCAACAGTGATGATGAAGATAGTTATCCCACCGAGATTATTGTGAAAAAACCAATCGACATGATGGAAACTAGAAGTAGGAAAGATTACAAGGGCAAGGCTCTAGCAGTAGAGTAACCAAGGGCTAATGAGGCTAGAACTAGCAGTGTGAAAAAAGAGCTAGAGAACCCAGTCTTAGCTAAACTCAAGAAGTCCTAGGCAAACATCTCCATTTGGGGATTATTGATGGCATCCCCTTCACACCCTGAAGCAGTCTTGAGGTCTCTCGCTAATGTGCAAGTGTCAATCGAGATAAATTCAATGCACCTCGCACATATAGTAGGAGCAACAAATGTAGTGCAGTCCCTAATGTTCTCGGATTCTGAGCTTCCTAAGGAAACCCAATATAATTGGGCTCTCCACATTACAGTTGAATGCCTTGAAAAAGTAGCTCCCCCGGTTCTTAGTGACAATGGGTCCGCTTTGAATGTTCTACCATTGAGATCAGCAAAGAGTATCAGCATCAACTTAGAAGAAATGAGGCCAACCACCCAAACCATAAGGGCATACGACAATACCAAGAGGAAGATCCTTGGCATTATTACCCATGCTATAAAGATTGGCCTAGTGAAGTTTGATGTTGATTTCCAAGTCATTGATATACTGACAGCTTTTAACATGCTCTTGGGAAGGCCTTGGTTGCATCCTGTGAAGGTGGTGTCCTCTAGTCTCCATCAAAAAATGAAATTCATTCATGAGGCTAAGGTGGTCTTAGTGGCCGGAGATCTTGAAGTGGTTAATAGGGAAGAACATGACCAGGAGGTGCAACTGAGTGGTTTTGAAATGGACACCACTTGCACAGCCATCGCCAAAGAAGCTCCAAAGGAGAAAATCCTAGCTAACTATGAAGCCTTTGGAGTTTGCCAGTGAATCAGATGATGAAGAACATGCAGTATTTTCCTGGCATGGGACTAGGGAAATATCACCAATGAGTTCCAAAATAGCCTAGTTTGGTGCTGAACAAAGGAAAGAATGGTCTCGGGTACACTACTCCAACTATCAAAGGGCAGAAAGTACTAAAGATGACTAGGAAGATCTCCGTCACTTACTACCCTACTCTCAATGGATACTTTGTAAAAGAAGGAGAGGATTTCTCCTTTTGTGGGAATGTGGAGCCATGGTTTGATGAAACCGCCATCAAGATGCAACCAGGACTTAGAATTTTCTTCCAAGACGAGTTTGATTGGGTGGCTCTGAAGTGGAACAATAGAAAATGCTAGTCAAAGAAGGTGACCAAGAAAGTTGCATCAAAATTGCACTGATTGAGATTGGGTCTTCTTCTGATGATCCTACAACATTGATCCAATCAAAGGAGGCACCTAGTCCTCAAGTTTTCATGAGAGAGAATGGGAGAAGAAGATAAGGATCACCTGGAGTCTGCCACTTCCCATTGATTTGAAAGGTTTCATTTGCTCTCTTACAAGAGCTAAGAGCCCGAGAGTTGCATGAGCTCAAGCCCCATCCTTTCAGAGGAAGAAGTGTGTGCGCAAAACAGAGGAGAGCACAGAGGATGATGGTTTGTATGTACTATGCCCGAACCAATTACAATGGGAAGGCTCATGAAGGTGGTCAAAGATGTGACCGAGGTGTTGGGATGGCATCTCTCAACAGGCTCGAAAAGATAGAATTCATAGAAAAAGGATTGAGCAGTCTCCATCGATCTTCACCCCTCAGAAAGTTTGGCTTCCAAGAGCACGAGATTGATTAGCTAGTATTCATGAAGAAGCAGGCACCTGTCCAAAGGAACCATTGCGCCACTAAAGATATAGCAGCAACTTTCTCAGAAGGCAAAGAAGGCCCTTTGCCACATCTCCTCATCTATCAAGTCATTGAACCACTTCTAAACTGGACAAGCATTAGAGAAAACTTCAAGTTTTCTCATGCTATTGAGTCAACTAGCCCAATTACCCTGGAGAAAGCATCAAGCCAGTTATCGAGTCTGTAGTCAAATCTGTTGTTTGTGATTCTGTGTCAATCTCCCCTTTGAGAAGAGTCCAGAGTCCTTGTATGATGAGGCTATTACTCCTTCTTTCATGAATGAAATTTCTGATTCCGAGTATGACTTGCCTCCTTTTCTGATGATGATTTTAATAAATATCAAGAATTAATAAAGCAATGCAAACCAAAGAAAGCCCAACCCATCTATGAGGATACTCAGGTTATTAATATAGGAACTGTCCAATGCCTTTGAGAGGTAAAAACTGGCACTACCCTTGATGATGAAGAAGCAGAACGGTTGAGTAATCTTCTGAAGGAATTCACTGAGGTCTTTGCTTAGTTTTACGAGGATATGCTTGGTATCAAACCCAACATTGTGTAGCATCGATTGCCGACTTACCTTGGGGCAAAGTCAGTAAAACAGAAGCTCTAAAGAATGCATTTATAATGGAGTGAGAAGAGCAGAGAAGAAGTTGTAAGGCAATGGAATGCGGGTTTCTTACAAGTAGTGAAGTACCCCTAATGGTTAGCCAATATTATACCCGTACCGAAGGGAGATGGAAAGGTACGAATGTGCGTAGACTACTGAGATCTTAATAAAGTAAGCCCTAAATATGACTTCCCATTACCTCACATTGATGTATTGGAGGATAATACCAAGGGCATTCATGGATGGATTCTCGGGATACAACCAAATAAGTATGCACCCAGAGGATCGTGAGAAAACAACCTTTACCACTCCATAGGGAACCTATTGTTACAAGGTGATGCCTTTTGGACTAAAGAAGTCCAGGGCAACCTATCAAAGAGTAGCCACGACCATATTGCATGACATAAGGAATAAAAATGTGGAAGTCTAGGTGGACGACATGATAGTAAAGTCTAAAGATCGGTAGGGGCATATTCTCACACTAAGACGATTCTACGAAAGAATCAAGAAGTATCAGCTGAAGTTGAACAATCAGAAGTGTGTATTCGGAGCAACGGCAGGAAAGTTGTTAGGCTTCTTAGTGAGTGAAAGAGGCATTGAAGTCGACCCTATCAAGATCAAGACAATTCAAAAAATGCCCACGCCTTGGACTGAGAAGCATATACGAGGATTTCTAGGTCACATCCAATATATTAGCAGATTCATAGCTCAGTTCACTACAATCTTTGAACCAATTTTCAAGCTGCTAAAGAAAGATTAACCCACGGAATGGAATGACCAATGCCAATAAGCCTTTGATAAGATCAAGGAGTACCTTATGAACCCACCAGTATTAGTGGAAGGAGAACCACTTCTATTGTATCTGTCCATGGTAGAATATTCTATGGGCTCTTTGCTAGCACAGAAAGAAACGGAAAAGGGGGCAGAGCACACCATATATTACCTCAACAAGAAGTTTCTAGAATATGAGACCTGGTAAACATCTTTAGAAAGAACTTTGTTGCGTTGATTTGGACAACTAAAAGGTTACGACACTATATGGTTTTCTATCCGGTGCATTTGATCTCAAAGATGGATCCCATCAAATATCTCTTCGAGAAATCGGCCTTAACAGGAAGGATGGCTCATTGGTTACTTTTGCTATCAGAGTTTGACATCACCTATGTTACTCAAAAATCTATCAAGGGCCAAGTCATAGCTGATCATTTGGCTGCTCATCCCACTGAAGATGGAAGATCCTTGGATGATGCCTTTCCCGATGAAGGAATCATAGCGGTAGAGGAAGAAGATATAGTTAATGAATAGTAGTTATTCTTTGATGGAGCAGCCAATCAGAAGGGATGTGGCACGAAAATATTGCTTGTCACTCTTGACGGCCTTTATTTGCCTTCATCATTTTGCCTTGACATCCCCTGTACCAACAATATTGCAGAATATAAAGCTTGTGCTTTGGGGCTCGAAACTGATTTAACCATTGGGGTGAAAAGGATCAAAGTTTACGGTGATTCATCCATTGTCATTTGTCAGACAAAGGGAAAGTGAAAAACTAGAGATGAGAAGCTGAAACCATATCAAGAACATCTAAAAGAGGTGATTGAACACTTTGAGAAGATTTCGTTTGAATACTTCCAGAGGGATAATAACAGGTTTGCTAATGCCCTTGCAACCTTGGATTTTATGGTAGAGTGCAACCCTATGGCTAGAGTCTGACCATTCTTGGTAGAACAAAGAAACAGGCCCATTTATCAGAATTCAGTGAACTCTCTCATTGTGGTGGTCGGTCTTGGTTCGCTCACATAGTGGATTTCATTAGGGAAAGGAAATATCCAGTTGAAGCAACTGATAGAGAGAAGAAGTTTCTGAGAAGATATGCTACCCAGTTTATTCTCCGAGAGGATCTATTATACAAACGATCCTATGATGGAATACAATTATTGTGTGTAGATGAAGAACAAGCCATAACTATCATGGAAGAAATTCATTAAGGCCTTTGTGGACCCCACATGAATGCCAAGATGTTATCTAAGAAGATCCTCATGCTAGGATATTACTGGAGCACAATGGAAGCGGATTGCGTGGACTTCGTCAAAAAATGCCACATGTCAGATATTTGTTAACATCATACATAACCCGCCAACAAAGTTGCATTAACTCAGTTCACCTGGGCCATTCTCCACTTGGGGCATTGATGTCATTGGAAAGGTCAACCCTAAAGCATCTAATGACCATGAATTCATCTTAGTAACCATTGATTATTTCACCAAATGGATAAAAGCTCAGTCCTATACAGTCCTCACATCTTCTAAGGTGGCTAAGTTCATCCAGGAAAACATCATTTCTTGATATGGAGTACCTCAAGAATTGATATCAGATCGGGGATCCCATTTCTGGGGTAAGAATGATAAAATCTGCACAAAATTTGGTATCAGAAGGCATCTCTTTACCACTTACAGGCGACAGACCAATGGGGTAGCAGAAGTAGCTAACAAGAATATCAAGATCATTCTGCAAAAAATAACGGAAACACACAAGGATTGGGTTGATAAGTTACCCCTTACCTTATGGGCATACCAGACTTCCGTATGATCTTTGACAGGGGCAACTCCTTTCCCTTGGTGTATAGAGTTGAGGCAGTTCTACTCGTGGAAATCCTTGTACCATCCCTAAGGGTGCTTCTTGATAGTCAACTACCTAAAGAAGAGTGGCTAAAGGCTAGACATTTTCTTTATGAAAGGCGCATATAGGCCATGGGTAATCTGAAAAAGTATCAACTGAGGATGACCAGGGCCTTTAACAAAAAATGTGAATCCCTGCCACATAGAGGTGGGTAAACTTTATCTTCGAGAATAAAGAGCCCCAATTCATGACCCAAAAGGAAAATTCAAGCCCAACTGGAGCGGTCCATTCACTGTCAAAGAAATTCTGCAAGGCAAAGCTGTGAAACTCGTAGACCACAACGATGAAGAAATACCCGGACTAGTTAACATGGATCAACTCAAGAAATATTTTGTCTAAAAGGGTGAATGACCTAAACTACGTCATACCTGATTCCGTTTAAGGGATATGTATGCAACTTGACATGTGCAAGTGTAGTCTCAACCATCTAAAGGCAATAAATCGGCTCCTTGATTAATAGTCAAAGTACCTTAAAAGATCATCATAGTTTGTGTCCCCCAAGAATTGCCATTTGGTATGAAAGGCCATTAGGTATCTGTCATCCACCCATTGGTCCGTCACTTCTTACCCAGGATTCTATCCCCCAAGAATTTCCATTTGGCATGAAAGGCCATTAGGTATCTATCATTCACCTATGGTCCATCCATTCTTATCCAAGATTCTATCCCCTAAAAGAAAATTACCACCTGGAACCAGTTCATCAAGGCAAGCTTATTCTCCACCCTTGATCAGTCAAAAAAAATAAAGAAAAGCTTGATGCAACAACGTTAAAGGTTTGCTTGAATCATTAGCTAATGAGTAATGCTTCAATAAATCATCATATCTCTCTGTTTGTATTGGTTCCAGGAAAATTCATGGGCTCGTTGGATAAGACGTTGAGGAAATGGACCTTAGACATAAATGTGAGGGCATTAGGATAGCTAGAATCCATGAATGTGTCATTTCTTGGCCAAGTTGGATGTATGAAGCTACATCACCAATTACTCCGACAGATGCCTCAACACTGGGATGCTGACCTGCATGTATTTCGGTTTGGATTAGCAGAGATTTTCCCAACTCTTGATGAATTTTGGGTTTGTATGCTATCTCCACCCAAAGGCAGTTTGTCCCAACCCTCTTTGAAGAAAGATTACTTAGAGGAAATTCAGGATTTCTTCGGATGGAAAGGAGAAGAAGTAAAGCAGTTTTTCAGGTATGGGAAAATCGACATTCTGAAGGTGGCTCAGATCTTCATCCAATATCTACCAATGGGAGGAATCCATCAATGGAAATCCCTAGATGCTTATTTACTTTGCATGATAGCTCGTTATATTCTCCACACTCCCGAGCATGGTGCACCATCTATTGTGATTGAGGTAGTAAAACAGTTGAAGAAGGGAGGTGACATCGTCCCAACAGTTCTTGCAGAAACGTTCAAGGGATTTGATGACATGAGCTATGGCCATTAATTTGGACTAGATCATTATCATGGAGGTCCTACTATTTTTTAGATTTGACTTCTCGAGAAACTGAAGCTGACCATACCATTAAGGGGAAGCCCACTCGAAGTTTTTTGTTACTAGGATAAGAGAGAAGTTCTGGAATTCGACCTTATCACCGATTGGAAGAAGTACTTGTAGGAAAGGACTATGCAGGATATCACATGGAGGTGGCCAGGGAAGCCACAAGAAGATTTTTTGATAAAGACCCCTGACCACAACTATGTCAGACTGATGGGATTGACACACACGTCCTTTTATTTGCCTATGTACATCAGCCGATAATACGGGCTCAAGGACACGAACCCAGAAGAGTTAGTGAACTTTCACCCACCTCAAGAATTGTCTCCCCACCTTGTTATTCACCTATCCCGTCTGTGGTAGGAAAGTGGTCCCCCTTTTCATGTAATCCACTTGGTAATGGAATGAGAAAGTATGTGGATTTTCGTGCTATCCCGATTATTTTAATTATGACTTGAGTTATGGAATTGATTGTGCCTAAGCATTGCGAATAAACAAAAAAAAAAAGGAAGAAAGATTTTTTTTGTGCCAAAAGTAAGTTTTCATAGAGATGCTGAAATAAAATAATGAATAAACAAGGGGAGGGAAAGAGAAAAAAGAAAGAAAATATCTATGTGTTTGTGTTTGCAGGAAATACAGGAACAAATCCCTATGGGTCAAAAGCCATCATCTGAACCATACTTTGAACCATCCTCATAAAGCACGGGGAGTCCACAGATGCTACTCCAATCTGCTCCAGCCTCTGGGTCAGGTCCTTAATCAGTGCACCCTATCTGGAAATCTCCCAATCATTGGTAACTATCACCTCACACAGGCCATAGTGCATCCTCCTAATCTTAGCATACACCTCTGGGGACATCTGAGAAAGAGCATATCAGCCAAAGGAAGTCAAGAGTTAATTGAAAAATGATCAGATACTCACATTATCATAAGGAATAGGCAGCCCAAGGGAAGCGTCTACATCTGTGTTCGGCTCCAGAAGATGAGGGAGACTGGGGTTGGCCGTGTTGGGATAGGTCCATGCAGGGAAGCCACGAAAAGGGACGTTAGCAACTCTGAGAAACCCACCAACACTGGTAGAGGGAAGCATGTTGCCTGGATTCTCCCCCAGGTCAACTTTCCACCATCGGGTACTAATCTCCTCTAGGCAGATGCATGTCTGGCCGGCTTTAATGGTGATACCAGTTAGATCTGTGAACTCCCTGGCAGTCAAGAATCCTATGGGTAGGGTCATGGTTCTACCCCAAACGGAATGCCCATCAAGGCATAGAAGCACATAGGCCTAATAGTGATCTCGCCAACAGGAAGGTGGAAAGTGTGAGTACTCGGCCCCCACTAATGCCTGAATTAAACTTTCGGGTCTCTACAAGGGCCAGCTGGCATAGATAGGTATCATCAACCATCTCCTTCACCCTCTAAGGGAGCATCCTATGCCAAGACTGAACCATGTTTGGGTGGTTATAAGAGGCCAAGGTAGGCGGTCCTTCCCCTTATGATAATGGAAAAAATAAATAAATAATAAAAGAAAAGAAGCAGCAAAAAGCAAAAACAATACAAAACAAGAATAAAAGATGATCAAAATAAGGAATGAAATGTAAAGACTTACCCAGGAACCCCATATAGAGTTGCAGATGTGATTTTGGCTATTGTGAAGGGTTTGCCATTAATAACAATTGGCCCAACCCTCATCCCTATGGGAAGGACTACTGCAACTCTCGAACTGGACGTCTCCTAGAGTCTTCCTCTTCCTCCTTTCAGACATATTTTTAGAAATTATAAAAAGCCCTGAAACTTTTAAAAATTATAAGAAGCCCCAAAAAATTTCCTAATTTGCACAAAAGCCCATGAGAATGTCAAATTCTCCAAGTAAATCCTCCCTCAAGAACAAGATAAATATCTTCAAGAACTCCAAGGGAAAAATAAAGAACATCAAGAACAAGAGGAAAAACTTCAAGAAAAACCAGAGGGTTCTAGGAGCTCACTTCACTCAGAAAAGTTTGAAGAATGAACAGGGGAGGGGACCCATTTTATAAAAAAAAATTTTAAGATTCCAAATCAACAGCAAGAATCAAATTCTAAACTAAAAATCAAGAATCAAGGAAAAATCAAGAGAAGACATAATTGACCCGGCCCCAGGCGGCCCGATCTCATTGACACCCCAAGTGGCCTAATTGCATTTACTCGGCCCCAAGCAGCCCATTCTCATCGACTGGCCTCAAGTGGCCTAATTGCATTTACTCAACCCCAGGTGGCCCAATCACTTTTATCAAGCCCGAGGTTCCCAATATTGTTAACCCGGCCCCAAGAGGCCTTTTCTCTTTGAGTCGGATCCAAGTGGCCCAATCTCATAGATCAAATCCTTGAACGGGCACATGTGAAGCCCTGCTAAGGAAAATCCAAGCATCAAACATTTTTTACTTGTTGCAAGATTGGAAGAGTAGTGAATTCCTTGCTTATAACCATCGGGCATAGATAGTCGAGATTGGCTCGAAAGACCCAGCCTGGAGACCATATTTCCCTGAACTGGCACATGCGAAGCCCAGCTAAGGAAGAATCAGGATCAAAGTACTAACCTTTTTTTGTAGGATTGGAAGAGCAGTGAATTCTTTTCCCCCAATTGGCAGCCCCGGTAAGTCCTAAAACTTTAGAGATATTATCTGTTGTATTTATTCAACTCCGTCATAACTGAGCAAGATGGCAGCAGTATATGCTCCGGGTGACAAAATGTGGTCATTCTTTTCTTTGCCCTTCGGCCATTGGCACAGGCCTCCACCAAAGAGGAGCATTCTGTAGACACCTAATTTTGTCACCCTCCTCTGGTTATGATGAAATATGGATCTTGGACGTGACTTCCAACTTCCAATCAACAGAGATGCTGATGAAAACATTCCCCTACCCGAAACCATGAAAATCCCTACACGGGAGAGAGGAAGGCCTAATTTTGACTTTTCATATATGAAGGAATCTAGTCAAGATGACCATGTAGATAAATAGTGCTCAGAAACATGATTCTAAAGATATATGATACGTTAAAATTGGGCTAATGGATCCCCGGTAATCATCCCTAAAAATCATGCCTTCCCGCATATATGCCGCGCACATGGATAGTCCCGCTGGAAACTTGGAAAAATCCCTCACCTAACCCAAACACTATTAAAATTCATCCCCTACATACCCAAATAACCTCGGAACACTCCCAGGTCTGAAACCCTAGGAATCCTAGTGCGAGAGGGAAGAGGTCCAATTTTAGCTTTTTATATATGAAGGAATCTAGTCAAGATGACCATACAAATGGATAGTGTTTGAAAATACGATTTCGACGATATATAGTATGCCAAAATCAGATAGACGGATCTCTCGTAACCTTCCTTGGAAAATCACATTTTTTCTACACGCATACCGCACACCCCTGCTGCACACTGTGTGCGGCCCCATCGCACAGTTTGCGTGCCCCCACCTCACACTGTGTAGGCCCCTGCGACACGCCGTGCACATTGTGCCCGAACCATGCACATGGCCCACACACCGTGCATATTGCCCACACACCCACGCGTGCATACACAGACTGTGCACATTGCCTGGACACCCATGCATTCATGCATCCATGACATCACCCTCACCCCTTGCCTAAACTTTTTCTCTCCTCTCGCTTTTTTGAAAACTACCTTTTCTGACTAAACCTTCTCTCTCCTCCTATTTTTTTGAAAACTGTCTTCTCTCTCCTCCCACTTTTTTAAAAATTATTTTTTTTGGTTAAACTTTTTCTCTCCCCCCGCTTTTCTGAAAATTACCTTTTTTAGCTGAACCTTCTCTCTCCTCCCGCTTTTTTAAAACTGCATTTTTTGGCTAAAATTTCTCTCTCCTCCCATTTTTTTTAAAAATCCTCTTTTTCCCACTGGACAAAAGCTCTCCCCACCCATATTTGCCTTCAACCCCCCCTTTACCCATTGGACAAAAATATTATCTCTTCACCTTAGGCAAGAGCCCCCTTTTCGTCCACTGGATAAAGGGATTCCCCTCTCCTATTTGGTTGAAAAAAAACTATACATAACCCCCTCCCTTAGAAAAAAATAGACCAACAGAATCCTCTTTCAGAGTGAAATTTTCCTCCCTTCCCCCCTCTTGATTTTCTTTTGATCTTCGGAGCGATCTTCGTCAAGATCCGAAAACTAATTCAGATCTTCGAAGTGTTCTTTGGGATCTTAAAGATCTTCAATCCAAATTCTTAGTTAGATCTAGTTTTTAGCCAAAAATAGTATGTTCTTGAGCCACCTCCCTTAAGTGTTCTTGTGTGTTCTTAAGCGTTCTTGAGAGTTCTTGAGATAGAAACCCCACTCTTTGAGGTTATTCAGATCTACGAAGAGATCTTTGTTAAGATTTGAAACACTGTTCAGATCTTCAAAGTGTTCTTTGGGACTTTGGAGTTCTTTAATCCGTTTTTAGGTCGGCCCATTTCTTTTCAGAAATAACCTTTCCTAGCCAAACCCCTGTCCAAGTGTCCCTGGAATGTTTCTAGAAATAGCCATTCCTAATGGGAGCACTGCCAAAGTGCCACCTCAGCCTAGCCTTCCCTTAGCCTATCCCCAGCGGAAGCTCTGTCGGAGTGCCACCTCATCCAAGCTCAAAAATAGCCTTCCCTAGCCGAAACTCTGTCTGAATCCAAATCCGAAAGCGACTGTTCCTAGCTTAAAATTTGTCTGGATACAATCACAATTAGCATCTCTCAAGAAAGGACGTTTGAAGTTAAGACCATCTTCCCCTGAGCCAGGAGAACATGAAAGATAGTCCGAGCTGGTACCTATCAGTGGCCCACCTCTCTTGACCCGAAATAGGGGTCAAATTCAAGTATAATCTCTCTCCACATTTAAGCATAATGTAGATATCTAATAAGCCTTGTTTTAGTGTATATAATAGTTTGAATTCAATTAATGTATATATGTGTGATAACTTAGCCATACATGTGGAATAGTAATAATTATGGAAAATGTTCATTCACAAGCATCTAGCAAAAAGACCGATTGAACCGAGTAGATTGAGTACTTAACACCTTTCCAACTCTGTAACCTGACACTTTACCCCAAATCTCTGGACCAGACTAAATTTTTGGCCCTTTTCTCAGGAATGGGGCCCACCCCTGGGTCCTAGGCCCATAACCCTAGGTGGCAACTCCAAACCCCGTTTGCATGATCCCAATCCTGGAATTAGACCTTCATCAAAACCCCAGTCTCAAATGGTGAATTTTACACTCTTGTGAAAAGGCATCCACGTATCTCCAAGTGGTGATACGGTGGTGCGGGGCCCACAAGCGAAGCACACATGACTCGAACCCCTCCCCCTCACATGAAGGTGAAGGGAGAGAGAGGAAAGAGGATAGGGATGCATAGCCCATCCATCTTTGGCCCCCACCCTCACACCCATTAGTTTAAAAAGATCACTTTTTAACCCTATTGGCTAAGGAAATTCCTCTTTCCTCCCCATTGGTCCAAAAAATCTATAAATACCCCCTTCCCTTTGGTTTTTCACACTTAAGCCTCCTAGGAGCATCCCTTGTAGAGAAGCTTTGCCCTCTCTCCTCCCCTCCCCCCTTGTGGTTCTTCAAATCTTCAGAGAGATCTTCATAAGATTTGAAGTGTTCTTCGTGCCTTCAAAGTTTTTCAATCATCTGCTTTTTTGAGTGAGCATTTTGTGTAGGAGAAACTGTGCCTTAGTCTCCCCCCCTTTGAGGTTCTTCAAGCCTTTGAAGTGATCTTCGTAAGATCTGAAGTGTTTTTCGGGCCTTTGAAGTGATCTTCATTAGATCCAAAGTGTTCTTCGGGCCTTCGAAGTTCCTTAATTATTTAAGTTTTGTCAAGCCCTCCCATAGCCTATTCCTAGTGGAAGCTCTACTGGAGTGCCACCTCAGCCTAGCCCTCCCATAGCCTATCCCCAGCGAAAGCTTTGTCGGAGTGCCACCTCATCCTAACCCTCCCATAGTCTATTCCTAGCAGAAGCTCTGTTAAAGTGCCACCTCAGCTTAGCCCTCCTATAGCCTATCCCTAGTGGAAGCTCTATCAGAGTGCCACCTTAGTCAAAATCCAGAAGTAGCCCATCCCTAGCGGAAGCTCTGCCAAATTGACACCTTAGTCTAAGCCCGAAAGTAACCGTTCCTAACCAAAACTCTGTCCGAATATCACCACAGTCAGCATCTCTCAAAAAAGAAAGTTGGAGGTCAAGCCCATCTTCCCCTGAGCTGGGAGAATTCACAAGAAAGTTCGTGCCGGCACTAATCGGGGTTCCAACCCTCTTGACCCAAAACAGGGGTCAAGCTCAGGTATAATTTCTCGCCCAAATTAGCATAATGTAAACTTTATATTGACCTTGTTTCAGTGTACATAATCATTTAAATTCAGTCAATGTATATATGTGTGATAACTTAGCCATGCATGCAGAATAGGAATAATTATGGAAAATATTTGTTCTTAAGCATCTAGTAGGAAGATCGGTTGAACCGGGTAGATTTGGTGCCTAACACTTTTCTAATTCTACATCATGACACGTACCCTAAATCTTTGGACCAGACCAATCTTAGGAATCGGGCCCACCTCCAGGTCCTAGGCCCATAATCCTAGGTGACGACTCCAAACCCTTTTGTATGATCTTAATCCCCCATATTGGACCATCATCAAATCCACGTCTCAATGACAACCTTTACACTCCTAAGAAATAGGCCTCCATGTATCTCTGAGCGGTGATATAACGGTGCAGGGCCCGCAGGTAAGCACACATGACACACCCCTCCCCAAGAAAGAGGAAGAGAGGAGAGAGGGTCAAATGCAAGTATTTTTCCTCCCAAGGGAAGAGAATCTCTAGACACTACCCTCACAGGATCGTCACAAAAGAAATGCTTAACTTGGGAAAGGAAATGATACCTATCATGGGTGGATCAATGATCCGGAGTCACACCTGAAATTAAGAAGTTGATAATGTCAGCAAACCATGGTTCAGTGGACACTACAAGTAACTATTCATTTAGAAAGTTCTCGTTGACTGGAGAATCGACAGTCAAGGAATTGGGAAGTCGGGATAAATGGTTTGTAACTAGGTTTTCAATGCCTTTCTTATCCCTAATTTCCAAATCAAACTCTTCCAAAAGTAAAACCCACATAATGAGATGGGCTTTGGCATCCTTCTTCTAAACTAGGTATCTAAGAGTTGAATGATCAGTGTACACCACCACATGTGACCCAACTAAGTAAGACCAAAACTTTTCTAATACTAACATAATAGCTAAGAATTCCTTCTCAGTGGTTGTGTAGTTGAGTTATGCATCATTTAGGGTCCTAATAACATAGTAAATGATAGTGGGCATTTTATTAATCCTTTGACCCAAAACCGTTCCTATGGCAAAATCTGAAGCATCACATAAGTTCAAAAGGTTCAGTCCAAACAGGTGGTTGAACGATGGGTGCATTGATCAACTCCTTCTTAAGGTGCTTGAAGGATTCTAGGCACTCTTTAGAAAACTCAAAAGTTTGATCTTTAGTAAGTAGTGCAGTGAGAGGGTGGGCTAACTAACTAAAGTCCTTTATGAACCTTTTGTAGAAGTAGCATGGCCCATAAAAGATCAGACGTCCTTAACATATTGGGGAGGTGGTAAATTGTCAATTAAATCCACCTTGTCTCTATCTACCTTAATTCCCTCCTTGGATACTACATGACCTAAAACAATACTAGATTTAACCATAAAATGGCATTTCTCCTAATTTAAAACCAAATCCTTAGATATGTACCTTTTCAAAATTAGGGAAAGATGATGAAGACACTTAGAATAGGAATTCCCATGAATTGAAAAGTCATCCATAAATACTTCTAAGAATTTTTCGACCATGTCAGAAAAGATGCTCATCATGCATCGTTGGAACGTAGCAGGGGCATTGCAAAGCCTAAAGGGTATACGCCTGTAAGTAAATGTTCCATATGGGCATGTAAAAGTGGTCTTATGTTGGTCATCTAAAGCAATTAGGATTTGGTTATTGTCAGAATATCCATAAAGAAAATAGTAGTATTTATGTCTAGCTAACCTCTCTAACATTTGGTCAATGAATGGAAAAGAGAAGTGATCCTTCCAGGCTACTGCATTAAGTTTTCTATAGCCTATACACACTCTCCACCCTAATTGGACACAAGTTGGAATTAGTTCATTGTTGGCATTAGGAACTACAGTAACACCAGATTTCTTAGGCACTACATGAACTGGGCTAACCCATAGGCTATCAGAAATAGGATAAATTATTCTATGATCCAAGCACTTTAGGATCTCTTTCTTAATGGCTTCCATCATCATAGGGTTAGATGTTCTTTGAGGTTCCGTGGATGATTTGGAGTCCTCCATAAGATGTATATGATGTTGCACAATAGAAGGACTTATACCCTTGATATCAACCATGGTCCATCCTAGGGCTTCCTTATTGTCTTTTAACACTTTTGAGTAATTCCTCTTCCTGGTTAGAAGTCAAATTTGAAGAAATTATTACAAGAAGAGTCTGGTCAGACCCTACCTCAATCAGAAGGTAACTCATAAAGATCTAGCTTAGGGGGCTCAACTATAGAAGGTTTGGGAATGGAATTGGAAAGGGGTCCTAAGAGCTCCATAGGTGTGTGAAGACTCAAGACTTTAGAGAAGAAATTTTCATTATCATCATCCAATTCATCCATACACTCTGAATCAAAATCAATATCAAAGTTGGTAATCAAATCATTAGAAAGAAAATCCTCAAGCATATTGATCTCTTCTTCCATATGTTGTCACTTGCCTATCTTAAATATGTTAAACTCAATAGTTTGGTTGCTGAAATATAACCTTAGGAAATCATTCTGACAATTGATTAATGCATTACTGGTAGCTAGGAATGCTCTTCCTAGAATTATTGGGATCTCATCCTTAGTTGCGAAGGGCTTGGTATCTAACATAATGAAATAAATGAAAAAAATAAATTTTCCCACCTTAAGTAGGACATCCTCAACCATCCCTTTAGGAATCTTAACAAACCTATCTGCCAACTGAAGAGTAGTTTTAATGGTTTTCAATTCTTCCAATCCTAGTTGCTTATACACATGATAAGCCAAACGATTCACACTTGCGCCAAGGTCAAGCAAGGTATGCTCAATGTAGGTGTTGCCTATGACACAAGCTATGGTAGGGTTCCCTGGATCCTCATACTTGGTGCCTATAGGCTGAGTAACTATGGAGCTAATGTTACTTGCCAAGAATGTCTTTTTGGGCATACTAGTGATACGTTTGTGAGTACACAAATATTTCAGGACCTTTACATAGGCGGGGATTTAGGATATGGCATCCAAAATAGGGATATTCACTTCTACCTTTTTGAGGATTTTTAAAATTTTATCCATGGAAGCTGTCTTCTTTTTGTTTACTAAGCGATTGGGAAAGGAGACAAGAGGAACATAAGGATTATTAGGGATTTGCCCTTTTTCAGAAGAATCATTTTTGGTTTCCTCAACTAAAACATCTTTAGTTTAAAAAGAATCTTTAGGTTTATTAAACTAACCTAGAACAAGAGGCACACCTGTGTCCTCAACAGAAGGAGAGTTAATAGGAGTAATAGATGGGGAAGATTTAGGAATACTCTATTGGTACTCTCGGCTACTCCAAAGGGCATAAACAACATTACATTGGTTGGAGGGCCCCTGTTGAGTCTGACCTTATACCACATTCAGTGATGCATTAGTGGGTGCTTGTGGACTAACAAGCTAATGATGCTTAGGGTTAGGCTTTGGTTGACTAGGCAACGTTCCTTTCTCCCTCTCACGTAAAATTAAGATAACTTGGGAGAGTTCTCTTATAAGATTTTGATGGCATGTCTTGAGGAGGGCCATTTTATTTTCCAAATCACATACTCCACTTGCCTCTCCAGTGTTAGTGAACCCAGGGAGTTGCTAATAAGGTGATAGGAGAGGGGGCTTAGGGAAACTAGCCTGAGATCCTACATTTGGCCTAGGAAAAGTATTCGGGGCAAAAGGTTATTTTGAAAAGGGAGGTCTTTGAGGTCCAGGTTGACATTGACTATGAAAATTGGAAGAGCCTGCTTGGTTGCTTTGGTTCTAGGAGAAATTTGGGTGATTTCTCCATCCTAGATTATAAGTATTGCTAAATAGATTATTCTAATATAAGGCATTCACACTTTCATTGGAAGTGCCCCCAGAGGTGTTGGGGCATTCTTCTATAACATGTCTAGGGGATTGGCATCAAACACACATCTTAACCAAATTGATTGATGATGGCTCTTATGAACAATAGCCTTAATCCTTTTAATTAGGCTATCCAGGTGGGCTTCTTCGCTACTAACCCATCCACAAAATATCCTTTCCCTCCTATAGTACTTTCACTCTCTTGGGTTGATTCCCACTCATGGATTTTGTCAGCTAAGTCAAGTAAGAATTCTCATGCCTTTCGTTCATTTGTAAAGGCTGTGAATCCCCCCGGGCACATAGACTTTATCATTTGTTTAGTTGGGTAATCAATACCCTCATAAATTATTTGATTAAAATGTCATAAGTCTAAGCCATGGTGAGGGCATTCTTAGAGTAGATCCTTGAATGTCTCCATAAGTTTGGAAAAGGACTCACTAGGCTTTTGCCTAAACTGAAGGATATCACTTCTACGCTTATTGGTCTTGTGAGTTAGGAAAAACATCCTAAGGAAGACAACTGTGAACTGTTCCCATGAGGTTATAGAATTTGTGGGTAACCCATACAACCACTTCTTAGCTTGGCCTTTCAATGCAAAAGTGATGAACTTAAGCTTAACAACATCATCAAAAAGCTGTTGGATCTTAATTAGAACACATACCTCTTCAAATTTCCTTAGAAATAGGTATGCATCCTTAGAGGTCATCCCATTGAAGTGGGGCAATATAGTGATGTATTAAGATTTGAGCTCAAAATATTACCCTGGGCTTGTGTTAGAACTATGCAGGAAGGTTGGGCTACTCTAGCAGGGTAGAACCTATCTCATACCCCCAACTTGGGGCAACACAAAACCTAAAAATGGGAAAATTGCCCAAATTTCTTAAAATGCACCTTCCCACTTGTCAAGACTACAAATTGGGAGAGGAGTTTAGTATAGGAGACTTATCCTAGCAAGATTGATGGATCAATTTTAATCTATGAACCGTCCTTTATGAAATTCCAACTTAAAATCTCCAAATTGGATAACTAAACCCTAGAAATGGTGGGTTTCGCCCAAGTCCTCTACACCCCACCATTTAAACCCAAAATTGGGTTGGAAAAAATAAATTTAAAAATGGGTATAGTGGATTGGGATGACAACATAAACCATTGGCGATCACCACACAAACACTCAACCGAAAATTCTCTAATTTAGCTTAGTCGCGACTTGAACTTTGGGACAATTTTGGGTGCATTGTGTAAAACTATCTTAACTAATCCATTAATTATACTTAAACTAAGCTAATTGAGGTAGGTGAACTTCCCCACATATAAATTAGCCCTTTATTCATACAAGCCCCAATTTGAGAATGATTTCAAAAAAATAAAAAAGAGAAAATAGGGAATGAAGCTAGAACATATGCCTAGGGTCTCATTTCCTTATGGTTGATTTATTCTCTTGAAAATATTATGTATCTAGGAGTAGAACCAAGAACTAACAGGACATCACGGCATGAGGCCATCGCTTAGGACTTGAGGTGAAGGGATTTGTATGATTTTCTATAGAATGTTTATGTCATGATGCATATGTGGATGAGCATGTCAATTGCATATATATTCTTGTCTCTTGTGCAGAATGTTGATGTGGCATGATGATATGAGTCGTGGTTGTGTGTGTGTGTGTGTGTGTGTGTGTGTGATTAGGGTGCAAGGTGACCAAAGGGGTTCTCCGGACCAGCACTGCATACCCATAGTGTGTGAGCGTGGGGTACAGATGACCGAAGGGGTTCTCCAGATTGGCACTGTACTCCCACAGGGTGTGTGAGTTTGTTTGTGATGTAACTCAATCATGTTAGATTGCATTGGGCTAGGAAAAACAACCCGGGTGCTACAACCCTTGTCAGTATGGGGTGAGGTACTGGCTATCCCACAATACAGTGACCAAAGGGATTCTTCGGATTGGGACCGTGATTGTCCTACAGCTCGGATGACCCAAAGGGGTTCTTCAGACCGTGACCGTGGCTAGGGTGGGATTAGTCATTAGGGGTTTACAGGTAGCCCAGTTCTTCAGATCAAAACCTATAAGCTCCTGACTCGTAACTAGCGTATATCATTGGAAGACCGAAGGGGTTCTTCAGACTGGTGAACTAGGGATATCCCCTATGTTATAGTAGCACTAATACCCATTATGGACTTAGAATCTTTTGCTAGAATTATTTGCTAATAATCGGATCATGTCATTGCATCCATTTAATTGCATTCATCTTGTTGTGACTGAGCATTGATATCTATATTTATTGCATTTCTTGGATTGTTATGATTTTTTGGGTGTGTGTACCCCTCACTGGGCTTCGTGGAAGCTCACCCTCGTTGTTGCCTCCTTTTTAGTTGTTGATTTAGGGAACCACCCGAAGTATGTGGTTGAGGAGCTGACTCTCTACGGAGGTGACCTCTGGGATGATGAGTTAGCTAAGCACGAGGACGGTTGCGTATTTGATGACTATGCATTCAGAGTGCACCAAGGATGAGAGTATTATCTTCCTTTTGATCCTCTTGTTTTACATATCAGATGTAACCCCTAGTGGCATAACCGTAATTATGACTTCCACTGTGAAAACGTTTTTGGTAAATATGATAAATATCATTAGACATCACCAGTTGTGTATATCTTGATTATTATCATATATTTGATTGTAGATACATTCCATAACTTTATGAACTTAAAGTATTGAATCATGGATCCTAGATGGATTGTGGGCACGTGTGTGTGTCCATGTCACCAGTCTTTAGGTGAGTGGAGGTAGGATGTGACAATGAGTGGTATCAGAGTGCGATACTCTGATTTAAGTTATGAACTTATGAAGTGTTAGGAATATAGGTGATTAGGCTATGAATAAAAATTTAAAGATAAATACATAACTCATAATTCACACATAAGTGACAAGTTGAGTATAGAAGCTGATAACATTGATAATATCATTAATAATAATAGAAGTATTACATCTTAGGGAAAGGGAAAATTAGAAGAAACAAGGAAGAAAAGAAGATGGAGCACCAAGGTGTGAAAGATTCAAGTGAAGAAGAAGACTTATAGGATATGTGGGCCTTTTCAATGAAATTTGTATAGTCATATATATATATATATATATACGTGCACATGCCTCATGCGTTTGCATTGCATTATACTAGTATGACCATATGACATACATTGACCATGTATCAAATGTCTCTAAGTGGTTAGGAACCTATTACTTAAATTATGTTCTAATGAAAATCTGTGAAAACCACATTGACCTGACTCAAGGGCATTTTGGGTAACCTAAAAGTTGGTATCAAGAGACAGACCCTTCATGAAAGTTGTAAAAAATTGAGTCATGGTTCTAACAAAACTAGAATCAGTCAATCTAAGGTTGGACCAGAAAGATACGGCCGAAACACTAAAAACCGGTTAGTATGATAGTAGCCTATCAAATTATGGATAGAACTACAGGGGGTCGACCCACTGAAAGTGGTGGTCGACCTGTACTGTCCGAGGCCTTAGGGGGTCAACCCACTTAAAGTGGGGGTTGACTTGCACTATCCAAGGCCTAGGGGGTTGACCCACTTAAAGTGGGGGTCGACCTGCACTGTTCGAGGCCTTAGGGGGTCGACCGCTACCTGCCTAGATGAGCTCCAACGGCTTTTGGGAGTCGACCCGCTACCAATGGAAGTCGACCGGTGGACCCAAAATATGCCTTTTAAGTGTAATTTCCTGCCCAAAAAGACCACCTAACCTCACTTATTAATACCACAAATGCTCTTAATTAAATATCAATTAATTCTAAGCATTAGAGCACACTTTTAAGAGCATTCAAAGTGAAAAGGCATTCTCCACCACTTGAGCTCTCAGTCATCATTCCATCACAAGTGAAGCTCAAGTGTTTATCAAAAGTCTTCCCCACTTCCATTGGTCAATTCAACGCTTAATGAAGATTTATAAAGGTGCATTCATTCTATTATTATTGCAAATCTCATTTGCACCACACTGGAGGTAAAATTTACCGAATGAGTTGATTTTTATGCATGCGTGTATGGCCAAATTTAATTTCTATGCATGTATGAATTGGTTTTATCTAGTGCAAAAAAATTGGATGAGAGTTAACTATATTTTCTTAAATAGGAAACTCTTATGGCACCATGGAAAGTCCATACACAAGTAGGGCGACCACCCAAAAGGCAACACCGTACCACTAGATCTGTGGCTGACTTATTATCACCTCCCAAGCCAGTTTGGGAAGCAGTTCCTGAAAACACTATATCAGGAGCCCCTCCTGCTCCACCCATATTGTCTACCCAAGATGTCACCTCAATCATGGGCAACATGTTACAAGGGTTGATGCAAGGGTTGCAACAGAAATAGGTGGACTTTATGACGAGTCTAAACACATTGATCAATTCTGCTTTAGACTCAAGAGGGACATGCTACTTCACCACAGGCACAACCATTACCAAATGTTGCCTCTATAGTTGTTCCCTAGGAATAACAATTCCCTACACCCATAGCACACCCCACAACCCATCTGAAAGGCTATAATGTGCAGTCTGCTCCACAACCTGACATACCATTACCATAGAGGTAGATGACACCATAAAGCCAAGTCGTGTTGCCTATAGCTATGGACAATGTGAAGGTGATGGAGAAGTTTCAGAAGTTTAGGCCCTCTTACTTTAATGGGATTGCGTAGGACCCTTTGGCACCCATCATATGGGTAGAGGGAATAGAGAAGGCATTTGAGGTGTTGACCTTCACTGGAGAACAGAAGTTGATGTGTGCCAACTACCAACTCCAAAATGAAGCAAATGCGTGGTGGAAATCCACTAAACCCATTTTAGTGGCCCTACAGCCCAACCTTACCTGGAAGCATTTTAAAGTGGTATTCTATAACAACTACTTTCCAGATAGTGTGAGAGAAAGGAAGGAAACAGAGTTCATGGACCTGAAACAGGGATCCAAGTCAATATTGGAGTATCAACAAGAGTTTGAGAAGTTATTTTGCTTTGCACCTGAACATTTGAAGGGAGATTATGCGAAGCCAAAAGGTTTGAGAAGGGGTTAAGACCCACCATTGGAGCTATGTTAGTTGGTCAGCACCTCCATAGCTATGCCCAAGCGGTTCAAGCTTCCAAGTCTATTGAGGATAAGCAGTGGGAGAACTATCAAGCCTTACAGGAAAGAAGGACAACAACACCCAGCCGGTTTGGTAGGGAGTATATTCTAGTGCAACTTCTAGTCAGTTTAGAAGGCCAGAGATAGGGTAAGCTCTACCAACACCTAGGCCTGCTGCATCACAGTCACAGATGACTCTCTACAGGTGTCATGCTTGCCAACAGACGGGGCACTTTGCTAAAGATTACCCACAAAGTAGATCAGGTGACCTATATGTAGCACCAGCTAGACCAGTGCAACCATTATTAACAATCTGTCCAGCTTAGGCACCATAGAGAGCTTGACCATAAGGAAAAGTGAATGCATTGACTGCTAAGGATGCGGATGTATCACCTGGAGTTGTCACAGGTACTTTATTGATATCTGTTAAGTTTGTCTTAAATTCTTGACCCGTTATGAAGATTGAATCACTCTGACATATTGGTGGCGACCCGAATGGGAAGTTTTTTGAGATCTATGATGGAAGCAGGGGGGTTAGGCTATGGTTCTACCATATTGACCGTGACCCAATTGGTCGACCCATGACTTGGAGTATATAATGTACTATTGTCTTGTTGAGAAAGTCATTGTAATGTGGGGGTTTTTCGAGCTAAGGTTTCACAGAGAGTTTTCTCGCCATTGCTTGGGTGTAATCTCTTCTGTATAGTGAAACATCTTTTTCACCTGAGGATATAGCACACCACATCAGTGTGTGAATCTCGTTAAATTTCTGTGTTGTGCAGATCTATTGTCTATTTATTTTCGTATTTTCTTGGTGTTTTCTCTAACAATATCAATTATTCTTGTATATGTTTTATTTGATTCTAGTGCATCACATTCATTTATATCTCTAACTTTTACTACTAAGATGAATATTAAGCCAAAGGTGTTGACATATAAGTTGGTTGTTAGCACACTTACTGGGAGTGAAGTAGGATTGGTGGAGATATATGAGCCATGCCCCATTTATGTCTGTGGGCGGAAAATGATTGCTCACTTGATTAAATTAGAGATGCATGACTTTGATGTCATCTTAGGCATGGATTGGTTATTCGCCTACAGAGCATGTGTTTTATGTGCCGAGAAGAAAATTGTATTCAAACTTTGCGAAGGAGGGGAATTTGTTTACAAAGGAAGAAAGGTAAAGAAGTCCAAGAAGCTAGTGATGTTTGCACTTGAAGTGACAAGGTTGTTGGAACAAGGGTGTGAGCCTTACTTGGAAACTATAGTGGATACAACTTGGGAGAGCAAACCTATAGAGGAAATAGAAGTAGTGAAGGAATTTCTAGATGTATTTCCAAGACTTACCTGGACTACCCTCGAACTAGGAGACTAAATTCACAATTTATTTGATTCCTAGGGCAGCACCTGTATCTAAAGCCACATATAGGATGGCACCCTCTGAATTGAAGGAGTTAAAAGAACAATTATAAGATTTATTGGAGAAAGGTTTCATTCGACCTAGTGTGACCCCATGGGGAGCACCGATTCTCTTTGTCAAGAAGGATGGGAGTATGAAAATGTATCCATTATCCATAAGTTGACCATTAAGAACCGGTATCCATTATCCATAATTGATGATCTTTTTGACCAGTTGCAAGGTGTAACCACATTCTTCAAAATTGACCTCAGATTTGGTTACCATCAACTCAAGATCAGAGAATGTGACATCAAGATAATAGCTTTCCGGATTCATTATGGACACTACGAGTTCCTAGTTGTACGATTTGGGTTAACCAATGCACCTATAGTGTTCATAGAGCTAATGAATAGAGTATTCCATGATATGTTAGACAACTTTGTCATTATGTTCATCAACGACATTTTGATATATTTGAAGAGCCAAGAGGAACATGGTGTCCACTTTAAATTGGCACTATAGAGGTTGAGAGAGAAGCAGTTTTATGCTAAATTTAGTAAATGTGAATTTTAGCTTACTCAAGTACATTTCTTAGGGCATGTTATCTTAGAGAAAGGCATTGAAGTTGATCCTGAAAAAGTAAAGGCACTGGTAGATTGGGAGGCACCCAAAAATGTTAGTGAGACCCGTAGCTTCCTGGGGTTAGCAGGATAATACAGAAGGTTCATAGAGAATTTCTCACACATTTCTGCTCCTATGACCCGACTAATATGGAAGGGTGTGAAAATCGACTGGTCCAAGGAATGCAAAGAAAGTTTGTAAGAATTGAAATAGAAATTATTAACAGCTTCAATACTCACTATTCCAAAAGGCAATACCAGTATGGTGGTATATAGTGATACATCTAAGTTGGGCCTAGGTTGTGTGTTGATGCAAAATTGAAAAGTCGTAGCATACGCATCTCGACAGTTGAAAGACTATGAAAAGAATTACCCCACTCATGACATAGAGCTAGTAGCGGTAATCCTTACTTTAAATATCTGACACACTACTTATATGGTGGAAAAGAGTGAGATCTACAATGATCATAAGAGTCTAAAATACTTTTTCACCTAGAAAGAGTTGAATATGAGACAGAGGAGATGGATGAAGCTAATGAAAGATTATGATTGTACCATCCATTACCATCCTAGAAAGGCCAATGTTTTGGTTGATGTATTAAATAGGAAGTCCCAGACTGTCCCTAGTAGCCTTGACTATGAATGAACAATTGATTGAAGAAGCTAGAAGAATGGACTTAGAACTAGTAATGAATAAGGTGATAGTAACTTTGGCTGCACTTATGATACAACCATCATTCATAGAGAAAATCCAAGCTGCACAAGGATTAGATGAAGGACTTTAGAAGATAGTAAACGACATCATGGAAGGAAGACAAAAGGACTTGGACTTTAAGTTGACTGAAAATGGAGTCTTTAAGTTCAAGGATTGGCTTTGTGTACCAAAGGATGAAGAGATGAGAGAATTGATATTAAGAGAAGCTCACTGTTCTTCCTATTAAATCCATCCAGGTAGTACAAAAATGTACAAGGACTTAAAGAAGTTCTATTGGTGGAGTGGAATGAAAGCCGATGTAGCCTCTCACATAGCCAAGTCCTTGAATTGCCAACAAATCAAAGCTGAAAGACAAAGGCCACAGGGTTTGTTACGCCCTTACCCATACCAGAATGGAAGTGGGAAAACATTATCATGGACTTTGTCACAGGACTGTCATGTACTTAGAAGGGGAATGACACAATCTGGGTAGTTGTAGACTAGTTGACCAAAGTAGCCCACTTCATTCCTATGAAGATTACATATCCCATGGAGAAGTTGGCTCAACTGTATGTTGACAATATTGTCCGACTACATGGAGTGCCAGCTAGTATTGTCTCTGACTATGATTCTAGATTCACCTCTAAGTTCTGGAAGTGTTTACAGAAGGTGATGGGGACACAATTAAACTTCAGCACAACCTTCCACCCACAGATAGACGGACAGTCAGAGAGGACCATACAGACTTTAGAAGATATATTGAGGGCTTGTGTGTTGGACATGAGCTACAGTTGGAAGAGCACTTATCACTCATTGAGTTCTCCTACAACGATAGCTACCAGGCCACTATATGTATGGCACCCTATGAAGCCCAGTATGGTAAGAAATGCAAAACACCCTTGTATTAGGATGAAGTTAGAGAAAGAAGGATCCTAGGCCCAGAACTAATCCAAGCCACTTGTGAGAAAGTGGATATAATCAGGGAAAGGATCAAGGCAGCTTAGTTAAGACTAAAAAGCTATGCTGATGACAGACATAAGCACTTAGAGTATAAGGTGGATGATAAAAATTTTTGAAAGTCTCATTGTAGACACCTAATTTTTTCACCCTCCTTTGGCTATGATGAAATATGGATCTTGGGCGAGACTTATGGCTTTCGACCGACAGAGATGCTGATGGAAACATTCCCCTACCTAAAACCCTAGAAATCCCCATGTGGGAGAGAGGAAGGTCTAATTATGACTTTTTATATATGAAGGAATCTGGTCAAGATGACCATAGAGATGAATAGTACTTAAAAATATGATCTCGACGATATATCATACTCCAAAATTGGACCGACGGATCTCCAACAATCATCGCCAAAAAATCACGTCTTCCCGCACATATGCCACGCACATAGACAGTCCCATTGGAAACCTGAAAAAATCTCTCACCTGACCCAAACACCCTAAAATTCATCCCCTACCTACCCAGATAACCCTGAAACACTCCTAGGTCTAAAACCCTAGAAATCCTCGTGCGAGAGGGAAGGGGTCCAATTTTGGCATTTTATATATGAAGGAATCTAGTCAAGCAAGATGACCATACAGATGGATAGTGCTTGGAAATACAATTCTGACGATATATGGTATGCCAAAATCGGACATACGGATCTTCGGTAATCATTCCTAGAAAATCACATTTTTCCGGCATGTCGCGGCACCGCCACCATCCCACCATCCCAAGCCAAGCCCACCGCCTACATACCGTAAGGGATCAGAGTATGTCGCGTGGGCCCTGCATAGTGTGCAGGCCCCAACCGCACGTCGTACACACTATGCCCGCACACCATGCACACTGTGCCCGCACACCATGCACACTGTGCCTGCTTCCTGTGCACATGGCCCGCACACCGTGCACATTGCCCGCACACCCATGCATTTGCGCACCTGTGACATCACTCGCACCCCAAAAAACTCTCTCTCCTCTAGCTTTTCTAAAAACTACCTTTTTTGGAAAAACCTTCACTTCGTCCCGTTTTTTCAAAAACTACCTTTTCTGACAAAACCTTCTCTTTCCTCCCGCTTTTTCAAAAATTTCCTTTTTCAGTATAACCTTCTCTCTCCTCCCATATTTTTAAAAACAACTTTCTTTTGGTAAAACCTTCTCTCTCCTCCTACTTTTTTGAAAACTGCCTTTTTTGGAAAAATCTTCTCTCTCCTCCCATTTTTTTAAAAATTACCTTTTGGCAAAACCTTCTCTCACCTCCCTCTTTTTCAAAAATTGAATTTTCTGGCAAAACTTTTTCTCTCCTCATGCTTTTCTGAAAATCACATTTTTTTAAGCTAAAATTTCTCTCTCCTCCCATTTTTTCTGAAAACCCCTTTTACCCACTGGACAAAAGCCCTCCCCACCCATTTTTGCCTTCAACCCCCCCTTTTACCCAGTGGAAAAAATTTATCTTTTCACTTTAGGCAAGAGCCCCCCCTTCATCCATTGGATAAAGGGATTCCCCCTCTCCTATTTGGCCAAAAAAACTATAAATACGCCCTCCCTTAGAAAAACACACCAACAGACACCTAAATCCCCTTGTAGAGTGAAATTTTCATCCCCCTCTTGATTTTCTTCTGTCTTCGTCAAGATCCGAAAACTCATTTGGATCTTTGAAGTGTTCTTTGGGATCTTGAAGAACTAAGAATCCAATTTCTTAGTTAGAACCAGTTTTTAGCCAAAAATAGTATGTTCTTAAGCCACCTCCCTTGAGTGTTCTTGAGCTTTCTTGAGCATTCTTGAGATAGAAACCCCCCTTTTTTTAGGTTCTTCAGGTCTACGAAGAGATCTTTGTTAAGATTTGAAACTCTATTCGGATCTTCAAAGTGTTTTTCAGGACTTTGGAGTTCTTCAATCCATTTTTAGGTCAACCCTTTTCTGTTCAGAAATAGCCTTTCCTAGCCAAACCTCTGTTTGAGTGTCCCTGGAATATTTCCAAAAATAGCCATTCCTAGCGGAAGCTATGTCGAAGTGCCACCTCAGCCTAGCCTTCTCTTAGCTATTCCTAGCGGAAGCTTGCCAAAGAGCCACCTAATCCCAAACCTAGAAATAGCCATTCCTAGCGGAAACTTTGCAGAAGTGTCACCTTATCCCAAGCCCAGAAATAGCCATTCCCAGCTGAAGCTCTGTCGAAGTGCCACCTTAGCCTAGCCCTCCCATAGCCATTCCCAGCGGAAGCTTTGCTGAAGTGCCACCTCAGCCTAGCTGTCCCTTAGCCTATCCCCAGTAGAAGCTCTGCCAGAGTGTCACCTCATCCCAAGCCCAGAAATAACCTTCCCTAGCTGAAGCTCTATCCTAATCCAAATCCAAAAGCGACCATTCCTAACTGAAACTCTATCCGGATACCATCACAATCAACATCTCTCATGAAAGGAAGTTAGAGGTCAAGACCATCTTCCCCAGAGCCGGAGAACACGAAAGACAGTCTGAGCCTATACCAATCAAGGGCCCACCCCTCTTGACTTGAAATAGGGGTTAAATTCAAGTATAATCTCTCTCCTCATTTAAGCATAATATAAATATCTAATAAGCATTGTTTTAGTGTAGATAATAGTTTGAATTCAATTAATGTATACATATGTGATAACTTAGCCATACATGTGGAATAGTAATAATTATGGAAAATGTTCGTTCTCAAGCATCTAGCAAGAAGATTGGTTGAACTGGGTAGATTGGATGCTTAACACCTTCCCAACTCTATAACCTGGTGCTTACCCTAAATCTTTGGACCAGACTAAATTTTGGGCCCTTTTCTCAGGAATCAGGCCCACCCCTGAGTCCGAAGCCCATAACCCTAGGTGGTGACTCCAAACCCTGTTTGCATGATCTCGATCCCCAAATTGGACCATCATCAATACCCCCATCTCAAATGATAAATTTTATACTCTTGTGAAATAGGCCTTTACATATCTCCAAGTGGCGATACGGTGGTGTGGGGTTCATAAGCAAAGCACACACGACTCGAACCCCTCCCTCTCACCATGAAGGTGAAGGGAGAGAGAGGAGAGAATATGGGATCCATCTCCAGCCACTACCCTTATAGTGGCGACTCCACTAGGGATAAATATCAAGCTTCCAATACTAGATGCTATCTTTAAATTCAAGAACATTTTTCACCACATTTGTTTGAAGACATGTTTGGCTAACCCCATGTTTGTAATTATATTTGCTAACCGCATCATGCATCATGCTAGAAGTGAAATCATTTGGCTAGGGACTCCCTGTCATGCCTACACCCTCGGGGAGGTCAGCGTATGTCATGGAGAGTACTGAGTGCAAATGATCCCTGCTTCCTGTACAAGAGTGGAAGGTATCGTCAAATGGTGAGGATGTTATATTTGTGCCAGCACCTTTGGGGAGGTCCGTGCACTTATAGCCTTCTGAGATCGAATGTGTCATCAAACAGAGAGGATGTCTATATTTGTGCCAGCACCCTCAGGGAGGTCCAAGCATTTTACGGCATTCTAAGATCAAATGATGGTTACCTTATATTACACTTTTACACACAATCACTCACGGTTCCAACACCCCATGGCCAATTGCTTAACCTCGTGTGTAATCACGAGTAATGGGGAAGAAACTCAACCCCTTGATCTCATATATACGGGTATATCAAAAGGATCACGTACATTATGTATATAGATCCTATCAAGGAAGCCTTGTCGATCCTATTGCATCCACCGCATGCTTGCATCATATAGAAAATAGATGAAGAAGATAGGAGCGCCACAAGCCAACTGTAAAACTTGTTTGTGGTTTTGAAAAGGAATATTCCTACACTATATTCCCATCATAAAAAATTACTTTCCTAAAGTGGGTTTCAGATAAAAGGTGTCCCTCCTCCTTAAGGAAAAAGTCCAGATATGTGACTCAGAGGCAATCCCGCCAGTGCCACATCAAGTCCTGAGAAGTCCCAAGAAAATCAGGTGAAAGGACACCTAGTGGGAAAAAGAGTAAGGAAAGCATGACTTTATTACATGGAATGTCTTATGGGAATATTCTTGACAAGCCATTTGTATGAATCTCTCGCTTATGACATTGGGTGGACCAGGGGAATTGAACCTTATCCACCCCTTATCATTAAGCAGACTAACTTTGGATGGATCATTGGTTGATAATCTGGTGAATGTGTGAACAAGGGATTGCGAATTCAAGAATCCTAAAATAAACCACTTTTGGTTCAGGCACAATTCCACACCTCAAGTATTCACCAAGGTGCCTTTGGACATGTTAGGGTAATCAGTTGACCCGCCTAAATCCAGAATCACCTCCGTCATCTCTTCGAGATTATCTACTACTAGGTGATTACAGCCCAGTAAGCATGGATCCATGACATGGAAATACCCGAACAAGCCTGGGTCCATTCCATGGAGACCTTGCAAGAAAAAATGGCTAAGTCAAAAGAGAGATAGCTCAGATATTGCATACACTTCAGAACCCTCCCAGAGCTGATCCCAGGAATGAGCCAGCACCGACAATAGGAGATGTAGACTAGAATGGAGCTACAGGTCATCGTGGGGATTCTTCCCAAGTCGACTCAGGGGAACTAGAGAATGTTCGCCAACTGGTTAGAGAGGAACTTCACCTACCCAGCTGAATGGTCAATGAGGGGCCTATTCTAGGGTCCCTCCTCCTAGGGTAGTGATCAAAGATGAAGAAGAGGAATTTGTAGCACACGTCCGCTTTAAGCCTCGGGAGACGGAGAAAGAAAGGAAGCTCAGAGAGCAGTTGGAGAAGTTGGAGAACATGATTCGAGCAAGAAAAGGCTCAGAAGGCCAAGTAGTGGATTCTAAGGAAATGAGTTTCTTGTTTAGAGCAAGAATTCCAAAAAAATTCAAGTGGCAGACTAATAGTTTGATGGGTCAGGAGACCCCAAGGCTCATCTCAAGGTCTTCCTCAGCATTGCCTAGTCGTGGCAACTTGTAGATAACCAGATGGGGCAAGCCTTCATGTTAACCCTATCGGGACTAGCACTGAGGTTGCTCAGACAGTTGGAGTCATCACAAACTCAAAATTTGGTGATAATGGTGAAGGCCTTCACAAAATAATACTCATACAATATTGAGGTGGATGTGAAACATCGAGAGCTTGAGACGTTGAGGCAGCAGCCTAAAGACGGATTCACCGCCTTCTTGATGAGATTCATAAACAAGGCTGTCAAGATGGCAGATAGGCCTTCAGAAGCAGAGCAGGTAGAGATGTTAATAGAGAACTTGTCAAAGCCCTATTAGGATATTCTTTACTATCAGCATTTGCAAACTTCTGATGCCTTAATAGCCACCGGCACACGGTTAGAGAATAGAATTTTGAGAGATTCCCAGTATCAAGGATCCACCCAAGATGCAAGCAAGAACACCCAAATCGGATGGGGAAAGGGTCTGAAAACTAATATGGTGAGTGTAGTTCAGCAGTTAGTCTTACTAGCCACCTCTCCACAACCCTTCATAATACAAGCAGATGCACCCACCCAAAAGGCTCCTTGCCCAAGAAGAAAATTTTTGATATGGGAATGCTCGTAACAGCCGTATATGAGAAGTTAAAGAAGTAAGGATTACTAAGAACAGTGGCTCCAAGAGTGATCAGCAACCCTCCTCCAAATTGGTATAGGGATCATGAGTATTGTGCCTACCACACTTAGAAGGGGCACAATACTGAAAGATGTTTGGGTTTACAGTATGTAATTCAGGACTTGGTAGACAATGGAACCATTGAGGTTAAGATCAAGTAGCCTCCCAATGTCAATACCAACCCACTCCCTGATCATGTGAACAATCTGGATGAAGAAACTACGGAGAGTGACCCCCACTCAACTCATTGTACCTAGAGCTTGAAAGAATCATATGAAAGCCCGTTCTTATAGGAAAATCATGAGTCAAAGGGTTGGAGTCATAAGAACCCCCAGAAGAAGAGAATCATTAGAGGAAGAGTTAGAAGATCGGGTGCACCACATTACCAACCTCCGTCGTATTACCAGCTCTGCCATATTATTAGGCCCCACCATATTATCAGCCTCCACCATATCATCAACCTTTCTCACACCATCAAAGTGGAGAAACCTCTTCATCCTATCACCCAATCTTCATATCTTACCTCTCACATTACATCATCTTCATACCATTCCACTTTATATCTCTCATCACCCTCATACCAATCTCATTCTCAAGGTTCAGTGTATAACCCAAAAGAAGGATGGACGGACAGGTACGATTGAAAGGATATGCTTACACTACCAGATTCTCCAAAGATGACTTCATCAACAGGGTCAGTAAATGCATTAGAGGAAGACCAGGAGAGTGATCCCACTTCTCTAATTCATCATGTTATAACTTCAGAAGACAATCCAGAGGTAATTGAAGAGATTACAGTTGATCTTCTCAGAGTAGTAACCACATTAGGCATAGGGCAGTAGATAAAAAAATACACTTCCTTAATCCATATAGGGAGTGACAAAGGATGATGAGTCAAGACTAGTCCAACCTCGAGCTAGTAATGATAGGACCAACCCTATAGAAATCTTCTGGCCCGTACACTTTGAATACTACGAGCATTTGTATGTCGAGAATTTGTTAGTCCTAAGGAATCTGATGAAGAATCAAGGGGGAGTGAAATCAGCAAAGAAGAGGATGATGATGATGACGATGAGGACGAAAATGAAGATGAGAAGGATGGAAATGTCTCTGATTCTCGAGAGGATGATGGGTAACCAGACTGGGATGACTACCAAAGGCCTTGGTACAATGATTATGATGATGAGTTAGAATATTACTCACCAGAACATCCAACATGTTTCTCAGTCTACGCCATTGGCAATGATAACCTAATAGTTGATCCACCAAGTGGCATATACCCTTCCTTACACATGGAGGGAGATGATTCTACATCAAATTCAGAGAATGAGGGGGAATCTAGAGAGTCGACGCAAGTTTATATAGACGAATAGTACTCCACATTTGAGTTGGAAGAAAAATTGTGTGAAGTGTATTCCAACACATTGAGAATGCAAGAAAGGGTAGAAGAAATTGACAAAATGTTAGGGGAAGTAACTGTCAGTGATCTTTACTACCGGGAGCAATTGGATGATCTGGAGGAAATAGGACCAGAAGACACAATCGTAGAGGTGATAGACGTTGCATTCCAACAACTTTCCAATGCAGCCAAGAAGCTACGAGCGAGGGCGGTGGATATTTGTGGAGGTCCTCAACTTCCCACGCCAAGCAAGGAAAGAGAATCAGAAGAAGATGATTCTATAGTGGGGATAATCACCCTAACCAATAGTGATGGTGAAGATAGTTATCCCACCAAGATTATTGTGAAAAAACCAATCGACGTGATGGAAACTAGAAGTGGGAAAGACTACAAGGGCAAGACTCTAGCAGTAGAGCAGCAAAGGGCTAGTGAGGCCGGAACTAGCAGAGTAAAGAAAGAGCTAGAGAACCTAGTCTTGGCTTAACTCAAGAAATCCCAGGGGATTGTTGATTTATCCATTTGGGGATTGTTGATGGTGCCCCCTTCGCACCGTGAAGCAGTCTTGAGGTCTCTTGCTAATATGCAAGTGTTGATCGAGATAAATTCGATGCACCTCGTACATATAGTAGGAGCAACATATGCAATACAATCCTTAATGTTCTCGGATTCTGAGCTTCCTATGGAAACCCAACACAATCGGGCTCTCCACATTACAGTTGAATTCCTTGACAAAGTAGTTCCTCATGTTCTTATTGACAATGGGTCCGCTTTGAATATGCTACCATTGAGATTAGAAAAGAGTATCGGTGTCAACTTGGAAGAAATGAAGCCAACCACCCAAACCATAAAGGCATACGATAATACTAAGTGGAAGATCCTTGGCATCATTATCCTTGCTATAAAGATTGGCCCGGTGAAGTTTGATGTTGATTTCCAAGTCAGTGATATACCGGCAACTTTTAACATGCTCTTGGGAAGGCCTTGGTTACATCTTACGAAGGCGGTGTCCTCTAGTCTCCATCAAAAAATGAAATTCATTTATGAGGGGAAGGTGGTCTTAGTGGCCGGAGGTTCTGAAGTGGTTAACACTCTGGCCAACATTGAAAACGGGGAAGAACAAGACCAGGAGGTGCAACTGATTGGTTTTGAAATAGACACCACTTGCGTGACCATTGCCATTGAAGCCCCAAAGGAGTAAATCCAGGATAACTATAAAGCCATCTAGAGTCTGCTAGTGAATCAGATGATAAAGAACATGCAGTATTTCCTAGCATGGGACTAGGAAAATATCACAAAGTAGTTCCAAAGCAACCTAGTTTAGCGGTGAACAAAGGAGAAAATGGTCTCGGGTACACTCCTCCAACTGTCAAAGGGCAGAAAGTGCTGAGGATGACTGGGAATATCTCCATCACTTACTACCCTACTCTCAATGGAAACTTTGTGAAAGAAGGAGAGGATTTCCCCTTTTATGGAACTGTGGAGCCGTGGTTTGATGAAACCGCCGTCAAGATTCAACCAGGACTTAAAATTTTTTTCCAAGATGAGTTTGATTGGGTAACTCATGAAGTGGAACAACAGAAAATGCTAGTCAAAGAAGGTTACCAAGATAGTTGCATCACTGGGATAGCAAAAATTGCACTGATTGAGACTGGGTCTTCCTTTGATGATCCTACAACATTGATACAGTCGAAGGAGGCACTTAGTCCTCGAGTTCCCATGAAGAGAGAATGGGAGAAGAAGATAAGGCTCACCTAGAGTCTGCCGCTTCCCATTGATTTGAAAGGTTTCATTTGCTCTCTCCTATATGAGCCAAAAGCTCAAGAGTTGCATGAGCTCAAGCCCCATCCTTTCAGAGGAAGAAGTGTGTATGCAAAACAAAGGAAAGCACAGAGGATAATGGTTTGTATGTACTGTGCCCGAACCAATTGCAATGAGAAGCTCGTGAAGGTGGTCAAAGATGTGACCAAGGTACCAGGATGGCATCCCTCAATAAGCTCGAAAAGATAGACTTCATAGAAAAATGATTGAGTAGTCTCCATCGATCTTCACCCTCAGAAAATTCAGCTTCCGAGAGCATGAGATTGATTAGCTGTTATTCATGAAGAAGCAGACACCTATCCAGAGGAACCATTATGCCACTAAAAAAATAGCATCAACATTCCCAAAAGGCAAAGAAGGCCCTTTGCCACATCTTCTCATCCATTAAGCTACTAAACCACTTCTGAACTTGACAAGCATTGGGGAAAACTTCAAGTTTACTCATGCTATTGAGTCAACTAGCCTGATTACCCCTAACAAAAGCATCAAGCCAGTTATCGAGTCTATAGTCGAATCTGTTGTTTGTGATTCTGTGTCAATCTCCCCTTTTGAGAAGAGGCTAGAGTCCTTGTATGACGAGTCTGTTACTCCTTTCATTAATGAAATTTCTGATTCTGAGTATGACTTGACTCCTTTTTTCAATCTTAATAAATATCAAGAATTAATAAAGCAATGCATACCAAAGAAAGCCCAACCCATCCGTGAGGATACTTAGGTTATTAATCTAGGAACTGATCAATGCTTTCGACAGGTAAGTCCACTACCCTTGATGACGATGAAGCAGAACGGATGAGTAATCTTCTGAAAGAATTCACCGAGGTCTTTGCTTGGTCTTATGAGGATATGCTTAGTATTGAACCCAACATTGTGCAGCATCGATTGCCGAATTACCCCCAATGGGCTAGAATGGAGTGAGAAGATTAAAGATGAAGTTGTAAAGCAATGGAATGTGGGGTTCCTGCAAGGGGTGAAGTAACCCCAATGGTTGGCCAATATTGTACCAATACCGAAGAAAGATGGAAAGGTACTGTTTGATATTTAAAATGTAACCAAGCGCATTGATCGTGTAACTACGGTCTAACAGGGAGAGAACACTTTATTTTTTATTTCTTTTAATAATGCGAAAGTGAACCGATTAATGGTTGTGATCTAATTCTAATTACCGTCCTAAACATATGTATCTAAAATAACGTTCTAACCATTCGTCATCTAAGAATTTAAAGACGCAAGCCACGCAATTAAAATTAAATAAATAAATAACTGAAAATAAACAACCCACGCAATTAAAAAAATAAAAAATAAAAATAAATAAAGGAAAAAAATGCTAAAATAAAAATAAAGTAAAAAAAAAGGGATAAAGCTAGAGAAAGACTCACAAGTAGGTTTCTCTACTTAGTCCGAGGGATGCATCATAATATGAGCTTCCCTACTTGACCAGAGAGTCACTCTTACAAGGGTTTCTCTACTTGGCTTTAGGGAAAGGGAGACAATTAAAATAAAAGTAATAAATTGATGGTTCTATGGCTAGGAGGGGCAAAGCCAACATATACACTAGCCATGAACCTTGGGGGAAAGGGATAGCAATAATGTAACGACTGAAATTAAAATCCTAAATTAAGAAAGAAAGGGTAGTCAGAAGAGGGAATGAGAGGGGGGAGAGAAGACTACTGAAGGAGTCTACTTGCTTGAACTTCAACCCTTGAACTGAAAACTTGATCGATTTGAGATACTACCAGTACTAAAAACCAGATCTGAAATAAACCAAATCTGAAATTTCTAGTACTAGAGAAAACAAATCTTGAAAAATAAAATTGCTCCACGGCTTGTGATCTTGTCACCTAGATCTAAGCCTAGAACTATAACTTAAAAAATTACTACTCAATTGCATAAATCATAAACATAAAAGGGATGAATAAAAATAAAATAGTGCTTGCATTAATTGAAATAAAAAAAAATATTACAAAAGTTATTAAAAAAAAGATAAAGAAGAACTAAAACTAAAGAGAGACCGAAAGAAAGAGAGAGCAACTAAAAAAAACTAAAAGAAGAATGAATTATTTCTCCTTCTCTTACATGAGTTGTATTTATAGGGAATGGGGAGGTAGGGTAACAAATTTCTCTTTCCTAAAAGGGAGAAACCCACAATTGATTGTGAGATCTTTTGAGACCAAAAGTGCTAAGGTGGAGGAGAGAGAAGAGAGAAATAAACTTTAAGAAATTTCCTATAATTTTTTGCTTATTTTCTTTCCCCCTTTTTTTTTTCTTAATTTATTTCTCTTCTTTTTCTCCCTCCAAGGGACGATTTTTTTCTTGCTTTGTGTGATTTGGACAATCTTTATTTCTCTTTTTTTTTCTTTCCTTTTTTTTTTTCTTCTCTTCTTGTGCAGGAACCCTTCCACGATTTTGCTTGCTTCTAATTTGATGTGGAAATCCCCTCCATGCCCTTAGTGCTTTAAGTGAGTGAAAAGCGGGAAATCTTTAACAAAATTCTCTAAAAAAAACAACCATGAGATTCGAACTTGAGACCTCTTGGTGAGCAAGGGAATTTTGTACACCATAGCTCACCAACTAAGCTAGGTAGTTGTTGTTACCAAAAACAAACCTTTAATCACTTAAGGATGTGGTCCATCGATCCTTGTTGGCATTTGGAGTATTCCTTGTACCTCTGGGACAATTGCAAACGGGCTGGTTCTGCATCTCGGTTCAATTCTGATCCATTATTCTTTTTCTGGCCTGAAAAGAATAATCATTTGTACGGGTGACCAAACGAATGTGTACTTTTAATTGAACATGTCCATCTTGCTCAGAATTTTGTCCTCTTCATAACCATGAAAAGAAATAGGACATCTTTATGTGTAAAATTGAAGATATAGCGCCCGATAGTCCTTAAGGCCTTGAAAATATAAAACCTGCAAAAAGAGAGTAAAACCCAAGGTATCTCTATTCTAAATATGTAAAATGCATGTTTTACTACCCTAGATTTCACACATAAATGTGCTCATCAGGTACGAATGTGTGTAGACTACCGAGTTCTTAACAAAGTAAGCCCTAAAGATGATTTCCTATTACCTCATATTAATGTATTGGTGGATAATATGACGAGGCATGCTTTATTATCATTCATGGATAGATTCTCAGGATACAACCAAATAAGCATGCATCCAAAGGATCGTGAGAAAATGGCCTTCACCACTCCATGGGGAACCTATTATTATAAGGTGATGCCTTTTGGATTGAAGAACACCGGGGCAACCTATCAAAGGGCAGCCACAACTATATTACATAACATAATGAACAAAGATGTGGAAGTCTATGTGGACGACATGATAGTAAAGTCTAAAGATCGGCAGAGGCATATTCCCACACTGAGGCGATTCTTTGAAAGAATCAAGAAGTATCAGCTGAAGTTGAACCCTCAGAAGTGTGTATTCAGGGCAACGAAGGGAAAGTTGTTAGGCTTCTTGGTGAGTGAAAGAGGCATTGAAGTTTACCCTATCAAGATCAAGGCAATTCAGGAAATGCCCATGCCTCGGACTGAGAAGCCAATATGAGGATTTCTAGGTCACATCCACTATATTAGCAGATTCATAGCTCAGTTGACTACAATCTGTGAACCAAATTTCAAGCTGTTAAAGAAGGATCAGCCCACGGAATAGAATGACCAATGCCATCAAGCCTTTGACAAGATCAAGGAGTACCTTATGAACCCACTAGTATTGACACTACCAGTGGAAGGAGGACCACTTCTGTTGTATTTGTCCATGGGAGAATATTCCATGGGCTCTTTGCTAGCATAGAAGGAAATGGAAAAGGGGGCAGAGCATGCCATATATTACCTCAGTAAGAAGTTATTGGAATATGAGACCCGGTACACATCTTTGGAAAGAACTTGTGCTGCGTTGATTTTGGCAACTAAAAGGTTGCGACACTATATGGTTTCCTATCCAGACCATTTGATCTCAAAGATGGATCCTATCAAATATCTCTTTGAGAAACCGGCCTTAACAGGAAGGATGGCCCGTTGGTTACTTTTTCTATTAAAGTTTGACATCATCTATGTTACTCAGAAATCTATCAAGGGCCACATCATAGCTGATCATTTGGCTACTCACCCCACAGAAGATGGAAGGTCCTTGGATGATGCCTTTCCTGATGAAGGAATCACAGTGGTAGAGGAAGAAGATACAGCTAATGAATGGTAGTTATTCTTTGATGGAGCAGCCAATCAGAAGGGATGTGTTGCAGGAGTATTGCTTGTCACTCTTGACGGTCTTTATTTACCTTCATCATTTCACCTTGACTTCCTCTGTACCAACAATATTGTTGAGTATAAAGCTTGTGCTTTGGGGCTCGAAACTGCTTTACCATTGGGGTTAAAAGAATCAAGGTTTACGGTGATTCATCCATTGTCATTTGTCAGACACAGGGAAAGTGGAAAACTAAAGATAAGAAGCTGAAGCCATATCAAGAGCATCTTGAAGAGGTGATTGAACACTTTAAAAAAATTTTGTTCGAATAATTCCAGTGGGATAATAACAGGTTTGCTAATGCCCTTGCAACCTTGGCTTCTATGGTAGAGTTCAACCCTATGGCTAGAGTCTGACCATTCTTGGTAGAACAAAGAAGCAGGCCCATTTATCAGAATTCAGTGAACTATCTCACTGTGGGTGGTTGGTCTTGGTTCACTCACATAGTGGATTTTATCAGGGATAGGAAGTATCTAGTTGAAGCAATTGACAGAGAGAAGAAGTTTCTGAGAAGATATGCCACCCAGTTTATTCTCCAAGAGGATTTGTTATACAAGAGATCCTATGACGAAATACACTTGTTGTGTGTAGATGAGGAACAAGCTACAACTATCATGGAAGAAATTCATTAAGGTCTTTGTGTACCCCACATGAATGCCAAGATGTTATCTAAGAAGATCCTCAGGCTAGGATATTACTGGAACACAATGGAAGTAGATTTCATGGACTTCGTCAAGAAATGCCACAAGCGTCAGATATTTACTAACATCATACATATCCTGCCAAAAGAGTTGCATTTGCTCAGTTTGCCTTGGCCATACTCCACTTGGGGCATTAATATCATTGGAAAGGTCAATCCTAAAGCATCCAATGGCCACAAATTCATCTTGGTAGCCATTAATTATTTCACCAAATGGATAGAAGCTCAGTCCTATGTAGTCCTCACATCTGCTAAGATGGCCAAGTTCATCTAGGAAAACATTATTTCCCGATATGGAGTACCTCAAGAATTGATATCAGATCAGGGATCCCATTTTTGGGGTAAGATCGATAAAATCTGCATAAAATTCGGTATCAGAAGGCATCACTCTACCATTTACAGGCTGCAAACCAATGGGGTAGTAGAAGTAGCTAACAAGAATATCAAAGTCATTCTATAAAAAATGGCAGACACACACCAGGATTGGACTGATAAGTTACCCCTTGCCTTATGGGCATACTGAACTTCTGTACGATCCTCGACAAGGGCAACTCTTTTCTCATTGGTGTACGGAGTTGAGGCGGTTCTACCTGTGGAAATCCTTGTACCATCCCTAAGGGTGCTTTTTGATAGTCAGCAACCTAATGAAGAGTGGGTGAAGGCCAGACATGACGAGCTCAACTTTCTTGATGAAAGGCGCATGAAGGCCATGGATAATCTGAAGAAGTATCAATTGAGAATGGCTAGGGCTTTTAGCAAAAATGTGAAGCCCCACCATATAGAGGAAGGCGAACTTGTTCTTTGAGAACAAAGAGCCCCAATCTATGACCCACGAGAAAAATTCAGGCCCAACTAGAACGGCCCATTCACTGCCAAAGAAATTCTACCAGGAAAAGCTGTGAAACTTGTACACCACAATGGAGAAGAAATACCCAGACTAGTTAACATGGATCAACTCAAGAAATATTATGTCTAAAAGGGTGAATGGCCTGAACTACGTCAGACCTGATTCCTTTCGAAGGATACATAGGCAACTTGACATGTGCAAGTGCGGTCTCAACCATCTAAAGGCAATAAATTGGCTCCTTGATTAATAATCAAAGTACCTTAAAAGATCATCATAGTTTGTGTCCCCCAAGAATCACCATTTGGCATGAAAGGCCATTAGGTATCTATCATCCACCCATTGGTCCATCACTTCTTACCCAGATTCATCCCCTAAGAATCACCATTTGGCATGCAAGGCCATTAGGTATCTTTCATTCACCTATGATCCATCCATTCTTATCCAGGATTCTATCCCCTAAAAGAAAATCGCCACTTGGGACCAGTTTATTAAGGCCAGTTTATTCTCCACCCTTAATCATTCAAAGTCAAAAAAAAAAAAATAGAAGAGTTTGTTGTGACAACGGTAAAGGCTTATTTAAATCATTAGCTAATGAGTAATGCTTTGATAAATCATCATATCTCGTTGTTTGCATTGGTTTTAGGAAAATTCATGGGCTCATGGATAAGACATTAAAGAAATGTACCGTAGACATAAATGTGAGGGCACCAAGATTGCTTGAATCCATAAATGTGTCATTTCTTGGCCAAGTTGGACGTATAAAGCTACATCACCAATTATTCCGATAGGTGCCTCAACACTGGGATGCCGACCTGCATGTATTTCAGTTTGGGCTAGTGGAAATTTACCCAACGCTTGAAGAATTTTGGGTTTGTATGCTATCTCCACATAAAGGCTGTTTGTTCAAACCCTCTTTAAAGAAAGATTGCTTAGAAGAAATTCAGGATTTCTTCAGTTGGAAAGAAGAAGTAAAGCAGTTTGTCAGGTATGGGAAGATCGACATTCTGAAGGTGGCTTAGATCTTCATCCAATATCTATCAATGGGAAGAATCCATCAGCAGCAATTGTTGGATGCTTATTTACTTTGCATGATAGCTCATTATGTTCTCTGCACTCCCGGGCATGGTGCACCATCTGTTCTGATTAAGGTAGTAAAACAGTTGAAGAAGGGAGGTGACATCGTCCTTATGGTTCTTGCAGAAACGTTCAAGGGATTTGATGACATGAGCTATGGCCGTAAATTTGGACTAGATCATTATCAGGGAAGTCCTGCTATTTTTCAAATTTGGCTCCTCAAGAATCTGAAGCTCACCACACCATTAAGGGGAAGCCCACTTAGAGTTTTTTGTTACCAGGATAATAGATGATATTTTGATGAAGACCCCTAGCCACAACTATGTTAGACTGATGGGATTGACACACACGTCCTTTTATTTGCCTATGTACAACAACCGACAATACGGGCTTGAGGAGACGGAGTCAGAAGAGTTAGTAAACTTTCATCTACCTCAAGAATTGTCTCCCCACCTTGTTATTCACCTATCCCGTCTGTGGTAGGAAAATTGTCCCTCTTTTTATGTAATTCACTTGGTAATGGAATGAGGAAGTATTTGGATTTTTGTGTTATCCTGATTATTCTAATTATAACTTGAGTTATGGAATTGATTGTGCCTAAGCATTGCAAGTAAACAAAAAAAAATGAAAAAATAAAAGAAGAGAAGAAAGATTTTCTTTATGCCAAAAGTAAGTTTTCATAGAATAATGAACAAACAAGGGGAGGGAAAAAGTAAAAAGAAAGAAAATGTCCATATGTTTGTGCTTGCAGAAAATATAGGAACAAATCCCTATGGGTCAGAAGCCATCATTTGAACTGTATTCTGAACCATCCTCATGAAGCACTGGGGAGTCCACAGATACTACTCCAACCTGCTCTAGCCTCTGGGTCAGGTCCTCAATCAGTGCCCTCTGCTGGGCAATCTCCCGATCCTTGGCAACTATCACCTCGCATAGGCTATAGTGCATCCTCCTACTGTCAGCAGAGACCTCCGGGGACACCTGAGAAAGAGTATATCAGCCAAAGGAAGTCAAGAGTTAATTGAAAATGATCAGATATTCACATAATCATAAGGAATAGGCAACCCAAGGGAAGCGTGTACATCTGTGTTCGGCTCCAGAAGATGAGGGAGACTGGGGTTGGCCGCGTTGGGATAGGTCCAGGCAGGGAAGCCAAAAAAGGGGACGTTCGTAACTCTGAGAAACCCGCCGCCATAGGTAGAGAGCCTTGCTTGTGAAGGATCGATAGAACTGGCATGCGACTGAACAACAAAAGGATCTACACGTCTCACTCTCCCCTGAAAGAATATCAGTCAAGACCAAAACAAGGAAGAATCTACAGAAATACTCAAGAAAGGGCAACATACCACTGAACCATTGGGGCCAAGAGGGGTGCACACTGTCTCCTCCTCTAAGAAGGCTCTGTAGTCCCTATCCGGTTCAAGAAAGGAGTCCTCCTATACTCCGTTAGCCAAGTACTTCATCTCATCTTCAGGGACAATCTCTGGACAATGCATAGTGGATGGAGGAAGACCGGAAGAAGGATGTGAATCGATGTCTGACCATTGGGTACTACTCTCTCTTATAAGTACCAAGTATGGTCCCACAGGCCCTGGAAAAGGACTCTGTTCTCAAACAATTGATGAACCCAGTCGACTCCCTCAGAATCCAAAAACACAAGGTCATGGAATGGTCACTATGCAACCTGCAAAACCAAGGAAGGGTAAGTACAACATTAGGCGAATAGAATTTCAATATCAGACATAGCATACCTCAGTGAGATCGTTCAAAAGAGAACGAGCAGTGGTCCTCGAAGGATGGCGTCGGGCCCAGACCATCTAGTTATCTCCCCATTATGTGGCCAGGGGGAAGAGGAATGTCTCAGGATCCCTCAGTTTAGGGGCTATGGTTCCCAGATGCTCGAAACACCAAGGCTATTTAAAGAAATCAAAGTAAGAAAATGTAGACCAAATGACTGAAAGAAAATAGATATAAGAATGAAAGTTACCAGGATGATGTACAGCAGGTCCAGGACTGCAGGAGATATGCATAGGTGATCCCGCCCCAGTCCTAGGTATCTATTGTACGAAGATCTTTGAGGAAGAACACTAAGTGAATATCTACTCCCCCTCGGAGGTCATTGAAGAGGCACTGGCCTATAGCAAATAGCAGGAAGGAACGTGCTGTCTAGGACATGTTGCCTGGATTCTCCCCCAGGCCAACTTTCCACCATCGGGTCCTAATCTCCCCTAGGTGGATGCACGTCTGGCAGGATTTAATGGTGATACCGATCAGATCTGTGAACTCCCCGGCAGTCGGGAATCCTGTGGGTAGGGTTATGGTTCTACCCCCAAATGGAATGCCCGTCAAGGTATAGAAGCATATAGGTGTAAGGGTGATCTCGCCAACAGGAAGGTGAAAAGTGTGAGTACTCGGCCACCACCGCTCCATTAGGGCCCCCACTAATGCCGGATTAAACTTTTGGGTCTCTACGAGGACCAGCCAGCACAGGACCTCTACTTAACCATGTTTGGGTGGCTATAAGAGGATAAGGTAGGCAATTCCTTCCCCTTATGCTAATGGAAATAATAAAAGAAAAGAAGCAACAAAAGGCAAAAACAATAAAATACAAGAATAAAAGATAATCAAAATAAGGAATGAAATGTAAAGACTTACCTATAAACCCCATATGGAGTTGTAGATGTGATTCCAACTATTATGAAGGGTTTGCCCGAAATACCAATAGGCCTGACCCTCAACCCTGTGGGAAGGACTGCTGTAACTCTCAAGCTGGACCTCTCCCAAAGTCTTGCTCCTCCTCCTTTTAGCCATATATTTTTAAAAATTACAAAAAGCCCCTGAAACTTTCAGAAATTATAAAAGCCCTAGAAAGCTTTTGAATTTGCATAAAAGCCCGTGAGAATGTCAAATTTTCCAAATAGCTCCTCCCTCAAGAACAAGATGAATATCTTCAAGAACTCCCAGAGCAAAATAAAGAACACCAAGAATAAGAGGAAGAACTTCAAGAAAAAACCAGAGGGTTCCAAGAACTCACTTCACTCAGAAAAGTTATAATGAAGAATGAACAAGTGAGGGGACCCATTTTATATATAAGCTAAAAAAAAAAAACAAAATTAAGATTCTGAATCACCATCAAGAATTAAAAGATTCTAAATCAACATCAAGAATCAAATTCTAAACCAAAAATCAAGAATCAAGGAAAAATCAAGAGAAGTCATAATTGACTCGGCCCTAGGCAGCCCAATTGCATTTACTCGACCCCAGGCAGCCCAATCTTATTGACTTGGCCCTAGGCGGCCCAATCTCATTGACTCGGCCCCAAATGGCCTAATTGCATTTACTCAGCCCCAAATGGCCCAATCTCATTGACTTGGCCCCAAGTGGCCTAATTGCATTTACTCGGCCCTGTGTGGCCCAATCTCATTGACCCGGCCCCAGGCGGCCTAATTGCATTTACTCGACCCTAGGCAGCCCAATCACATTATCCGGCACCAGGTGGCCCAATGTTGTTAACCCAGCCCCAAGAGGCCCTTTCTCTTTGAGTTGGATCCAAGTGGTCCTATCTCATAGGCTAAATTCCTGAACTGGCACATGTGAAGCCCAGCTAAGGAAAATCCAAGCGTCAAACATTTTTTACTTGTTGCAAGATTGGAAGAGCAGTGAATTCCTCTCTTGTAACCATCAGTCCCAGATAGTCCAGATTGGCTCGTAAGACCCAACCTAGAGACCATATTTCCCTAAACTGGCATATGCAAAGCCCAGCTAAGGAAGAATCAGGATCAAAGTACTAACTTTTTTTACAGGATTGGAAGAGCAGCGAGTTCCTTTCCCCCAATTGGCAGCCCAAGTAAGTCCTAAAACTTTAGAGATATTATCTGTTGCATTTTTTCAACTCCGTCATAACTGAGCAAGATGATGGCAATATATACTCTGGGTGACAAAATGTGGTTGTTCTTTTCTTTGCCTTTGGCCATTGGCACAGGCCTTGGGCAAAGAGGGCCATTCTATAGATACCCAATCTTGTTACCCTCCTCTGGCTAGGATGAAATATGGATCTTAGGTGAGACTTCTGGGTTCCGACCGACAGAGATGCTGATGGAAACATTCCCCTACCCAAAACCTTGGAAATCCCCACGAGAGAGAGAGGAAGGTCTAATTTTGACTTTTCATATATTAAGGAATCTGGTCAAGATTACATACAAATGAATAATGCTCAGAAATATGATTCCAACGATATATGATACGCTAAAATCGAGCCAAAGGATCTCTAGAACTCACCCCTAAAAAATCTTGTCTTCCCGCACATATGCCACGCACATAGATAGTCTCGCTGGAAACCAAGAAAAATCCCTCACCTGACCCAAACACACTAAAATTCATCCCCTACCTACCCATATAACCCCAAAACACTCCCGGGTCTGAAACCTTAGAAATCACCACGCGGGAGGAAGGTGTCCAATTTTGGATTTTTATATATGAAGGAATCTAGTCAAGATGACCATATGGATGGATAGTGCACAAAAATATGATTTCTGCGATATATGGTATGCAAAAATCGGACCAACAGATCTTCGGTAATCATTCCTGGAAAATCACATTTTTTTCGCGAGCATGTCGCCCACACTGGCCACCCAGCCAGCCAACCTAGCCAAGCCCAGCCTGGCCGTACACCTATGCCCGAGTCTGTCGCATGCTATGCGCGGGCTTGCCACATGCTATGTGTAACCCCACGGCACGTCGTGCACATTGTGCCCACACACTATGCACACTGTGCCCGCACACCAAGCACATGGCCCGCACACCGTGCACATTTCCTATACACCCATGCATTTGTGCACCCATGAAGTCACCCGCACCCCTGGTAAAACTTTCTCTCTCCTCTCGCTTTTCTAAAAATTGCCTTTTCCTATAAAACCTTCTCTCCTACTTTTTTCAAAACTGCCTTTCCAAATAACCTTCTCTCTCCTCCCTCTTTTTTGAAAACTTCCTTTTCTGGCAAAACCTTCGCTCTCCTCCCGCTTTTCCAAAAATTACCTTTTCTGGTGAAACCTTCTCTCTCCTCTCGCTTTTCTAAAAACTATCTTTTTCGGTAAAACCTTCTCTCTCCTCTTGCTTTTCTGAAAACTACCTTTTTGATAAAACCTTCTCTCTCCTCCTGCTTTTCTGATAACTACCTTTTCTAGCAAAAATTTCTCTCTCCTCACACTTTTTTAAAAATTTCCTTTTTCTGGAAAAACTTTCTCTCTCCTCCCATTTTTCCAAAAAACACCTTTTTCCAAGCTAAAATTTCTCTCCTCCCATATTTTCTAAAAGCCCTTTTACCCACTGGACAAAAGCCCTCCCCACCCATTTTTACCTTCAACCCCCCTTTTACCCATTGGACAAAAATCCTATCTCTTCACTTTAGGCAAGAGCCTCCTTTCGTCCACTGGATAAAGGGATTCCCCCTCTCCTATTTGGTTGAAAAAAACTATAAATACCCCCTCTCCCTTAGAAAAAATACACCAACAGACACCTAAATCCCCTTTCAGAGTGAAATTTTCCTCCCCCCCTTGATTTTTATCTGATCTTCAGAGCAATCTTCGTTAAGATCCAAAAACTCATTCGGATCTTCGAAGTGTTCTTCAAGATCTTGAAGATTTTCAATCCAAATTCTTAGTTAGATCCAATTTTTAGCCAAAAACAATATGTTCTTGCGCCACCTCCCTTAAGTGTTCTTGAGTGTTCTTGAGCGTTCTTGAGCATTCTTGAGATAGAAACCCCCCTTTTTTGAGGTCCTTCGGGTCTACGAAGAGATCTTTGTTAAGATCTAAAACTCTGTTTGGATCTTCAAAGTGTTCTTTAGGACTTTGGAATTCTTCAATCCATTTTTAGGTCAGCCCTTTTCTTTTCAAAAATAGCCTTTCCTAGCCGATCCTCTGTCCGAGTGTCCCTGAAATATTTCTAGAAATAGCCATTCCCAGTAGAAGCTCTGCCGAAGTGCCACTTCAGCCTAGCCCTCCCTTAGCCATTCCCAACGGAAGCTCAGTCAAAGTGCCACCTCATCCCAAACCCAGAAATAACCATTGCCAGCGAAAGCTCTATAGAAGTGTAACCTCATCCCAAGCCCAGAAATAGCCATTCCCGGTGGAAGCTCTACCAAAGTACCACCTCAGCCTAGCCCTCCCATAACCATTCCTAGTGGAGGCTCTGCCAAAGTGCCACCTCAGCCTAGCCCTCCCTTAGCCTATCCCTAGCAAAAGCTCTGCCAGAGTGCCACATTATCCCAAGCTTAAAAATAACCTTCCCTAGCTGAAGCTCTATCTGAATCCAAATATGGAAATAGCCTTTCCTAGCCGAAGCTCTGTCCAATCCAAATCTGAAAGTGACTATTCCTAGCCAAAACTCTGTTCGGATATCATCACAATCAGCATTTCTCAAGAAAGGAAGTTGGAGGTCAAGAGCATCTTCCCCTAAGCTGGGAGAACACGAAAGACAAGCATATAGATATGTGTGATAACTTAGCCATACATGTGGAATATAATTGTGAAAAATGTTCATTCTCAAGCATCTAGTAAGAAGACTGGTTGAACCTGGTAGATCGGGTGCTTAACACCTTCCTAACTCTGTAACCTGATGCTTACCCTAAATCTTTGAACCAGACGAAATTTTGTGCCCTTTTCTCAGGAATCGGGCCCACCCCCAGGTCCTAGGCCCATAACCCTAGATTGTGACTCCAAACCCCATTTGAATGATCCGGATCCCCGAATTGGACCATCATCAAAACCTCCATCTCAAATGATGAATTTTACACTCTTACGAAATAGGCCTCCACATATCTCAAAACGGTGATACGGTGGTGTAGGGCCCACAAACGAAGCACACACTACACAAACACATCCCCCTCACCATGAAGGTAAAGGGAGAGAGAGGAGAGAGGACGAGAATCCATCTCTAGCTGCTACCCTCACACTCATCAATGAGAGGAGTGAAAAGGGTAAGAAGGGAAAGCTAAGTCCTCGATACATGGGACCTTATGAGATATTGGGTTGAGTCGAAGCAGTAGCTTACCAAGTTGCTATGCCACCCAAATTAGAAGGAGCTCATAACGTATATCATGTTTCCATGCTCAAGATGTACATTCCTAGTTCAGATCATATTTTAACACATGTACCCTTGGAGCTTGACACTAATTAGAGGTACATGGAACAGTCAGAAGAGATCATTGGCCAGGGAGACCACACAATCAAATTGTTTCTTATGTACTAGTCAAGTGGAGGAATCACACTTAGAAGAAGCATCTTGGGAACGCGAAGATGAGATAAAGGAGCAATATCCTCAAATGTTTGGATTCTAGGTACGTAAAATTTCAGGGATGAAATTTCTTGTAAGGAGGGGGGATGTTATACTTGTGCCCTAAAATTTCCTCCTATAACTGTAAAGATGAGGCACTGGAGGAAACCAGTACCAATGAATACTAGCTAGTAGTGGTATTTTTCCAGGAAGGGAAGAACAACCCCACTTGCAGATACTACTCATGCCTAAAAATTTGGAAGGGGTTTCAGGCATAAAAGAAAAGGTTAGTCAAGCCCTCACACTTCACAAGAAAATCCCTGAGCCCTAATAGTATAATATATAAGAGGTGGGCCCCCCATACTTGAAACAACTTGGGATGGCCCCACTCAAATTAAGGATCCATTTCTATACAAAGGGTACCCATTTAAGCCTTGGGCGGTAAATACAATTTGGTGAAAATATTGGCCAAAATTGGGTTATTTGGCCATGGGGCCTGGGCCCTAACACCCGTCCACCTCAAACCACCTCCATTGGTTAGTACCACCTACTGGGTGATGGATTAATGTATTAGGATATCGCAATATGGGCCCATTAGTGCCAAATAACAAGTTAACCCAGTAATGAATGAAAACCCATTTTTCTCCTAAATAGCCCTTAGTTAACCTAAATGACTATAAAAACAGATTCTTGCCATTCATTTCTCCACCTACCAAAGTAAAAGCAAAAGAAAGAAGATGAAGGAGAAGGAGAGCAACAGAAGAGGAAGGAAAGGAGCTAGGGTCTTCATCCTTTGAGTTAAGATCATTCTCTACCCCTCTCCACACACACATGCCTCTCTCTCTTTCTTCCCCATTTTTCTTCTCTCTATTAAAGCTAATGGAGGTCACCCCAACCGAATCTACCCACCCACATATCCCATTTACAAATCAATTTGGGTATTTGGTGTGGGATACCTAGTTAGTGCAATTATTCACTCACATTGGGTGTATGGACTTCCTCCATAGGAAGCCCCATCTCATACCCCCAACTTAGGGCAATACAAAACCTAGAAATGAGGAAATTGCCCAAATTTCCTAAAATCCACCTTCCCACTTTTCAAGACTACAAATTGGGAGAGGGATTTAATGTAGGAGACTTATCCTAGCAAGATTGATAGATCAATTCAAGTCTATGAGATTCCCACTTAAAATCCCCAAATTGGATAAGTACACCCTAAAAATGTGGGTTTTGCCCAAATCATCTACACCCCACCATTCAAACCCAAAATTGGGTTGGGGAAAATAAAATTAAAAATGGGTATAGTGGATTGGGCTGACTACAAGAGCCATTGGTGGCCATCACATAAACACTCAACCGAAAATCCCTAATTTAGCTTAGTCACGACTTGAACTTTAGAGAAATTTTGGGTGCATTGTGTAAACCTACCTTAACTAATCCATTAATTAAACTTAAACTAAGCTAATTGAGGTAGGTGAACATCCCCACATATAAATTAGCTATAAAATCCCCAATTTGAGAACGATTTCAAAAAAAAAAAAAGGGAAATAGGGAATACAGATAGAACATGTGCCTAGGATCTCATTCCCTTATGGATGATTTATTCTCTTGAAAATATTATGTATCCTAGGTGTAAAACCAAGAACTAATAGGACAACATGGCATGAGGCCATCGGTTGTCCATCATTGCCTTGGACTCGAGGTGAGGGGATTTGTATTATTTTTTATGGAATGTTTATGTCATGATGTATATGTGGATGAGCATGTCAATTGCACATTATATTCTTCTTTCTTATGGAGAATTTTGATGTGGCATGATGATATGAATTATGGATGTGCATGTGTGTGTGTGTGTGTGTGTGTGATTAGGGTACAATGTGATCGAACGGGTTCTCCGGACTGGCACTACATGTCCATGGTGTATGAGTGTGGGGTACAAGGTGACCGAAGGGTGTAGACACCCAATTTTGTCACCCTCCCCTGGCTATGATGACTTATGAATCATGGATGCAACTCTTCACTTCCAATTGAAAGAGATATTAAATGACTAAGGTAACTCAGCCCCGAAACACTTCCTTTACACCCAGAAACCCTAGGAACCCTGTGCAAGAGAAGAGTAGGGTCCAATTATGACATCACTTATATAAAGGAATCCGGTCCAAAGTGACTATATGAATGAATAGTACTCAAAAACACGATTCCAACGATATATGGTATGCCAAATCAGACCATCAAATCTCTCGTAATCATCCCCAGAAGATAGAATCTTTCCAAAACCATCAGATCAGAATCTCAATATTCATAGAATCTTTCCAAAACCATCAAATCAGAATCTCAATATTCCCCTTAGAATATTCCCCCGTAACCTTGCCCTGTGCCTGGCACCCCTGCCAGCCGCTCGGTGCCCCTGCCTTGTGAGTGAGGTGTGGCCCAAACTTCCTACCACCCCTTGCTAGCTACCCTACACCCCTGCACCCCATTGCTAGCTACCCTACACCCCTGCACCCCATTGGCTAAAAAATCACCTTTTTCACCCCATTGGCTGAAAAAATCCCTTCTTTCACCCCATTAGTCCCGAAAATCTATAAAGACCCCCTACCACACTCCAAAACACACTTGAGCCCACTTAGTGAGCACCCTTTGTGGTGGCACTCCCCTCCTCTCTCCCCTCTCTCCTCCTTCTTTGAAGTTCTTCGAGCCTTTGAAGTTACTTAAGCCTTAAAAGTTCTTCAAGCATTCTAAGCCTCCTAAGCACCTTCCAAGCCTTTCGAAGCCTCTTATAGCCCCTCCCTAGTGGAAGCCCTGCTGGAGTGCCACCTCAGCCTAAGCCCTCTACGAGGTTAGTGGTCGGAGATGGACTTGCATCCTGTCTAACTCTCCTCTCTTTTTCTCTCATGTGAGGGGAGGGGTTCGTGTAGTTTGTGCTTTGCTTATGGGCCCCGCACCACTGTATCACCACTCAAAAATACATGGAGGCCAATTTCGTAAGAGTGCAAAGTTCTTCATTTGAGACGGGGGTTTGATGATAGTCTAATACGGGGATCGGGATCATACAAATGGGGTATGGGCCTAGGACTCAAGGGTGGGCCCAATTCAGGAGAAAAGGGCCCAATAATTGGTCTGATTAAGAGATTTAGGGTAAGTTTCAAGTTACAGAGTTGGGAAGGTGTTAGGCACCTAATATGCCCAGTTCAACAGGTCTTCCTACTAGATGCTTAAGAACGAACATTTTCCACGATTATTCCTATTCAGCATGTATGGCTAAGTTATCACACATTTATACATTGACTGAGTTTAAATAACTATATACACTAAAAACATAGTTAATATAAGGTCTACATCATGATGATTTGGTTAAAAAAATAACCTAATCTTAACCCCTGTTTCGGGTCAAGAGAGGTGGGCCCCTGATTAGTACCGGCTCAGATTCTCTTTTGGATTCTCCTGGCTCAGGGGAAGATGGTCTTGACCTCTAACTTCCTTTCTTGAGAGATGTTGATTGTGATGGTATGTGGACAGGGTTCCGGCTAGGAATGGTTACTTTCAAATTTAGATTCGGATAGAGCTTCGGCTAGGGAAGGTTATTTTCGGATTTGGATTAGGACAGAGCTTCGGCTAGGGAAGGCTATTTTTGGGCTTAGGATGAGGTGGCACTCAGGAAGAGCTTCAGCTGGGGATAGGCTAGGGGAGGGCGAGGCTGAGGTGGCACTTTGGCAGCGCTTCCGTTGGGAATGGTTATTTTCAAAAAGATTCCTAGGGCACAGGGACAAGGCTTCCACTAGGAACGGCTATGTTTGGAAAGAAACAGATTGACCTAAAAAAGGGACTGAAGATCTCTAAAGTCCCAAAAAACACTTTGAACATTCGAGCAGAGTTTCGGATCTTGACAAAGATCTCTCCAAGGAAGGGGTTGAAGAACATACTACTTTTGGAAAAAAATTGGAGCCATGGAGTGAGGTGGGATTTTGGTGTGTAAAATCCAAAGGAGAGGGGTATTTATAGGTTTTTTCAGCTAATGAGAAAGAGGAACATCTTTATCCAACCGACGAAAGGGGGTTTTTTGCCTAAAGTGGGTGAAGAGGGCTTTTATACAATGGGTAAAAGGGTTCTTGGACCAAAATGGGTGAAGAGGGCTTTTATACGATGGGGCCTTAAGTGGGTGAAGAGGGAATTTCTTCACCCATCGGGTCAGGGGAATATCAATCCCGGCCATTGACGACGGTGCTTGAGACTGGGCCGAAGTGTAAGGGACATGATCAGTATAGGTGGGTAGGCGATGTGTACAAGGTGTGAGGGCAATGTCATAAGTGTGCGGTGTATGGTACGCGGGTAGTGGCATATGGGTGTGCGGTGCATGGTGCATCACCATGGCATGGGCAGCATTTGGCAAATGGGGTGCAGGCACGGGTAACATATAAGCAAGCTGGGTAGTAGCCAACATGCGCGTAATGTGCTGGGCCTGCGGCGATACCTGCGATGAGGAAGGGCCACAATCCAAGGAGCATAGGGACAAGGGCCAAGGTGCACGAGGGCACGAGATTATGGCTGTGGGGCTGCAGGTTATCTTGGTGCAGGCTTGGTGCATGGCTGGCTAGCACCATGTGCTGCAGCCATGTGCTACTGCCCATGGGCAGCAAGCACGCGCGTGATTAGGGGTTTTTCTGGTGATGATCATAGGAGATCCGTCAGTCTAATTTTGACGTGACATACATCATCAAAATGGTACTTTCGAGCACTATCCATCCGTACGATTATCTTGATCAGATTCCTTCATATATAAAAAGTCAAAATTGGACCCCCTTCTCTCTCGCACGAGAGTTTTTAGGGTTTCAAGTAGGGGAGTATTTTTGGGTTATCTGGGTGGGTAAAGGGTGAATTTTAGGGTGTTTGGGAATTTTTCTAGGTTTCCAGCGGGACTGCCTGTGCATGCGGCATATGTATAGGAAAGTGTAAATTTTCTGGGGAAGATCACGAGAGATCCGATGGTCCGATTTAACATGCCATATATGGTCAGAATTATATTTCTGAGCACTATCCATCTGTATGGTCATCTTGATCAGATTCTTTAGTATATGAATAGGCAAAATTGGACCCTCTTCTCTCTCGTGCAGGGTTTCCAGGGTTTCAGGTAGGGGAACGTTTCCATTGTCATCTCTATTGATCAAAAGCCAGAAGTCACATCCAGGATCCACATTTCATTATAACAGGAGGAGAGTGAAAAAATTGGGTGTCTATAGGATGCCTCTCTTTGGCTGAGGCCTATGCCAACAGCCAAAGGGCAAAGAAAAGAACGACCACATTTTTTCACCTAGAGCATATACTACCTTCATCTTGCTCATTTATGACGGAGTTGAAAAATACAACAAATAATATCTCTAGAGTTTTAGGACTTACCTGGGCTGCCAATTGTGGAAAGGAATTCGCTACTCTTCTAATCCTGTTAGAAGATGTTGAACTAACATTTCGTAGGGATTTGAGCCCTCCCTGCAGAAAATGTTAGTACATGAAGAATGTTCTTCTTAGGCTGGACTTCCATCTGCCAGTCCTAGGGATTTGTACATCATTTGCATAGATTTGAGCCCTCCCTGCAGAAGATGTTAGTACATGAAAAATGTTCTTCCTAGGATGGACTTCCATCTGCCAGTCCTAGGGTTTTGATTTATAAGATCGGGCCACTCAGAATTGATTCATAGGGATTGGGCCACCTGGAGCCAGATTAACGACATTGCCACCTGGGGCGGGATAAATGCAATTGGGCCACTTGGGGTCGGTTCAATGAAATTGGAATCTGGGGCCGGGTAAATGCAATTGGGCCACAAGAGCAGGGTCAATGAAATTGGGTCATCTGGGGCCGGGTCTATGAAATTGGGCCACCTGGGGCTAGGTCAATGAAATTGGGCCAGCTGGGGCCGGATAAATGATATGAGGCCACCTGGGGCCAGGTAAATGCAATTGGGCCACCTAGCGCCAGGTCAATGAATTTGGGCCATCTGGGGACGGGTCCATGGAATTGGGCCACCTGGGGCTAGGTCAATGAAATTGGGCCACCTGGGGTCGGATAAATGATATGAGGTCACCTAGGGCCGAGTAAATGCAATTGGGCCACCTGGGGCCAAGTAAATACAATTGTTTCTCTTCTTGATTTTCCCTTAATTCTTGATTTTTTGCTCTTTGATTTGGAATCTTGCCCTTTGCTTTTGATTTGGAATCTTGCTTTTTAATCTTGACTTTTGACCAATAAAATTTTAACCTTTACTTTCCTCTTTTTCATGTGATATAATTTCCACCTACCACATGAATTTCTACCTTTTCTTTGAGTTTTTACTTCCCATGTGATATAATTTGCAACTACCACCAAAATAATTTTGAATTTTGTATTTGGTAGTAAGAAACTTTGGTTTGCACCTTTGATTTGGAATCTCAAATTTTTTTTTTGGGAAAACAAATTTTTTTCTATAAAATGGTCCCCCTTCCTTGTCCATTCCTCATTCTAACTTTTCTTAGTGAAGTTGTTTTTCTTGAAGTTCTCCTTCTTGTTCTTGAAGTTCTTCATCTTGTTCTTGAAGATCTTCATCTTACTCTTAAAGATCTTGAAGATCTTCATCTTATTCTTGAGGGAGGAGTCATTTGGAGAATTTGATATTCTTATAGGGTTTTATGCAAATTGGAAAACTTTCTAGGGTTTCTTACAAATTGATAAACTTTCTGGGGTTTCTTGTAAATTGGGAAACTTCTTGGGGTTTTTTATGATTTTTGAAAATATGGCTAAAAGGAGAAAGAGAAAGACTTTGGGAGAAGTCCAACTTGAGAGTTGCAGCAGTTCTTCCCACAAGGATGAGGGCCTAGCCGATTGGTACTCCGGGCAAACTCTTCATAATAGTTGGAATCACATCTGCAACTTCATATGGGGTTCCTAGGTAAGTCTTTACATTGTACTCATTATTTTGATTCTCTTTTATTTTTTTTTGTTTTTCTCTTTTTTTATTATCTTTTATACTATTTTCACTTTTTGTTGTTTTTTCTTTTTATGCTTTCTTTATTTCCATTAGCATGAGGGGAGGGAACCATGTACCTTGGCATTGTATGGCTATCCGAACATGGTTTAGTCATGGCATAGGGTGCTTCCTCATAGATTGAAGGAGATGGTTGATGCATCCTACCTATGCCGACTAGGCCTTGTAGAGACCCAGAAGTTCAATCCGACACTAGTGGTGGCCCTATAGTGGTGGTGGCGAGTACTCATTCTTTTCATCTCCCTAGTGATGAGATCACCATCACCCCCTGTGCTTCTATGCATTGACAGGCATTTCATTTGGTGGGAGATCCATGACCCTACCCAGGATTTTGACGGTCAGGGAGTTCGTAGACCTGACTGACATTACCATTGCGACCGGGTAGACACACATCTACCTAGGGGATATTAGTGCCTGATGGTGGAAACATGTCTCAGGTGGCCCATTCTTTTTTTTGTTTTCTATGGGTCAGTGCCTATTCAGTGACCTCCAGGGGAGTAGATATCCGCCTAGTGTTCTTCCTCCAAGATCTTCGTATAGTAAACTCTTGGGACTGGGGCGGGGATGCCTATACATATCTCTTGTGGTCCCTAAATCTGCTGTCATATGGAGATAGGGGCCTCAAGGGGGCAGGCTACATTATTCAGGTAACCTTCCTTCTTATACCCATTTCCTTTTATTCATTTGGATTGTACTTTCTTACTTTAATCTCTTGAAATAGCCCTGGTGCTTTGAGCACTTGGAGACCATAGCTCCCAAACTATGGGACCCTCAGCCATTCTTCTTCCCTGTATCCATGAGGTGGGGGGACAATTAGGTGATCAGGGCTCGGTGCCATCCTCTGGGGACCACTGCTCATTCTATTTTGAATGATCTCACTGACGTATACCACGTTTGCCATTGAAATTCCTTCTATCTCATGTTGTACTTACTTTTCTTTAGATTTTTAGGTGACTTAGAGACCAATCCATTGCCACGTATTTCCAGATTCTGAAGGATTGGCCAAACACTTATCTGAGAATTGAATCCTTTTTCGGGGAATTTGGGGCCTTGTTTGGTATTTGGGAGACAACATAATACCCTAGTGATCGGATATTGAGTCATGCCCCTCTCTCAGTCTTCCTCCACCCACTATGTACTGCCCAGAGATTATCCTAGTAGACGAGATGAAGCATTTGGTTGATGGAGTATGGGATGACTCATTACTTGATCAGGATAGGGACTACAGAGCCTTCCTGGAGGAGGAGATAGTATGCACCCCTCTCGGTCCTGATGGTCAATGGTATATTGCCCTTTCTTGAGTATTTCCTTCAAATTCTTTCTTGTTTTAGTCTTGACTAAAGCTCTTTCAGGGGAGAGTGCTATATGTAGATCCTTTGACTGTTCTGTCGCATGCTAGTGTTGCTGATCTTTCACAAGCAGGACCCTCTACAAATGCAGGTGGGTCTCTCAGAGTTGCTAGCATCCCCTTCCATGGCTTCCCTGCTTGGAACTATCCCAAAGCAGCCAACCTAGTCTCCCTCATCTTCTAGAGCAGAACACAGATGTAGACGCTTCCCTTGGGCTGCCCATTCCTTATGATTATGTGAGTATTTGATCATCCTTCAATTAACTCTTGACTTCCTCTGGCTGATATGTTCGTTCTCAGATGTCCCCAGAGGTCTATTATGAGGTTAGGAGGATGCATTATGGTATGTGTGAGATGATAGTTACCGAAGATCGGGAGATTGTGCACAGGATGCACCTATTTAGGACATGACCCAGAGGCTAGAGCAGGCTGGACTAGCATCCGTAGGTTCTCTGGTGCTCCATGAGGATGATTCAGAGTATAGTTCAAATGATGGCTTTTGACCCATAGGGATTTGTTCCTATATTTCCTGTAAATACAAACACATGTATATTTTCCTTTTTCTTTTTCCCTCCCTCTTGTTTGTTCATCATTTTATTTTAGCATCTTATGAATGAAAACTTACCTTTGGTACAAAGAAAGCTTTTCTTTTTTATTTTTTTTGTTTGCAATGTTTAGGCATTATCAATTTCATAACTCAAGTCATAATTAGAATAATTGGGATAACAAGAGAATCCAAATTCTTCCTCATTCCATTACCAAGTGAACTACATGAAAAGGAGAACAATCTTACTACCATAGACGGGATAGGTGAGTAACAAGGTGGGGAGACAATTCTTGAGGTGGGTGAAAATTCACTAGCTCCTCTGGGTTCATCACCTCGAGCCCATATTGTCGACTGAGTACATAGGCAAATAAAAGGATGTGTGAGTCAATCCCATCAACCTGACATAATTGTAGCCAAGGATCTTCATAAAAAATCCTCTTGTGACCTCCCCGGGCACCTCCATGCGATATCTTGCATAGTCCTTTCCTACAGGTACTTCTCCTAATCAGTGATAAGGCAGAATTCTAGAACTTCCCTCTTGTCCTGGTAGCAAAGAACTTTGAGTGGGCCTCCTTTTAATGGCTTGGTTAACTTTAGTTTCTCTAGGAGCCAAATCTGAAAAATAGCAGGACTCCCTTGATAATGATCAAGTCCGAATCTATGGCCATGGCTCATGTCATCGAATTCCTTGAGTGTTTCTATGAGAACCGTAGGGATGATGTCACCTCCCTTCTTCAATTGTTTTACCACCTCAATCAGAATAGATGGTGCACCACGTCTGGGAGTGTGGAGAACATAATGAGCTATTATGCAAAGTAAATAAGCATCCTATGATCTCTGTTGATGGATTCCTCCCATTGGTAAATATTGGATGAAGATCTGGGCCACCTTCAGAATGTCGATCTTCCCATACCTGACAAATTGTTTCACTTCCTCTTCTTTCCATCCGAAGAAGTCCTGAATTTCCTTTGAGTAATCTTTCTTCAAAGATGGTCGGAACAAACTATCTTTGGGTGGAGATAACATACAAATCCAGAATTCTTCGAGAGTTGAGTAGATCTCTACTAATCCAAACCGAAATATATGTATGTTAGGATCCCAATGTTAAGGCACCTGCCAAAGTAATTGATGATGTAGCTTCACACATCCAATCCGGCCAAGAAATGACACATTTATGGATTCCAACAATCCTAGTGCCCTCATGCTCATGTCTAAGGTTCATTTCCTCAATGTCTCATCCAATGAGCTCATGAATTTTCCTGAAACCATGATAAACAATGAGATATGATGATTTATCAAAGCATTACTCATTAGCTAATAACTCAAACAAGCCTTTACCATTGTTGCATCAAGCTCTTTTTTTTTTTTTTTTTTACTTTGACTGATCAAGGGTGGAGAATAAACTGGCCTTGATAAACTAGTGCTAGGTGGCGATTTTCTTTTTTAGGGGATAGGATCCTGAATAAGGATGGATGGGCCATCGGTGAATGACAGATACCTAATGGCCTTGCATACCAAATGGTGATTCTTGGGGGATAGAACCCTGGATAAGAAGTGATGGACCAATGGGTAGAAGATAGATACCTAATGGCCTTTCATGCCAAATAGCGATTTTTGGAGGACAGACACTATGATGATCTTTTAAGATAGTTTGGTTATTAATTGAGGAACTAATTTATTGCCTTTAGATGGTTGAGACCGCACTTGCACATGTCAAGTTGCCTACGTATCCCTAGAAAGGAATCAGGTCTTACATAGTTTAGGCTATTCACCCTTTCAGACATAATACTTCTTAAGTTGATCCATGTTGACCAGGCCGGGTATTTCTTAGTCATTGTGGTCTATGAGTTTCACAGCTTTTCCTGGTAGAATTTCTTTGACCGTGAATGGGCCGCTCCAATTGGGCCTGAATTTTCCTCTTGAGTCATGAATCGGGGTTCTTTGTTCTCGAAGAACAAGTTCACCCACCTCTATGTGGCGGGGCTTCACATTTTTGTTAAAGGCCCTAGCTATTCTCAGTTGATTTTTTTTAGGTTATCTATGGCTTTTATGCACCTTTCATCGAGAAAATTAAGCTCGTCATGTCTGGCCTTCACCCACTCTTCTTTAGGTAGCTGACTATCAAGGAGCATCCTTAGGGATGATACCAGGATTTCCATGGGTAGAACTGCCTCAACCCCATATACCAAAGAGAAAGGGGTTGCCCCCATGGAGGATCGTATAGAAGTTCGGTATGCCTATAAGGCAAGGGGTAACTTATCAGCCCAATCTTTGTGTGTTTTTGCCATTTTTTGCATGATGACTTTGGTGTTCTTATTGGCTGCTTCCACTGCCCCATTGGTCTGCGGCCTATAAGTGATAAGCGATGCCTTCTGATATCAAACTTTGTGCAGATTTTATGTGTCTTGCCCCAGAAATGGGATCCCTAATCTAATATCAATTCTTGAGGTACTCCATATCGGGAAATGATATTTTCTTGGATGAATTTGGATACCTTAGCAGACGTGAGGACCGCATAGGACTAAGCTTCTACGCACTTGGTGAAATAATCAATGGCTACCAAGATGAACGTGACCATTAGATGCCTTGGAGTTAATCTTTCCAATGATGTTGATGGCCCAAGTGGTGAATGGCCAAGGTGAACTGAGCAAATGCAACTGTGTTGGCGAGATATGTACGATATTAGCAAATATCTGACACTTGGGGCATTTCTTGACAAAGTCCACGCAGTATGCTTCCATGGTGTTCTAGTAATATCCCAGCCTGAGGTTCTTCTTAGATAACATCTTAGCATTCATATGGGGTCCACAAAGACCATGATGAATTTCCTCCATAATGGTTGTAGCTTGTTCTTCATCCACAAACAACAACTGTATTCCGTCATAGGATCTCTTATCTAACAGATCCTCTTAAAGAATAAACTGGGTGGCATATCTTCTCAGAAACTTATTTTCTCTGTTAGTTGCTTCAACTGGGTACTTCCTTTCCCTGATAAAATCCACTATGTGAGCGAACCAAGACTGACCATCCATAGAATTCATCAAATTCTGATAAATGGGCCTGCTTTTTTATTCCACCAGGAATAGTCGAACCCTAGCCATAGGGTTGCATTCTACCATGGAAGCCAAGGTTGCAAGGGCATCAGCAAACCTATTGTTATCTCTTTGGAAGTATCCGAATGAGATATTCTTAAAGTGTCCAGTCACCTCTTCCAGTTGTTCTTGATATGGCTTCAACTTTTCATCTCTGGTCTTCCATTTTCCCTGTGTCTAGTGGATGACGATGGATAAATCACCATAAACCTTGATCCTTTTCACTCCAATAGTCAAAGCAGTTTCGAGGCCCAAAGCACAAGCTTCATATTCTGTAATGTTATTGGTACAAGAGAAGTCGAGGTGGAATGATAAAGGCAAATAAAGACCATCAGGAGTGACAAGTAATATTCCCGCACCACATCCCTTCTAATTGGTTGCTCCATCAAATAATAACTGTTATTAATTAACTGTGTCTTCTTCATCTATCATTGCGATTCCTTTATCAGAAAAGGCATCATCCAAGGATCTTCCATCTTCTGTGGGGTGGGTAGCCAAATGATCGGATATGACCTGCCCCTTGATAGATTTCTGAGTAACATAGGTGATGTCAAATTCTGATAGTAAAAGCAACCAATTGGCCATCCTTCCTATCAAGGTTGATTTCTCAAAGAGGTATTTGATGGGATCCATCCTTGAGATCAAGTGCATTGGATAGGAAATGATGTAGTGTCGCAACCTTTTTGTTATCCAAATCAACGCAGAACAAGTTCTTTCCAAAGATGTTTATTGTGTCTTATATTCTCGAAACTTCTTACTATGGTAATGTATGGCATGCTCTACACCCTTTTCTATCTCCTTCTATCCTAGCAATGGGCCCATAGAATATTCTCCCATAGACAGATACAGCAGAAGAGGTTCTCCTTCCACCGGCGGTGTCAGAAGCTTATTGGTATCCCATTCCGTGGGCTAATCCTTCTTTAGCAGCTTGAAAATTGGTTCATAGATTGTAGTCAATTGAGCTATGAATCTGCTAATATACTGGATGTGACACAGAAATCCTCGTATTTGCTTCTCAGTCCGAGGTGTGGGCATTTCTTGAATTGCCTTGATCTAGATAGGGTCAACTTTAATGCCTCTTTCACTCACCAAGAAACCTAACAACTTTCCTGCTATTGCCCCAAATACACACTTCTGAGGGTTTAACTTTAGCTGATACTTCTTGATTCTTTTAAAGAAACACCTTAGCACAGGAATATACCCTTGCAGTTGGTTCGGGCACAGTACATACAGACCATTATTCTCTATGCTCTTCTTTGCTTTGTATATGCACTTCTTCCTCTGAAAGGATGAGGCTTAAGCTCATGTAGCTCCCGAGCTCTTGGCTCTTATAGGGGGAGCAAATGTAGCCTTTCAAATCAATGGGAAGCAGCAGACTCCAGGTGAGCCTTATCTTCTTTTTCCATTCTCTTTTCAAGAGAACTTGAGGACTTGGTGCCTCTCTCGATTGGATCAATGTTGTAGGATCACCAGAGGAAGACCTAGTCTCAATCAGTGTAATTTCTGCTTTCCCAGTGATGCAACTGTCTTGATCACTTTCATTGACTAGCATTTTTTGTTATTCCACCTCATGAGTCACCCAGTAGATCTCGTCTTGTAAAACTACTTCAAATCTTGGTTGCATCTTTGTGGCAGTTTCATCAAACCATGGCTCCACATTTCCACAAAAGGAAAAATCCTCTCCTTTTACAAAATACCCATTGAGAGTAGGGTAGTAAGAGACAGAGATCTTCCTAGTCATCCTCAGCACTTTCTGCCCCTTGGTGGTTGGAGGAGTGTATCCAAGACCATTCTTTCCTTTGTTCACCGCCAAACTAGGCTGCTTTGGAACTCCTTGATGATATTTCTCTATTCCCATGCTAAGAAAATATTGCATATACTTCATAATCTGATTCACTAACGGACTCCAGATGGCTTCATAGTTAGCTGAGACTTCCTCCTTTGGTCCTTTTTTGGTAATGGCTACACAAGTTGTGTCTAATTCAAAACCACTCAGTTGGACTTTCTAGTCTTGTCTAGCCCATTTTCAATATTGGCCAAAGTGTTAACCACTTCGGGATCTCCGACCACTGTGACTACCTTTCCCTTATGAATAAACTTTATTTTTTGATGGAGACAAGAGGACACTGCCTTCACTGGATGCAACCAAGGCCTTCCTAAGAGCATGTTAAAGGTCGCTAGTATATCAATGACTTGGAAGTCAATATCAAACTTTACCGAGCCAATTTTATAGCAAGGGTAATGATGCCAAGGATCTTCCTCTTGGTATTTTCATATGCCTATATGCTTTGGTTGGTCAGCCTCATTTCTTCCAAGTTGATTCCAATACTCTTTGTTGATCTCAAGGGTAGCACATTCAAAGCGGACCCATTGTCAACAAGAACCTGGGGAAGCACTTTGTCGAGGCATTCTACTGTGATGAGAGCTTGATTGTGCTGGGTTCCTTTGGGAAGATCTAAATCTAAGAATATCAGGGATTGCACTGCATATGTTGCCCCTACTATATGTGTGAGATGTGCCAGGTTTGTCTCGATCGACACTTGCATATTAGTGAAAGATTTTAAGACTACTTCATAGTGTGTGGGGGATACCATCAACAATCCTCAAATTGAGATGTTTGCTTGGGACTTCTTGAGTTGAGCCAAGATTGGGTTCTTCATTTCTTTCTTCAAGCTGCTAGTTCCGACTTCATTAGTTCTTAACTGTTCTACTATTAGAGCCTTACCCTTGTAGTCTTTTCCACTTCTAGTTTCCATCACGTTGATAGGTTTCTTCACAATAATCTCTGTAGGATAACAATCTTCATCATCACTATTAGTTATGGTGATTATCCCTACCATGGTGTCATCCTCTTCTTCTGATTCTCCTTCCCTGCTTGGGGTGGGAAGTCGAGTTCCTCCACAAATATCCATAGCCCTAGCTCGTAGCTTCTTGACTGCATTGGAAAGCTGTTGGAATGCAGTGTCTACCACCTCTGCGAAAGTGTCATCTAACCCTATTTCCTCCGATCATCCAACGACTCATAGTAGTAACGATCACCGATGGTTACTTCACCTAGTATGTTGTCAAGTTCTTCCACCCTTTCCTACATTCTCAATGTGTTGGAGTACACTTCACATAGCTTTTTCTCCATCTCTAATTCAGATTTGGGTCATCTAAATAAATTTGTATTGGCTCTCTCGATCCTTCATCACTTCCTAAATCTGATGTAGAATCATCTCCTCCCATGCAGAGGGAAGGGTAAATGCCACCTGTCGGATCAACTATTTAATCATCACCACCAATAGCATAGACTGAGAAACATGTTTGGTGATCTGGTGAGTAATATTCCTACTCATCATCATTGTCATTGCACCAAGGTCCTTAGTAGTCATCCCAGTCTAGATACCCATCATCCTCTTGAGAATCAAAGTCATCTCCATCCTTCTCATCTTCATTCCCGTCCTCATCATTGTCGTCATCATCTTCTTCTTCACTGATTTCCCCCTCACTTGGTTCTTCATCAGAGTCTTTTGGATCATCAAATTCTGTGGCATCCAAATGCTCGTAGTATTCAGAGTGTATCGACCAAAATATTTCTATAGGGTTGGCCTTGACATTAATGGCTCGAAGTTGGACCAGTCCCAACTCATCATCCTCTATGTCACTCCCTATGTGGATTAGGAAGATGTGTTCCTTGACCTGTTCCCCTATGGCCAATGCGGTTATTGCTCTGAGAAGATCAACTATAACCTCTTTAATTACCTTTGGATCATCCTCTGAAGATATAGCAAGTTGAATTAGAGAAGTGGGATCACTTTTCTGGTCTTCTCCTAAAGCATTCATATGATCTTGTTGATGAGGTCATCTTTGGGGAATCTGTTAGTGCAAGCATATCCTTCCAATTGTACCCATCCATCCAACATTCATTTGGGTTATATACAAAATCTTGAGAATGGGATTGGTATGAGGGTGATGAGGGGTAAGAAGCGGGATGGTATGAAGATGATGTAATGTGAGAGGTAGGATATGAAGATTGGGGGTGATAGGATGAGGAGATTCCTTCTCCTTGATGGTGGGGGGAAGGTTGATGGTATGGTGGAAGCTGATAATATGGTGAAGGTGAGAGGTATGGTGGAGGTTGGTAATGTGGTGCGGTGGATTCTTCTATTGATGAAGGACGAAAGGCGGGTGCTCGATCTTCTGACTCTTCTTCTGGGGGCCCTTATGACTCCAGCACTTTGACTCATGAGTTTCCTATAAGCACGAGCATTCATATGATTCTTCTAAGCTCTAGGTACAATGAGTTGAGTAGGGTCACTCTCTGTGGCTTCTTCCTCTAGATTGTTCACATGATCAGGGAGTGGATTGGTGTTGACATTGGGAGATTGCTTGACCTTGACTTTAATGGTCATATTGTCTACCAAGTCCTGGATTGTATGTTATAGACCTATGCATCTTTCAGTGGTGTGCCCCTTCTGAGTGTTGTAAGCACAATATTTATAGTCCCTGTACCAAGCTGGAGGAGGGTTGCTGATCGCTCTCGGAGCCATTGTCCCTAGCAATCCTTGCTTCTTTAACTTCTCATACACTGTTGTCACATGCATTCCTAAATCAGAAAACTACGTTTTTGAACGAGCGGCCTTCTAGGAGGGTGCATCTACTTGTATTATGAATGACTATGAAGAAGTGGCTGGCAGGCCTGACTATTGAACTGCAGTCACCATATTAGTTTCTGGACTCTTTCCACATCCAACTCTGGTGTTCTTCCCTGCATCTTGGGAGGATCCTTGATACTGGGCTTCCCTTAAGATTCTGTTCTCCACCCAAGTGCCGGTGGCTATCAAGGCATCAAAAGTCTGTAGATGTTGGTATAAAGAATATCATAATAAGGCTTTGAAGGCTGATCTGCCATCTTGGCGGCCTTATCTCTAAACCTCATCAAGAAGGCGGTGAATCCTTCTTTAGGCTATTGTCTCAACGTCTCAAGCTCCCGACATTTTACATCCACCTTATTATTATATGATTATTTTTTAGTGAAGGCTTTCACCATCATTGCCCAATTTTGAGTTTGGGATGACTCCAACTGTGTGTGCCACCTTAGTGCTGGTCTCGATAGGGTTAGAATGAAGGCTTGCCCCATCTGGTTATCTGTAAGTTGCCATAACTTAGCGATGCTAAGGAAGACATTGAGATGAGCCTTGGGATCTCCCAACCCATCAAACCTGTCAGTCTGCCACTTGAATTCTCAGGAATACTTGTCCTAGAAAAGAAACTCATTTCATCAGAATCCACTATTTGACTTTTCGAGTCTTTTCCCGCTCGAATCATGTTTTCCAACTTCTCTAATTGCTCTCTGAGTTTTCTTTCTTTCTCCATCTCTAGAGGCTCCATTCGGACATGTGCAGCAAACTCCTCTTCCTCATCTTCAATCACTACCCTGTGAGAAGGGACCCTGGAATAGACCCCTCATTGACCATTTGGACGGGTAGGTGAGGATACTCTCTGGCCGGTTGGCCTAACTGGCTCTGGTTCTCCTGAGTCAACTCGTGAAGAGTTCCCACGATAACCTACAGCTCCATTCTGATCCACATCTCCCGTAACCAGTGCCAGCTCACTCCTGGGATCAGTGCTGGGAGGATTCTAAAGTGCATGCAATATTTGAGCTATCCCTCTTTTGACTTCAACCATTTATGTTTGTAAGGTCTCCACTAGATGGACCTAGGCCTGTTCGGGTGATTCAGAATCGTGTGGATCCATACTAACTGGGCTATAATCACTTGGCATTAGACAATCTCGAAAAGATGATGAATGTGATACTGGACTTAGGCGAGTCAACCGATTACCCTAACACATCCAAAGGTACTGTGGAGAATACTTGAGGTGTAGGATTGTGCCTGAACCAAAAGTGGCTTATTTTAGGATTCTTGAATTCCCAACCCCTTGTTACACATTCACTAAATTAATAACCAATGATCCATCCAAAGTTAGTATGCTTAATGATTGGGGTGGATAGGGTTTGATACCCCTAGTCCACTCGATGTCATAAGCGGAAGATTCTTACACATGGCTTGTCAAGAATATTCCCATAAGATATTCCATGTAATAAAGTCATCCTTTCCTTGCTCTTTTTTCCCATGAAGTGTCCTTCCTCCTGATTTTCTCAGGACTTCTCGGGACTTGACATGACTCTGATGGGATTGCCCCAGAGTCACGTATCTGGACTTTTTACCTTAAGGAGGAGGGACACCCTCTATCCAAAATCCACTTTAGGAAAGTAATTATTTATGACGGGAATATAGTGTAGGAACATTCCTTTTCAAGACTGCAAACAAGTTCTATAGTTAGATTGTGGTGCTCCTAGATTCTTCCTCTATTTTCTACACGATGCGAGCATGCAGTGGATGCAATAAGACCGACAAGGCTTCCTTGACAGGATCAATATATGCAAAGTACGTGATCCTTTTGATATACCCATAGGTACGAGATCAAGGTGTGACTTTCTTGCCCATTACTCGTGACTACACACGAGGTTAAGCAATTAGCCACGGGATGGTGGAACCGTGAGTGATGGTGTGTAAAAGTGTAATGTAGGGTAACCATCATAAGATCTTAGAATTCTATAAAGTGCACGGACCTCACCAAGGGTGCTAGCACAAATACAATATCCTCGTCATTTAACGATACCTTCTACTCTTATACAAGAAACGGCTATCATTTGCTCTCTGAGTACTTAGTATGTCATGCACTAACCTCTTTGAGGGTGCGAGCATAACAGGGAGTACCCTTGCCAAATGATTTTACTTCCAGCACGATGCATGATGCGGTTAGTGAATACAATTACAAATATAGGTTAGCCAAACATGTTTTCAAACAAATATGGTGGAAAATGTTCTTGCATTTAAACGTAGCATCTAGTATCCACTATGAGGGCAACGGTCGGAGATGGACTTGCATCCCGTCCAACTCTCCTCTCTTTCTCTCTCATGTGAGGTGTTTGTGTCATGTGTACTTTGCTTGTGGGTCCTGTATTACCATATTATCGCTCAGAGATACATGGAGGCCTATTTTGTAAGAATGTAAAGTTTGTCATTTGAGATGGGGGTTTGATGATGGTCCAATATGGGGATCGAGATCATACAAATGGGGTTTGGATTCGCCACCTAGGATTATGGGCCTAGGGCCTGGGTGGGCCTTATTTTGGAGAAAAGGGCCCGATAATTGGTCTAGTCGAGAGATTTAGGGTAAGTGTCAGGTTACATAGTTGGAAAGGTGTTAGGCACCCAATTTTTTCGGTTCAACTAGTCTTCCTGCTACATGCGTAAGAACGAATATTTTTCACGATTATTCCTAATCCATATGTATGGCTAAGTTATCACACATATATACATTAAATGAATTTAAATAACTATATATACTAAAAACATAGTTAATATAAGGTCTACATCATGATGATTCAATTGAGAAAATATACCTGATCTTAATCCCTGTTTCGGATCAAGAGGGGTGGGCCCCTAATTAGTACCGGCTCGAACTGTCTTTTGGATTCTCCTGGCTCAGGGGAAGATGGTCTTGACCTCCAACTTCCTTTCTTTAGAGATGTTGATTGTGATGGTATGTGGACAGGGTTCCAGCTAGGAATGGTTACTTTTAGATTTGGATTCGGACAGAGCTTCGGCTAGGGAAGGCGATTTCCAAATTTGGACTTGGATAGAGCTTTGGCTAGGGAAGGCTATTTTTGGGCTTAGGATGAGGTGGCACTCTGGTAGAGCTTCTGCTGGGGATAGGCTAGGGGAGGGCTAGGATGAGGTGGCACTTCGACAGAGCTTCCACTGGGAATGGCTATTTCTGAAAAGATTCTAGGGTCACCCAGACAGGGACTTCTCTAAGAATGGCTATTTTTGGAAAGAAATGGATTGACCTAAAATGAGGACTGAACATCTCTAAAGTCCCAAGAACACTTTGACGATCCAAATAGAGTTTCGGATCTTAACAAATATCTCTTCGTAGACCCGAAGAACCTCAAAGGGTGGGGTTTCTTCTTTGGATAACACTCAAGAACATTCAAAGGAGAGGTTGAAGAACATACTACTCTTGATAAAAAACTAGATTGAACTAAGAACTTGGATTGAAGATCTTCAAAGTCCCAAGAACACTTTGAAGATCCGAAAAAGATTTTGGATCTTGACAAAGATCGCTCCAAAGACCCAAAGAAAATAAAGAGGGGGAGGGGAGGAAAGTTTCACTACAATGGAGTGAGGTGGGATTTTGATGTGTAAAATCCAAAGGAGGGGGTATTTATAGGTTTTTCTGGCTAGTGGGAAAGAGGGAACATCTTTATCCAACGGACGAAAGGGGATTTTTTACCTAAAGTGGGTGAAGATGGATTTTATACAATGGGTAAAAAGGGGTTCTCGGACCAAAATGGGTGAAGAGGGATTTTATACGATGGGCAAAAAATGGTTTTTTTGGGAGATAGAATCCTTAGTAAAAAATGGATTTTTTGGTCTTAAGTGGGTGAAGAGGGAATTTATTCACCCATCGAGTCAGGGGAATATCAATTCTAGCCATTGACGGCAGTGCGTGAGACTAGGCCAAAGTGCACGGGGCATGGTCAGTATAGGCGGGCAGGCGATGTGTACAGCAGGCAATGTCATGAGTGTGTAGCATATGGTGCTTGGGTAGTGGCATATGGGTGTGCGATGCATGGCGTGACACCATGGCATGGGCAGCAACTAGCAAAGGGGGTGTGGGCATGGGCAACAGATAAGTAAGCTAGGTAGTAGCCAGCCCGTGGTATAGGATTAATTATGGAAAATGTTCGTTCTTAAGCATCTAGTAAGAAGACCAGTTAAGCTGGATCGATTGGGTGCCTAACACCTTTCCAATTCTACAACTTGACATGTCACCCTATTCTCTGGACCAAACCAACTTCCGGCCCTTTTCTTAGGAATTAGGCCCACTCTCGGGTCCTAGGCCTATAATCCTAGGTTGCAAATCTAAACCCATTTTTTATGATCCCAATCCCCTGTATTGGACCATCATTAAATTCCCATCTCAAAGATGACCCCTACACTCCTATGTAATAGGCCCCCACATATCTTCAAGCGGTGATACGATGGTGTGGGGCCCATGGAAGCACACATGACACACCCTCCCTAAGAAAGAGAAAGAGAGGAGAGAGGGCCGAATGCAAAAGTCTCTTTTTTCTCCCACAAAGGGAAAAAGGGAAGGAATTCTGGCTGCTACCCTCACAATGGCAACTCCACTGGGGACCTGTCAAGCTTCCGACAGTAGATGCTACCTCTACATGCAATAACATTTTCCATAATTTTTTGAAAACATGTTTGTAAATGTATTCACTAATCACATCATGCATCATGCTCAAAGTGAAATCATTTGGTGAGGGACTCCCTATCATGCCCACACCCTCAGGGACGTCAGTGCATATCATGGAGAGTGAGTAATCTGAGAGCAGATGATAGCCACTTCCATACAAAAGTGTGGGGTATTATTAAACGGCGTGGATGTTCATAATTGTCTCAGCACCCTCCGAGAGGTCCGTGCACTTTATAACATTCTGAGATCGGATGATGGTAACCTCACATTACACTTATGCACACAATCACTCACGGTTCCCCCACCCTCGTGGCCAGTTGCTTAACCTCTTGTGTGTCATGAGTAATGAGCAAGAACATCACCCTTTGATCTCATACCTTCGAGTATATCAAAAGGATCATGTACCTTGCATATATAGATCCTGTCAAGGAAGCCTTATCAGTCTTATTTGCATCCACTGCATACTTACATCATGTAGGAAATAGATGGAGAACGTTAGGAATGCCATTAGCTAACTTGTAGAACTTGTTTGAGGTCTTGAAAAGGAATCTTTCTATAATGCGGTCTAGTCATAAGGAATTGCTCTCCTAAGTGGGTTTCGGATAAAAAGGTGTCCTTCCTCCTTAGGAACGATATGTGGATGATTTGGTATACATGACTCCGGAGTGATTCCCATCAAAGTCACATAAGATGCCAAATTATCTAAAGACCCGAGGAAACTAAGAGGAAGTTCATCTAATGGGATAAGATTAAGGAAAGCATGACTTTATTGATAGGAAATTTCTTATAGGAATATTTTGTTCAAGTCATTTGTGTGTATCTCCCACCTATGACGTTGAGTGGACTAGGGGCAGTAGCCCCTATCCACTCCCTATCATTAAGTGGACTAACTTTGGATGAATCATTGGTTGACAATTGAGTGAATATATGAATAAAGGGGTGGGAATGCAAGAATCCTAAAATAAACCACTTTTGGTTCAGGCACAATTCCACTCCTCAAGTATTCCCAATGGTCCTTCTGGACGCGTCAGGGTAACCGGTTGGCTTGCTTAAGTCTAGTGTCACCTCCATCGTCTCTCTAAGACTGTCTCCTTATAAGTGGTTACAATCTAGTTAACATGGATCCACCCATTGTTGAATCACCTGAGCAAGCATGGGTCCACCCAATAGAGACTTTACAAATAGAAATGGCTAAAGTCAAGAATGGATTAGCTCAAGTATTGGACCTATTTGAAACCCTCTTAGGATGGATCCTAGGGCTAACCCCACTCCCATCATAGGAGAGAGAATAGAATGGACCACGGGTCATCGTGGAACTTCCTCTAGAGTTGACTCAGGAGTACCGAAACTAACCCGCCCAAATAGTCAACGAGGAGCTTATTCTTGAGTTACTCCACCATGGGTTGTGATTGAGGATGAGGAAGAAGAGTTTGTAACACATGTCCAGATGGAACCTCTAAAGATAGAGAGAAAAAGAAAAACCAAAGAGCAGTTACAGAAGTTAGAGAATATGATCCGAGCAGAAAAGGGTTCAAAAAGTCAAGTAGTGCATTCTGATGAGATGAGCTTCTTTCTAGGGCAAGGACTCTCGAGAAATTCAAGTGGCGAATTGATAGATTTGATGGGCCAGTGGACCCTAAGGCTCATCTGAAGGTCTACCTAAGCATTGCCAAGTCATGGTAGCTTGCTAATAATCAGATGGGTCATGCATTCATGTTGACGCTATTAGGGCCAGCACTAAGATGGTTAACACAGTTGGAATCTACACAGACGCAGAATTGGACAACAGTGGTGAAAGTAGATGTGAAGCATCAGAAACTTGAGACAGCAACCTAGAGAAGGATTCACCGCCTTCCTGATGAGGTTTAGAGACAAGGCCACCAAGATGGCAGGTCGAACTTCTAAAGCTGAGCAGGCAGAGAAGTTGATTGAAAACCCATCCAAGCCATACTATGATGTTCTCTACTATCAGTATCTACAAACTTTTGATGCTTTGATAGCCACCAGGACACGTGTTGGGAACAGGATCCTAAGGGATGCATAGTATCAAGGTGCTTCTCAAGATGTGGGAAAGAATGCCAGAGTTGGGCAAGGAAAGAGTCCTGAAACCAATGTAGTAGGTGGGGTCCAATAGTCATTGTCTCACTGAGAAGGCTCCTTGCCCAAGAAGATAGTTCACTGAGATGGGGTGCCTTTGGTGGCAGTATATGAGAAGTTAAAGAAACAAGGACTACTAGACACTATAGCTCCAAAAGTGGTTAGGAATCCTCCCCCAGCTTGGCACAGGGACTATGTGTATTGTGCCTACCACACTCAGAAAGGGCACCCCATTGAAAGGTGCCTGGCCCTTAACATGTAATTCAAGACTTGTTAGACAACGAGACTATTGAAGTCAAAGTCAAACAGACTCCCAATGTCACTACTAACCCACTCCTGGATCATGGGACAATCAACATGTTGGCTATAGTAAATGATCGGTGAGACTTTAATCCCAGTTCTACTATCCAACTCATCTTATCAAGAACTCCAAGAAGTACCATATCCAGAGGCAACATGAATGGGTAGAGAAATTATTGCATGTGAAAAGGTTGTCTCTCCCCCCAAAAATAGTAAAGCATATAATCAGCTTCATCAAGGTAGCTTATTAGAAGGAATGTGACTTTCAAAAGGGCCATTTATATGTATTATGCGGACATAAGGCCATGTACGGGTAATGCAGGTATGTAGCCGTATCCTAAATTGTATACGTATTATGTATCTTGTGCCGAGAGTGAGATACATGCTGAGAGTCAAATTCCATCGAAATCTCAATTGTTTGGCTAAGTTTTGACCAATAGGTGGGCGAACCCGCCCACCTGTGTGACCCACCCATGTGGTTACTAGATATTCTCTAGTATAAATAGTACTTATTGTGTTTTTCCTATTTCTCATTTAATGCATTAAAGAGTGGGTGAGAAGAGTAAAGAAGAGAGGAATAGAAAGGAAGAAAGAGAACGAAGAAGAAGAAAGGAAAAGAAAAAGAGGAAGAAATAATTTTAAGTGACGCCAAGGTTTGATCTTCTCATTTCGGCATCGGAAAAGTGATCCCCAACACGAGACCTACGATTTGAGGTGAGCGAGGGCTATACTTCTTAAACTTTCACAAAACCCCAAGTGAAACCCCTTATTTGGGTAGAGTTCCTTAAGATCTTGTTAATCCCACTTGAGATTTGAGAAGCATTGGTGATTTCTTGAGTTAAGAGGTGATTTTGGGGTTTTGGAAGAGTTCTTGAGCCAAGAAGGTAAGATTGCTTTTCAATCCTTAAATCTAACTTAGATCTAGGTTAGAATCATCTTATAAGACCTTAGATGTATGAAAAATACGATTGAAACAACCCATTTGGTTTTCCCAAGGTTGAGGAGCTTTTCAATGGAAGAAACCAATTTTGCCCCACAGGTGGGCGAAGACCGATGGGCGCAGCCGCCCGCCTGTAGGGGCCAGCCTGTTGGGGCCACCTTAATTCCAATAGGCAGGCGAAGTTCGGCGGGTGAACCCACCCGCCTAAGGGGGCCCAACCTGGTTGAACTGGTGGACTATCTGGCCCACCGATTGAACCGATGGGCTATCTGGCCCACCTATTGGACCAGCGGACGAAGACAGGTGGGCCAGACGGCCCTGTTGGCCCACTAGTCAGATTTTTAAGCTGAATGGGCCCAAAACGTGTGGAGGTTTTCTTTTATGATTTTAAATATGATTTAAACATTAAACCTCATTAGATTTGATCCCAAGGTGGGAAATGCTAACCTCATTCTCTTATGATAGGTTCCACTAGAATTTATATTTCTCACGTCGGATCTCACCTGTACTAAACATGAGCTTTTTTACCCGACAAGTAAGTGGGGAGAGGACATATGACTTTATTTTAAGCTTATTTTTGCATCATTAAATTGTATCTAGACTAGCCATGTCATCATGCAAATTATGTGTTGATTAGTCATCCTCGTATGCCATTCGCATGCATTGCTTGTGCATTCTAAACAAATGATTTATGATATGTGTGTTGTGCTTTACATTCTTAATACTAAATGATTGATGTGCTTATGTGATAAATGGTTGGATTACTGTGCATGATGCATTATTAGACTAGACGCCATAGTCGGTTTGGAAACGAGTGCATTGGTGGCCCGTGGTATGGGACACGGTGGCACTATACAATCGTACTTTTTCATATAGGAGCATACGGTTTAGAATTATCATTCCCTATGCTACGACCCTTCCCAACAAGGGTTGGGGTGTTGGGTTATCACTTGGGGGAAAGCAGTGGTCGCGGTTGTCGGGTCACTATGGCGATTAGACATACGCCCGATGGGTCATTAAGACAGTCGGTAACCTCAGTGGTATATATTCAAGAGGGCCAATCGTACTGCTTTTAAATTACTGGGGTCGGCACCTTTACATTTCTATCATTTACTTTTATGTTAAGAGCCGGTAGTCGGCATGCTTTACTTTTTTGAGTACTCACGGTTGGCCTTCTCGGACAACCCTATGGGCGTATCGGGGGATGGAGTTCGTGACTCGTACCTGGGGCATACGCGCACTGTGGTTGTGAGTAGCACATAGCTTAAGACTTTGTAATGTTTTTTAGGTGGATAAGATTTTAAAGGAATGGCATAGCATATAGTGCATATGGATGTGAATGTCTGTGTGGTCTTTCTTTTCACTTATTGAGCTAGTGAGCTCATCCCACGTGCACACCTCTTTTAGATGATTTTATAGTTCACCCGCCTGAAGATCAGGAGTCGAGCCCCATAGTCGAGTTCCTGTTGAGGATTGGTGGGTCCCTGAAGAGTATGAGTATAGTGCTGATTGCATATGCGAGGGTTGTGCTGCGGGACCGTAATAATGATACCGTATAGGATTTTGTTTTTTGATTTTTTTTGATGACCTCCCCTTTTGTGTACTTAATACGTAAGTTGTTATTCTTTTTGTGTAAATATCATGCCTTCGGGCCCACATGTACTTAGCTATATACTACAATTTGGGTATCAAGTATATTGGGGATATTTACAGGTAATTTAAGTCTTCTGCTGAACTTTTGAACACTTATCTTAGATGTGGGTATGCTGTGGTGGGGTATTGTATCAGATGATCCTGGCAGGTTTGGGTTAACGGGGTTAACTCAGTCACCAGTCCGATTCTATGTGAATGGGGTGTGACAACGGTTGTATCAGAGCGTGATGCTCTATCCATTCATAGTATACCATTTAGACCCCATAGAATCTATAATAGAAAATGGGGTTGGGTAAATGTTGCATTTAATGGTTGCATTTAATTATTGCATTTCATGGCATGCATTAGAGATAATTTGCTTGGAATAAGTAAAATATTAGTTTTTTGATTGCATAACCCATCGAGTACGAATTTAAAAAAATTTCGACAGCATAACAACGCTAAAACAAGATTTTTCAAAATTTTCAAATAGGAGCACCTGATAGACAACATACATATATGAATGAATAAGCATAATCAACAAAGGCTAACTAACATTGTTACAACCGAATTACAATAAGTTTTTCAAGCAGAAAAAACTAACAAAAAGTCACCAACAACATCATAATACCACAGTAGCAAGTCCAAATTACAGAGAAAAGTACAAAAAAAAATAGTCCACCATAAACACATAAACAACATGGAGACAAGTAAAAATCTGATTAGGATAGGCAACCTAAGTCCTCAGAGACCCTCATCATCATCTAACTCTACTACTCCATCCCTCCTAGGCCTTGATTTAACTTTGAGCCGGCGATCGTACTAATCAAACCTCGCATTCACTAGTTGCACATCCCTCCGGAGTTGGGTAAAGTCCACTGAAATAGCATTGGCCGTTGTGTCCAAATCCTCGCTCAATCTTAGGAAGGAATTCTCTAATGTAGCCTGCCTTTCTAAGATATTTTCCTCTCTAGTAGCACTCTCATCTAGTCTTCTCAAGAGCTGATCTTACCCATCTTTTAAGGCCCTCATGCTGGCCATTATGCCCTCAAAGTCAAATGCGCCACTCTCAGGAGGTGGGGCTCTATATTGTGGGTTTGTGGCCTAGTAAAGTCAGGATCAGCATCTCTCAAATCAAGAGGCTCCTCCTCGAGGATATCCTCATCCAGAAAGTCCTCCTCCTCGAATTGAGGAATATATTCCTCATCCTCCTCACTATTTTCCTCCTCCTCCATGTGGACATCCTCCCTGTGGACATTCCCCCTATTCCTGCCTCCTTGAGCTCCTGCCCTCTTAGGTACATCCATAAGAGCTTGGAGACCCATCCTGTGTAGGTTTTCCCTGCTAAATTTGTCTGCTAGAGTCTTTCCCTCCTCACCACTCAAATCCACCCCAAAGAACTCGAAAACCCTGGTGAGGGTCCTGCCATATGGGAAACCTCCATCCTCAGGATGTGTGGCATGATGCTCCATAGTCTTAAGTATAATATAGGGCAAGCATAAATACTCAGCACCTCCCTCCAAGGCCATGTAGATGCAGAAGGCTATGTAGGCTACCATGAAGCCCACTTGGTTCCTATGACCTCCTCTAGGGAGCAAATTAAATTGAACCAAGCGAGCAAATATATGAGCCTCCGGGTTAAATGTCACCTCGGAATTCGGATGCACCTTGCTGCCTTTAATGGTCTCGTAAATGTGATCCTGCATCTTCAAACTTAAGGATGGGCCCATGGGCTTACTCCTTGGGGGACTATAGAATTGATGCCCAACTGATGACATATCTAAAATGCTAGCAAGAGTGTCCACAGTCAAATGAATGTTCACCCCCTTCACCATGCTGGTGATTGAGTACTCCCCATACTAGTAAGAGACCTCCAAATTACAATAAAATATTTGAACAAGGTGTTCATAGCATGGGCGGTCAATATTAAGGATAGACTGCCAACCCAGTGCAGTAAAGCTCTCTTGTAGTTGAATCTTATTGAAATCACAAGTTACCACGGGTTTCTCCATCATTACAGACTTTTTTAGGAAGGTCTGTCAATTCGTTGCTGCCCTCAAACTCTGGAAGAGTCCCTCATCATAGTCTAGAAGATCTACGAGGGCATGTCCTTTTTACCTTGTATGAATGGCTGAGGAACTAGTCCCTACACCTTTCCTTTTTGAAGTTGTGGCTCTACGTCTATTAGAAGATGGCCGGGTTCTTTGCCTTTGTGAGAAGACATCCTAGTAAGAAAAGAGAAGAAATAGTGATAAGTAAGAATGTTGCATGACAAAGAAAGTAAACAGTAGGGTGAGCAAGCACATATAAATGCACCTAAATACATAATGTGGATCGTTATAAAAAGAGGGGTGGATAAGCATTGAAGAAATGAATAGGAGGAAATCCCCAAACATGGCATCCACTAGCATGTTGTAAAATAGAAGAGTAGAAAAGGAGTATAAAGCATGGCAAGTGAGAAGTGATGGAAAACCTCATAAGAATTTCCTCAAGTGAGGTAATTGGTGTCAAATGGTAGAAAGCCCTCAATTTCAATGTACAAGTTCAATCCAAGAGAATAAAAATCCCATAAAAGTGTAGAACTTGAAGCTTACATGTCAATGATAGTAATACCTATCATTATACAACCAAGAATATGCAAAAAATTTCTATTATGACATTGAGGTGCAAGGAATGAGAGAGATTCAAAGTTGTTCACAAGTATGGATTCAAAGTGTAAGTCAAATATCATTGCACCAACAATTAATGGTAAGTGATTCAAAGTTGTTCACAATTATGGAGCAAGTGAAGAGAATCATAGAAACCACAGAATTTTTTTTCAAGAAACCTAACACCAAAGAGATGGATTTTCATAGAAAAGAAATGGAATTGCAAGCATATACAAGTTTCCATGATCTTTCCAACAATGTAAGTGCAAATCAAGGATAAGAAATCCCATTTGAGTTGTTAGTTGGGGAGAAAAGAAGAAATAAAAAACCCCAAATTATAGAAGTTAGGGCCGGTTTGGGATTTTCTCTCATAGATTGGTAGTAAAGCCCAAACCTATGAATGAGTCACAAAGGAAGCATCATATTCTCAAGGAATGACTATTCTATGGAAAAAAAAATGAAAAAAATCAAGTTTTGGGAAGTATGGATGGATTCAACACCCAAAATATATGTTCTAAGAAGAGAAATGGAGAAGAGACTTACTTGAGAGTGAAAAGTGGTTGAATCTTCCAAAATCCGTGGAATCGTTGAATGAAATCGTGAGTGGATGCGCTAAGTAACCCTTCAAAATCACCTTGAGTTGAGCCTAAGGTAGAAGATGGGAGAAATGAAGATCGAAAGAGGCTTAAAAGCCCCTTTAAGTCCGCCTCGGGTTGGACCGATGGGCCCCGACCCGAGCCACCCATCGGTTGGGAAAAACACTAATAATAAATAAATAAATAAAATAGTAATAATAATAGGAGAAATAATAATAATAATACATTATTAACAATAATAAAGAAAAAAAAATCGAGTGGGACTGCCATCCTACTTGTCGAAGCGCTAGCATAGTACTCTCGGGGCTAAGCTATGATTGGATGCAAGACATCATACACTACAATACCCCGTGTTTTGGTATATGATTATGTGGCTAGGTTGAAAGTTTAGGGTCAATCTAAGAGTGTGTGAACCATAAAGTGAAATTGATTTCGTGGGCTATGTCATAGAATGAGAAATAATTATGTGCTTATATACATTCTAAGGTACTTAATCAATGATTTGTGTACGGTATGATCCAGGTGCAAGGACACGATGGTACGCACTAGATCCGGTAGCAATGCTCGAGGAACCTCATGTGGTCCCCATCCTATCGGTCGACCACTAAATCCTTGAAGGTCCCGCTCTGTGGGGCAAACCCCACTTCCACAATCTCAAGAAACCCTTGACCAGGGTGTGGCACAAAGGGACCCACCTTTGACCACACTTTCGGATCCTCCACCTGTCATCACTCCGAGTGATGTTGAGACCATAGTTCAGTAGTCACAGCAAGCCTTCCAGCAACAAATGCTCCAACAGCAGCAGGCATTTATGGCTGCTATACAGCAACAGTTAGACCTTCCTCAACCCGGTCAACATCCTCGAATAATTGCTCAACAAGACCCACTGTAGGGTCTGGTATGGGAACACAAACTGGAGGTGCACCACTTGGTATGACACCACATGAGCAAGCCAGAGGTACACCTCCAATTCTACCACTTAGCACTCCTCCATATATGGTGCCCCCTCCGTATCCTTACTATCCGGCATATGCACCCAATTACTCGTCGACGAATAATATGACAAGGTTAGTGGAATCTTTCAAGAGGAACTTGCCACCTGTATTCTCTAAGGTGGGGAGTGATCCTCTACAGCCAGACCAATGGATCCAAGAGCTGAAAAAGATATTTGAGATAGTTGAGTGCATTGAAGCACAGAAGCTTATTTGTCCAGGCTATCTGGCCTGCCTGTTGGACCGGCGGGCGAAGACAGGTGGGTTGTCTGGCCCACTTGTTGGCCCACCAGTCAGATTTTTGAGCCCAAATGGGCCCAAAACGAGTGAACAACCTTCTTTTATGATTTTAAACTTGATTTAAACATCAAACCTCATTAGTTTGACCCTAAGGTGGTGAAATGCTAACCTCATTCGCTTATGATAGGTTCCACTAGAATTTACATTTCTCAAGCCGAATCTCACCCGTACCGAACGAGCTTTTGTACCCGATAAGTAAGTGGGGAGAGGACATTTGACTTTATTTTAAGCTTGTTTTTGCATCATTAAATTGTATCTAGACTAGCCATGTCATCATACAAATTATGTGTTGATTAGTCATCCTCGTATGCCATTATGCGTATTGCTTGTACATTCTAAACAAATGATTTATGATATGTGTGTTGTGCTTTACATTATTAATGCTAAATGATTGATGTGATTATGTGATAAATGGTTGGATTACTATGCATGATGCAGTATTAGACTAGATGCCGTAGTCGGTTTGGAAACGAGTACATTGGTGGCCCATGGTATGGGACGCAGTGGCACTATATAATCGTACTTTGTCATATAGGAGCATGCGGTTTAGGATTATCATTCCCTGTGCTACGACCCTTCCCAATAGGGGTTGAGGTGTTGGGTTATCTCTTGGGGAGAAGCAGTGATCACGGTTGTCGGGTCACTGTGGTGGTTAGACATATGCCCGGCGGGTCATTAAGACAGTCGACAACCTCAGTGGTATATTCAAGAGGGCCAATCGTACTGTTTTTAAATTGTTGGGGTTGGCACCTTTACATTTCTGTCATTTACTTTTATATTGAGAGCCGATAGTCGGTATGCTTTACTTTTCTGAGTACTCATGGTGGGCCTTCTCCGATAACCCTATGGGTGTATCGCGGGATGGAGTTCACGACTCGTACCTAGGGCATATGTGCACTGTGGTTGTGAGTAGCACATAACCTAAGACTTAGTAATGTTGTTTAGGTGGATAAGATTTAAAATGAATTGCATAGCATATAGTGCATATGGATGTGAATGTTTTTGTGGTCTTTCTTTTCACTTACTAAGCTAGTGAGCTCATCCCACGTGCACACCTCTTTTAGATGATTTTGCAGGTCACCCACCTGAAGATCAGGAGTCGGACCCCACAGTCGAGTTTTCTGTTGAGGATTGGTGGATCCCTGAGGAGTATAAGCATGGTGCTGATTGCATGTCGAGGTTGTCTTTGGGACCCTGATAATAATCTGATCTGATTTCATTTTTGATTTTTTATGACCTCCACTTTTGTGTACTTGATACGTAAATTGTTATTCTTTTTATGTAAATATCATGCCTGCGGGCCCTCATGTACTTAGCTATATACTACAATTTGAATATCAAGTATATTGAGAATATTTATAGGTAATTTAAGTCTTTCGCTAAACTTTTGAACACTTATCTTAGATGTGGGTATGCTGTGGTGGGGTACTATATCGGATGATCTGGCGAGTTTGGGTTAGCGAGTTAACTCGGTCATCGGTTCGGTTACGTGTGAGCGGGTGTGACAAAGCCTAGAACTAGAACTTGAAAATTACAACTTCTATTGCTTGAATAATAAAATAAAAGACTAAATCAAAAATAAAAGTGTTTGCATTAATTGAATAAAAGAACTTACAAAACCCGCGGAAAATAATGGCGCCTCCTCCTTGTGTTAATTCACTTATATAGAGAATGGGGAGGAAGCTAACGATTTAGCTTCTAAACAAAAAGATTTTATTTTTTATCTTGTTGACAAGGTGGAGGAGAGAGAAGAGAGAACATGTGGAGAGAGAATCTCCCACGATTTTTCTTGCCTATTTTTTCTTATTTTTTCTCCCTTTTTCTATTTTTCTCTCTCTTCTTGTGCAAGAAACCCCCTTTGGCCGATTTCTTGCTTGGATTTGGATAATATTCTATTTTAATGAAAAATTCCATCCATGCCCTTGTCTTTTTTTTTTCTTCTTTCCTATTTTTTCTCTCTATTTTTCTCTCTTCTTCAAGCTTACGTACAACCATCTTGGCCGACCTCCTTTAAGTGATGAGTAGGAGAGAGAAAATATTATAAAAAAAACCTCAACTAAATGGTAGCTAATAGGTTCAAACTTGATACCTCCTAATAAGCAAGGGATTTTGCACACCACAACTCACATTCTCTAGGTAGTTGTTGTTACCAAAAACGAATCTTCAATCACTTAAGGATGTGGTACATTGATCATTGTTGGCATTTAGAATATTCCTTATACCCACAGGACAAGCTGCGAGATGGTGGTTACGCATCTCGGTTCGATTTTGATCCATTATTCTTTTCGGCCCATAAAGAATAATTACTTATCTGTTGACCAAGCGAATGTGTATTTTAATTGAATACATCCATTTTGCTTAGAATTTTGTCCTCTTCGCAACCATGAAAAGAAATTGGACTTTTTACGTGTAAAATTGGAGTTATAGAGCCCGATAGTCCTTAAGGCCTTGAAAATATAAAACCTACAAAAAGAGAGTAAAACCTAAGGTAGCTCCATTCTAAATATGTAAAATGCATGTTTTATTACCCTAGATTTCACACATAAATGTGCTCATCAGAATTCCCCCACACTTAGATTTTACTAGTCCTCGAGCAAAACAAAAAGAAAATGAATAAAAATAAAAAAACCTAACCTACTTTTGTAGGAATCATAGTTGCACTTAGCATGTGCAACAAGCCTTTAAACCCTAGGTCACCCCAATGGACGAGTTGTGTCTCGTGGGTATTTCTGATGAATATACACCCAAAATTTAGAATAAACAAATCCCAAACTTGGCTAAAGGTAAGGGCCATCTGATCCGGAGCAAAGATAATTCCTCTTACAAGGGACCTCACACTTGAACTTTTATTACCCTTTATCAATTCTAGGCACTAGCATATTTCTTAAATTTGAACTCACCTCGTCTCTTCTAAAACATCCTTATCTTAAGGAAAAACCACTTGTGAAGAAATAGGGAACCAATGACTAAGGCATTGGAATGTTTTTGACCAAACATGTTACCAAACATTAATGACATTTGCATATTTTTTTCCTCCTTTTTTAAGCAATAAACTCTATTCTACTCTACTACTTTTGGCCTGAATGACATGATGGAGCAAACACTAGATACCCAAGTTACTATGTAGCTTTGCTTTTTGCCTATGCCCTCAAAGACAGTGATGCTAGAGTTCTTTCAGAAGTTTTCTCCCTAAAATTTTGATCAAGCCACCACGCTTACGAGGCAATGCCTGTCTAGTTCAAGGAATCAACTCTTATTCTTCTTTATACCACATTTCAAACTTCATTTAAAATTTTGCATTTATCAACTCATGACAAATTAAAAGAAGGTCTTAACTCCAAATCAAAAGTACAAGGATCCCAGACTTACATGGTCCAACACCATAAAGCAGGGTCTCTTATTTTTCAAAGAAAGTCCCATCTCAAGACACGAGGATTGTTTCTTTCTTCTCAACGGGTTTTATCGTTCAAAATGGGTACCTTAATCAAAATTTTATTTTTATACATCAAGCAACCGAATGGTATGATCATTAGTCAAAAGCCAAAGTAGGACTTCATCCTTAGCAAGCTAAAAAAAAAAAAAAAAACAAAGTGGAAAAAGCAAAAACTGGTTTCTCTCCCCTGCACTTAAGTCATGCAATGTCCTCAATGCATGGAAAGAATTAAAAGCGAAGACAATGCAAGGGGGTCATACCTGATTAAAAGTTAGTCATCAGTGTAAAAAAGTTCATGGAGATCCGTGACCTCTTCACTACCAGTATTAGGAAACTCGAGGAACGATTTCAAATGCTGACCATTAACCTTCAAAATTACCCCTGTTCCTAGATTCAGAATCTCTACAGCCCCATGGGGATATATATTATGGACAATAAACGGGCCATCCCATCGGGATCTAAGCTTACCAGGGAAAAGATGCAATCAAGAGTTATACAATAAGAGCTTATCACCAATTGCAAAAGATTTGTGTAGAATGTGCTTATCATGGAAAGCTTTGATCTTTTCCTTGTAAATCCTAGAACGTTCATTGGCATCATTCCTAAGTTCCTCCAACTTAGATAGTTAGAGCCTACGATGAATTCCTATATTAGACAAATCGAAATTGAGCTTCTTGATGGCCCAAAAGGCCTTATGCTCCAACAAGCGTAAGTGAAGACTTTTCCATACACCAAGCGGAAGGGAGATTGACCAAGGTCGGTCTTGAATGCAGTCCGATGGGACCACAAGGCATCAATGAGCCTAAGGGACCAATCCTTACGGTTGGGATTAACAATTTTCTCCTGCACCACATCCCTTCTGATTGGTTGCTCCATCAAATAATAAATGCCATTCATTAACTGTATCTTCTTCCTCTACCGCTGTGATTCCTTCATTGGGAAAGGCATCATCCAAGGACCTTCCATCTTCTGTGGGGTGAGTAGCCAAATGATCGGCTATGACCTGGCCCTTAAAAGATTTTTGAGTAACATAGGTGATGTCAAACTCTGATAGCAAAAGTAACCAATGGGCCATCCTTCCTGTAAGGCTGGTTTCTCGAAGTGATATTTGATGGGATCCATCTTTGAGATCAAATGCACTGGATAGGAAACAATGTAGTGTCGTAACCTTTTAGTTGCCCAAATCAATGCAGCACAAGTTCTTTCCAAAGATGTGTACCGGGTCTCATATTCCAGAAACTTCTTACTGAGGTAATATATAGTGTGCTCTGCCCCCTTTTCCGTTTCCTTCTGTGCTAGCAAAGAGCCCATGGAATATTCTCCCACAGACAGATACAATAGAAGTGGTTCTCCTTCCACTAGCGGTGTCAATACTGGTGGGTCCATAAGGTACTCCTTGATCTTGTCAAAGGCTTGTTGGCATTGGTCACTCCATTCCGTGGGCTGATCCTTCTTTAGCAGCTTGAAAATTGGTTCATAGATTGCAGTCAACTAATCTATGAACTTGCTAATATATTGGATGTGACCTAGAAATCCTTATATTTGCTTCTCAGTCCGAGGTGTGGGCATTTTCTGAATTGCCTTAATCTTGATAAACGCCTCTTTCACTCACTAAGGCCAAGTCGACTTTAATACCTCTTTCACTCACCAAGAAGCCTAACAACTTTTCTACCATTGCCTTGAATACACACTTCTGAGGGTTTAACTTTAGCTGATACTTCTTGATTCTTTCAAAGAATCGCCTTAGTGCGGGAATATTCCCCTGCCATACTTTAGACTTTACAATCATGTTGTCCACATAAACTTCCACATATTTGTTCATCATGTCATGTAATATGGCTATAGACGCTCTTTAATAGGTTGCCCCAGTATTTTCAGTCCAAAAGGCATCACCTTGTAACAATAGGTTCCCCATGGAGTGGTGAAGGCTATTTTCTCACGATCCTCTCGGTGCATGCTTATTTGGTTGTATCCCAAGAATCCATCCATGAATGATAATAAAGCATGCCCTACCGTATTATCCACCAATACATCAATGTGAGGTAATGGTAAGTCATCTTTAGGGCTTACTTTGTTAAGATCTTGGTAGTCTATGCACATTCGTACCTTTCCATCTTTCTTCAGTACTAGTACAATGTTGGCCAACTATTGGGGGTACTTCACCACTTGTAAGAAACCCGCATTCCATTGCCTCACAACTTCTTCTTTGACCTTTTCACTCCATTCTGGCCATATTCTTTAGAGCTTTTGTTTTACCGGCTTTGCCCCAGGGTAAGTTGACAATTGATGCTGCATAATATTGGGTTTGTTACCAAGCATATCCTCGTAAGACTAAGCAAAGACATCGGCAAATTCCTTCAGAAGACTACTCATCCGTTCTGCTTCTTTGTTATCAAGGGTAGTACCAATTTTTACCTCTTGAAGGCATTGATCGGTTCCTAAATTAATAACAGGGCCTTCTTTGCTCTAAGAAAGTTCTTTCTATTTCTTTAGTGGCGTCATGATTCCTTTGGACAGGTGTCCGCTTCTTCATGAATACTAACTGATCAATCTCTTGCTCTCGGAAGGCAAACTTTCTAAAGGGTGAAGATTGATGGAGATTGCTCAATCATTTTCTATGAAGTCTATCTTTTTGAGCCTATTAAGGGATGCCATCCCAGAACCTTGGTCACATCTTTGACCACCTTCACGAGCCTTCCCATTACAATTGGCTCAGGCACAGTACATACAAACCATCATCCTCTGTGCTCTCCTCTATTTTGCATACACACTTCTTCCTTTGAAAGGATGGGGCTTGAGCTTATGCAACTCTTGGGCTCTTGGCTCTTGGCTCTTGTAGGAGAGAGCAAATAAAATCTATTAAATCAATGGGAAGTAGTAGACTCCAGGTGAGCCTTATCTTCTTCTCCAATTCTCTCTTTATGAGAACTCGAGGACTAGGTGCCTCCTTTCTTGCATTCTCAATGTGTTGGAATACACTTCACATAGTCTTTCTTCCAACTCAAATGTGGAGTAGTGTTCGTCCATATAAACTTGTGGTGGCTCTCCAGATTTCCCCTCATTTTCTGAATCTGATGTAGAATCATCTCCCTCTATACATAGGGAAGGGTAAATGCTACCTATTGGACCAGCTATTAGGTCATCATTGCCAATGGCGTAGACTGAGAAACATGTTAGATGTTCTATTGAGTAATATTCTGACTCATCATCATAATCATTATACCAAGGCCCTTGGTAGTCATCCCAGTCTGGATACCCATCATCCTCAGAGTCATCTCCATCCTTCTCATCTTCATTTTCATCCTCATCGTCATTATAACCATCCTCTTCTTTGCTTATTTCAGTCCCACTTGATTCTTCCTCAGATTCCTCAGGACCATCAAATTCTCTGGCATCCAAATGCTCATAGTATTCAGAGTGTACGGATCGGAAGATCTCTATAAGGTTGGTCCTATCACTGCTAGCTCGAAGTTGGACCAGTCCTAACTCACCATCCTCTGTGTCACTCTCGATGTGGATTAAGGAAGTGTATTCTTTGATTTGCTCCCCTATGGCCAATGTGGTTTCTACCCTGAGAAGATCAGCTATAATCTCTTTAATTACCTCTTGATTGTCTTCTGAAGTTACAGCAGCATGAATTAGAGAAGTGGGATCTCTCTCCTGGTCTTCCCCTAATGTATTTACTGACCCTATTAATGAAGTCAACTTTGGGGAATCTGCTAGTGCAAGCATATCCTTCCAATCGTACCTATCCGTCCATCCTTCTTTTGGGTTATACACTGAACCTTGAGAATGGGATTGGTATGAGGGTGATGAGGGATATGAAGTAGAATGATATGAAGATGATGTAATGTGAGAGGTAGGGTATGAAGATTGGGGGTGATAGGACGAAGAGGTTCCTCCACTTTGATGGTGGGGGAAAGGTTGATGATATGGTAGAGGCTGATAATGTGGCAGAGGCTGGTAATGTGGTATGGTGGATTCTTTTGATGAGGAGGGATGGATGGGGGGAAACCCGATCTTCCTCTGATGATTCTCTTCTTCTGGGGGTTCTTATGACTCTAGCCCTTTAACTCATGATTTTCCTATAAGCACGGGCATTTATATGATTCTTCCGAGCTCTAGGTACAATGAGTTGAGTGGGGTCACTCTCTATAGTTTCTTTACCTAGATTGTTCACATGATCAAGGAGTGGGTTGTTATTGACATTGGGTGGCTGCTTGATCTTGACCTCAATGGTTCCATTTTCTACCAAGTCCTAAATTGCATGTTGTAAACCCAAACATCTTTCAGTATTGTGCCCCTTTTGAGTGTGGTAGGCACAATACTCATGATCCCTATACCAAGCTGGAGGAGGGTTGCTGATCACTCTTGGAGCTACTGTCCCTAACAATCCTTGCTTCTTTAACTTGTCATATGTGGCTATTAAGGGCATTCCCAGATCAAAAAACTACCTTATTGGGAGAGGAGCCTTTTGGGCAGATGCATCTACTTGTATTATGAAGGGTTGTGAAGAGGTGGCTGATGAGACTGACTGCTGAATTGCACTCACCATATTAGTTTTCAGACCCTTCCTCTGATCGAATCAGGTGTTCTTGCTTGTGTCTTGGGAGGATCCTTGATACAAGGCCTCTCTCAGAATTCTATTCTCTACCCGTGTGCCGGTAGCTATCAAGGCATCAAAAGTTTACAAATGTTGATAGTAAAGAACATCATAATAGGGCTTTGACAAGTTCTCTATTAACATCTCTACCTACTCTGCTTCTGAAGGCCTATCTACCATCTTAGTGACCTTCTCTCTGAATCTCATCAAGAAAGTGGTGAATCCTTTCTTAGGCTGCTTCCTCAATGTCTTAAGCTCCCAACGTTTCACATCCACCTCAGTATTGTAGGAGTACTGCTTGGTAAAGGCTTTCACTACCGTTGCCCAGTTCTGAGTTTGTGATGACTCCAACTGTGTGAGCCACCTCAGTGCTGGTCCTGATAGGGTCAATATAAAGGCTTACCCCATTTGGTTATCTACAAGGTGCCACAATTTGGCGATGCTGAGGAAGACCTTGAGATGAGCCTTGAGGTCTCCTGACCCATCAAATCTATCAGTTTGCCATTTTAATTTTTTGGAATTCTTGCTCTAGAGAAGAAACTCATTTCCTCAAAATCCACTACTTGGCCTTCTGAGCCTTTTCCTGCCCGAATCATATTCTCCAACTTCTCTAACTGCTCTCTGAGCTTCCTTTCTTTCTCAGTCTCTAGAGGCTCAAAGCAGATGTGTGCTGGAAATTCCTCTTCTGACTAGTCAAATGGGTAAGTGAAGATCCTTTCTGACCAGTTGGCCGGACATGCTCTGGTTCCCCTGAGTTAAACTGGGAAGGATTCTTATGATGACCCATAGCTCCCTCTGGGAGGGTACTGAAGTGTATGCAGTATCTGAGCTATCCCTCTTTTGACTTCAGCCATTTCTGTCTGCAAGGTCTCCATAGGACAGACCCAAGCCTATTTAGGTGTTTCCATGTTGGGTGGATCCATGCTTGTTGGGCTGTAATCACCTAGTAGTAGATAATCTCGAAGAAATGACGGAGGTGATTCTGGATTTAGGCGAGTCAACCGATTACCTTGATACGTCCAAAGGGACCGCGGTGAATACTTGAGGTGTGGAATTGTGCTTGAACCAAAATTAGTTTAATTTAGGATTCTTGAATTCCCAACCTCTTGTTCATACATTCACTAAATTAATAAATGTTAATTCATCCAAGGTCAGTCTACTAAATGGTAGGGGTGGATAGGGTTTGATGCCCTTGGTCCACCCAATGCCATAAGTGGGAAGTTCATACAAATGGCTTGTCGAGAATATTCCATAAGACATTCCATGTAATAAAGTTATGCTTTCCATTTTTTTTTCTCACTAGGTGTCCTTCCTTATAATTTTCTCGAGACTTCTCGGGACTTGACGTGATTCTGGCAGGATTACCCCTGAGTCACGTATCTGGACTTTTTCCTTACGGAGGAGGGACACCTTTTATCCGAAACCCACTTTAGGAAAGCAATTCTTTACGACGGGAATATAGTGTAGGAACATTCATTTTTAAGGCCGCAAACAAGTTCTACAATTAGCTTTTGGCTCTCCTAGCTTCTTCATCTATTCTCTACATGATGCGAGTATGTAGTGGATGCAATAGGACCAACAAGGCTTCCTTGACAGGATCTATATACGCAAGGTATGTGATCATTTTGATATACCTATATGTATGTGATCAAGGGGGTGACTTCCTTGCCCATTACTCGTGACTACACACGAGGTTAAGCAATTGACCACAGGGTGGTGGAACCATGAGTGATTGTGTGCAAAAGTGTAATGTAGGGTAACCATCATTCGATCTCAGAATGCCGTAAAGTGCTCGGACCTCCTCGAGGGTGCTGGCACAAATACAACATCCTCGTCGTTTGACGATACCTTCCACTCTTGTATAGGAAGAGGGTATCATTTGCTCTTAGAGTACTCTTTATAACATACACTGACCTCTCCGAGGGTGCGGGCATGATAGGGAGTCCCTCGCCAAATGATTTCACTTCAAGCATGATGCATTATACGGTCAGCACATATAATTACAAACATGGGGTTAGCCAAACATGTTTTCAAATAAATGTGGTGGAAAATGTTCTTGCATTTAAAGGTAGCATCTAGTATTAGAAGCTTGACATTTATCCCTAGTAGATTCGCTACTATGAGGGTAGCAGCCAGAGAAGAATGGACTATACATCCCCGTCGTCTCTCCTCTCTCTCCCTTCACCTTCATGTGAGGGTGAGGGGTTCGAGTCATATATGCTTCGCTTACGGCCCCCACACCGCTGTATTGCCGCTTGGAGATACGTGGAGGCCGATTTCATAAGAGTGTAAAATTCATCATTTGAGACAGGGGTTTTGATGATGGTCCAATTTGGGGATCAGGATCATGCAAATGGGCTTTGGAATCACCACCTAGGGTTATGGGCCTAGGACCCAGGGGTGGGTCATATTCCTTAAAAAAGGGCCCAAAATTTGGTCTGGTTGAGAGATTTGGGGTAAGTGTTAGGTTACAGAGTTGGGAAGGTGTTAAGCACCCAATCTGCCCGTTCAACTAGTTTTCTTACTAGATGCTTGAGAACGAACATTTTTCATAATTATTATTATTCCACATGTATGGCTAAGTTATCACATATATATATATATATTAATTGTATTCAATCTACTATATACACTAAGACAAGGTCTGTTTAAAGTCTACATTATGCTTAAATGAGAGAGATTATACCTGAATTTGACCCCTATTTGGGGTCAAGAGGGGTGGGCCCCTGATTAGTACCAGCTCGGACTATTTTTTAGATTCTCCTAGCTCAGGAGAAGATGGTCTTGACCTCCAACTTCATTTTTTGAAAGATTCTGATTGTGATGGTATCCGGACAAAGTTTCGGCTAGGAACGGTTGCTTTCGGATTTGGATTCAAACAGAGCTTCGGCTAGGAAAGGTTATTTCTGGATTTGGATTCGGATAGAGCTTTGGTTAGGGAAGGCTATTTTCGGGCTTGGAATGAGGTGGCACTCCAACAGAGCTTCCACTGGGGATACACTTAGGGAGGGCTAGGCTGAGGTGGCACTCTAGCGAGCTTCCACTGGGGATAGGCTAAGGGAGGGCTAGGCTGAGGTGGCACTTCGGTATAGCTTCTGTTGGGAATGGCAATTTTGAAAATATTCTAGGGACACTCGAACATGGATTCGGCTAGGAAAGGCTATGTTTGAAAAGAAATGGGCTAACCTAAAAATGGATTAAAGAACTCTAAAATCCCAAAGAACACTTTGAAGATTCGAACAGAGTTTCAGATCTTAACAAAGATCTCTTTGTAGATCCGAAGAACCTCAAAAAGGGGGGGTTTCTATCTCAAGAATGCTAAAAAATGCTCAAGAACACTCAAGGGAGGTGGCTCTAGAACATACTATTTTTGGCTAAAAATTGGATCTAACTAAGAATTTGGATAGAAGATCTTCAAGATTCCGAAGAACACTTCAAAGGTCCGAATAAGTTTTCGAATCTTAACGAAGATCGCTCCGAAGATCAGAAGAAAATCAAGAGGGGCGGAGGAAAATTTCACTCTGAAAGAGGAGGAGGATTCTGGTGTGTTGGTGTGTTTTTTTCTAAGGAAGGGGGTATTTATAGTTTTTCCCGGCCAAATAGGAGAGGGGGAATCCCTTTATCCAGTGGACGAAAGGGGGGCTCTTACCTAAATTGAGGGGATATGATTTTTGTCCAATGGATAAAGGGGGGATTTTAAAGGCAAAATGGGTGGGGAGGATTTTTTTCTAGTGGGTAAAAGGGGGTTTTCAGAAAAAATGTGAGGAGAGAAATTTTAGCTAGAAAAAGGTGATTTTTTAAAAAGCAGGAGGAGAGAGAAATTTTAGCCAAAAAAAGGTAATTTTTTAAAAGCGGGAGGAGAGAGAAGGTTTAGTCAAAAGGTAGTTTTTGAAAAGCGTGAGGAGAGAGAAGGTTTAGCCAAAAAAGGTCGGCTTTGAAAAATCTAAAGGAGAGAGAACGTTTAGCCAGAAAATGTAGTTTTCAAAAAAGTGGGAGGAGAGAGAAGGTTTAGCCAAAAAAGGTAGCTTTCAAAGAAGGAGGAGAGAGAAAGTTTAGGCAGGTACTACTGGTGATGTCACAGGTGCGCGAATGCATGGGTGTGCAGGCAATGTGCACTGTGGGTGCATTCACCCACTGGTGTGCACGGTGTACGAGCCTCCTGCGCATGTTGCAGGCACAGTGTGCACGGCTATGCAAGCAAGGTGTGCATGACATGCAGCAGGGGCAAGTATAGTGTGTGACGGGGGTGCGCATGTGTGCAGTAGGGCCGAGCACACTATGCGGCGGGGGCGTGCATGAGTGTGGTGGGAGTTCGCACACTGTGCGGCGGGGATGCGCATGCAATGCGGTGGGGGTCGCAACATGCAGCAGGGGTGTGCAGGGGCATGCAGGCTGTGTGCATGGCATGGTTGCGTGTATGTGTTGCAACCCATGGGCAGCAAGCACGCGCGCTAGCTGGCTTGTTGGCTAGAGTGCACAGAGCGTTATGTGAATATGGGTTTTTTCGATGATGATTATAAGATATCTGTCAGTCCTTTTTTAGCATATCATACGTGGTTAGAATTATATTTCTGAGCATTATTCATCTGTATGGTCATCTTAATAGGATTCCTTCATATATAAAAAGCCAAATTTAGACCCCTTCCCTCCAGCACAGGGATTTCTAGGGTTTCAGACCTGGGAGTGTTTCGGGGTTATCTGGGTAGGTAGGAGATGAATTTTAGGGTGTTTGGGTTAGGTGAGGGATATTTTTCAGGTTTTCAGTGGGACTGTCCGTGTGCACAGTATGTACAAGAAGGAGTAATTTTCTAGGGATGATTGCCGGAGATCCGTCAACCCAATTTTGACGTATCATATATCATCAGAATCGTGTTTTCGAGCACTATTTATCTGTTTTGTCATCTTGACCAGATTCCTTCATATATAAAAAGTCAAAATTAGACCTTCCTCTCTCCCATGTGGGAATTCTTGGGTTTCAGATAGGGAATGTTTCCATCATCATCTCCATCGGTCCGAAGCCAGAAGTCGCACCCAAGATCCGTATTTCATTATAGCCAGAGGAGGGTGACAAAATTGGGTGTCTACAAGTGGCATATCTCCTTAGAAATTTCTTTTCACTTTCTATGGCTATAGTTACCCAATTTTTTCACCCTCTTCGGCTATGATGAAATGTGGATCTTGGACGTGACTTCTTGCTTCCAATCAACAAAGATGATGATTGGCTAACGAAACTTGGAATCATCCCCACCCCAAAAATTCTGCATAGGAGAAAAGAGGGTCCAATTTTGACTTTTCTTTGAAGGAATCCGGTCAAGATGACCATACAAATGGATAGTACTCAAAAATACGATTCCAACAATATATGGTTACGTCAAAATCTGACTGTCGGATATCCCACAATCTTCCTTGAAAAATTATATTTTTTCACACGTGACATGTCACGCACACCAGCCCGCGCGTAGCGGCTGGCCAATTTATGTACGCACAGGCCAGGCCATGCACAGCCATAGGCAAGGCGCACACGCGCAGGCTAGCCGCGTATCGGTAGAACAACTTGTGCGCAGCAACAGGCCAGCCTGTGCATAGCAACAAGCCAGCTAGTGTGCCCCCACTGCCCATCTCTCGCACATACCCATGCATGCTCCGTGCAGCCCTACCCAGTCTTGTGTCACTGTCAATGGTCGAGATTTGAGTTCCACTGACCCGATAGGTGAAGAGATTTTCTCTTCACCTACTTACACATTTTACACTATCCCGCTGGCATACCCTACGCCGTAACCTCCCCTTGGCCCAAAAAAGAATATTCTCACCTCATTGGCCCAAAAATGACTCACTTTTTTTTTTTTTAAGTCCAAAAAAATTTATCTCCCACCCCATTGGCCCAAATTTTTATACTTTCATCCTATTGGTGTAAAAAAATCAATTTTTCTACTATTGCCAAGGGAATTCCCTTTCCCTCCCCATTGGTTCAAGATTCCAATAAATACACCCCCCTCCATTTGGTTTTTCACACCACAACACCATAAGAGTCCATGCCTCTTAGTGAGAGAAGCTCTGCCCTCTCTCCTCCCCTTTCCCCCTTGAGGTTTTTCAAGTCTTCAGAGAGTTCTTCAAAAGATCCAAAGTGTTCTTCGGATCTTCAAAGTGTTCTTTATGCCTTTAAAACTCTTCAATCCTTTTCCTTTTTGAGTGATATTTTTGTGTAGGAAAAGTTTCCCCTTAGTCTCCCACCCCCTTTTAAGGTTCTTCCAGTCTACGGAGAGATCTTCGTAATATTCCTTCAAATCTTCGAAGTGTTCTTCGGGCTTTTGAAGTTCCTCAACCATTTAGGTTTTAGCCCATCCCTAGCGGAAGCTCTGCTAGAATGCCATCTCAGGCTAGCCTTCCTATAGCCTATCCCCAGTGGAAGCTCTACCCGAGTGCCACCTCAGCCTAGCCCTCCCATAGCCTATCTGCAGTGGAAGTTTTGCCCGAGTGCCACCTCAGCCAAAATCCAAAAGTAATCGTTCCTAGATGGAACTCTATCCGAATATCATCACAATCAACATCTCTTAAGGAAGGAAGTTGGTGGTTAAGGCCATCTTCCCCTGAACTAGGAGAATCCAGAAAATAGTTTATGTCGGCATTAATTGGGGTCCCATCCCTCGTGAACCGAAATAGGGGTCAAGCATAATTATAATTTCTTACCCAAATTAGTATAATATAGACTTTCTATAGATATTGTTTTAGTGCACATAGTTATTTGAATTCAATCAATATACATATATGTGATAACTTAGCCATACATGCGGAATAGGAATAATTGTGAAAAATGTTCGTTCTTAAGCATCTAGTAGGAAGACTGGTTGAACCAGGTAGAATGGGTGCCTAACACATTCCTAACTCTACAGCCTGACACTTACCCTTAATCTCTAGACCAGACCAACTTTCGAGCTCTTTTCTTAGGAATTGAGCCCACCCTTGGGTCCTAGGCCCAAAATCCTAGGTGGGGACTCCAAACCCTTTTGTATAATCCCGATCCCCATATTGGACCATCATCAAACCCCTATCTCAAATGATGAACTTTACACTCTTGCTAAATAGGCCTCCACGTATCTCTGAACAGCGATATGGCAGTACGCGGGCCGCAGGGTAAGCACACACGACACACCCCTCCCTCACTTGAAAGAGAAAGAGAGGAGAGAGGATGAAATAAACATAAGTCCATGTCCCCCCAAAGGGGAGAACAGAGATCTCATTTCCGACCGCTACCCTCACAGTGACGACTCCACTAGGGATAAATGTCAAGCTTCCAACGTTAGATGCTATCATTAATTGCAAGAACATTTTCCACCACATCTGTCTGAAAACATGTTTAGCTAACCCATGTTTGTAATTGTATTCGCTAACCACATCATACATCATGCTCAAAGTGAAATCATTTGGCTAGGGACTCCCTGTCATGCCTACACCCTCGAAGAGGTCAGTGCATGTCATGGAGAGTACTCTGAGAGCAAATGATAGCCACTTCCTGTACAAGGGTGGGGGGTATTGTTAAGCGGCAAGGATGTTCATAATTATGCTAGCACCCTTGGGGAGGTCCGTACACTTTATGGCATTCTGAGATAGAATAATGATATTCCTGCATTATACTTTTGCACATAATCGCTCACGATTCCATCACCTCGTGGCCAGTTGCTTAACCTAGTGTGTAGTCACAAGTAATGGGCAAATAAGTCACCTCCTTGATCTCGTACCTACGGGTATATCAAAAGGATCACGTACCTTGCGTATATAGATCCTGTCAAGGAAGCCTTGTCAGTCCTATTGCTTCCACTGTATACTCTTATCATATAGGAAATAGATGAAGAATGCTAGGAACGCCATAAGCTAATCTGTAGAATTTGTTTACAGTCTTGAAAAGGAATTTTCCTATGGTATATTCTAGTTATGAAGAAATGCTTTCCTAAGTGGGTTTCGAATAAAAGGTATCCTTCCTCCTTGAAATTGAAATATGGATGATTTGGCATACGAGATCCAAGCTGATTTCTATCAAAGTCCCACGAAATGCCAAATTATCTAAAAGACCCAAGGAAACTAGGAGGAAGGTCACCTAGTGGGATAAGATTAAGGAAAGCATGACTTTATTGGCAAATAATGTATTAATAGAAATATTCTGGTCAAGCCATTTGTGTGAACCTCCCACTTATAGTATTGAGTGGACTAGAGGCATCAACCCCTATCCACTCCCTACCATTAAGTGGACTAACTTTGGATGGATAATTGGTTATTAATCTAGTGAATGTGTGAACAAAGGGGTTGGGGATACAAGAATCCTAAAATAAATCACTTTTTGGTTTAGGAACAATTCCACTCAAGTATTCTCTGCGGTCCATTTGAATACGTCAGGGTAACCGGTTGACTTGATTAAGTCCAGTATCACCTCCATCGTCTCTCCGAGATCATCTACCGCCAAGTGATTATAACCCAATTCACATGGGTCCACCCAACATGGAACACACTGGAACAAGCGTGAGTAGAGACATTGCAAACTGAAGTTGCTAAAGTCAAGAATGGATTAGCTCAAGTATTGCACTTATAACGGAACCTGCCTAGGGACAATCTCGGGGGTGACACAAATCCTCCTCCAGCAGAGGTGAATCAACTAGGCCTACAGATCATCAAGGGACTTCCTCCAGGGATCCCCCTCCTGCTATAATTAATGATGAAGAAGAGAAATTTGTGGCACATGTTCAAAAGGAACCTTTAGAGATAGAGGGAAAGAAAAAATGAGAGAACAATTGGATAAACTTGAGGATATGATCCGAGTAGTGAAAAGTCAGGAGAGTCAAATAGTAGATTCTAATGAGATGAGCTTCTTTTTCGAGGCAAGAATCCCTGAAAAGCTCAAGTGTCAAACTGACAGATTTGACAGGTCAGGGGATCCTAAGGCTCGTTTGGAGGTATTCCTCAGTATCATGAAGATATGGCAAATTTCTGACAATTAGATGAGGCAAGTATTCATGTCAACATTATCAAGATTGAAACTAAGGTGGCTCACGCAGTTGGAATCCACACAGACATAGAATTGGGCTGTAGCAATGAAGGCCTTCACAAAATAGTATCCTAATAACACTGAAGTAGATGTGGAACATTGAGAGCTCGAAACCTTGAGACTGCAACCTAGGGAGGGGTTTTCAACTTTTGTAATAAGGTTCAAGAACAAGGCCACCAAGATGGCTGATCGACCTTCTAAAGCAGAGTAAGTAGAAATATTGATTGAGAACTTGTCAAAGCCTTATTATGATGTTCTCTACTATCAACATCTGTAGACTTTTGATACCCTAATAGCCACCAGGACACGTGTTTAGAACAAGATCCTAAGGGATGCACAACATCAAGACATGGGGAAGAATGCCAAGGGCGGGCTAAACAAGAATCCTGAAACCAATGTGATGGGTGCAGTCCAATAGTCAATATCATCTGCGACCACTTCACCTTCATAGCCATTTGTAATATGATTAAATGCTTCTTCCTAGAAAGTTCCTCGCCCAAGAAGACAGTTTCTAATTTGGGAATGCCAGTGACAGTAGTGTATGAGAAGCTAAAGAAATAAGGATTGCTAGGGACAGTGGCACCAAGAGTAATCAGCAATCCTCCCCCGCCTTAGTACAAAGATTGTGAGTATTGTGCTCACCATAATCAGCATGCCTAGCTTTACAACATGTAGTTCAAGATTTGATAGATAAAGATACCACTGAAGTCGAGGCCAAATATCCTCCCAATGGTATTACCAACCCACTCCCTGATCATGCAACAGTCAGTGTATTGGAGGAAGAATCAACAGAAAGTGACCCCACTCAAATCATCAAGCCACGGGCTTGAAGAGATTGCTTAAATGTCGTTAGAGATAAGACCAAGGTCAAGAAAACTCCTGGGAAAGAAAAGCCATCAGGAGAAGAGTCAGAAGATGAGGATCAGATGCCCGCCTTCTCTCCTTCATTACTGACCCCAGAAGAGGAATCCACCATCTCATACCATCCACCTTTGCCATTGTCTTCCCTCTCACCATAACATCAAAGAGCAGGGACCCCTTCATCACCCTATCGTCCACTATCTTCATTAGAATACCCTATCTCCTACATCACATCCCCTTCATATCAGCCTACCTGATATCTGTCATCACCCTTATATCATTCCCATTCCCAGGGGTAAGTATATAATCCATCAAATCCAAAAGAAGGATGGATTGGTGGGTACAACTGGAACGATATACTTACGTTGCCAGAATCTCCAAAAATAACTTCATCAGTAGAATCAGTAAATGTTCTGGAGGATAGTCAGGAGAATGACCCTACATCTTTGATTTAGTGAAACACACCTCAAGAGGAGGTTCCAATAGAAATTGAGCTGGAACAGTTACACATCAAGGAAAGAGAACAAGACAGTTACATCACTGGAATAGTGGATATAGCACTGATTGAAGATGGGTTATCCTCTAACGACCCCACAATAATGATCCTGTCAAAGGAGGCCCCAAGCCCTTGGGTACTCCTAAAGAGAGAAAGGGAAAAGAAGATAAGACTCATCTGGATTTTGTAATTTCCCGCCAATCTGAAGAACCACATCTATTTGTTTCTACAAAAACCAAGATCTCAGGAGCTACATGAGCTCAAGCCTAGGCCTTTTAGAGGAAGGAGCATATATACAAAGCAAAGAAGAACAGAAAAAATGATGGTCTGCATGCACTGTGCCTGAATCAACTGCAATGGGAAGACCCATAATGGTGGTCAGAGATGTGACCGAGGCACCAGGATGGCCTCAATTAGTAGCCTTAAAAAGTTGGACTTGATAGGAAGAAGATTAAGCAGCCTTCACCAATCCTCACCCCTAAAAAAGTTTGGCTTCTGAGAGCACGAGGTTGATCAGCTGGTATTTGTAAAGAAGTAGGCATCTATCCAGAAGAACCATTACACCATTGAAGAAATAGCAGCAACTTTCTCAGAAGGAGAAGAACGCCCTTTGCCATGTCTCCTCATCCATCAAGCCAACGAACCACTCCTGAATTGGACTAGCATTGGAGAAGGCTTCAAGTTTACTCATGCTATGGAGTCAGCCACCTGCATACCACTAATAAAAGCATCAAGTTGTGTTAAGTTCACCATCGAGTCAGTCGTCAAGTCAGTAGTTGAGTCTATTGTTGGATCTATTGCTATGATTTCATGTTGGCCTCCCCTCTTGAGGCGAGTCTAGAGTCCGTATATGTCAAGTCTGTAACTCCTTCTTTCATCAATGAAATTCCTGATTCTGAGTATAACTTGCCTCCTTTTTCTGTTGATGATCTTAATAAATATCAAGATTTAATAAAACAATGCAAACCAAAGGAAGCCCAACCTATCCATGAGGATACTCGGGTTATTAATCTAGGAACCGACCAATGCCTTCAAGAGATAAAAATTGGCACTACCCTTGATGAAGAAAAGCAGAATAGATAATTAGACTTCTGAAGGAATTTGCCGAGGTCTTTGCTTGGTCTTATGAGGATATGCCTGGTATCAATCCCAACATTATGCAACATCGATTGCTAACATATCCTGTGGTAAAATCGGTAAAGTAGAAACTCCAAAGAATGTGGCCAGAATGGAGTGAGAAGATTATAGAAGAAGTTATGAAGCAGTGGAATGCAGGATTTCTACAATTGGTAAAATATCCCCAATGGTTAGCCAACATTATACTAGTGCCAAAGAAAGATGGTAAGGTACGAATGTGTGTGGACTTCCGGGATCTTAACAAGGTAAGCCCTAAAGATGACTTTCCATTAGCCCACATTGATATATTGGTGGACAACATAGTGGGACATGCCTTGTTATCATTTATGGATGGATTCTCGGGGTACAACCAAATAAGTATGCACCCAGATGATCATGAGAAGACAGGCTTCACCACCCCATGGGGAACCTACTATCACAAGGTGATGCCTTTTGGGCTAAAGAATGCCGAGGTAACTTATCAAAGCTCATCCATGGCCATATTGCATGACATGATGAACAAAGATGTGGAAGTCTATGTGGATGACACGATAGTAAAGTCAAAATATCGACAGGGCATATTCCAGTGCTAAGGAGATTCTTTGAAATAATCAAGAAGTATCAGCTAAAGTTGAATCTTTAGAAGTGTGTATTTGGGGCAACAGTAAGAAAGTTGTTAGGTTTCTTGGTGAGTGAAAAAAGCATTGAAGTCGACCCTATCAAGATCAAGGTAATTTAGGAGATGCCCACACCTCAGAGTGAGAAGCAAATACGAAGATTTTTTTGTCACATCTAATATATCAGCAGATTCATAGCTCAGTTGACTACAATTTGTGAACCAATTTTCAAGCTACTGAAGAAGGATTAGTCCACAGAACGGAATGACCAATGCCAACAAGCTTTTGACAAGATCAAAGGATACCTCATAAACCCACCAGTATTGACATCACCGGTGGAAGGAGAACCACTTCTATTGTACTTACCAGTGGGAGAATATTTCATGGACTCATTGCTAGCACAAAAGGAGATAAAAACTGGGGCAGAGCATGCCATACATAACCTTAACAAGAAGTTCCTAGAGTATGAGACCCAGTACACATCTTTAGAAAGAACTTGTGTCACATTGATTTGGGCAACGAAAAGGTTGCAACACTACATGGTAGCTTATCTAGTATGCTTAATCTCCAGAATTGATCCAATCAAGTACCTCTTTGAGAAACCAGCCCTAATCGGAAGATGGCCTGTTGGTTACTTTTGCTATCAGAGTTTGACATCACCTCTGTTACTTAGAAGTCTATCAAGGGGCAAGCTATAGCCAATCATTTGGCTGCACACCCCCACAAAAGATGGAAGGGCCCTAGATGGTGCCTTTCCCAATGAAGAGATCACTGCAATAGAAGAAGAAGACACAGCTAATGAATGGAAATTATCCTTTGATGGAGCGGCTAATCAAAAGGGGTGTGGTGCGAGAATATTACTTGTCACTCTTGATGGCCTTTATTTGCCTTCATCATTCCGCCTCGATTTTCCCTATACCAACAATATTGTTGGATATGAAGCTTGTGCTTTAGGACTAAAAACGCCCTGAATATTGGAGTGAAAAGGATCAAGGTGTATGGAGATTCATCTATTGTCATTTTTCAGACACAAGGATAGTGGAAGACCAGAGATGAAATCCTGAACAATTTGAGAAGATCAGAGATGAAAAGCCATATCAAGAACATCTGAAAGAGGTGGTTGAACACTTTGAGAAGATCTCTTTCGATTACTTCCAGAGAGATAACAAAGGTTTGCTGATGTCCTTGCAACTTTGGGTTCCATAGTAGAATGCAACCCTATGGCTAGGGTCCGACCATTCTTGGTGGAACAAAGAAGGAAGCCGATTTATCAGAATTTGGTGAACCTTCTCATTGTGGATGGTCGGTCTTGATTTTCTCACATAGGGGATTTCATCAGAGAAAGGAAATACTCGAGTGAAGCAACTAATGGAGAAAAGAAATTTCTAAAGAGATATGCCACCCAATTTATTCTTCAAGAGGATTTGTTATACAAGAGATCCTATGACGAAATACAGTTGTTGTCTGTGGATGAGGAGCAAGCCGCAACAATCATGGAGGAAATTTATCAAGGCCTTTGTGAACCTCATATGAATGCCAAGATGCTAGCTAAGAAGATTCTCAGGCTAGGGTACTATTGGAACACAATAGAAGCAGACTACGTGGGATTTTTCAAGAAATGCCACAAATGTCAGATATTTGCCAACATCATAGATATCCCACCAACAGAGTTGCATTCGCTCAGTTCACCTTGACCATTCTCCACTTGGGGCATCGATATCATTGGAAAGATCAACCCCAAAGCATCTAATGGTCGTGAGTTCATCTTGGTACCCATTGATTATTTCACTATGTGGGTAGAAGCTTAGTCATATGTGGTCCTCACGTCTACTAAGGTAGCCAAATTCATCCAAGAAAATATCATTTCTTGATATGGAGTACCTCAAGAATTGATAATGGATCAGGGATCCCGCTTCTAGGGCAAAACTAACAAGATCTATGCAAAGTTCGATATCAGAAGGCATCGCTCTACCACTTACAGGCCATAGACCAATGAGGCAATAGAAGCAGCCAATAAAAACATCAAAGTCAACCCACAAAAAATGGCAGAAACATATAAGGATTAGGCGGATAAGTTACCCCTTGCCTTGTGGGCATATTAGACCATTGTACGATCCTTGATAGGGGTAACTCCATTCTCTTTTGTGTATGGGGTTAAAGCGGTGCTACCCATAGAAATCTTAGTGCCATCATTAAGAGTACTCTTGGATAGTCAACTACCTGAAGGAGAATGGGTGAAGGTATATGAAGGTCATAGATAATCTGAAGAAATATCAACTAAGAATGGCAAGGGCCTTCAACAAGAATGTAAAGCCCCGTCATATAGTAAAGGTGAACTTGTTCTTTGAGAACAGAGAGCCCCAATCCATGTCCCACAGGGGAAATTTAGGCCCAACTGGAGTAGCCCATTCCCTGTCAAAGAGATTCTACCAGGCAAGGCTATGAAACTCATAGACCACAAAGGGTGAATAGCTCGAACTATGTCAGACCTGATTCCTCTCAAGGGATACGTAAGCAACTTGACATATGCAAGTGTGGTCTCAACAATCTCAAGGCAATAAATTGGTTCCTAAATTAATAATCAAGGTATCTTTAAAGATCATCATAGCTTGTGTCCCCCAAGAATCACCATATGGCATGCAAGGCCATCAGGTATCTGTCATTATCCTATTGGTCCATCAATTCTGATCCAAAATTCTATCCCCCAAGAATGGCCAATTGGCATGCGAGGCCTTTAGGTATTTGGCATTCACTTATGGTCCATCAAATTCTTATCTAGGATTCTCACTCCAAAAAGTCACCACCCGACACCAGTTTATCAAGGTTAGTTTATTCCCCATCCTTGATCGGTCAAAAAAATAAAAAAGAAAAAAGTGAACTTGATGCAATAGTGGTAAAAGTTTAGTTGTGTCAGTAGTTAATGAGTAATGCTTTGAAAGATCACCACATCTTCTCTTTGCTTGTGATAACTGCAGGATTAGTCATGAGCTCCTTCGATGAGACTTTGAGGAAATGGACCTTGGACATAGGTATAGTGGCACCAAGATTGCTAGAATCCATGAATATGTCAATGCCCAGCCGAATTGGGTGTATTGAGCTACATCACCATCTACTCCGACAACTGCCTCAGAATTGGGAAGCCGATCTTTCTATATTTCGGTTTGGGTTAGTGGAGATCTATCCAACTCCTGAAGAATTCCGTGTTTGTATGCTATCCCCACTTAAAGGCAAGTTGATTCAACCATATTTGAAGAAAGATTATTCAGAAGAGTTTCAAAACTTTTTCGGATGGAAAAAAGAGGAAATAAAGCAATTCGTTAGATATGGAAAGATTAACATTCTTAAGGTGGTTAGGAGCCTCATTCAATATCTACCACTGGGAGGAATCCATCAACAAAGGTCACAAAATGCTTATCTACTGTAGCTTGCTATGTTCTTCGAACTTTGGGATGTGGCGCACCAACTGTCTTGATAGAAGTGATAAGCAGCTGAAGAAAGGAAGAGATATCATTCCCACGGTCCTTGCAGAGACATTCAAAGGATTTGATGACATGATCCATAGCCACAGGTTTGGACTCGATCATTATCAAAGAAGTCCTACCATTTTTCAACTCTGGCTACTTGATAAGCTGAAGCTGAATAGGCCATCAAATGGAGGTCAACTCGGGACTCATGGTTACCAAGAAAGGAGGGAAGCCCCGGAATTCAAACTCATTAATAATTGGAAAGAGTACCTACAAGGAAGAACTACAAAGGACAGTGCATAGAAATACCCAAAAAAGCTACAAGAAGATTTTCTGATGATGACCTCTAGCTACAACTATGTCAGGTTGATGGGATTGAATCACACGTCCTTTTATTTGCCTATGTATATCAGTTGACAATATAGGCTCAAGGTGATGGACCCGGAGGAGTTAGTTAAGTTCCACCCACCCTAAGAGTTGTCTCCCCACCTTATTACTTACCTATCTTATCTACCGTAGGAAAGTTGTTCCCCTTCCCATGTAATTCACTTAGTAATAGAATGAGGTGATGTTTGGATGTTAGCGTCATTCTAGTTATTCTAATGAAGACTTGAGTTGTTGAATTAATCGTGCCTTAAAATTCAAACTCCTGAACTAAAAAAAAAAAGAAAGAGATAAGTTTTCATTCCAAAATAAACAGCCAAGTCAGGCCATACAAAAGGTAAAATAAAAAAAAATGAACTTGGGGAGGGAAAAAGAAAAAGAAAAAAGTAACATTTTTATTTTGCAGGAACAATAGGAACAGATCTCTAGGGATCACCATCCTTATTTGTGCCATACTCGGACCTACTTACGAAAGTCATCAAGTTACTAGACGTAACAGTATCATGTACTGACTGTGAACTTGCCAGCTATGCTGTGACGTCCTCAATCTAGGCGGCCTGGTCAGCATTCTGTTCCCTTAGTGAAGCAACCCACTCATCCTGGAAAGCACAAAAGATGGTCAAAGTAAGGGGTAATAATAAAAGAAAATCAAGGATAAAAAAAAATTCTATGACAATCCCCACCCTCAATGCAAAATTTGAAAAAAAAAATCAAATTAAAATTCAAAAAATTTTAAATCAAAAGAAAAAATTTTAAATCAAGAATCAAAATCCGAAATTCAAACGAAGATGTAAAAATCAAAATCTAAAATCAAACTTCAAAGTTCAAAATCAAAACCCAAAATTCAAAAAATAAATAAATAAAAAAAATAATTAAAAAATAAAATTCAAATCAGATTTCAAAGTTCAAATCAAAATTAAAAAAAAAAACCCAAAAAAAAAAAAAGAACCAAGTTAAGAATCAAATATCAAAATTCCAAAGAAAAATAAATTCCAATTCCAATTCTACGGTATAGCTCAAAAATTCTAACCACAAAATACAAACCCAAATCAAATTTCATGTGGTAGGTAAAATTTACATCACATCACATTCATGTGAAAGGTGAAAATCCAATTTAAATGGAAAGTAAAATTCATGTGAAAAGAAAAATTCAAATGAAATCCAAATCAAGAGCAAATCAAGATTCCAATTCAAAAGTCCAAATTCAAGCTTCTATTTCAAAGGTCAAAATTAAAGATTCCAATTCAAAAGTCCAAAAGATTAAAAATCCAAAGAAGAATCAAAGAATCAAAGACCAAAAATCCAAAAATCAAAGGTCAAAATTCAAAATTCCAATTCAAAAGTCTAAAAGATTATAAATCCAAAGAATCAAAGAATCAAAGGTTAAAAATCAAGAATCAATTATTAATGTCTTTTACAGGGTTGAAAGAGCAGCAAATTTCTTTCCTATAATTGCCAGTACCAGATAACCTAGCCCGATTCGAAAGAACCTGCTTGAAAGACCAAATAGCCTAGATTGATTCGAAAGAATCCACCTGAAAGGCCAGATAACCTAGCCCAGTTCGAAAGATCCTACCTGGAAGACCAGATAGCCCAGCCCGATTTGAAAGAACCCGCTTGAAAGACCAGATGTCCAGACTGGTTCGAAAGAACCTGCCTGGAAGACCAGATAGCGTAGACCGGTTTGAAAGAACCCACCTGGAAGACTAGATAGCCTAGATCGGTTTGAAAGAACCCACCTGGAAGACTAGATAGCCCAGCCTGGTTCGAAAGAACCCACTTGGAAGACCAAATAGCCAAGATCGGTTCGAGAGAACTCACCTAGAAGACCAAATAACACAGATCGGTTCGAAGGAACCCGCCTAGAAGACTAGATAGTCCAGACTAGTTCGAAAGAACCTGCCTGGAGGCCAAATTCCTTGAACTGGCACATGGGAAGCCCAGCTAAGGAAAATCCAATAATCAAGTACTAAAATCTTTTGTAGGATTGGAAGAGCAGTGAATTTCTTTCCTATAATCAGCACCCCAAGTAAGTTCTAAACTTCAAAGTAGTTAAGAGATATTACCTATTGCATTTTCAACTCCGTCATTGATGGGCAAGATGATTGTAGTACATGCTCTAGGTGATAAAATGTGGTAATTCTTTTCTTTCCCCTTTGGCTGTTCGCACAGGCCTCGGCCAAAGAAGGGCATTTTGTAGACACCTAATTTTGTCACCCTCCCCTTTGGCTATGATGAAATGCAGATATTGGACGTGACTTCCAGCTTCTGATCAATAGAGATGATGATTGAGTAAAAAACCCAAATACATAAAAATTTCCTACCTACCCAAAACCCCACGCGGGGAGAAAAGAGGGTCCAAATTTGACATTTTATATGCAAAGGAATCCAGTTATGATGATTATATGGATGGATGGTACTTGGAAATACGCTTTCGATGATATCTGGTACGTCAAAATCAGACCCTCAGATCTCCCGTAATTGCCCCTGAAACATCACATTTCCTGTGCACATACTGCGCACGCTGGCTAGCAGGCCACGCGTTGGCCATTAGGCATCCCACATGCACCTCATGCGAGCCCCTTCTGCACACCATGCACCATGACCTACACACCTATGAGCTGTGGCCTACACACCTATGAGCTACTGCCTGCACACTCATATGCTGCGGCCTGTGCACCGCGTGCACCCCGGTTGCACACCCCACACGCCCTCGTTGCACACCCTACGCACCCCCGCCACACACCCTGTGCACCTCCCTTGCACACCGTGTGCACCCCCACTGCACACTATGCACCACACCCTGCACACCCATGCGTTGTGGCCTGCACACCCATGCACTGTGGCCTGCACATCCATGCACTGCAGCTTGCATACCCATGCCCATTGCCTGCCAGCCCTGTGAACCCATGCCTATCATGCCTAGCGCACCCCTTTCTAGCCTTGTGTGCAATCGTCAATGGCCAGAATTTATGTTCCACTGGCCCAGTGGGTGAAAAGAATTTCTCTTCACTCGTTTGTGCGTTTTATGCTACCCCGCTAGCGTACCCTACACCGTAACCTCCCATTGGCTCAAAAAAAGAATCTTTTTACCCTATTGGCATAAAAAAATTACCTTTTGCCCCATTGGCTTAAGAAATTCTCTCTCCTCCCATTAGTCCAAAAAACCACTTTTTGCCCCCATTGGTGAAGAAATTCTCTCTCCCCCCAATTGGTCCAGAAATCCTATAAATACCCCCTCCTTTGGATTTGGGACACCAACATCACAACCCCATAGCCACCCTTAGATAGAGAAGCTCTGTCCTCTCTCCTCCTCCCCTCCCCCTTTAAGTTTCTTCGGGTCTTTGAAGTAATCTTCATCAAGATTGAAAATCCTTTTTAGATCTTCGAAGTGTTCTTCAGGACTTTGAAGATCTTCAATCCAAGTTTTTAGTTCAATCCATTTTTTACCAATAATAGTATGTTTTTAGCCTCCCTCCTTTGAGTGTTCTTGGTTTTTTCCAGAAGTAGAAATCCCTCCACCCTTAAGGTTCTTCGGGTCTTCCAAGAGATCTTTTTCAAGATCCGAAGTTTTGTTCGGATCTTTAAAGTGTTGTTTGGGGCTTTGGGGATTCTTAATCCATTTTTAGGTCAATCCATTTCTTTCCAAAATAGCCGTTCCTAGTGGAAGCTCTGCCCGAGGGCCCCTGGTATCTTTGTAAAAATAGCCAATCCCAGTAGAAGCTCTGCTAGAGTGCCACCTCAGCCTAGTGTGAGGGTAGCGGCTGGAGAAATGGAATATGCCTCCCCCATCCTCTCTCCTCTCTCTCACTTTTATGAGAGGGGAGGGGTTCATGTCGTGTGTACTTTTCTTGTGGGCCCCACACCATCGTATCACCACTTGGAGATACTTGGAGGCCTATTTCACAAGAGTGTAAAATTCATCACTTGAGACTGGGATTTGATGATGGTCCAATTCGGGGATCAAAATCATACAAATGGGGTTTGGAGTTACCACCAAGGGTTATGAGTCTAGGACCCAGGGGTGGGCCCAATTCCTGAGAAAATGGCCCAAAATTTGGTCTGGTCCAGAGATTTAGGGTAAGTGTCAGGTTATAGAATTGGGAAGGTGTTAGGCACCCAATCTGCCCAGTTAAACCGGTCTTCTTACTAGATGCTTGAAAACAAACATTTTCCACAATTATTACTATTCCATATGTATGGCTAAGTTATCACACATATATACATTAATGGAATTCAAATTACTATATACCCTAAAACAAAGTATGTATAAAGTCTACATTATGACAAGTTGGGTGAGAAATTATACCTAACTTAACCCTTATTTCGGGTCAAGAGGGGTGGGCCCCTGATTAGGACCGGCTTAGACTATCTTTTGAATTCTCCTGGCTCAGGGGAAGATGGTATTCAGACAATGTTCCAGCTAGGAATGGTTACTTTTGGATAGGGATTTGGACAGAGCTTCAACTAGGGAAGGCTATTTCTGGATTTGGATTCGGACAGAGCTTTAGCTAGGGAAGGCTATTTCTGGGCTTGGGATGAGGTGGCACTCCAACAGAGCTTCGGATGGGGAAGGCTATTTCTGGATTTATGATGAGGTGGCACTCCGACAGAGCTTTCGCTGAGGGATAGGCTAAGGGAGGGCTTGGTTGAGTGGCACTTCGGTAGAGCTTCCATTGGGAATGGATATTTCTGGAAAGATTCCAGGGACACTAGGACAGGGGTTAGTCTAGGAATGGCTATTTTTGAAAAGAAATGGGTTGACCTAAAATTGGATTGAAGAACTCCAAAATCCCAAAGAACACTTTGAAGATCTGAACAAAGTTTCAGATCATAACAATGATCTCTTCATAGACCCGAAGAACCTCAATAAAGGGGGGTTTTTATCTCAAGAAGGCTCAAGAACGCTCAAGAACACTCAAGAACACTCAAGGGAGGTGGCTCAAGAACATACTATTTTTTACTAAAAACTAGATCTAACTAAGAATTTGGATTGAAGGTCTTCAAGATCCCCAAGAACATTTCGAAGATCCAAATGCGTTTTCAGATCTTGACGAAGATCGCTTCAAAGATCAGAAGAAAATCAAGAGGGGGAGGGGAGGAAAATTTCATTATGAAAGAGTAAAGGGGATTCTGGTGTATTAGTGTGTTTTTTCTAAGGGAGGGGGTTTATTTATAGTTTTTTCTAGTAAAATAAGAGAGGGGGAATCCCTTTATCCAGTAGATGAAAGGGCATCTCCTGCCTAAAGTGAGGGGATATGGTTTTTGTCCAATCGGTAGAGGAGGGAGTTGAAGGCAAAAATGGGCAGGGAGGGCTTTTGTCCAGTGGGTGAAAGGGGGTTTTTGGAAAAACGAGAGGAGAGAAATTTTAGCTAAAAAAAGGCGATGTTCAAAAAAATGGAGGAGAAATAAATTTCATCCGAAAAAGGCGATTTTTAGAAAATGGGAAGAGAGAGAAATTTTAGTCGAAAAAGGTGGTTTTCAAAAAAGGGAGAGAGGACACCAATCCAACCATTGATGGTGTTCCATGGGACCAGGTGAAGTGCAGAGGTATGGTTAGTTTAGGGATAGTGCGGTGCGTCATGGGTGTCAGCGGATGGCGTCTGGGTAATGTAGGTGGTGTGGGCATGGGCAGCGGGCTGCATGCATGGATGTACGGTAATGTGCATGTGCGAGCAAGGTGTGCACATCCATATAGAGGGCATGCATAGCAGTGTGGGGGTGCATGTGTGGAGGGCCAGACGTGGGCAGTGATTCGAAGCTATACGGTGAACCTTGAGTTGTTGGTAGAACACGTAAGTTGTATCGTGGGGGTGGGTAGTAGGCGTAGCGGTGATGGCACGTAAGATATGCGGTGGGGGTGCGCAGTATATAGTAAGGGCATGTAGGCCAGGTTGGGTTGGCTGGCTGGCTGGCTAGTGTGAGAGACATGCGTGAGGAAAAAATGTGATTTTCTAGGGAAGATTACGGGTAATCCGACGGTCTGTTTTGGTGTACCATATACCGTCAGAATCATATTTTTGAGCACTATCCATTTGTACAGTTATCTTGGTCAGATTCCTTCATATATAAAAAGCTAAAATTGGACCCCTCCTCTCTCCCCCACGGGGATTTCTAGGGTTTTGGGTAGGGAAATGATTCCATCAGTATCTCTATTGGTCAGAAGTTTAAAGTAACGTCCAAGATCCATATTTCATCATAGCCAGAAGAGGGTGACAAAATTGGGTGTCTACAGAATGCCCCTCTTTGGTCGAGGCCTATGCCAATGGCCGAAGGGCAAAGAAAAGAATGACCACATTTTGTCACCCAAAGCATGTATTGCCGTCATCTTGCTCAGTTATGACGGAGTTGAAAAATGCAACAGATAATATTTCCTGACTACTTTTAAGTTAAGGACTTACTTGGGGCTGCCAATTATGGAAAGGAATTCGCTACTCTTCCAATCCTGCAAAAAATGTTAGTACTTTGATCTTTAATTTTCCTTAGCTGGGCTTCACATGTGCCAGTTCAGGGAATTTTGGTCTCCAGGCTAGGTCCTTCGACCCAATCTGGATTATCTGGGACTGAAGGTTATAAGAGAGGAATTCACTATGAGGGTAACAACCAGAGAAGAATGGACTATGTATCCTTTTCCTCTCTCGTCTATCTCCCTTCACCTTCATGTGAGGGGGAGGGGTTCGAGCTGTGTGTGCTTCCCTTGCGAGCCCTGCACTGTCGTATCATCACTTAGAGATACATGAAGGCCTATTTTGTAAGAGTGTAAAATTCATCATTTAAGACAGAGGTTTTGATGATGGTCCAATTCGAGGATCGAAATCATGCGAACGGGGTTTGGAGTCACCACCTAGGGTTATGGGCCTAGGACTCGAGGGTGGGCCCAATTCCTGAGAAAAGGGCCCAAAATTTGGTATGATCCAAAGATTTGGGGTAAGTGTCAGGTTACAGAGTTGGGAAGGTGTTAAGCACCCAATCTGCCCGGTTCAACCGATCTTCTTGCTAGATGCTTGAGAACGAATATTTTCCATAATTATTACTATTCCGCATGTATGGCTAAGTTATCACACATATATATATTAATTGAATTCAACCTACTATATACACTAAGACAAGGTCTGTTTAAAGTCTATATTATGACAAGTTGGTTGAGAAATTATACCTGAACTTAATCCCACTTTCAGGTCAAGGGGTGGGCCCCTGATTGGTACCAGCTCGGACTATCTTTCGTATTCTCCCGGCTTAGGGGAAGATGGTTTTGACCACCAACTTCCTTTCTTGAGAGATGCTGATTGTGATGGTATCCGGATAGAGTTCTGGCTAGGAACGGTTGCATTCAGATTTGGATTCAGATAGAGCTTCGGCTAGGGAAGGCTATTTCTGGATTTGGATTCGGACAAAGTTTCGGCTAGGAAGGCTATTTTTGGGCTTGGGATGAGGTGGCACTCCGATAGAGCTTCCTCTGGGGATAGGTTAAGAGAGGGCTAGGCTGAGATGGCATTTCGATAGAGCTTCCACTAGGATTGGCTATTTCATAAAATATTCCAAGGACACTCGGACAGAGGTTCGGCTAGGAAAGGTTATTTTTGGGTTTGGGATGAGATGGCACTCTGGAAGAGCTTCTGCTGGGGATAGGCTAAGGGAGGGCTAGACTGTGGTGGCACTTCGGCAGAGCTTCCACTGGGAATCGCTATTTCTGAAAATATTATAGGGACACTCGAACAGAGGTTCAGCTAGGAAAGGCTATTTTTGAAAAGAAACGTGCTGACCTAAAAATGGATTAAAGAACTCCAAAGTCCCAAAGAACACTTTGAAGATCCAAACAAAGTTTAAGATCTTAACAAAGATCTCTTCGTAGACCCGAAGAACCTCAAAAGGGGGTATCTATCTCAAGAACGCTCAAGCACACTCAAGAACACTCAAGAACACTCAACGGAGGTGGCTCAAGAACATATAATTTTGGCTAAAACTGGATCTAACTAAAATTTGGATTGAAGATCTTCAAGATCCGAAGAACACTTCAAAGATCCGAATGAGTTTTCAGATCTTTTCCCAAAATCGATCCGAAGATCGAAGAAATCAAGAGGGGTAGGGAGAAAATTTCACTCTGAAGGGGATTCGGTATGTTGATGTGTTTTTTCTAAGGGGGGGGTATTTATAGTATTTTCCACCAAATAGGAGGGAATACCATTATCCGATGGATGACAGGGCTCTTGCCTAAAGTGAAGAGATAGGATTTTTGTCCAATGGGTAAAAAGGGGGGGTGAAGGAAAAATGGGTGGGGAGGGCTTTTGTCCAGTGGGTGAAGGGGATTTTCAAAAAAAATGGGAGGAGAGAGAAATTTTAGCTGGAAAAGGTGATTTTCAGAAAAGTGAGAGGAGAGCGAATGTTTAGTCAGAAAAAGGTGATTTTTAGAAAAGCAGGAGGAGAGAAAAAGTTTAGCCAAAACAGGTAGTTTTTGAAAAAGTAAGAGGAGAGAAAGTTTAACCAAAAAAATAGTTTTCAAAAAGCGAGGAGAGAAGGTTTAGCCAAAAAAATAATTTTGAAAAGCGAGAGAGAAGGTTTATCCAAAAGGTAGTTTTCGAAAGCGAGAGGAGAGAGAAGGTTTAGCCAAAAAAGGTAGTTTTTAGAAAAATAGGAGGAGAGGGAAGGTTTAAGCCAGAAAAGGTAGATTTCAGAAAAGCGAGAGGAGAGAGAAAGTTTAGGCAGGTAGTGCAGGTGATGTCACAGGTGTGTGAATGCATGGGTGTGCAGGCAATGTGCATAGTGGGTGCGTGCTCGTGTGGGTGTGCGGGCAATGTGCATGATGTGTGGTCCATATGTGCATTGTACAGGCACAGTGTGCACCGCCATGTAGGCAAGGTGTACACGGCATACGGTAGGGGCATGCATAGCGTACGTCGGGGGCATGCACAGGTACAACGGGGGTGCGCACACATGAGACGGAGGTGTGCACATGTGCGGCAAGGGCATGCACAGCATGCGGTGGGGGTGCGCACACGTGAGGTAGGGGTGTGCACAGTGTGCGACGGGGGCTCACACGCGAGCGGTGGGGGTGCACACACATGCGACGGGGGCACACAAGAGTTTTTCAGGGTGTGCAGGGGTGTGCATGGATGCGTACATATGATATAGCCCATCGGTAGCGAGCACCCGCGTGGGTTGGCCTGTTGGCCAGAGCGCACAATGCGTTTGCAAATTTGGGTTTTTTTGATGATGATTACGGGAGATTCCATCGGTCCAATTTTGGTGTATCATATATCATCAAAATCGTATTTTGAGCACTATTTATATGTACGGTCATCTTGATTGGATTCCTTCGTATATAAAAGCCAAAATTGGACCCCTTCACTCCCGCGCGGGGATTTTTAGGGTTTCAGACCTGAAAGTGTTTCAGGGTTATCTGGGTAAGTAGGAGATGAATTTTAGGGTGTTTGGATTAGGTGAGGGATTTTTCCAGGTTTCCAGCGAGACTGTCCATCGGTCCGAGAAGGTGTGTTTTCCTGGGATGATTATCAGAGATCCGTCGGTCCGATTTTGGTGTTTCATATATCGTCAAAATCATATTTTTAAGCACTATTCATCTATACGGTTGACCAAATTCCTTCATATATGAAAATTCAAAATTAGACCTTCCTCTCTCTCGTGCGGGGATTCTAGGGTTTAGGATAGGGAATGTTTCCATCTGCATCTCTGTCGGTTGGAAGCCAGAAGTCACGCCCAAGATCCATATTTCATCATAGCCAGAGGAGGTGATAAAATTGGGTGTCTACATAATGCCCCTCTTTGGCGAGGCGCTACAGCAAAGGGCAAAGAAAAAACGACACATTTTGTCACCGGAGCATATACTACCATCATCTTGCTCGATTATGACGGAGTTAAAAAAATGCAACAGATAATATCTCTAAAGCTTTAGGACTTACCTAGGCTGCCAATTAGGGAAAGAAATTATTGCTCTTCCAATCCTCGAGAAAAAAGTTAGTACTTTGATCTGATTCTTCCTTAGTTGGGCCTCAGTGTGCGTGTTCAGGAATATGGTCTCGGTGGAGTGCGGACTATTTGGGACCGATGGTTACATAGAGGAATTCCTGCTATTCCAATCTTGCAACAAGTAAAAAATGTTTGATGCTTGGTTTTTCCTTAGCCGAGCTTCACATGTGGCGGTTAAGGATTTGGTCTATGAGATCAGGCCACTCGGATCCAACTCAAAGAAAAAGGGCCTCCTGGGGCCGGGTTAACTACATTGGGCCACCTGGGGTTGGGTCAATGTGATTGGGCCTCTTGGGGCAGAGTAAATGAGATTGCCGCCTGGGGCAGAGTAAATTATGTCTCCTCTTGATTTTTTTTCTTGATTCTTGATTTTTGGTTTAGAATTTGATTTTTGAAGTTGATTTGGAATCTTTTGATTCTTGATGCTTGATTCAGAATCTTAATTTTTTTTTTGGAGAACATTTTTTATATAAAATGGGTCCCCTCCCCTGTTCATTCTTCATTCTAACTTTTCTAAGTGAAGTGAGTTCCTGGAACCCTTTGGTTTTTCTTGAAGTTCTTGAAGTTCTTGAAGTTTCTCCTCTTGTTCTGGAAGTTTGTTCTTGGTGTTCTTCATTTTGCTCTTGGAGTTGTTGAAGATATTCTTCTTGTTCTTGAGGGAGGAGTTATTTGGAGAATTTGACATTCTCACAAGCTTTTGTGCAAATTGGAAAACTTTTTGGGGCTTCTGATAATTTTTTACAATTTCCAGGGCTTTTTTTAATTTCTAAAAATATATCTAAAAGGAGGAAGAGGAAGACTCTGGGAGAGGTTTAGCTCGAGAGTTGCTGCAGTCCTTCCCATAGGAATGAGGCCCTGGCCGATTGGTATTCCGAGCAAACCCTTCACAACAACTGGAATCACATTTGCAACTCCATATGGGGTTTCTGGGTAAGTCTTTACATTTCATTCATTATTTTGATCATCTTTTATTCCTGTTTTGTTCTTCATTTCTCCTTTTATTTATTTATTATTATATATTTTTTTTATTTCCGTTAGCTTGAGGTGAAGGAACCTCCTACCTTGGCCTCCTATGGCCATCTGAACATGGTTCATTCTTGGGATAGGATGCTCCCTCGTCAGGTGAAGGAGATGGTTGATGATACCTATCTGTGCCAATTGGCCCTTGTAGAGACCTGAAAGTTTAATCTGGCATTAGTGGGGGCCCTGATGGAGCAGTGGTGGCCGAGTAGTCACACTTTCCACCTACCTGTTGGCGAGATCACCATTGTGCCTATGGGCTTCTATCTATGCCTTGACGGGCATTCCATTTGGGGTAGAACCATGACCCTACCTGCAGGATTCCCGACTGCCTGGGAGTTCACAGATCTGACCAGTATCACCATTAAAGCCGGCCAGACTTGCATCCACCTAAGGGAGATTAGTGCCCAATGGTAGAAAGTTGGCTTGGGGGAGAATCCAAGCAACATGTCTCAGATATCACGCTCCTTCCTGTTGTTTGCCATGGGCCAATGCCTCTTCAGTGACCTCCGAGTGGGAGTAGATATCCGCCTGGTGTTCTTCCTCAAAGATCTTCGCACAGTATATACCTGGGACTGGGACGGGGCCACCTATGCATATCTCCTGTGGTCCCTGGACCTACTGTCCTATGGGGATAGGGTCCTCAATGGGGTAGGCTACATCATCTAGGTAACTTTCCTTCTCATATCTATTTTCTTTCAGTCATTTGGTCTGCACTTTCTTACTTTGATTTCTTGAAACAACCCTGGTGTTTTGAGCATCTGGGAACCATAGCCCCTAAACTGAGGGATCCCGAGACATTCTTCTTCCACTTGGCCACAAAATGAGGAGATAACTAGGTGGTCTGAGCCCCACGCCATCATCTGGGGACCACCGCTCGTTCTCTTTTGAACGATCTCACTAAGGTATGCCATGTTTGACATTGAAATTCTATTCGCCTGATGTCGTACTTATCCTTCCTTGGTTTTGCAGGTTACTTGGAGACCATTCCTTGACCTTGTGTTTTCGGATTCTGAGAGAGTCGACTGGGTTCATTAACTGTCTGAGAATCGTGTCCTTTTTCAGGGCCTGTGGGGCCATGCCTGGTACCTCGGAGAGCGAGTAGTACCCTAGTGGTTAGACATTGATCCACGTCCTTCTCCTGGTCTTCCTCTACCCACTATGCATTGTCCAGAGATTGTCCCTATAGACGAGATGAAGTACTTGGCTAATGGAGTATAGGAGGACTCCTTTCTTGATCCGGATAGAGACTACGGAGCCTTCCTAGAGGAGGAGACAGTGTGCACCCCTCTCGATCCCAATGGTCTGGTGGTATCTTGCCCTTTCTTGAGTATTTCCTGTAGATTCTTCCTTGTTTTGGTCTTGACTGATGTTCTTTCAGGGGAGAGTGAGACGTGTAGATCCTTCTACTGTTCAGTTGCATGCTAGTGCTACCGATCCTTCACAAGCAAGGCCCTCTACCAGTGCCATCGGGTCTCAAGAGTTGCTAGCATCCCCTTTTATGGCTTCCTGCATGGACCTATCCCAACCCGGCCAACCCTAGTCTCCCTCATTTTCTGGAGCCGAACACAAATGTAGATGCATCCCTTGGGTTACCTATTCCTTATGATTATGTGAGTATCTAATCATTTTCCAATTAACTCTTGACTTTCTTTGGATGATATGCTCTTTCTCAAGTGTCCCCGGAGGTCTATGTTGAGATTAGGAGGATGCACTATGGCCTATGCGAGGTGATAGTTACCAAGGATTGGGAGATTGCCCGACAGGGTGCACTGATTGAGGACTTGACCCAGAGGTTGGAGCAGGTTGGGTGGACTCCCCAGTGCTTCATGAGGATGGTTCAGAGTATGGTTTAGATGATAGCTTTTGACCTATAGGGATTTGTTCCTGCATTCACTAAAAACACAAACACATGGATATTTTCTTTCCTTTTTTTTTTTCTCTCCCCTTGTTTGTTCATTATTTTATTTCAACATCTCTATGAAAACTTACTTTTGGCACAAAGAAAATCTTTCTTCTTTTTTTTTTTTTGTTTGTTTGTAATGCTTAGGCACAATCAATTCCATAACTCAAGTCATAATTAGAATAATCAGGATAACACGAAAATCCAAATACTTTCTCCTTCCATTACCAAGTGAATTACATGAAAAGAGGGACAATTTTCCTACCACAGACGGGATAGGTTAATAACAAGGTGGGGAGACAATTCTTGAGGTAGATGAAAATTCACTAACTCTTCTTGGTCTGCCTCCATGAGCCCATATTATCGGCTAATGTACATAGGAAAATAAAAGGACGTGTGTGTCAATCCCATCAGTCTGACATAGTTGTGGCCAGAGGTCTTCATCAAAAAATCTTTTTGTGGCTTCCCTGAGCACCTCCATGAGATATCCTGCAGAGTCATTTCCTATAGAAACTTTTCCCAATCGGTGATAAGGTTGAATTTTAAAACTTCTCTCTTATCCTAGTAATAAAAAACTCCGAGTGGGCTTCCCCTTATTGGTGTGGTGAGCTTCAGTTTCTCAAGGAGCCGAATCTAATTAGTGGGACTTCCCTGATAATGATCTAGTCTGAATTTATGGCCATAGCTCATGTCATCAAATCCCTTGAATATATCTGCAAGAACCGTAGGGACAATGTCACCTCCTTCTTAAACGGTTTACTACCTCAATCAGAACAGATGGTGCATCATGCCCGGGAGTGTAGAGAACATAATGAGCTATCATGCAAAGTAAATAAGCATCCAGGGATCGCTGCTGATGGATTCCTCCCATCTGTAGATATTGGATGAAGATATAAGCCACCTTAAGAATATCGATCTTCCTATACTTGACAAACTGCTTTACTTCTTCTTCTTTCCATCCGAAGAAATCTTGAATTTTCTCTAAGCAATCTTTCATCAAAGAGGGTTGGAACAAACTCCCTTTGGGTAGAGATAGCATACAAATCCGAAATTCTTCAAGAGTTAGGAAAATCTCTGCTAATCCAAACCTAAATACATGCAGGTCGGCATCCCAGTGTTGAGGCACCTGTTGGAGTAATTAGTGATGTAGCTTCACACATCCAATCCAACCCAGAAATGACATATTCATGGATTCCAACAATCCTGGTGCCCACATATTTATGTCTAAGGTCCATTTCCTCAACGTCTTATCCAACGAGCCCATGAATTTTTCTGAAACCAATACAAACAATGAGATATGATGATTTATCAAAGCATTACTCAATGGCTAATGATTCAAACAGGCCTTTACCACTGTTGCATCAAGCTCTTATTTTTTTTTTCTTTTAAATTTGACTGATCAAGGGTGGAGAATAAACTGGTCTTGATAAACTGGCATCAGGTGGTAATTTTCTTTTAGGGGATAGAATCCTGGATAAGAATAGATGGACCATAGGTGAATGACAGATACCTAATGGCCTTGTATGCCAAATGGTGATTCTTGGGGGATAGAATCCTAGGTAAGAAGTAATGGACCAATGGGTGGATGACAGATACCTAATGGCCTTTCATGCCAAATGGTGATTCATGGGGGACACAAACTATGATGATCTTTTAAGGTACTTTGATTATTATTCAAGGAAACGATTTATTGCCTTAGATGGTTGAGGCCGCTCTTGCACATGTTAAGTTTCCTACATATACCTCAAAAGGAATCAGGTCTGACATAGTTAAGGCTATTCACCCTTTCAGACGTAATATTTTTTGAGTTGATCCATGTTAACCAGTCCGATTATTTCTTCGCCGTTGTGGTCTATGAGTTTCACAGCTTTGTCTAGTAGAATTTCTTTGACAGTGAATGGGCCACTCCAGTTGGGCCTGATTTTTTCTCTTGGGTCATGAATTGGGGCTCTTTATTCTAGAAGAACAAGTTTTCCCACCTCTATGTGGCGAGGCTTCACATTTTTGTTAAAGGCCCTGGCCATTCTCAGTTGATACTTCTTCAGATTATCCATTGCCTTCATACGCCTTTCATCAAGAAAATTGAGCTCATCATGTCTAGCCTTCACCTACTCTCCTTTAGGTAGCTGACTATCAAGAAGCACCCTTAGGGATGGTACTAGGTTTTCTATGGGTAGAATTGCCTTAACCCCATATACCAAAGAGAATGGGGTTACCCCTGTCGAGGATCGTGCAGAAGTCTGGTATGCCCATAAGGCAATGGGTAACTTATCAGCCCAATCCTTGTGTGTTTTCATCATTTTCTGCAGAATGAATTTGATATTTTTGTTAGCTGCTTCTACTACCCCATTGGTCTGTGACCTATAAGTGTTAGAGCGATGCCTTCTGATACCAAATTTTATGTAAATTTTGTCGGTCTTGCCCCAGAAGTGGGATCCTTGATCTGATATCAATTATTGAGATACTCCATATCGGGAAATGATGTTTTCCTAGATGAACTTGGCCACCTTAGTAGATGTGAGGATTGCATAGGACTGAGCTTCTACCCACTTGGAGAAATAATCAATGGCTACCAAGACGAACTCGTGGCCATTGGATGCTTTAGGGTTGACCTTTCCAATGATATCAATGCCCCAAGTGGAGAATGGCCAAGATGAACTGAGTGAATGCAACTCTGTTGGCGGGATATGTTTGATGTTAGTAAATATCTGACACTTGTGGCATTTCTTGACGAAGTCTATGCAATCCGCTTCCATTATGTTCCAATAATATCCAAGCCTGAGGATCTTCTTAGATAACATCTTGGCATTCATATGGGATCCACAAAGACCTTAATGAATTTCTTCCATGATAGTTGTAGCTTGTTCCTCATCTACACACAACAACTGTATTCCGTTATAGGACCGTTTGTATAACAGATCCTCTTGGAGAATAAACTGGGTGACATATCTTCTCAGAAACTTCTTCTCTCTGTCAGTTGCTTCAATTGGATACTTCCTTACCTTGATGAAATCTACTATATGAACAAACCCAGACCGACCATCCACAATGAGAGAGTTCACTGAATTCTGATAAATGGGCCTACTTCTTTGTTCTACCAGGAATGGTCGGACTCTAGCCATAGGGTTGCACTCTACCATAGAAGCCAAGGTTGCAAGGGCATTAGCAAACCTATTATTATCCCTCTGGAAGTATTCGAACAAAATCTTTTCAAAGTGTCCAATCACCTCTTCCAGATGTTCTTTATATGGCTTTAGTTTCTCATCTCTAGTTTTCAACTTTCCTTATGTTTGATAGATGACAATAGATGAATCTCTATAAACCTTGATCCCTTTAACCCCAATGGTTAGGGCCGTTTTCAGTCCTAAAGCACAAGCTTCTTATTCAACAATGTTGTTGGTACAGGGGAAGTCGAGGCAAAATGATGAAGGCAAATAAAGGCCGTTAGGAGTGACAAGTAATATTCCTGCGTCACATCCCTTTTGATTGGCTGCTCCATCAAAGACTAACTACCATTCATTAACTGTGTCTTCTTCCTCTATTGCTACGATTCCTTCATCGGGAAAGGCATCATCCAAGGATCTTCCATGTTCTATGGGGTGAGCAGCCAAATGTTCAGCTATGGCCTGCCCCTTGATAGATTTCTGAGTAACATAGGTGATGTCAAACTCTGATAGAAAAAGTAACCAATGGGCCATCCTTCCTATTAAGGGTGGTTTCTCGAAGCGATATTTGATGGGATCCATATTTGAGATCAAATGCACTGGATAGGAAACCATGTAGTGTCATAACCACTTAGTTTCCCAAATCAACGAAGCATAAGTTCTTTCCAATGATATGTACTGGGTCTCATATTCCAGAAACTTCTTACTGAGGTAATATATGGCATGCTCTGCCCCCTTTTTTATTTCCTTTTGTGCTAGCAAAAGCCCATGGAATATTCTCCCACAGACAAATACAACAGAAGTGGTTCTCCTTCCAATGGCGATGTCAATACTGGTGGGTTCATAAGGTACTCCTTGATCTTGTCAAAGGCTTGTTGGCATTGGTCATTTCATTCCGTGGGTTGATCCTTCTTCAACAGCTTGAAAATTGGTTCACAGATTGTAGTCAATTGAGCTATGAATCTGCTAATATATTGGATGAGACCCAGAAATCATCGTTTTTGCTTCTCAGTCCGAGGCATGGGCATTTCCTGAATTGCCTTGATCTTGATAGGGTCGGCTTTAATGCCTCTTTCACTCACTAAGAAGGCTAAGAACTTTCTCGCCCTTACCCCGAATACACACTTCTGAGGGTTCAACTTTAGTTGATACTTCTTGATTCTTCTGAAGAATCGCCTTAGTGTGGGAATATGCCCCTGTCGATCTTTAGACTTTACTATCATGTCATCCACATAGACTTCCACATCTTTGTTCATCATGTCATGAAATATTACCGTGGCTGCTCTTTGATAGGTTGCCCCAGCATTCTTTAGTCTAAAAGACATCACCTTATAACAATAGGTTCCCCATTGAGTGGTGAAGGCTATTTTCTCACGATCCTCTAGGTGCATGCTTATTTGGTTGTATCCCGAGAATCCATCCATGAACAATAATAAAGCATGTCCTACCATATTATCCACCAATACATCAATGTGAGGTAATGGGAAGTCATCTTTAGGGCTTACTTTGTTAAGATCTCAGTAGTCTACACACATTCGTACCTTTCCATCTTTCTTCGGTATTGGAACAATATTGGACAACCATTGGGGGTACTTCATCACTTGTAAGAAACCCACATTCCATTGCCTTACAACCTCTTCTCTGATCTTCTCACTCCATTTTGACCGCATTCTTCGAAGCTTCTACTTTACTGGCTTTAACCCAAGGTAAGTCGGCAATTGATGCTGCACAATGTTAGGTTCGATACCAAGCATATCCTAGTAAGACCAAGCAATGACCTCGGTGAATTCTTTCAGAAGATTACTCATCCGTTCTGCTTTTTCGTCAACAAGGGTAGTGCTAATTTTAACCTTTCGAAGGCATTGGTCGGTTCCTAAATTAATATCCTAAGTATCCTCACGGATGGGTTGGGCTTTCTTTGGTTTGCATTGTTTTATTAATTCTTGATATTTATTAAGATCATCATAAAAAAAAGGAGGCAAGTCATACTTGGAATCAGAAATTTCATTCATGAAAGAAGGATTAATAGACTCGTCATATAAGGACTCTGGACTCTTCTCAAAAGGGGAGATTGACACAGAATCACAAACAATAGATTCAACTATAGACTCGATAACTGGATTGATGCTTTCACCAGGGGTAATCTGGCTAGTTGACTCAATAGCATGAGAAAACTTAAAGTTTTCTCCAATACATGTCCAGTTCAAAAGTGGTTTAGCGGCTTGATGGATGAGGAGATGTGGCAAAGGGCCTTCTTCGCCTACTGAGAAAGTTTCTGCTATTTCTTTAGTGGCGTTATGGTTCCTCTAGACAGGTGCCTACTTCTTCATGAATACCAACTGATCAATCTCGTGCTCTCAGAAGCCAAACTTTTGAGGGGTGAAGATCGATGGAGACTGCTCAATCCTATTTCTATGAAGTCTATTTTTTTGAGCCTGTTAAGGGATGCCATCCCTGTACCTCGGTCACATCTTTGACCAACTTCATGAGCCTTCCCATTGCAATTGGTTTGGGTATAGTACATACAAACCATCATCCTCTGTGCTCTCCTCTGTTTTGCATACACACTTCTTCCTCTCAAAGGATAGGGCTTGAGTTCATGCAACTCTCGGGCTCTTGGCCCTTGTAAGAGAGAGAGAGCAAATGAAACCTTTCAAATTAATGGGAAGCAGTAGGCTCCAAGTGAGCCTTAACTTCTTCTCCCATTCTCTCTTCATGAAAACTTGAGGACTAGGTGCTTCCTTTGATTGGATCAATGTTGTAGGATCATCAGAGGAAGACCCAGTCTCAATCAATGCAATTTCTGCTATCCCAGTGATGCAACTGTCTTGGTCACCTTCTTTGACTAGAATTTTCTGCTGTCCTACTTTATGAGTCACCCAATCAAACTCGTCTTGGAAGAAAATTTCAAGTCTTGGTTGCATCTTTGTGGCGGTTTCATCAAACCACGGCTCTACATTCCCATAAAAGGGAAAATCCTCTCCTTCTTTTATAAAGTATCCATTGAGAGTAGGGTAGTAAGTGATAGAGATCTTCCTAGTCATCCTTAGCACTTTCGCCTTTGATAGTTGGAGGAGTGTACCGATACCATTCTTCCCTTTGTTCACTGGCAAACTAGGCTACTTTGGAACTCCTTGATGATATTTTCTAGCCCATGCCAGGAAAGTACTGCATATTCTTCATCATCTGATTCACTGGCGGACTCCTGATGGCTTCATAGTTAGCTGGGATTTTCTCCTTCGGAGCTTCTTTGGAAATGGCTGTGCAAGTGGTGTCTATTTCAAAACCACTCAGTTGCACCTCCTGGTCTTGTTCTTCCCCATTTTCAATATTGGGAAAAGTGTTAATAACTTTAGGATCTCAGGCCATTAAGATCACCTTCCCCTCATGAATGAACTTCATTTTTCCCCTCATGAATAAACTTCATTTTTTGATGGAGACAAGAGGACACCGCATTCACAGGATGCAATCAAAGCCTTCCCAAGAGTATGTTAAAAGCTACCAGTATATCAATGACTTGGAAATCAACATCAAACTTCACCAAGCCAATCTTTATAGCAAGGTAGGATCTTCCTCTTGGTATTATAATATGCCCTTATGGTTTGGGTGGTTGGCCTCAGTTCTTCTAAATTAATGTCGATACTCTTTGCTAATCTCAATGGTAGCACATTCAAAGCAGACCCATTGTCAACAAGAACCTGGGGAACTATTTTGTCAAGGTATTCAACTATAATGTGGAGAGCCCGATTGTGTTGGGTTTCCTTAGGAAGCTCAGAATCCAAGAACATTAGGGACTGCACCGCATATGTTGCTTCTACTATATGTGCAAGGTGTGTTGGATTTATCTCAATCGGCACTTGCACATTAGCGAGAGACCTTAAGACTGCTTCACGGTACGAAGGGGATGCCATCAATAATCCCCAAATGGAGATGTTTGCCAAGGACTTCTTGAGTTGAGCCAAGACTGGGTTCTCTGGCTCTTTCTTTACACTGCTAGTTCTCGCTTCATTAGCCCTTGGATGCTCTATTGCTAGAGCCTTGCCCTTGTGGTCTTTTCCACTTCTAGTTTCCATCACGTTGATTGGTTTTTTCATAATAATCTCGGTGGGATAACTTGTTAATCTTCATCATCACTATTGGTTAGGGTGATTATCCCCACTATAGAATCATCTTCTTATGATTCTCCTTCCCTGCTTGGGGTGGGAAGTCGAGGATTTCCATAAATATCCACCACCCTTGCTCGTAGCTTCTTGACTGCATTAGAAATCTATTAGAATGTAGCGTCTACCACCTTTGCGATTGTGTCATCTGGTGCTATTTCCTCCAGATCATCCAATTGCTCCTGGTAGCATAGATCACTGATGGTTACTTCTCCTAACATTCTGTCAATTTCTTCTACCCTTTCATGCATTCTCAATGTGTTGGAATACACTTCACATAGTTTTTCTTCCAACTCAAATGTGGAGTACTGTTCATCCATATAAACTTGTGCCAGCTCTCCAAATTCCCCCTCATTTTCTGAATCTGATGTAGAATCATCTCCCTCCATACATAGGGAAGGGTAAATTCCACCTGTTGGATTAGCTATTAGGTCATCATTGCCAATGGCGTAGACTGAGAAAAATGTCAGATGTTCTGGTGAGTAATATTATGACTCATCATCATAGTCATTGTACTAAGGCCCTTGGTAGTCATCCCAGTCTGGATACCCATCATCCTCAGAGTCATCTCCATCCTTCTCATCTTCATTTTTGTCCTCATCATCATCGTTATCATCCTCTTCTTTGCTGATTTCACTCCCACTTGATTCTTCCTCAGATTCCTCAGGACCATCAAATTATCTAGCATCTAAATGCTCATAGTATTCAGAGCGTACGGACTGGAAGATCTCTATAGGGTTGGTCCTATCATTGCTAACTTGAAGTTGGACCAATCCTAACTCATCATCCTCTGTGTCACTCCTTATGTGGATTAAGGAAGTGTATTCTTTGATCTGCTTCCCTATGGCCAATATGGTTACTGCTCTGAGAAGATCAACTATAATCTCTTCAATTACCTCTAGATTGTCGTCTGAAGTTATAGTAGGCTGAATTATAGAAGTGGGATCACTCTCCTGGTCATCCCCTAATGCATTTACTGACCCTATTGATGAAGTCAACTTTGGGGAATCTAGTAGTGCAAGCATATCCTTCCATCGTAACCGTCTATCCATCCTTGTTTTGGGTTATACACTGAACCTTGAGAGTGGGATTGGAATGAAGGTGATGAGGGAAGTGGGATGGTATGAAGATGATGTAATGTGAGAGGTAGGGTATGAAGATTGGTATTGGCATTGGGAGGCTACTTGATCTTGACCTCAATGGTTCAATTGTCTACCAAGTCTGGAA